>JAGPNQ010000003.1:2767551-3460068 GCA_020744155.1 Ilyonectria sp. MPI-CAGE-AT-0026
TGAGATCGATGCGCATGCCTTTTCATGCGCGTTGATCCGTAGCACTGGCCTGGCGGGCTGTCGGACATCCCACTTCAGCACCACGCCTCCTTCAGTGCAACAGGCCATCTCATGCCCAACCTTGGGCGACCACTTGACCTGTCTAATCGGATCGATGCATTTGAGGGGCGCGAAGCGTTGTCGAAAGGTGATGCCGCCGGACCGGCCTTGCAAAGGTGCCGAGGTGTCGAAAACGCGGGCGATTCCGTCCTGGCTGCCGGAGAGAAGCCAGCTCTTGAGATGTGGATTGACGTCGAGTGTCGTGATTTGCCGAGAGTCTTCTTGCATCTGGATGTATTCCAATGGTTCGGCTGCCCCAGACCCGACGCGGGAGACGTCGTAGGTGAAGATCTTGCCGTTGGCGCATGCCGTAAATATGGTCGAGTGGCCGTGCCATTTCACGTCGCGAATGCTGAGCTGGTCAGCCGTCGAGTTCCCCTTTGGACCAGATATCTGCGCGGTAATGACGGCCCGCAGATCGACTCCCTCATGGAAGTTGAAGTTGAAGCTCTGCGGGTCGTCTAGCACTACCGTCTTGAGGATATGTGCGCCGCCCAAGACGGCGGCCCGGCGATCGGGCGAGACATCGAGGCTGAGTATAGGAACGCCGGCTCGGTAGACGCCGTCCTGCGACTTCGAAGGGCGATAGGTTGCGGTGGCCGAGGACGCGGGCGCGCTGGTGATGGAGTGGTTCGGGTCGCCGGTGGGGGTTTCGGGCGCCGCCTTGCCGAGGAGCTTGCGCATGATCTTGGAGTCGCGGTTATACATCGTGGCGGGGAGTCAGCGTCGCCTGGGACGCCATCGGAGCTCGGTTTAGACGGCGGGCTTGCGCATGTTGCGGACGGCGGATTGATGGCCGAGGCGACAGTGATAAGGAGGTTGCGGTGGCAGGTGTCGATGGCGGGTTGAGGCTCTGGTGGCGTGGAGATGACCATGAAATGTGGAGTTGCGGAGGAACGAGCTTGAGTGGGGCTGGATGCTGAAGATTGTTAGTGCAGTAGCCGTGGTTGCTCAGTGGCACTAACGCGCTGCGACAACACCAACCAGCTTTGACGTGAGAGCACAAAAGTATCTTTACGATGAGAAAAATAAAATGCAACGAATAACCGGGAAAGTGCGATATTATCACAGAACTCTATCCCAATAAAAAGCACACCAACACCAAGAAGTCACCGCCAATCCCCTAGTTCATTCACAGCCCAAGACACTCGCTATTAGCCCACATATTTACCTCTCAGACAGCTCGCATTCAATCAAGCTCTCAATTCCATTTGCCATGGTCCAAACACTGACAATCTTCAGTTCGGCTTTGCCCGGCAACCTCCCAGTTCTCGCAAGTTCGCTCTCGAGGCCAGGAGGGTCAGCATCATGATGTCCAAGGCGGTAGCCTCCCACTGTGCTCCGGTTTCCGGAACCACATTCTCATTGATCAAGAGCTTGTTGTGCCCTGGCTTCATTGCTTCCATGGCGGTCGTGGGGATCTTGAGACACGTCTCATCATTCCAGTCGTGCAGGACAGAGTGCATGTAGTATGCACGCGCACCTATTGGGAATAGATCGCGTGCCACGTAAAATGACCATTCACATACCGTTGATGGGCTACTCCGTAAATAGGCCATACGAAGTCCTCTCAATCTTTGCATCCAGCTTTTGAATCTGCTCGACGACGACAGGCAAGTCCTGGAGAACCAGCGGTCCTTCAGGTATGAAGCAAGGTGGCGACTGTATGGACACTCCGTTTCAGAGCGAGTTTAGAGTAAGATGAACATAACGGGTAATTTCAGGCTTGTATGGCCCCATTAACATGTATCAACTGCCATGCGTGGGTCAATTTTGAAGGGAAAAAACCCGGCAAGTCCCCAGTCACTCCCTCTTCCGTTAGCAATACGTTCTGGGCTGCCATGTGAAACTTTCTTATTATGAACAGATCATCAACTATGCTGCTACACACCCGAACCTGCGACTTACAGGCGAGGCGAGGCAACTCAATCGCTTCCTACCGTCATCTCGAGGCACCCACCAAAAGTGAACCTCTTTGAGCTCGGAGAAAACAGAGTACAACAGGTGAAATTTTTACTGCTTTCATTTGCTTCGGTCTATTCGAGATTATTAATTGGGAGCTCTGGAGAGGAGAGAGAATCGGGTTAGTTTGCTCCAGCTTGGATTGTGCCTGGGCCATTACGGATGGCGTGCCCCTCACGACAAACATGAACGATTCAATGGCTTTCCCATTTCCATTACTATAGAAAAGTAGACCCGTGATGGAAACGACGGCTTTAGCGCGAAAAAGGACGGAACCCAACACCCGACTTATTGATTTATCCTCAGGGGGATACACAGAATATCATCGCACAGACGTCTGTCTTGTAAGATCAGCCCGAAGCTATATTAGACTATTCTAACAGGATCGAATAAATCTTAGGCTTATATCTTCTAATAGAAAATATCTTATCAGATAGAAAGTGAGTTAAAATAAATTACTCAAAATAAAGATAATAAATTTATCAACTCTCACGATAAGTTCTGAAGCTCTCTAATCTTAAGGGGGGAATCTCAATAAAAGAAAACGTAATAATTCCTCCCTTCTGTCCGCGGCCACCTCTCCTTTTTATCCCCGAGATGTCTCAGCTAGTTACCAGCTGGCCGAAAAGTTCCTGACCGCCCGTCACACAACACCGAGAGAATAGTTTCCCAACGTGGAATTTGCAGCATTGTCGTCTCATTAGGCAGAGACATGCGGCGTTTTACATAATTGACGCAGACAGCAGGGGCATATCAGGCCATTGGCCGACGTGTATATTGCAGCTTCTGAATTGAGGATCTTAGACTCCCCAAGTCCCTATCCTGAGTACGATTGCTACACCCGTCACCGGGCTTGCAGACTAAAAACATTACGCCTCGAAGTTGACGCATGCCTGAGCCCGACAACTCCCATGATAATTGAGACCTGGGTACAGTTTTTAATTGAATGTTTAGAAATTGCCAGTTGTAAAGGTTAAGGCCATCTCTGAGATACTCTAGTCCTGAGGTCAGTCTTCACGTCATCATCTCCACAACTACTTACCCACGACAATGTGTCGAGTTAGAAAACATAGAAAGACTTGAAAGATTATAAATTGGAAGTGCTCACCGCGGATCGTGTATCATATGTTGACTGATTATGCTGCAAGTGGAGTGCCATCGAATACCATAGTAAAATGAATTCAGGAGACAGGGCGGGCAATTGATAATGAGCCGCTCTCAATTTCCATTCAGAGACCAAAGCTTAGCCCCGGGTACCTCCACGTTGCACCACAATCCTCATTGCTGGAGTCCTTGGACAATCTCAGCTATGCGGAACTTGTAGGTGGAGAGTCAAGGCCGAACATAAATTCCCAGTCTCTCAGAATTCCGTCCCCATCGTCGAATTCAACCTGGTCGGGCGCCATGAGAATTGTCTCCAGTTGGGAATCATCCTGTGAATCTTGCCCGGCGTTTGTTGGGTGGATTTCTTGGCTCAATTCTTCTTGTATTGCGCCAGGCATTTCGGCAGGCTGTTGTGACGTGTGCTCAGGTACCAACGGTATTGTGTTCGTCTCAGTCGCTTGAATTGACATTTCGGATTGGAATTTGTCGAAAATCGTCCCCATCATGGTGTTTAGAAGGCCAGGGTTGACCACATTGACGTGGCTATCTTCTAGTATATCTGGAAGGATCGCATCCCGCTTTCGATCCCAGAAGTCTCGAATTTGTGACATGACTTCATTGAGATAGTTATCGAGATAACAAGATTGAGGCCGCGTTTGGCCTGGAAATAATATGTCCCATGTACTGAACCACTGCTCCTCTATTGACTGGCCTCGACTGGTGCTGCAGTTAAGATCTTGCCGCTGCCGTTCGGAAATGCCGTCGAATTGAGGGGGGCGCTGCCCTTTGCATTGTGGCACATTTCTGTCGTGGTCATGTTTGTCTTTTGACGTGGAAAATATCTCGTAGCAGCGACTGCAAGAAAATTCGGGTTGAACATGTTTTCGGTAAATATGCTGCTTGACATCCTTTCCCCGTCGTAGTTCATACTTTAAGCAGTCATGGTGCTTATGGCGATTGCTCTTGTAGAATGGACAAGCCAGGAGGCGAGACGTTTTTGCTTGATTGGTCTGCTGCTTCACCTTGACTCCGAGTGATTGTGACCTGGTGATGGTTGGATGACTCCTGGGAGGGGTTGAGTGACGGCTTGGCTTTTTTGGCCGTAACTCGTGACGTTTTGGCTTTACTGAAGAGAGCGGGCGTAGCTTTTTGTTGCTTGGCTCCAATGCAAGAGCGCCGAATTCTAGCTTGGTGCTGGCTGTAGAATTGAAATTCGGGAAGCTCGAAGTTGACCAACCACCCATGAAGCTCAAACCAAGAGCGTCTGGCCCTGACAAAGGGTTTTGTATATTACTTCCTGGGGTAATGTAGTCTCCAGACCAATCTATGAGATATTGGTCTTGATATGGGTTGCCCTCTGGCATAGCGGTCTTCGCGGACACAGTTGGTAAGGATATTTCGGTGGTTTCGTCATGCCGGGCTCGTTTTCCTAGGCCTCCAAACATTCTAGATCAGCGACGATTCAGTGTTCGAGCAAGCATATCACATGGTGAGGGAATACATAGATCTATCATGCGGAACCGTGTACTAGAACCCACAGCAGAGTCTTTGAGTTACCGATGTTCACTGAATATTACTTACCTCTATTGGCTTGATGCTGACATGATGGTTGTTGAGGAATTTGGTAAAGTGTTGGTGGAAGATTGCCAACATGGTGAAGGGCATCTGGAGAGTGTAGTAAAAGACTGGCCGCAGATCCGTCAAGATTTTCAAATGCTGGGTAATTCGTATCGTGGCCACTTGCGAGTTGAATATTATTCCCAACTCGGGGGTGAAAGGGTAAGGCATCGGCTGCAAATGGATGCTCGATAGTGGTGGGGCAAGTGCTCAATAACTGTGGTTGGATCGTAATGTTTTCTTGCTGGAGGTCTTCGCTGACGCCAGGTCCTATCATTGGGTCTTGGGAGAGGAAATCCATGGCAAGGGCCGCAAGATCATAACCGCAAATTAGGCCGTGGGCCTTCATAGGATGTGGCAGCAACAACAGTCTAAACCGATTAGAAGAAGCCAATTTCTTTCTTCATAGAGAGTGTAATGATTCGAGATAGAGTAAGAAAGATGACTGAGCCTGATGGAATTCGAGAGAACCCCATCGCGGGGGACCTTTTCCTGCGTTGTTGCATAATTTTCGCACTTTTACGTGATAACTGAGAGTCGAGAAATCGAGGTGCGGCCGACATTATGGCCCACAGGTTTCGCGTCCAAAGGATTCCGACACTGGGTGTGAAGCTATTACTTTGACCCCTTCTGTTGAGAGATACTTGTCGATACCTTCACTAGCGCCAGGTAGATGCAGGTCGCGGGCGTTCTCGGTTTCAGCGTGGCCGAGCTGGGCAACCAACGAAGCCCACACCGTTGAGCTACGCAGCTGCGGATTGGAAATCAGACGAGTAACTGAAGGGTCACGAGGCGTTCTGAATCAGGCGCAGCATAGTGGGGGCTGGGCCGAGGCCTGCCTTGTGCAAGACGTGATGACGTCGGGCTACGCAGCTGCGTATCTGTATTACGCATCGCCTCCTGTTTGGGGAATAATAGACTGCCAAGGGATCAATACAGGGGAGGCATTTATCATGCCGAGTGCGGGTAGGATGCCTCATTCGAAACTCGGACTCCCGGGATCGAACTTGTCCGAAGGAATAATAAATACAGTGGTTATTCTGCGCCACGCCCTGTAAGCCGGGTCTAGTCTACAAACTGTACATCCAAAGTGATGAGAAACGAGTGAGAGGACCTGCCGCTACACTTTGTAAATCACAGCTCCATTTCTTGCTACCTGTTGGCAGCTTTGGATTTGCTCGTCCCAAACCGCTTATCAAAGTCTGCGACCATTTTTCCGGCCTTCATCCTCCGTTGTTTCTTTTCTGACCTCCGTTGCGTTGTGGTGCCTGCTGGAACCGACGGCTGCTGCCTCACCAGCTTATCTTGGACCGGCGCGAAAGGATCTTGAAGCCACTCCTGTAGACGGTCGCCAAGAATTGTCATGGACGGACTACAGAGAGATAGCGAATCAATTGTCAGCAGTTGCGCACGAATTTACATTTGCAATCATGCTGTGAGGCGAAGCACAATGAGGCGGAGTGCTCACATACCTGCAACCTCCGGTGAGGGCTGACGCTGCACTGTGGCTCATTGTATGGGGTAGATCTGGTGACGAAGATTTTAAATGTTGCTCAATTACTGGGTCGCTTCTGGGATGGCAATATCAATATATACTATCTTCTAATGGCATTTGGATTTGGGTCTACACCACTGCGTACTCATCCCAACAGCAAAGTCGGAATCAGCGCCGTGTTGAGCCGCCATGTTCTACGCCGCTGCGCATCACCATCGTGATCACTGAGTTGTCAACACCCCCCCGGACATGGCTCTTGTGATGTTAGGCTGATGCGCGACCGCGCAAACACCCAAGCTGCCAGGGCAAATAGCGATGGAGGCTCTCGCCTACGCCACCACCACAGGCTCACCATGGAATGAAGTGTAGAAAGGCGTACTCTTCAATGAGGCCAGTTTCCATACGCCGTGCAGATGAACCAAAGGCCCAAAACAAGTCGGCGGAGCACCTAGGAGTGCCTTGCAAAGCCACCATTGTGTTTTTTTTCCTACCCAGTTCAGCGCTCAGATGGGAAATTCGGGCCCCAGGCTTGGACTTAGGCGGCTCTTTCAGCGGGTGCGCCGCTGCGTGTTGCCACCCATCGGTGAGCCACCAATAATGCTTGAAATCGTCACAACGGCTTTGTCTACTTTGATACACCAGCCTTCGCAGAGCCATGTTGTTCGTGAAATCACAATCTCAACATACTAGCCAAAAATCTCCCGTGTCACGTTTCTTCTTTGTTCCTGTGCATCGTTGGCTGCGTTTCGGATCCTTCATTTAACTTGCCAAGTTGTGTCTATCCGCATAGGCTATTGTTGTGTGCCGTCGTTTTCTTCCCGTTGTGCCACTGCGGGCTCGGTTTCAGCCTCATTTACAAGCGGCAGTTCGTGGATTGTGTTCGTCAAACGTGCGACAGCAAAGATGAAGATCTTCAAACGTTCCAAACGCCACGGCGGTTGCACAGATATCTCAACACTGGCTAGACTCGCTCCCGAGTCTGAGGTACGACATCTTCCATTGTAACTTCTACTAATGTTGGTTCCGGCACTGACTAAATAATAGCCCCAACCTTCGAGCGGCCACCGTGTAAAGAAAAGCTTCCAGGCTCTAGCAGTGCGACTCCGTTCCGCTCCCGCCTGCCATGCCCCCCTCCACCACTGTAGCGACGTTGGTGATCAATACCACTCAACAAACCCGGGATCGCCGAGGGCCATCTTGAAGCACCAGCTTTCTACACCTCGCCTCACTCCCAAACTCGCTCCGATTGAGTTACCCACCAACTCTGGCCTTCTCGCCACCCATAAAGGCAGTGCTCGGAAGTCATGTCTGAATGAGTCTGAAATTGCCGCTGCGCTAAGGTTGTATATTACGTTGTTGGCTGGCGGAACCACGGGCCAAGACGCCCAAGGTCAATCCCACAGCAGCCACAGTGGTCAAGGGTCGAGTTCAAAAGCTGGGCAGAGCCAATCCCGCCTGCTTGGGAGTTGGTCCAACAAAGAAAAAGGGAAAGGGCGCGACCGCGGTCGCAAAAGGTCTGGAGATGAGCAGCCGGGCGGAGAGGGCTCCAAGAAGCAAAAGCCAGACCAGCCAAACCTGAAGGGCCAGCTTGCGTGTCCGTTTTACATACGATACCGCAAAACATACGCCGCATGTCGAACATGCAAGTTCCGCGCTGTTGCCGACGTCCGACGGCACATTCTACGGTCACCAGCACACCGGCAGCCTCTACACTGCCCACTCTGCAAACTCATTTTCGTCGGCCACAGCGCCGAGGTACGAAGCCAACGCGATAAACATGTCCGACAGTGTCACTGTACCGGGAATGATGATGAAGTTCCCGGGATCACGGAGGATCAGATACAGCAGCTCAAGGACCCGGAAAATCGATCCGGCTCGATGGCAGAAAACTGGTTCGAGCTCTGGGAGATCCTGTTTCCCGGTGTTGGCCGGCCCAGTGCCCCCTACCTATCCGCTTCCGAGTACCAGGATTATTTTGAAGATGTAATCAAAAGGTTTTGGGAGTTCGGGCCCGGACAATACATCCCAGCCGAGGACCGCCCAGCAATGTATAGAGCCTACGAACTCCTAATGGATTATTTGCCGGTTTGCGAGACGAGTTGGACAGCCGCTGCTGCCGCTCCACCGAGCTGCGCGCCGGACTCTCCAGTTCCCAGCCCAATTGATTTGGACCTCCCAGCGACTGCGACACAGGAAGCAGAAACCATCGCCGCGGGCGCACTCGTGCCGCCTTTCGGAGTAATACCGGAAGGCCTATATGCCTGGCACGCAGATCCAGTGTACGAAGCATCGGTGGAGGAAGTCGGTCTCAATCGAGGGTCATTTGAAGAGCGTGCATTTCCAACAAATGATTTTTCAAATCGCTTCTCTGAGGAGTATCCTACGGGAGTTTTTTTCAATCCGCACCTTCCATACGGGTATCCAACTCAAGGGGACCTTGCTCAAGAGTACGAGTACCCGACTCAACAACATTCCGGTCCTGAATGCCCCAGTCCTCTGGATCCCACTCAAATAGACCCCAGTCAGGGTTACCCTCCTCAAGTATTTACTCTGAGAAGCCCCTCTCATGAAGTACGCCGTACATCCGTTGCCTCCACCCCTCCGCCGGCTCCGGGACGCCAAGACAAGCACCACCAGTCCGATGATATTAAATGAGCTGATTTGTTCAAGAAGCGATTGTAAATATCGGACATCTTGATTTGTTTCATTAGGCTCTATTGAATGGGATTTGTTTTTCCCTTCTGCATGACTTTCGATTGTTAGAATTTCTCTCGCCTGGGTTGGAAATGGGATGTTTGATAAATTGATGGTTAAATTGCCAGTTGGGATTAATTAGAGTGGCTGGATGCATCCGTCCGCCGCATGTCATTTTACCCCATGATGAACTATTGGCTGGGTCCAAGATGACTTTTAAATGAATAATCTTTCCCTGATTTTTTCCGATCATTTTGTTCTCGGTCGCCCACACACTTCTCGACTAACAAATATACACACCACGTTTACTTCGAGGTAGCTGATTGATTTCTTCATTCATCATGTCACGAGAATGTAGAGACGGGACTTTTGCAAACGAATCAAGTCAAATGAAATACATTTATGAAGGTGATATCCCTCGTAGAACTTCCAGCAGTCCTCTCATTCCCCTCTCATCCTGGTTTCCATCCTCGGAGGGCAAGACACGCTTGAGAAGTTCGTCGATCATCCGATCCAAAGTCCTGTGATTTAAGGCCTTCAGTTCTTGTCCGTTTACGCGAGACTGGCCGCCTTCGAGCTCCCTTGATTCCAAGAAATTTAAAATGACACTTTGTCCGTATGTCAGCCAGTAGGATCTGAGCGACCGGATATATGCCTCAATGTTGGATGCGAAGTACGGCATTGGAGGCCCCTCACTTGCACTGAAGATTGAATTCCAGACCGATGACCATTGCTGCTCCTTCGATTGTAACGAACCAGCCCGTTCAGCAAGTTGAACGATTTGATTCTCGGATACGCCTTCGATTTCTACCCCAGTTTGTAGCTGGCACGACCTTTCCCTAATGTGGTCATCACGAACTCCACCTCTGGGGAAAGTTTGTCCACAGATAGGGCAATAGTATGGCAGGCGGTGGGCTGCTAACAGATGCTGAGAGAGGTTCCGGAAGGTGGGAAATCCACCCTCTCTAAGGCAACTGTGGTGTCGGTACGGCGTATGAAGTTGAAAGGGGCACGCAAAGAGGAGCTTCTTCATTCTTGGGTCGTTGATGATGGTAGTCCCCGCATCCACCGCGTCCGTAGCTAATCTGACGTTGGTATACTCTTCGAACCCCTGTGTCTTTTGTCGTTTTCTTGTTGGAGGTGAAACAATTTCCTTTCCCCCGTCATACGGCGTTGAAATCCATCGAGAGAAGACGACGAGTCCAAATTTCGTCAACTTCTCCACAAGATTCATCAGCGGATGGTTGTCATCCAAAACCGGAACTTCGTCATCTGGATCTGGATACGACTCCACGCCTTCTTCAAATTCTGAGCCGTCAGCTGAGTCACTCGAATCTCTGGTACGCTTCTTAGAATAGCTTTCTTGTCCATGGTACATGCTTTGAGATGTCGCCGTGGTTGGGTTTTCCTCTTGTATGCGTCCGTGCGATAACTGGCCACTGAGGCGCTTTTGCAATGGCACCATGGTACCGAGAAATATAGTTGAATTTCGAGCCGTAGTGGACACGGAAATTATTCCAGAGCTGGCGTTAGGTGCAAAGGTGTATGCACCCGGCCTTATCCAGTTCTTCGGATCGATCTGGTGGGCAGTTGAGGCACCTTCATCAGGATTTTGAGTGTCTGCGCCAGCTTCTTCCTTCTCTGAACCATTCTCAATAAGCCCAATCCGGTTGCTTGACTGCTTCAACTGAGGAGAAATTTGCATGGCGATAATGCTCGAATTTGTTAGGCTCACATCACGAGTAATACAAATTCTTCTCCCCCTTCCCTGCGGCAAGTGGTCCAGGTTGATCAAAACCGATGGAGAAGACCTGACATATCGATTTCTCCACTTAATCAAAGGAATGCCGAACCCTGTTGTCCCATTTTGCCGGTTGCTCTCTCCAGAAAGACACAAAATTATCTCTGCTCCTTTATCGTAATATCCGAATGTGTCGATAAGAATCCCGGCGGAGCTTGTCTGAGTCTGCCCTGTGATTCGTAGTGGCATCCGGTATGCTTGAGCCCCAAAGTGCTTGTATTCAGACGGAGAGTGTGCAAAAAGGCCCCGGTACTTCTCGTCACCAGTGGATTTCCATGCAAGTAGTGTTGCGTCGTCCGTATCCTCAAGGATCACCTCTTGTAGCCGGACGAATGCCTTGCTCCCTTCGCCGTAAAGAATGGTCATACTGACCCCAAATATGCCTAGCAATGAATATGCCACGTCTTCTTGCCGAATAGCTGAGAGCCCAGAAGCCCAACACATCCGCTCCCCGATTGAAAATTGAAGGAGATGTTCTGAATTCTCCAAGACCACCCTGTCGATTTGAAGCGAACGAGAAAGAAATGAAAGTAAAGACTTTTTGTTTCCCACTCGTTTCCATTGATTGTCGTAAAATTGCAGGTTTTCAGAGGCAATCAGCTCTTGGAGCATCCAGACTCGACTCGTCCATCTGCTGTGCTGGATGTAATGCCCTGGGTTGTCGAGTGGCTTTTTCTCCGAATCTATATCGCTGAGGTGCACCATACACACCTCCGAGCCCTGGTATATTTGGAACATTGAGTTGATGGCCTCCGACAGGGCTGCGGTTGATGACCTATCGATGCACAATGAATCGACCCAGAGCTTTCCCACGCCGAATGCTAGAGCCTCAGAACAAGCACGATTTATCCATGCGAAGCTCGCTCTCTTGGAATCAGCTTTCAGATCCTGTGTATCCAGGTTTTGCAGGTCATTGATGGTGATTTCTGAATCCTCCCGACAATGTGACACGGCGGCATAGGCAGGCCAGTCCGTAGCGGGGCCGTGATGGAGAAGCTTGCGCGTGGCAATATCTAGGAGAAGCATTGTGTAAGAGACAAAGATACCGGCTGATAGAATGTAGAATCGGCTGAATTAATACCTTCTGACGGGCCGGAGTTGGAAGGGATTAAAATAGTTGAGTCTCCCACGTCAGACGTTAAGGCTGAGAAGGGCCCAGCGGTGCCGTTGGATTTGATTGGTGTGCACAACTGTGCAGATGGCGCTAACGCCCTTCACCGTACGCCTCCTTGTTGCCTCCTCCTCGCCTTACTGTATGGCTTGCTAGAATTGTTCTTTCGGCTCGAACTAAGCAATTGCGTCTGTTCGCCGAGCAAAGGCTCTGGACGCGAACGAGTTAAGACAAGCCTCGCAGTCTCGAGACCCAATTACCGGTGTAATATGCACGCACCAGATAAGAGAGGCGGCCATGAGGCCACCTCACCCTCGTGCATCATTGGTTGAAAGACGATTGACGTGTTGAAAAACAAGGAGTCACGCAGACTAGATTGTGGCAGAAGCGGTCAGAATCCCGTCTCGTGTTCCTTTGTTCGACCAGCGCCTAACTAAAACCCAGCAATCACCTGTTCAGCTATATTAGGCATGCAGTCGGACATGGCCGCTTCTGTACACGTGGACCCATTACGTTGCACAGTCATGCATTATGCACTCTGCCGTGCTTCAGTTTGGTGCAGTTGCTATCTTGCCTAGGTGAATGAGTATATGCAATCTACGTCACGAAAAGTAAGGTCCTCGTAGACAGGGTACATATCTTTGCCACTTTCTCGCCAGCCTTGGACGTCGATGTTGAGTTCACGGTCACATTGTCTAAGCTGTGCTGGCATAGCATGATCGAGGTGCTGTCCAGGCTGACGGGACGCATTAATCTAGCCAGTACGATCAATTCATCGTCGTGGGCAATCAATCCGACTAGTATATGCAGATATAGAGAACCATCCCTGTCGTAGACTAAATCCTACTCACAGCAGTACGTATAAAGTTAGGTTCAGCATCCAGCAAGGTATATCATTAATGCTCAAGCCGGCGAATTCCACTTCGGGGTTTCTTCCAAAGGGTATTTGGATTTGGATTACCTACTATTATCACAGCCGTGAGACCTGGGGGGTGCGTATTAGATGCCCGAATCGGGCTCGCATCTGCCAAAGTTTTGAGATTATGAAGGTCCTTGAGTGGCATTCATCGCTTCCCGCAAGAGCTCCACCTCTTTTAATCGTTGTGGACTTCTTGGGAATGCTTCAACAGTCGCACAAGAGACGTTATGTATAGTTTGTCGATGATATAATGCGATTATTGGGGGTCTTTATTTTTAATGGTATTGTGGTAACATACGGAATGAACGCGGCGCAATTCTGCATAATATCACAACGATTTTGTCAAGCTACCCAAAAATAAATAAAATGCCACGCTCGTCTAAATGGTTCAGGAATCGAACACCCAGTCCTCGAGCCACTGAAAGCCTGTGCTGTCCACTGGTAAAGATTCGACTTCCCCCCTCCCATGTGTCCAATATTCCTTGGTCTCGGCCGACCCTCTTCCCTGACATGATTCCTTTTCCTTCTTATCAGATGACTCAATGCGCGGTTGTGGAGTATGCACTGTTGCTAAGGATTGCACCGCATCCATCTTAGGAGCCGAACTCAACAGTGCAGATTCAAATCCATCGAAGAGTCCCCCCATCACCTTATCAAGTAGACTGGGGCTGATACCATCGAAACTGGTCTCACCCAATACACTTGAAAAAATCTCAGCCTGTTTCTGACTCCAGAAATCTCGTAGTTGGGATGTTATCTCCTCAGCATAGTTGCCAACATAACAAGTCGAAGGCCGGGATTGATCTGGAAAGATGATATCCCACGTGCTAAACCATTGGTCTTGTGCCGATTTGGTGCGATTCGCATAGGATTGAAGCGATTTTCGTTGGCTGCTTGAAACCCCATCGAATTGGAATTCCTCTTTGCGAATGCAACGCGGCTCAACGGTGTGTTTGTCTCTAGATTCTGCGGTTGAAAATTCCTCAAAACATCGAGCGCAATAGAACTCGGGATTCGTATGTTTCCTGTAGATGTGCTGCTTGACGTCCTTTACTCGCCGAAGTTCATATCTCAGGCAATCTTGGTGCTTCTGGGAGTTACTCTTGTAGAATGGACAAGCAAACCTGATGGGCTTCCTTCCAAGGTTGATTTCCGGCGAAGGCAATTCCAATTCGGTAGGTGGTGACTTGTTCATGGTCGTATCCCTTAGAATGCTCTGCGTCTGCGATTTTTTCCTTGGAAATCCGGTCCTTGAAGTTTTGGCATTCTTTCTGTCTTGTGATCCTTCATGGGGCCGCTTCTGATTTCTGATGCTGTCCTGGCTCGTGGTTTGCTCTGCCAGATATTCCTGGTCACAGTGTTGAAGGATGACAGGGACATGTTCGCTCCATCCAGGCGCGGCTTGCTGTGCCAGATATTCTTGGCAATGGTGCTGAAGGAGATGGTCGCTCCATCCAGGCACGACTTGCTCTGCTAGGGGCTGCAATGGGGAAGCTTGTGGCGGGGCCATAATGGAGAAGCTTGAAGAAGTACCTATTATATGAAACACAAGGATAACAGTTGATAGAATGTAGAAAAATAAACTAATATTCAATCCGATACACACTGGAGTTGGAAGGGGTTAAAATAGTTGAGTCTCCCACGTCAGAATGTTTGGGTGGCACGAGACGGATTGCACGCAAGCAATGATTGCGACCAGCGACCGCCCGTTTGGGCATCGCGCCAAGCCAAGGCTCACAAGCTTAAAGCCGTCAAGCTCGCAGCACGGCCCAGTAGGCGGCTTGCGAGCCCTGCCCATTGGTCGCTGGGCACTGTCGGCCTGAGAGGGTTGACCGCGTTTAGTGGACTCAGTGGGCTCAGGGCGAGGTTCCAGGCCTCTTTGGTGGAACGCTACCACTGAGCCGACGGCTGAATTACCCGTGATGCCGCATGAATGAATCCACCGCCCGTCCTCACCTCAGCCATCTACCAGCTGCCGTCTGGAACTTCCTTTGATATTAGGATAATCGCGTAGGCCGTGATAAAAACTTAGTATTGTGAGTGATGGATTAAGCTATAGCCTTATGAGCATGGTACCATCTGGCCGCTTGGAGCCTCAGATCCTGCTGAAGTTATGCGATGACACACACTTCGTTGGGTCGCACAGCAGTAAACCAATGGCCAGTTCATCCGCACAAGCGTGCACCAATAGCATTGCGAACTGCGCCATTCTCATTAACATCTACAATTTCTGCTTGGTCTCCGCAGCAACCTCCTGCTGGGCTCTCGATTGGCGTATTTCGTTGCCACTGTCAAGAGGCCTGTCTGCGCTATGGCTTGGATTGTTTAGTACATGTTGCATCTAGCAGATGGATATGATTATGTGTGCGAGAAGCTCTTAATATTCTTCCTATCTAATGAGGGTCTTTGGGTCAGTCTTATAGACGAAGAGACTGATAATGACCTCGGATGACCTCGGACAGCCGAGAGGCTCCGGATCCGTCGGAGTCTTTGACTTCAACTAGCTATTGATAAAATCAAGGAAAAGCTAGGCCTAGGGCTTATCTGATGATGAGGCCGGTGACGAGGCAAGTGGCGATGGACGCCTATGATGACAGAAGGAAAGCTTCACTTCCGTCATAACCGCAGAAATCCGATATCCCGATACATGTGATATCCCTGATACACTGATACATGTGACAGTACATACCTATAGCACCACCAATTACTAGACCGGGTGAACCACCTGTATCATGTGGCCGGAGTTATATGAAATCCTTTATACCACAAAAGTTTACCACAGACAGTTCAGAATCATATTTGGACTACAATTGCTTCATGATCCTCTGTGTCATTCATTTCCGCAACGGGTCACATAGGGCAAAGTTTAGACTAGAGCTTCCCAGATTCAACAAAATATCCTTCCCGTCTAATTGTACAACTTGGTAGGTTTCTCTCATCAAAGCCTAGTATCCCCATCATCCGCAGTCACCAATATGCCTACCCTGGATATTGCCACCTGCTACTCCGGCCTTCCAGCTGCCGGAGTTTGGGGCGCACAATAAATATCTCCTATGCTGTCTTTCTCTTGTGGCAAAACAGGATGTTATGTTCCTGAGAGGTATCTCACGCGTTGTAAGCTAGGACTAAGGAGTGAGGAAAGGGAGTGATCTGCGAAATGTTTTTAAAGTGTTACCCCTCTACTTTCTCTAGTAATCTACACCGATCTCCCGGGACTAGCAAGTCCCCTCGACGACCTAACTCACCGAAAATCGGTCACCGCAACATTTCTAGGAATAGTTAAGGCCTCCTAGCGCTGCCCATATTTACCCCAAACTGCTTGTCAAACTCTGCTAAACTTTTTAACATCGTATACTCACGTTCGAACGTCGAGTTTGGTTGGGGAGACGATCGTGAGCTTATAAGCTTCTCCCGTACTAGTGGGCTGGGATCTTGTAGCCAATTGTTCAGGCCTTTATTTTGGAGGTATAATATTGGGCTGTGGCACATATCGATGGTCAGTTATTAAATCTATTGGCGCAAACACGGCACGAAGCGACTCACTTGACACTATGGTCCAGAGTCGGCACTGGATTATGGCTCATTTTCCCAGAAGTAGACTATGCTGAGTAGACGATAAATCTTCTTTGCATGTTCGAGGATCCTTTGGGGAATGGGTAGTTATATATACCAAGATTCTCGGCAGCAGCTCATGCCAATGCGGAATCAACACCGATGGATTCGGGTGATCATTTGGTACTTCCTTATGGTGCTAGTACCAGCTAGGTCTCACCGCATCGTGAGGATTGGGGCTTTCATTTTTTTTTTGGTTTAAGTGCACCGTTGTGCCCTTCCCTCCGCTGTGCCGATGACTTCGGCGCTGCCGTGCTGATGCTGAGAGTTATTGTCGTTCTAGCCTCTCTAATTTCTTGCCATGTTTAGAAATGTGCCTCATATAAGGCTGAAATTAGAAACAAGTAATTAATACGTATCATCTAGAAAACGGCGATGCATCCGCACTGCGTACCTGGGCACACAGGTGAGATATTGAAACCTGTATCGAACCGAACAAAAATACGTTGGTCTTTACTAGATTCAACGACTCTGGATAATCGGTAGCTATGCAATGAACATGGGTATTTTTAATACTTTATTGTGGTTGCAGTTAACAGCGCAAACCTCGTATTAAATACTCACCTGTCTGATTGAGCAAAAACATTGCAGCCTCGCGGGGCTTCATGCGGCCGTAATATCCACCCCTTCTAATACATGTTCTTTTTTTCGGTGTAGCTATGTTATTCTAGTCATTAATATTTGGAGAATTATATCTTGTGGAGATCGGATCGGAAAAAGCCTCTTTGTGAACAACTCGTCGCCTTCTAACATCACTTTCATCCAGGAGGTTGTATCTGTTTGGCCTGGTTTGTTGGTCACCGGAAAGGAGCCCCGGCTGGTTGAAAATTCACTGGCAGTCCGCTTTTGGCGATGAACCTGCGCTTGTCAATATCTCACTGGTGGCTTAGCTAGGGATATCCGCATATTGGTATCCAGAGTCTTCAACATCTCAAGAAGTGTTATCTTGATGTTTCTCAAATATCCCACGATATCCCCTGCTACAGCGTTGTTCATAGTTGAGACGGCAGCTTGATAATTGCAGATTGTTGATACGCAGCGGCCAAACCGAACATGGATGCTGAAAGAACTTCCCCCCACTCGATATTCTGCGATCTGGTTGGTTTATTAGAATTGACTTGTCACATCAATTACATCTGAACGCGGGGTAAGAACAAACCTCGCTCAATCCGTGTCTTCCACATACCGTCTCCCCATGCCAGGCAGTTATTGGTTAGCAGCTTGCCTCGGGTCAGAACTCTACTCCTCTTCTATATGCTCATTCCAGTTAGCCACAGCTAGCGCGCCACTCTCTCTTGATGACAGCTCCGTGGCGATTGGGTGGCACACTAGGTCCTGCGAGAACCGATGAATCGTACAAACAGACAACTATAGGATACAAATCCACAGACATACACAGAAGAAATTTTTATTGTCAAGATCTCCCAGGATTTCAGTGGATGCGTGGACCGGTGTCTGTAAATTTGGCTTTCACAGAAGGTATTGGTGGTCTGGTGTTGTTCTGAAGGGAGAATACATGAATTGGACCACCGAACTCAAGGCATCCTTATTGTAGACCGCGTCGTAGTTTGATACGTCGATTGGATCAAAATCGATGTAAGAAGCGGCATAAACAAGTCCGTGTCGAATAATACTCTTGTGGGGTTGATCTCAAGTCGATCCCATGCTCAGCGTATACGAACTGTACCTCAACGATCTTGAAGACGTCTGTCAGGGCGGACGATACAGAGAGACAAACTAAGCTAGCGTATCATGAGTGATCCACTCTCGGCAGCTTGCATGAAACATAACCAAGTCACGATGCGAATTGAGAAACATCCTCGGGCCGGATTCGCCTGTTCTTCGTTGAGACTCGCCGGTCAAAAGTTTCAATTGAGCATTCGAATGTTTGACGCAAGAACCGAGACACGAACCGCGACGAAACCAAGCGAGGAATTCGCAAGATTGTAAATACCCAGTGCATGTACGGACGGGTCCCACAAACCCTTGCAGTCACGGGAAACAACTAAGAGTTTATCTCGGAAGTTTCGGAATAAAAAAGGTTCGACAGGCGGAATACCTCCGCACTAGTCACGATATCGTTTCGTATTTATTGGATATCTGTGCTGGTTTGGCAGCTCTTTCACACATCATGGACCAGCCGGCCATAACGAGAGATAAGAGATTCGAGCAGTGGCACCTTCATCGTGGGCGGCTGCGTGGCGAGGGGTGGAAATGCAAGCCATTGACCGTTTTGGGACGGCCCGCAAGTAGGGGGGTATCAAACCTCCTCATTTCCCTTCTCTCTAGTGTCGCGGAATGCAGGGATATGGTCGTACAACGTACGTGTGATACGTGGAAGATAAGGGATGCTATCTTCTACCCCAGCTTATCTACGGCTTATCATGCCCCCACGAGCATTGCACTATCCCTTTCAGCTCTTAGGGGGATCGCCATCAGCTCCATTCAAGAAGGTATAGATATGTGATGTGTGCAGGTTGAAAGTGACGGTTCGTGTGGCGTTGACTAATGCGTGTGAGCTGGGAAACTTGCTGTGATATCGGGCTGCCCGACGCAAACCTCTTGACGACCGATGTTATTTACCCCGCGTTCCTCCCGATTCGAGTAACCTCCTGGCATCTCATTTAAGTGTTGCCATTTCCGTTCGAGTCGTTCGCAGGTTTGGATCCTTTGCAGGATTGAATCCTTCGCCTCAAGTTCAGCTGCCCTCGACAGTCGACCAGCACCCCAATCACCTGACACTCGGAATCTTGCCCAACATGGGAGTCGACGAGGAAGCCAACGCGGCGCCCGCGGTGACGAGCGTGCTGGCCAGTGGCGATCTTCCCGATAATCTTGCCGACCTGTCGGCGGATGAGCAAACACTTGCAGCGCTGGGATACAAGCAGGAGTTCAAGCGCGAGTTTTCTTCATGGACAACATTCGCTGTCAGTTTCGCCGTCATGGGTCTCCTCCCGAGTATCGGAACCACCATGTGGTATGGACTTGGTTATGGTATGTATCAGTGGGAATACATTGAGACGTGGTGCTAATTCTGCTTCCAGCGGGCCCGGCAGCAAATACCTGGGGCTGGCTTCTCTCCGTCATCTTCGTTCTCTGTGTAAGCCTGCAGCCTTTCTTGACTATCTGATTCTAACAGAAGTAGGTCGCCCTGTCAATGGCAGAATTGGCATCTAGTATGCCCACCTCTGGAGGCCTGTACTATGCGGCGGCTGTCCTCGCGGGTCCCAAGTATGGCCCCCTCGCAGCCTGGATTACCGGTTGGGCAAACTGGCTGGTGCAAGTCACTGGAGCCCCAAGTGTTGGCTATGGATGTGGTGAGTGCAAACTACCTTTCTTGGTGCTGCGATTTTGTGCCTAACCAATTGACTAGCTGGAATGATTCTCGCTGTCGCGTCGATGAGAAACCCCGACTACGTTCCAACAGACTGGCAGACGTTTCTACTCACAGTATTCATCATGATCACCCAGTCAGTCCTGAGCAGTATGCCCACGCGGTGGATCGCGAACCTCAACTCTGTGGGAACCGTGGTCAACGTCGCTTGCTTGTTCATCACCATCATCATTATCCCAGCAGCCAGCAAGGTCACCCCGAAATTCCAATCGAGCGACTTTGCTTGGGGCATCCAAAACTATACCGACTGGCCTGATGGTATCTCGGTTATGATGTCCTTTCTCGCCATTACTTGGACAATGTCAGGCTATGGTTCGTTCCCCCGCTCGATCCGCCCATAGGTTCACCAAAGTTCTTGCTAACCACGTACTTCTCTTACCAGACTCGTCGTTTCACTTGTCAGAGGAATGCTCTAATGCGTCGGTTGCCACACCGCGATCCATTGTCATAACCGCTGTCTCTGGATCTATCTTGGGGTTCATTTTGAACGTTCTTATCGCATATACTATCCAGGATGTCGAACAAATCTTTGAGAGCGATTTGGTAAGCCAACTGCAGCAAAGTTCTAGATTCTAATCGCCTGCTAATTGCCCTACAGGGCCAACCTTGGGCCGCGTATCTGATTCAGATCCTTCCCGAGCCAATTGCCATTGCTGTTTTGTGCATGACAATCGTCTGCGCTTACTCAATGGGCCAGGGCTGTATGGTTAGCGCGAGTCGAGTCTGCTTCGCATATGCGCGAGATGACTGCTACGGCGTGCTCAGCCCACTCCTCAAGAAAGTCAACCGACATACCCTTACGCCCGTCAACGCGGTCTGGTTCAATACTTTGATCGGAGTCCTGTGCATGCTCCTACTGTTCGGAGGAGATGCTAGCATTGCGGCCATCTTTTCTATTGGCGCCATTGCTGCCTACATTGCGTTTGTACTTCCCGTCTTCATCAAGATCGCCTTTGTCGGGAACAACTTTCGCCCCGGACCCTGGAACCTCGGAAAGTTCAGCGTTCCTGTTGGTATTGTCTCCTGCATGTTTGCGTTGGTTATGATGCCCATCTTCTGCTTCCCGGCTTACGAGGGCGCCAACCTGACGGCTGATGGCATGAACTGGACTGTCGTGGTATTTGTAAGCTGTCCCAGTCCGAAGCAATGCGAATAATGCTAATTCACCTAGGGCGTGCCAATGATTCTCATTGTGATATGGTTCTTCGTCGATGCCCACAAATGGTTCAAGGGACCCAAGATCAACATCAAGGTAATACATTATCTCTTGCATGCATCTGGAATGACAATCGTTAACACATGTATAGCATCACATGATTGGCCAAGACCCTATGACTGAAGGCGTGGAGGTCAAAGACCCAGCACTTGCCCCGGATGTGTCAGACGGAGAGAAGGATTCTTCGAGAAAGCAGTCGTCGTAGGCTCTATATCCACCCCATGGAAAGCATTCATGCTCGGTCACCATACCATTCAAATGATATCACTTTTAAATACAAATAATGGCCCGTTGTTTACTTGCTACATTTCACTGCCCATCCCTCGATCTATCGCTGGACTCGTTTGCGCTCCCCAATAACTGCAGGCACATGGAGGATGTCTAGCATCATTATGGACTGTGATATTGAGTAAAGGGTTCTGAGTCGGTAATGATTATTTCAACACCAGTCACAGCTTCGCCTATACTCCCACTGACATCCAGAGACTTTGTGACCAGGTTCATATTTTCCGTTATTGAAGGACGAATGAGCTGATTTTCATCGACCAACTTGCGCAGTGTCTGCAAATTAGTCAACTTGCGTTTCGTGCCCTGAACCCGCTCTATGCTCGTAGCTCGCTGTTCCAAAACACCAAGGTCGCAGTGGACGTTGATCCAGTATAAGGGGATGTTCGTGTCGCGGACGAGGTCGAGATGCTCTTTCAGAACCTGCCTATCGACCTCATTATCCGCCAGACACGCAGTCATCAATATCAGATGCCCTTCTCTAACAACTTCCCGGAGAGAAGAGAAGACGATATCTCGCATCTGGCGTCGTAGTTGATAATGGGCATGACCACGATCAGGGTACACTGCCTGAACCGGATCGATTAGGAGATGATTGTCAATGAGTCGACTCCATGTCTTGCCCCGCCAACTGTGGTCC
Source organism: Ilyonectria sp. MPI-CAGE-AT-0026 (assembly GCA_020744155.1). Classification (NCBI taxonomy): domain Eukaryota; kingdom Fungi; phylum Ascomycota; class Sordariomycetes; order Hypocreales; family Nectriaceae; genus Ilyonectria; species Ilyonectria sp. MPI-CAGE-AT-0026. The sequence continues at coordinate 2,789,501 of JAGPNQ010000003.1, forward strand.
TGCAGGTGTCGGAGTATGGTAAACTTCCCAGTCCCAGGGAAGCCGTTGAGCACAACGACCTTCCCTTGAGCGAAATTGGTCGTTCTACAGGTTGGCTTGTTCATTTTGATGTATATAGAAAGTGCCGGGAAATTATTTGGAAGTTTTGAGGCACCAGGTATTAAATAGAAGGGAGAGTTTGATTCACTGCTGGTGAGTCATTCATGTGCGGTACCCTGTCGGTTCGTATTGCAAGTGCATCAGCCACTTCTACCTACTGCTCTAGGCTTCGCAGAATTGCAACACCCATTTTATCAACCTTTCTGCGGAATGTTTATGCTTCCATTACGATTATATCATCTAGGAGTTTGTGGCACTGATAATCGACGCATTCTCAAGTCCGTGCTGGCCGTTAATGTTCCTGATATTTGAAGGTAGTTTCTCCCTCGCCCACAACACCATCAAGGTTGCACCTCGCCACGCATGGTTACATCGATTTGGCGGATGAAACTATTCAAATCAAATGAGCTCGTCAAAAATTCGGTCCAAGTTGTTCATAGTAATATATCTATAAAATAGGAAACTCCACTTCATTTCAACTGATGGCTATTGACCTAGTACTCCATAAATTGTCCCATAACATCCAAATCTAATCAAAAACATCCGTTACGTAGCGGATATTCCTCAGAGACTCAAACCACTTTTGGGTAGCCTCCAGGTCTGTCTTGCCATCTATCCTGCTTTCCATCTCAATTTTAATTTTGATGATGGACTCCTTGGCCGACTCGGCAACACCTCTTGATCCGCATACAAAAACAGTAGCACCTTTCTGCCACAAGTCAATAACATCCTCGCGGTCCTTCCACATACGATCTTGCACATGGTGGCACCCTTCGCTTTTCTCCGGAGCACGACTATATGCTCGGCGTACATCCACAGCACCAAGTCTTTGCCACTCGTCCAATTCTTCCCGGTAAAGGTCGTCCACATCTGGCGATCGGCAGCCGAAGAATAGGATTGCTGGTGCGAGTTTGCGTCCAGAGCCGATCATTGCTGCACGTTCCTGTATGAAGCCACGGAACGGCGCCAGACCGGTACCTGCGGCGACGCAAACTATCGGTGTGGACTCTGGATCTGAAGGGAGACCAAATGCTGCTTGGGAGGGGCGGATGGCGACGTGCAGTGTGTCGCCTTCGGAGAGTGAGTTGAGATAGGAAGTGGCAACGCCTTGATGAGAGCCATGGCCGGAGAGCGAGGGCTCATTGAGAACGGAGAAGGATAGTGTGACGTGGGATCTGTTCCAGAGTGGCGAAGAAGAAACAGAGCTATTTGGTTGTCAGATTCTGCTTTAAAAGAAGTGAGTTGATGAGGGACTTACTATTGTCGAATGCGCATCGAAGGCATCATCAGCAGAAATTCGCCAATGGGAAGGTCAACAGATGGGTATCGTTCTAGAATATCAAGAACCGAAACTCGCTTCGCGTTAATCTCGTCTGCGTACGCATCGTTGGCAAGGTGCCGGATAGCAGCCTTGGTAGCCTCATCTGTCGCGGCTTCGGCGATGGTGAACAGGTTCTGGAATAAATATGTTAGCATGTTAACTTGGACAAGAAAGGGTGTACTGACTCTCTTGGTTGCAGGCTGCGATAGTTCGACATATGAGCTGAGAATGTCGTTGGCTGGAACCGAAGTATTTGTTGGGAGAGCCAGTGGACCGTTGGTGTTGATCTCCAAATGAGCATCCCATGGAAGCTTGAATCGTCGCATGGCACGATGGACGCTCTCCTGGGGGTTGATTGGCAGGATGGCAAGATAGTCGCCGGCAGTGTACGTCATATCCTCTGGCAACTGGATCTCGACATGCTTCTTCGTCGGCTTCTTGTCGTCGTCACTTGCCAGGCTGCGAGTGCTGATGACCCTTGCCTCCGTAACATCTTGTCGCAGAGTCAAAGCCCTCAGGTTCGATACGGTGACATCCACGCTGCTTTTGGTACCCTCGCTGGGACTCGTGACATTGTATCGAGCTGTCAGCGCAGGCCACAGGCTCTTATCCTCCCAAGCCTCAAAGTCCTCGAAAACTTGACTCGACGAAGCATCGGTGAGGCCGATATCGACAAGCCTCGTGGCGCCAAGATCCTCAAGGTTGCTGTCGACCAGCTTGGGGATGCGATGGAAAGTCTGAACCCAGTCCTTATGACCGCAGCCGAAGACAGCATATGAGACGTCCTGGAGTGGCTTCTGCTCCTGTTTTGTTTGCTCGATCCAAGCCACAAAGTGTCCCGCGTTATCGGGAGGCTGTCCTTCGTATGATGCGGTGATGATGACGACTGGCTGGTCCGTAGGCAAGTTGCCCTTTGCGCTGTCCAGACAATCGACCTTGGTGGCGCGAAATCCGTGGGCTGCGGCATCAGTCGCGATTCGACGTGCCAAAGACTCGCAAGTTCCACTGTTGGAGCCATAGAGAATCGTCATCGGAACACCGCTCTGGCCGTCATCTACCGAACCGTTGGTGGCAGCTTTCTCCTTTGTCTCCTCCTTCAAGAGTCCGGCGAGGCGACGCTCGAGGGTGGTAGGCGTGAGGTTATCGCGCAAGATGGCCCGCATGTGCATATCCTTTGGCTTGATTGTCAAAGTCTGCTTGACGTCGAAGACATAGTTCGGGTCAAGAACAAAGTTGAAGTTTTGAAGAAGCATAACCATGACAAGCAATGCTTCTTGCCAGGCGAACGGACGGCCAATGCAGCCGCGCATGCCGTTGCCAAAGGGCTTCCACGAGTTGGGGAACTCGCGGTTCAGTCGTTCAAAGTTCTCGTCAAACATGCGCTCCGGCTTGAATTCGTTCGCATCGTCGCCGAATACCGCAGGGTCCAGTTGCGACTTTGCGAGCAGGTTGACAATGGTCTCACCCGCTTTGACAGGGTACTTGCCAGCCAGAAGAGTGTCTTCAAATGCCTCAACTGTGAACAGGGGAATGGTCGCATTGATTCGGAGGGTTTCGCGCAGAACGCCGTTGATATACGGCAGCTTCGAGAGGTGTCCGACCTCGATGACACCCTTTCCGACCACATCATCTACCTCCTGCTGTGCTTTTTGATAGGCCTCTGGGTGTTTGAGAAGTTGGTAGAAAACAAATGAGAGCAAACCAGAAGTTGTCTCGTGTCCAGCGATCAAAAAGGTGATGAGGTTGTCCATGATGCTCTCGTCGTTCATCTTTTTTCCTGTTTTCGAGTCGACGCCCTGCAACATTGCGTCTAAAAGATCCTTTCTCTCGCTGCTGTTCTCTGCCTTGCGTGCCTCTAGCACCTCCTTTGCGGTGGTTCTCATGACCTCGATGTCGCTCATAAGTTTGTCGTCTCGGGCCCGGTAGACGATGGCGGGTAGGGGTAGGCGACGTGGCTTCTCGCCCGCTTCAGTGAGGAAATCACCCATCGCTTCGATAAACGGGTGAAGTACTGGGGAGTAGTAGCTGTTGAACCGATATCCCATGGAGCATAGTGCTAGCGTATCCAGCGTCAATCGGGTAAAGTCGTCGGTCACGGCAATTGCATTGTCTGGTCCATATCGTGCCCATTTAAGAGCGAGCTGGGACGCAATGTCGTGCATCTCATCGTACATTCCACGGATCGACAGAGGCCCAAAAGCTGGCATAAGGACTCGATGTGCGATGCCCCAATTTTCCTCTCCCATTCTTGCCTGGTTTGAGTGTTAAAACGTAGGACTGCTTTCGGACACGCTGACATACTGTGAATAATCCATCGTGGACACCCGCTCTGATTTGCTAGAGTAGCGGTCAGAAAGATCCCAATGTTGATGTGAATTTGATGCGACCAACATTCAGCGCCGAGTTGACTGATTTTTTAAAACGCTTCTCGTTACACGTCTCATTTACCAAAGCCTGGTTGGAGACGATAACAACGGTCCTGTCTGGGAACCGCAAACGATAGATCTCGCCTAGTTGACGTCGGAGTCAGCATCAGTAGACACGAAAACCACCGTGTTCGAGCTCACCAAATTGATCGGCAAGCGACGTCATCGACCCAAGAGGGAATTCAGGGTCGATGGTAGTAATGTTGCCAATAAATGGCAGGCCCTTGGGCTCTGGAATGTCAACGGTTGCTTGCATCTCCGCCATGGTTTCTGAGATTGCCACTTCACGGCTTGTCACGAATCCGTTTGTAAATTAGTTTGAGAAGGGGACTAGGCTGGTAGATATTCAATTCGAAATATGGCCACGCATTGCCAATCTCCGTCTATGTCATGCCTCGGTATCACATTGCATGGGGTCTGAGCGTGAGAATTCGCAATGCTCTTGATTCAACTAAAAAAAGATCTCAACACCCACTTTTCCTGTAAGGTTTCTGCTATCTTGGAGGCTCAATGGCCCAGCCCTGTCGAGTGTCGTCATGGTGAAACACACATTCGGCACTGAGCCCGTCGGAGGGCCGGGCGTCGTCCCTAATGTGGTATGAAACCCTTGAGCCGAGGTTGTGTTTTGACAAAAATGGGCCTGTATCCCAACAATTGTCGCCTCCCGTCGTTTAAGGGGGAGCCTTGCGAACTCCGGTCTCATGCCGTGTGGGACCCGTCGGGCAAATCCGAGCGCTCGTTTAATCATCAATCCCACGCTAGAAGTTCTTCAAGAAGGTGTCAGAGGTTTAAATTCGGGGTTAATTCCTAGAAAGGGCTAATAAGCCTGCAAACAAAAGTATAAAAGCGAAAGGAGAGAACCTGTTAGCTAGTAGCATTCATCAACATCGAGGCGTAAGATGGCGAGAAGTTTACCCGAACGGGATTCAGATGAACGGGATTCAGTCGAACGGGGTTCAGACAACAGGGTTTATCTGAACGGCGTTTAAGTCAACGAACGGAGTTTTCGACATGGCGAAATGACGAATCGTGCATATAGAGCCCCGGTAAATATGTAACATCTCCATGATAGGAAAAGACAAGCGGAAACGGTCCGACTTTCAACAGTGCGATAACTAGTAGACCAATGCTGACCCACTTAGTACCGAATTACAAACAGCCTCGGACAATGTGGTTTTATTAAGTCTGCTTAAATCCCTCGGCGTTTTTGAGACTGTCCTCCCGTGACAGCCTACTTGATGAGTGCTCCGTAGAGATATATCCTTCAACTGCTGAAGAGCGTCTGGGTAGGACTACCTAACAGTAAAGTAGGTATTGAAGAAGCATGCAATGCATACAGTACTCAAACTCCCAATTTGGAGTTTCGGTGAATAAGATCATATTTGAGAAACTCAGGAAATCACCCCATGCTTAACCTGCTCCCTTGTATTCCTTCACAACTGCCACCAACAGTAGAAAGCTCCCAAACGTGCGCACCACTCATGGCATCATTCTGGACCGGGTATTTCTCTCCAAGGTATAGCTGGGATAATGGTGGCATGATAATCCGAATGCGCCCAATCACGGCGTTGTCTCTTGTTCTTCTCATACTCGATCTGTAGTTATCCCAAGAGGGCTCCCCGAAGACTCAGGCACCACAAGGTTTACATTACTCCAGTCAGGATATATCTGCCCAACGTTAGGACATCAGCCAAAACCATGTGAGTGAGAATGGTGCTAACCTCGGCGAGCCCTACTAATACAACCTTTTTAAGAACTTGTACCATGTTGACGAAACCAATGATGAAGGGTATTAATTGTCCAGGGTCAGTCTCCTGGATTGAATCGACTCCTTCGATGGAATTGTTGACGATGGTGAGCTCAATGCAGCGTATGAACCAAACGATGCTGATAATGATGTAGATATTCCACAGGGAATATGGAAGCAATCGCTGCCAGGACCTACGTTATGACTCGATTAGTTTAATAACTAATGGTTGAAATTGACTTACATTTTAAGTTTCCCATCCACAGCCGTCCTTTTGAGCTTTGCCTTCTCGAGTGATACAATTAATTTAAATATGTCTGTTAAATGAACCTTCTTGTTCTGATTGTCAGAGGTAGACAATTGGCCGATGAAGTCCATCAACCCCAGTGAGGACGGCATGGATGCGAGAATCCCGTGCAGGTGTTGACTTATTCTCGAAAGAGGACTTTTCTTCCTCCCCAATAATTCGTTGAAGATCTCTTTGACATCTGTCTTTCTCCTTGCGTTGGACTTTGGTCTGGTGAATTCAAAGATTTCTCTCCCCACAACTTTAAATGCCGTATAAAAGAGGTGTATCGTGAAATAGAGGACCAACAAAGCTGGGAGGAAAACAAAGGCGGCAAGAATAATCGAAAAGATCCTACCGAAGGCTACTGGGTTCGCAAAGGGAAAAGAAAAGCGGTGATCGCAGCTATTGTCGGAGGACTGGGAGGAAGTCTGCAAGCGGAACCAAAACCACAAATTAATCCTACAGAAGGTAGCATTGGTTTCTGGGTTCGGAAAGGGAAAAGAAAATCGGCTATTGCAGTTAATGTCGGAGGACGGGGAGGGAATCTGCAAGCGGAACCACCAAAACCATAAATTGAGCCATGCAATGATGCTGGCAATCGCAGTCCTCCAGAGGACTCCAGATAATGATAAATGATAGGGTTTAAGTAGTAATAGGAGATTTAGTGGCCAACTTGCAATTTTCTTGAGTTGTTTAAAAGCTGTCGCCTTTTGTCTGTCGTGGAATATCCTCGTCGAAGTTTCGCTGGAACAAGCCTTCAGCGACCTAGTAACCTCTTCAACGCCACCCAAGCGGAGAAAGTTGAGACGTATCCCGATAGTGCTTAACGTGGTAATTAAGAAACCAAGCATGAACTGCAGCATGATGAATGTGTCGATGGGTTCGATGGGTGTGATGGTTAGGTCTGGGGAAAAGTTTGCCACAATTGTCGCCGTAGCAATGGCGAAGACGAAGATGGAATTGGTGTCGAAGACGGATTGGGCAGACTGCGGATCTACCAGGAGGCTCATCCAAGAAGAGATCCATTGTAGGTAGATGCCGAGGCGGATACCGCGTCCGTAAAAGTCTGGGTTGCCTTTAATCTTACAACTTGAATCGTCCATGGCGCAGGATTGGTTGATGTGGCACACAGGTGCTCCAGTACGGCGGAGGCTACAGGCGCGTCAATCGAGCCCGCAAAGGTGTAGGTACTTATAGTTGTGGCGGCTGAGCGTGGTACGGAGTAGTGATTCCACGGTCGCTGTATTAAATTCCATACTCACCGTACGACCTGAAGTTGTACATCACTATGACTTGGCAATATAGTGGCGCGACGGCCAGCTATAATCACCTCGCCCGAGGCAATGGAAGCGCGGCTACGGACTCGGACTAAGCCGAGCATCGGAGCCTCACCTAGAGCTGAAATGTGTTCAATCTGGGCTACCTAACTTGAGGGATGACTGTTGGGGGCCAAGGAATCCTCTGTGTGGATTACACGCTGCGGGACTTCAAGCCCGGACAAGCCGAAGACATTTCACAAGACACCAACGTTAATTTAGCCCTTCGCTTCTTCTTGCACCTTGCGACCTGGTAGGTGTGTGTGGTGACGCGGCAGTGCGTACAACACTTGGGCGGCAGATGCACAAGAAGACGTCTAAGCCACTCAACCCATGCGCTCTTCCGAGACGCTATCATGTTGTGGCGGCTGACGAAACACAATGTGCGCCCGGCTTTGCTGAGCGAGCCAGTATTTGCCTCGTGTCTCTAAGGCACCTGGGAGGACGGACAAGCCGAAAATGTGCACCTGCAGATAACAGAGCGGTTTCTCACACACCTGGTGTCAGCCTGCTTTGCGACGCTGACAGCGTGTTCAGCCCAAATCACCAATTCAAACGGTCGATATCGATGTCAAGGACCTGGATTTATTGCCGCATCTTTATTCCTGAACCTCAAATATAATACATGACAGCCGTTTGCTTCTGAGCTCGGTTATTGAGGGAATCCTACGCTTCATAAATCCTACACTCATGGCTCGTCCTCACGTAAATCGTAATTGTGAGGCTGAGCGGGGGCGGGGCTTAGACATGCCTACACCGCGCAGTAACTCAGGCTGACAGTGTGGGACCATACGGCCTCTCCACAACCTGAAACAAGTCACGCCGCTTCTTCCGAGCAACTATTGTCGAAATCGACCTGAATTAATCTCGTGCGTAGTTCAGAGAATCTTCGACGTTACTGTGCGCTTGCCAGCCATGGCGCAACTCATGGGTATCCGGGCATCCCGACGCTTCTCCCGCTCCCAACCGTCCAGCATCACAGCGGTGGGAAACCTCACCTGGTCATTGGTAGGGCCGGGAAGCGAACACTTGCTTCAAGAACTGGAGAATTTCTATTGGCAAGGCGTCAAGGCCGAGCTCGAGAACATTATGCGCACCCTGAAGGCATGGCAAGAGCCAGACCTTTCCGACGTGGCCATCGATGATGAAAACGACCATCATATCCATGGTTTCGATACGTTTATCGACCAGGTCAGCCGGGAAGCCCGACAGTATGCGAACCACCAAAGTACGTACTAATCCCTGCTTTGGGATCCAATTCCACTCATAGGTCACCAGCTCAAGATTAACTTCGCTACAGGGAAAAAGAGAGAATCAAAGTCATTCATGCCCCAGCTCCAGACGGCATCCAATGATGCAAGCCCAAAGGATTATAGAATCAAGAAAGTGGAGTACTATAGAGACAAGATCAAGTCCGAAGTAAAGAAGGCGATTGATGGTGTGTCACTTGACAACCCCTTGTCTGACCGGTTCTGATTCGGTTCACCAGATACCCCGAAGCTCAAAGGCATGCAGCAGAGAGCATGGATACTTTTACAAAACGCCGGTCTGTTATCCTTGACAATTCAATGAAAGGGCATCCAGCTAAATTTCACTAGGTTTTCTCGACTTGGAAAAACTAATTGAACATCGACCACCGCTCGATAAACTCGGCTTCTGGAATAGACCAGCTATTCCCCAACGTAAATTCGCAAGCTCTCGAGGCAATTCACAAGCTAATACCCACAGTTACGTTCTCTAAACTTGACAAAAAGTCGATGCCGAAATTTGAGCCTCTCCGCTGCGCGCGGTCAAGTTGTAAAAACGTCGTCTGCGGGAGCATGTTCACCTACAATACTCCAGCCGAGAGTGGGGTGGTTTGTGAGAGTTGCTACCGCCTATACAATTACGGCGACGAGTCCTACTCAAAGGCTTACAAGCACAACATTCTTTCTGAGGCCATCACCTCGGATATAAGCATGCAGATGTGCGGCTGCAAGCATCCCACAAAGTTTGACGAATCTGGGAGGCCAATCAGTCTCTTCCCAATTAGCAGGAATGACAGCCACATCATAGGAGGACAGATGAAATGCAACCTGCTCAAGTTACGTGAGCTTGTCGCCCTGGCCAAGTATCAGGGCCTGATGGCTTCTGGGAGGGCGAAGGAGCCAAGCAAATTTACCAAAATCGCTTCAAGGCTTGTAGCGGGAAAGAAGAAGCCGCAGAAGGCCGGCTCAGACTCACTGAATTTGCCAAGAACTAAGGATGATCTAGCTTATGCCCAGGCACAGGCTGACACAGACATTCCACGATTCCTTGGGAAGCACGCGCAGAAATACCCATTCGGCAATGTGCACATGGCTCTCCGTGTCGGACCTTTGATTATCGAGAACGGGGTATCTCAGTAAGTTCCTCTTCTTCCACACAAAGTAATAAACTACTCACGACTTATTATCAAATTCAGATCAAAAGGCGGTGCACACATTACCTTGCGCGAGTTACCCGTCTTCCACCAACGGTTCCACATCAAAACACAAAGGGATCAAAGCCTTGCCGTCGACGGATCTCCAGACCGGAGTTTGTGGAGGCGCAAAAACAAAACCGCAAACCAGAAAAGATACAAGGCCATCATGAAACAGGTGGTAGGCGTACCCTTCAGCGGCGTTCTTCCCTACGACGCGGAACTGCAGATTGTGAATGACCTCCTCGCGGCAACTAAAACACCGTTTGACGACCCAGATTTGTCGGAATCCGATCAGGATGCAATCCTAGACTCTGCACTTGAACCAATACTGCAGCAACTCAAGATTCTTATCCAAACTCGGGTTAGGGTCTACTTGCAAAGCATTGCGCAGCGGCTCTTGGATCCAGTAAATGACATCACATGGAGCATCACCGAGAATAACTGCCAGAAGTTTTGCGACTCCATCATCGACCACAATCTCTTCAAATATCTTGTAAATGGACCTGGACAACTGACCGAAGTCGACGGTCCATTATACACTATGAGTTTCATCTGCCCGGATGAAGGATATGCGAACCAAGACGTCAAGAGCCAGTTTGATGTCCCAAAAGGACTCACCGAGGAGTTTCTTCTCCGATTCCGCTTCGGACGTTATGACGAAGCGGATATTATCGACACATACCAAGAGTACTGGCACGACTGGGGCGCTTTCGGTGGATCCATATACCCATACCAGGATCTATTCCCCTGGGATTGCACCGAAGCATATAGGAAATGTCGTACCCGGTGTGGAGAGTGCAACCTAGCCAAGCACGTGTGGGCTTTTCCGTTTGATTCGTGGTCCATTGCAGCACTTCACCTGGCGCGCGACTCGCATATGTATGCACCAGTGAGCGTGGTTGGTGAAACAGGACTGCACGCAAGCCCACAATCATGGCTGAAGAACAGATTGCAGGTACTTACAGCGGCGTCAATTCTTCACAGGGTGGCCGCTGCCATGGCAAAATCCCGATCGTTTTGCAGGGCCACGGCGTGGCTGGCTTGGCTGGACGGGGAAGAGCTGCGAGATCAAAACCTGTCTCTCATTCGGGTGAAGTTGGGAGGTATTCACCGCGCCCAACCGTACAGCCATTACTTTGAAGCTGGAAAGGGAGTCGACTACTGGATCGCACCATGGGCGCTCCAGCCCCGATCTGAACAAATCAGGGCGTACGAAAAGCTGCGTGATGAACGCATGCAGCTCGCTACTATGGCGCCCCGGTTGGGCTTATTTGCGACCTCCGATCAGGATAATAGTGATGATGGTCCCGTAGTCAATGGCAGTCTGAATGCTGTGGCATTCATGGCTGATGTCGAGGACATTGATGGAACAGATTCAGGCAGTCAAGACGCGACGGGGCCACTTGGATACTTTCTCGATGGGTTGCATGCGCAAGGTGATGCAGACTCTACTCAGCCTCGCAGCGGCCCCAATCATGCAGTCTATACCTCTGGTAGTGGTAGTTGGTTTGGTTCACTTCTCGATGGCCATAGTGGCGGAGGCTCGACACCTCATCCCTCCCAGCAGGACCATAGCCATGCGCATGTTGCATACTTGGTAGGATGAGAGTTTAACGGATATTGGCAATAAATTGAGACCTAAGCTTCAGTCATGTGGAATTGAATTGTTCGGTCAGAAATACTTGAATTTCAAGGCGTCGGTCGCTGCCGAATCCCGAAGACTTACTACTTAATCATGAACCACCACAAAGTGCACCGCATCTAACTCCAACTTCCAGCCCACACTGTACTCAAAGTTATCAACACTCAATCACCGTATCCACCGTTTATTCCTCGTGTGTCCCACTACTCGCGGAAGAAGGCGATCCCTTGTCACTACCGCAGTACCTAAACTGGCAACCGAAGCTCAACTCTTACGACATGGGCATGGGCCAACTGCCAACAGCTCCATCCGGCCTCATACCCTCCTCCATGCCATTGGCAAATTCTAACCAATTATTCCAGTCAATCTCTCCGTCCATATCCATATTCACATCCACATCAGCAAAAACGTCAACCATTGGATCCGCGTCAGCCCATAGCCAAGGCGTGAAGCCGGGGCCTATCAGCTGGGGATCTGACCACTCTGTCGGCACGGTGGACGGCGTGCTGTGTGAGGACTCTTCAGTCTTCCCAGGGGCCAATCTAGGGGCCAATCCGCTCTGAGAATTCATGGCTTTGGTCAAATTCGGGTTCGTGGATGTGTTGATCGGGCCTTGGTCGCCAAAGTGAGAATTTACAGCTTGGTCGACAGGCTGGAAACTTGGGTTGGACCATATATCCTGCTGCCAATTTGTTGGTTCAGAGATAATATTCTGTTGTGACGTATCGACTCCCCGTACCACAATCGACGGAGGCGCATCACCTACCCCGGGAGTTCCAGAAACGTGTTTTTGGCTACCATCGTCCACTGGCATACTGAAAAGACTGCGCCAGTGTTGGTGAAAGAGTTCCTCGGCTTTCCCTTCCGGAAACGGTCCAGAACTGGCTGGAGCGGGAATGTTGCGGTCACCCATCTCCCGCTGCGCAATAGCGGATGCATCGCCACGTAGTCGCTCGAGCTCTGCGGCGCGATGCTTGCGAGCTTTGGACATGAGCTTCCGCAGCGGGAGCCAGGTTCGCAAGTTCTTGTCTATCTTGGCATGGGTTGGGATCAACCAGCTGCTATGAAGAGCGACCCAAGCTCGTTCAACGATGGGCGACCACTGGCGGCGAGAAATCTCGATGAATAGGAAGACGATGGCGTACCAATGGGTGTAGGTTTGGAAAATCCAGCGCCATGGAGTGTATTCCTTCTCGGAGTTGAGAGCATGGTTGTACTCGGCGACCTCTAGTCCGGCAACCAGCAGTTTGTCCCGAATCTCATCTGAGAAGTCCTCGCTCGGAGAGGAGAAAAGAATGGGGAGGTAGACCAAAAGCTTCATCTTGCCTATCACAAGGCGGGTAGAAGTAACCGCAGCTTGGTATGCCACATTTTTGGATTCTGATGAATATTCAAGGTACCTCCCTTCAAGTTTCTCATGCAGGGTGTTTAGGAGGCGGCTTTGCTCTTCGACACTTGGCCCACTGTGCTTGGGCCCTGGAGCCATCATCTGCCTAACGATCTCGCAAATCTCGTGCGAGACGAGCGCAAAAGTCATGTCAGTAAAGGATTTGCGTGCAGGTGGCATCTCCTTGATCTCGGGATCGATATCTGCGTCGTTGATGTTCAGGGGGAGTTTGGTATCGAAGCTGCCGCTGGTGATGGTAAAATCCGTCCCTTGATCCTCCGACGCCCGTATATCCAGCAAACAGAGAGCCCACCAGACCCTTCGCCGCATCTCCACTTCAAAGGGAGGCAGGTTTTGGAAATTAGAACCGTCCCGGTGCAGTCCGATGGCCTGGGCCATTCTGATGACAAGGCCCGTCATCATCCATACGAACCTCGGACTATCATGGCGGCGAACCAGACAGAGAAAAATGGCAAAGGCTTGGACTAGCACAATGTCGGGGACATTGAGAAAATCGGCCTTGGCTAGGGCATGCTCTAAGCCGAGTCGATACTTGAGATTAAGGTCTGCTTTCGTAGAGCCAAAGTTGGTCATGACCTAGGAAATAACGTAAGCTCGGTTCAAGCACATTAAATGCATTGTGCCAATAAAGTCAACTCACATCATCCTCCTCCATAGATGTAACGGCTGCGTAGGAGATTGCAAACATCAAGGCCTCGTTGGCTGGTGTGAGACTTGACACATCGTTTCCATGCATCCCGCGCATCATTTTCCTGACGGTCGGCATGTGGACAATATGTAAGAAGAGGTTTACATTTTCGGAAAACGTATTTAAGAGAAAGGGTATTTGGGATGGTAGAATGCGAAACTCGCGTGGGTCGGGCGCGGATGAGACTAGGTTGTGCTGGAACAAGAACGCATGCCGCTCCGAAGGCGTGCGATCAAGCTCATGGGTGGGAGGTGACTTTTCAGGTGATTCTCCGTCGTCTGAGGTATCGGAATCATCGCTTGCCAGCTGCCGGGTATCTATCTTCAGCCCATCAAGCTGCGGGTGATCAGCTTAATCCGACCAAGACAAGATTAGTATATACCTCGTCGCTGACACGGGACCAGAAGCCGCTACCGATGTAATGGCTCTGACTCGTATCCTGGAGAACTAGCCTTCCAAAATGCTTCTGCATTGCTGTAGCGCTCGTGGTTGACGGCGTGCTCATCTGGCGGTCTGCGTCTCCCTCTTGTGTAGACGTCCCAGGAGAGTTGACGGTGGACGAACCTGCAGCAGAACTGGCGGCGGCGTTCGCCTGCTCAAGCTGGCCACTCAGCTCCTTGACGAGGCTCTCGAGATTGCGCAGCCTCTCCATGACCTGGCGCGCCCCCTCGGACTCCTGCGGCGCCTGTTCGGTGGACGCCGCATTGTTAGTGATGCGCTCAAGACGCCGAGCCCACCGCGGGGGACGGTCGTTGGACGGCACGACGCAGGCAATATTGGCCCGGCGGCAATTCGAACACGGCGACAACTTGTCGCAGCGGACCTTGCGACTACGACACACCGCACAGCTACGCGGCTTCACGTATGCGGAGGCTTCCGGAGGCGAGGCCGACGCCGACGCGTTTTTCCCGGGGCTCGACGCCGAGTCACCGGCGCTGCCGCTCTTGGCAGCTGACGCCTGCGACATTCTGCAGCGGTATGTCCGGCCTTTGGGTGCGCGATGGGTGATTGCCTGCTTGTGGTGTTGCACTTGATTCTATTTCGCGTTCGGGCAAGTCGCTTGATGGATTTAGGCGTCAGCATAATTACTAAGCATGAAATGGGAGCATGGCTTACGGTGGTGGTGGTGTTTTAGCAGAGTCAAGTCTCTTGCAACTCTCTAACATCCTCGCCGACAGTATTTTGAAGCAGAATTCATGAAAAATAGAGGACCAGACTCGTAAAGATAGGTAGTTAATATTGCGTACTTATTATATCCATTATATCCAGCACTATCGAATACCTCATCATATCAGTCTAAAAAACAGCAGCGCAGCGACTCTATACGTGAAACCACCAATTCCAATACCAAATCCGCCTCAATAAGTGATGCTTGCAATCTTGTTGAGGTACTTGGCTTCCCTCTTGATCAGGAGATTATCTGCAATCCACTTGCCCGCATCTTCCCTAGAGATGGTGTACCCAATCTCCTGTACCTCCCGTCCGGTCTTTGGGTCCTCAATGCCCGCCCGGATTGGCTTGGTGGACTCGCCGTTGACCAACAGGCTGGCACGGACAATGGTAAAGTCTTCGCCGCTATCTGCCAGGGTGTCCTCCATGATTTTCTTGTCCTTGTGGGGAACCTTGAGCATGAATGAATACAGCGGAATGGTCAAGACGGGCATGTCTCGACCGAAGCGAGACATGCCGGTGGTGCTGCAGACAATCATATAGGGTCGGCCCGTAGCGCCGGCACTTCGCAGCTGAGCCAGAGCCTCCAGCATAGTGGCCATGCCCTTCCTGCAGACCTCGGGGTCGTCGGTCATCTGCTTGTTGAGCATGGGCTTGCCGCCGATGGTGGAAACGATGGCGTCGACAAGATTTCCGTCTGCCTTCTTGAAGCACTGAGAAACCGCAGCGAGATCGTGTGCGTTGCCCTGGACGACCTGCAGGTTCGCGTTTGATTCAGGCGAAATGATGTCGGTGAGCTTGGATGGTGTGCGGCAGAGGGCGATGCACCGGTGTCCTGCAGCGAGGGAGTGCTTGAGTGCCGAGAGGCCAACGCCGGTGCTGGCGCCAAGAAATGCGATAGTCTGTTGAGCCATTGTAATGGATGGAGTAGTAGAGGAGAGTGGTGTAGTTGGGAGTTGGTTTCCAAAGAGGAGAGAGATCAAGTTGGTTGATTGTTTGAGATTGCTTGAAGGTGCTTGAGTTTGAGATTGCTGTATCTATTTTCCATCTTGTCAAGGCCGGCAGTGAATGCAGCTTTATATCCCGTGTCTATCTGGTGTGCCTCGAGCGACTGACGCACGACGCGGCCGAATCTTGGGCGAGGCCGAGAAATGCGCGAAGTTGTGGAGAATTGTGGAGAAATTGCACGTGACCATGTCGCTATTTTCTCGCTTCTCTTGCTTCTGGCGTCGATTGGTCCGACCCGGCCAATCAAAATCCCGTCAGCCGGCCGTCGGCCTAATCTCGTCCTTGGTGGCGTTGGTGGCGTTCAATTGGCGTTAGTAGTGTCAACACGGTGGTGCGAGTTGGTCCGGACTATCCCCAAGATATAAGGAAGAAGTCCTGGAAATTGGGTATTGGTATAATTGTCAGAACAGTCAGAGTCGGGAAAATTATAAAAATCATCACCAATTGCGTCTGAAATACACACCCTCATCTCTCATCCGTCAAGATCCTCCCCAAATCATGAATCCCGTTTCCGTATCTGCCCAGGTCGAGATCCTGGCCTCACCAGCTGCTGTTCGATCAGTAGTACGTGTAACTGAAATTCACCTCATATCACCGCTAATGAGTTCCAGTTCCTGGATTTTGCTCGATATAATGAATGGCAGAAAGGTTGGGACATTAAGCCTGCTGATACCGGCAAGAAGTCGTCCGAAATAAAGACAGGAGACAGTCTCAGGGTTGCCATGCATGGAATGGCATTTAACCCGATTGTGCTGGTAAGGCTCTTGGTCTAACTCCTCATGTCTCTATACTAAAATACTCAGGAAAACTCGACCGAATGTTTCGCTTGGGAGGGCTCAATACCCATAATCTTGTCTGGACAACATCGTTTTTCTTTCTCTCCGAGCAAGGAGAATCCAGGAGGCACCACTTTTATCCAGAGCGAGGAGTTTCGAGGTGCCTTGGCCCTCTATTATTGGCCCCAGAGGAATCAGAAACAACTCATGCATAACTGGGATGCCTTCAATGCGGCTCTGAAGAAGGAGGTCGAAAGGTCGTCCTCTTACATCTAGAATCCGCCATGTGGGCATCATTCCATTTCGTTTATCGATTACACATCACAATCATCTTAGCATTAGACAGACGCATTAGTTGGGTTAAATGTATACCACCTCTCATCTTACAATACAACGAGTAATACTATGCGCCGCAATCCTCCTGGTTGTGTGCCGCTGATCGTATCCTCCTCGTCTCCATCCATGCTTTCGTCGTTGGTTGTCCTTAATCTCAGGCTGAAGTAGAATGTCGGGGCGAGTTCGAAACGCAGCATCAGGTTGCAATGTTGAAACATCGTCAGCGGGAACATAAGTCGATGATCTGCAAAGAAAGAGGTCTTGAGAAATGGTTGAGACGAAGGGGGAACAAAATATCTTCCTACCCAACAACTCAACCTTTTTGGTCACAGGAACTATGTGTCCTTTTCGAGTTGGTAATTAAATGACATGTACGTGATGTGGCCGCGGCTGTTGCATGTGCAAATCGCGCTCAATGTGACAGTCGCGTCACTATTACTTCCCTTCTAAGTTGAATCTTGTTTTAATGGCGTCTCTAGTCCATGGGGCGGCTTTAGTCATTCAGTTCGAGCCAGAGGGACCGGCCTTGGTTCTGACTCACAAAAGAGTTCTTCGACAACGGGTATTTTTTATTCTTTTTATTTTTGTCATTTTTCTCGATATGATCAGACAAAATGAAGCCATGCAATATCTGTAAACAACAGTGACATACACCAAGTGCCTAAACAGTACCAGAAGAGACAGTAGCTTAGCAATAAAGTTATTACACACTGATTTTTGCCTTATGCTTCAATTCAATCCTTTTACCTTCGAAAAGGCTAGACTGGATTCCGGCACATGGAAAAGGAGCTTGAAACTTAAAAATAGGTCTTAGTAAGTGTGACGTACACAACGAAAATTTAGTAGATTTAAACATTACGTTCCCTCATCGACGGTTGGAGAACTGGTATACACTATTGAATAACCGGCAAGTCCCCTGCATATACGAGCAAATCGCTTAGCCAGGGGGTCAGCAGAAGAATTTGCCGATGCGACCTGCGTCCTTCGATTGGGTTGCAATACGCAGACGCCGACAGAGACGCCGATGGCCCGAAGCCTATTGCCTCTCATCCCAATTCGCATCATGAGCGACGCACGCCAACGTCCAGGTGAGCATCCAACTGACTAGGCCTCGAGGTGCGATCAGCCTCAAACTAGGAAGAGGGGTAGCTTTTGTTGTCTTGTCGATGATACTCCTGGTTCAACAAGGGAGGAGTGATTATCAACGGCCCAACAACCCAGTAGTCCTTAAACCGATGTTTATTGATGGTATTTATGACGTCACCTGTCACCGGAGTAACATTGGATGTCCGAGCAACTGTATTTGCCACATCTGAAAGGAGAACAAGCGACGCCCACTTCTTCTAAAACTGTCTTCCACCCTTATGCACACGTTCAGGGGGAGGAAAACCAAAGCATGCGTGACAAGAGAACGGTCGAGGGTTGCAGCAATCCTACGCGAGTTGCAGCTGAAAAAGCTCGTGGTTCCTGGGGCGATGGCTGTGTAACGGTCTAACTCGGTTTAGCCAAGGGGGATGAGACGCAAACCCAACAGAGAGCGATGTTACTAGTGGTCACGCCTCGGATCTCGCCCTGGAGACGGTCCTTCGGAGCTGTTGTTGGGTGTCATTGCGGGGGAGCCACAGCTAGGCTTTAGGACAACCTAGGCCGAGAAGCTTGCCGCTTGCCCGATAATCCGAGCTTGTAATATCCTAATCGTCACTCTAGGTACATCATGCAGCTCGCGTAGGCCGTTTAATTCCCAAGTCCCTTGCGGGTCTGTAAGAAATGTCATCGCTACGTCGTTCTGCGTGTTGTACCTGCGGCGGCCCATGCCTTTTTCCCCAACGCATCACACTCGCCTGATATTTTTACAGCTTTTTCCCGCTCACATGGCGCATATGGCAAGTATTCTCAGCTTGCATCGCCTCATTATGTAAGGTGTATGCTCAGACCCACTTTTTTCTTCTTTTCTATCCATATTCTTCTCTCCCGACCCCCCTCCTTTCCGACTAGGGCCTTTCCCCGTCTTTCGGCGGCCTAACTTCCGAGATGGGGCGGAGATCAATGACGACAAGCTGACGGAGAGGGGGCTATGCCATGAGACTTCGGAATATCGGCAGTCAGGTGTGAGTACCTACGAGGGACAAATGAGGGCCAGACAACCTCTACGAATACGGAGTTGCATGTCCCTGGATGGCTGTGGCCACTAATGTATGTCTGCATTTAGTTCGACTTCGCTTAATCTCAACAAGGTCAAAGCATTCGTCCCTGCTTATTCCTCTTAAAGTCAATAAATTGCCTGTAAATCTCTACTTCTTCCGTCTCTCAGTCTCCACATATACATTTCAGCTCGCAATCAACGCCACAAACATGAATCATAGCATACATCTATGCTGAACGCCAACCTCATATCCTCATCACTGTTAGTATTTGGATGATCAGGCGCTGGAAAGTCAGTTTTTCTTCTCTCGTATTGTGTGTCAGCTTCCTTCCATGATGATTCTACCCTTTGACTGGTGGATGCATTGTAACACATGGCAACCTTAATCCTTCTTCCGCCTTAGCCTGTCTAACCGTCAGCTGGTTGCAACCCTCAGTCTTGAGGTGAACTCCTGACCATCGGGGTTTTCTATTTCTTGGTAACATGGACGAACTTTTGACCATTAGGGTATTTACGCTTCTCTTCGGGTCGATCTCCTTACCGTCACTGGGGGGCACACCACTCACCCATCATGCTTCTCAAACCCTTCCTCCCTGAGCTTCTTGCCATAGCCTCATTCACAGCCCTCCCTAACCCTGGCACCGTGAATCACGGTCTCAAGGCCAGGGTTGATGATGGTGACCCCGTGAGGTTAGGGCAAGAAATTTAAGGAGAGATGGTTTGAGAAGCATGATGGGCGAGTGATGTGCCCCCCAGTGACGGTCATAAGTTTGACCCGAAGAGTAAGAAATGCAAGTGTCCCAACGGTCAAGAGTTCGGCCCTATGACTAAACAATGCAAAATGCAAAGGTAAAATGATGCCAGACAGCTACAAGCAGAAGTACAGGCATCCTAAGGGGAAGAAGTTGCACCCTCACACGGAAGTGCAAGCGCGGTGGTTAATATGATCAGCCATGACTATATCATGAGTTGAGAGGTGGGATTAACAGTTATTTCTTGTCGCATTCTGGAACACGGAGAGGGTGCAAAGGCTAGCATCCGGCGACAATCTCAAGTCCCCTCATCACCACAGCGTAAGTGGCGTGTCGGAACATCGTAACCGCCAGGAGGCATCGCTTCTAGTGTATAGCTTCTTGCCAAGCCGTGCTGGTAAGCACACCTGAAGCCAAAATACGGGATGCTAGGAAGAAGCTGAGAGCTAACTGGAGCTTCTCTCCATGATGTGGCAGCATCTCTTTAGACTTTGGTTAAACAACAGGGCATCGCAAGTTACATCAACGGCTTCTCGGCCCCAGTCCCGACATCCGTCCCGACATCCGTCTTCATTCGAGCTTCAGGCACTAAGATCAGCCGTCAATGATATCATCATTGTTCTCTGGGTTGTATAACACCGCAATCAGGGCTACTTAGCGATCTCAATAGAGGCCCGATTCATTGTGAGTAGCCCACCCGCTCAGCTATGCAAAGAGGCAAGCAAACAGGTCGGCGTAATCCATGTCCGACTCACATCTTGTCGAATCAAGGAGTGAAGCACCATCCAATTAGAGATCCAGGCACATGGGTGGTTCTTTGCCAGGTCTTGGAGAAGAGTGCCTCCCCCGCAGTTGGTGCGTTGGTCTCTATCCCTCTTGCATTAGCCAGTCCTGCGGCTATTTAAAGAATATTTCTGCCCTGTCGAGGCAACTATGCAGGGGTGCCCGACTTGAGCCTCCGCATAATTACGGTGTCCAACGAGATCTTAAAGGTCAACACCACTTATCCCGCAAGTGGCTGGAAAAGATGTATTAAAACTCGTATTCCAGACTTGGTGTGATGATTCATGCTTTCAGCTACAGCTAGAGTATGAATTGGCGAGCTATTAGCGTCATAGCTGTCGTCGTGGCGAGAAATTATTAGCACCCACAGGACCTGGATTTGCTAGTAAGGCTTTAGAGAATCATGTCCCGTGTTGGATAGCTGCTTATATCCAGAGTCAGCTTGATGGTGCTTGTGCTTGCTTGTGCCTTGGTTTGTCCTGGAAGCAACCACCTGCGGACCCATAGCCCTGCTTTCAGGTCAGCTGCCATCCACAGTTGAGGCTGTTATAGCGTACTCCTGGTGTACTCCAAAAGGACAAGAATAGTAGCAGTGGTGATGGTGTAAGTGCAATTAACTTTGGAACTATTGAATTGAGCGTGATGCGACCGAAAGCAGTATGAGCTTACTTGGTTTTAAGAATTTGGGAGGGCAAGGCGGGTCGGGAGGAGAGAAGAGGAGTTGTACGAAATCTCCGAGATACACGAGACAATCATTCTTATTTAAACCCCAATGTCCTCCGAGGAAACTTTTCTTTCTTATTCTCAAGTCAAGAAAGGCCTCGGGCTCTCTCCTACACCTTCTTTCTTCATTCACTTCCCTTCACACAAGAAACCTCAAGTCTCTCGTTTCACCCACAACACCTTTGTTGCTGAAGGGCACCCCAATCGCTCATCATGCATATCAAATCCCTCTTCATCAACCTCCTTGCCTTGGCCATCACGGTCAAGGCTCTCCCGCAAGCCGAACATGACAACCTTGGTCTCGAGGCAAGGGACGCTGAGGGCAACCTTGTTGAGCGCGGCGGCTCATGCCCCGACGGCCAGATTATGCAGTACGGCAAATGCGTCTGTCCTGATGGTCAAACCTTGAGCTATGGCAAATGCGTCTGCCCCGACGGCCAGGTTTTGAAGTACGGCAAATGCGTCTGTCCTGATGGTCAAACCTTGAGCTATGGCAAATGCGTATGCCCTGACGGCCTAATCTTCAAGGACGGCAAATGCGTCTGTCCTGATGGTCAAACCCTGAGCTATGGCAAATGCGTATGCCCCGACGGTCAAACCTTCAAGGACGGCAAATGTGTCTGCCCTGACGGCCAGGTTCTCGAGTACGGCAAATGCGTATGCCCGAAAGGCCAAATCCTCAAGGACGGCAAGTGTGTCTGTCCCGACGGCCAAGTTCTCGAGTATGGCAAATGCGTCTGCCCCGACGGCCAGATCTTCAAATACGGCAAATGCGTCTGTCCTGATGGTCAAACCTTGAGCTATGGCAAATGCGTATGCCCTGACGGCCTAATCTTCAAGGACGGCAAATGCGTCTGTCCTGATGGTCAAACCTTGAGCTATGGCAAATGCGTATGCCCTGACGGCCTAATCTTCAAGGACGGCAAATGCGTCTGTCCTGATGGTCAAACCTTGAGCTATGGCAAATGCGTATGCCCCGACGGTCAAACCTTCAAGGACGGCAAGTGTGTCTGCCCTGATGGTCAAGTCCTCGAGTATGGAAAATGCGTTTGCCCCAAAGGCCAAGTTCTCGAAAACGGAAAATGCGTCTGCCCTGATGGTCAGGTCCTCAAGTACGGCAAATGCGTTTGTCCCGACGGTCAGGTTTTCAAATACGGCAAATGCGTCTGTCCTGATGGCCAGGTCCTCAAATACGGCAAATGCGTCTGCCCTGGTAATCAGGTCTTCAAATACGGTAAATGCGTTTGTCCCGATGGTCAGACCTTCAAGAACGGACAATGTGTCTGTCCCGACGGCCAGGTCTTCAAATACGGTAAATGCGTCTGTCCTGATGGCCAGGTCTTCAAATACGGCAAATGCGTCTGCCCTGGTAATCAGGTCTTCAAATACGGTAAATGCGTTTGTCCCGATGGTCAGACCTTCAAGAACGGACAATGTGTCTGCCCCGACGGTCAGGTTTTCAAGTACGGCAAGTGTGTCTGTCCCGACGGCCAGGTCTTCAAATACGGTAAATGCGTCTGCCCTGGTAATCAGGTCCTGAAATACGGCAAGTGTGTCTGTCCCGATGGTCAAGTCTTCAAGAACGGACAATGTGTCTGCCCAGACGGTCAGGTTTTCAAGTACGGAAAATGCGTCTGCCCTGACGGTCAAGTCTTCAAATACGGCAAGTGTGTTTGTCCAGACGGTCAGGTTTTTAAATACGGAAAATGCGTCTGCCCTGGTCATCAAGTGTTTAAGTACGGCAAATGCGTCTGCCCTGACGGTCAGGTTTTCCAATACGGAAAATGCGTCTGCCCCGGCGGTCAAATCTTCAAGTACGGCAAATGCGTCTGCCCTGGTAATCAGGTGTTCAAGTACGGCAAATGTGTCTGCCCCCACGGTAAAAAGTGGAATGGAAAGAGTTGCAAGCGCGGCGGCTACGGGCATCACTAAGGGTTCGTCCCAGTCTTTTGGGAGTTACTCAAGACGGGTGAGGAGATTACGGGATTTCATGGGTGATGAGTTGGAATGATGAGAACTCGGGAGCGAACTATGATGAGTCTTGACGACAGTATGGATAAGGAATCTTCTGTTTTGTTCGAAATACATTCTTGTCACTCCTTATACTTTTTTTACAAGAGCTGATAATTTAGGGAATACAAGTAGCATATTTTCTGCTGATCTTTTGCCTGAAAGTATCTTTTTCAATTTAAACCATGCGTGCTTAGTTCTCCTCCATATACACATTTCGTCACATGTTGGTCGTCCCCTACCTGCCCATCATCACGACGTCGCTTGACACCACCAAAGAGCTTTGTCAAGAATCCCGACAGCGCTGGGAAAACGCAAGATTACTTCGTTATGTGAAGAAAATGACGAGCTGAAATGCGCTCGAGCTGATGAAGAAAATGAGAATTGCAACACTCAAAAGCCAGGAGCGTCATAAATTCGGTCATTTCGAGATCTACGGGATGCGACAGAGGCTTACCAGCATCCGTTGATCTGCCCGGGCAATCCGCTGCGCTGGGAAGTCCGACAGCCGTACGACACATGTGCATTCATTGAAGGTTACGAAGACGCTCATGTACCAAATCTATCCCGCTGGCCCGGTTTCCCAGCAAGTGCTTAAGTTGGCTTTACATTTAAATCGAAACAGCTGTAACCATTCAATTATGCATATCAATTCAATTCAATGTAAAGTTCCGATTGGGATCTTGGGAATACCGCTGAAGATATTATCCGATCAAATACATCGTAAGGGGATGCCGCATCAATGGACCAAAAATACTGTCATTTGGTCATTCTGTAGATAATGGCTGATTAGCAGGGACTACAATCCCGCAAGCCCCAAACTGACTTTCTGTCCTGTACGCCGACGTGTCAGTTGCTGTCTCTACGTGTCGCAATCTGTGTCGTTGCTGTTTCTATTGGTTGCCATTCTCGTTGTCGTAATGTCCGTCATTGACGCAGTCATATCAAGTCTATACGCTACTGCTGAGCCGAGAGATAAGCACACTGAGCGGGCTACTTAGTTGTGCCATGGAATCAACAACAAAGGGGCAAGACTCGGTTTCTGAACCGTTTATTTCGACAGATATATAATGTAGTGAGGGTGAGGCAGTCCAGGAGAGTTCCATGGTCAGTATCGCCAGAGTTGATCCCATCAGCCCAACGTGGATACCAATAATCACTCAGAAGAATCCCACGGGACAGTACAATAGGAGAATGGTATCGGATATCTCAGAGTTACTGTGGCAGTGTCACTCGCTGTCTCCGAGCAACTACGGCCAAGTCTTTCATGGACTATGGGTACAGTTCACAGGGCATCAATGGAGCGGCCTCGGGTTCTTAGCTTCCTCCGTGTCGTCCCCTCTCTGGACCTGGCAGCATCGTATGCACGAGAGCATTTCGGCACAAAACCTGCCGAGCTACAGCCGCCAAGTTATGCGGATTCTGACAGGGGAGAGCAACAAGAGCCTACTGGACAGTGTCCGGCGGGTCGCCAAAGTTACACTATCGATACCCTCTACAAGGGCGTGGGGGTAGTGGTCACAGGGTTGTCATGGGCCGTCACGAACCCACAGAAGGGAGATCCTATGTAATTCTTGGCATGTCGAGTGCGCAGTGGGGATCGGCGGCCGGCAAGAATATGGTGGTTCCTCAATGGAGCTGTCAATCGTGGGAGTCGCCAAGACGCCCCGTGGGTCTCGAGCTCGAAATGGGCATCCCCTGGTAAAAGGGAGGTTAGATCCGTCGAGGGTGGCATTACCGCAAAAGGCAGTTCTACTAGAATGTGACTGAGAATCTGGAGGTGGCAATCAGTTGCTCAAAGACCACGTTGCTGGGTATTAGCAGCGTTGAGATCTTCTGGGAGTAGAAGAGGCTCTGGGGGATACACATCAGGAAAAGGAAATATATAGAATCTTGGTATAGTCTGTCAAGTGCTCCTTGGCTTGTGAAGAGTGGTCTTGATTACTGTGTGGGAGAGATGTCCAGGCATTGGCTCTACATTGAGAGTGGGAGGAAATATGCCCGCCTCACAACAGGCGTTGACTTCTTCGTGGATAAGATGTTCACCAATAATTATTTAGTTCATTTAATCTAAACAACTCACTTAAAGTATCACGAATTTTAGTATTGTTTACATTTCTTTAACAATTAATATCAAAGCAGATGCCTTTGCGTCGAAGTCTAGGGTAAGCAGCTTGCGCGTGGATCTTGCCAGTCACCGAGAAAATAACAAGCTTGCCGCAGTGTGGTTCTCGGAGTCCGGGATCAAAAACACCTTCACTGCATGTGCCAGTCCTTTGCCGAAAACGGACCGATAGTCCGGTGGGGGGATCCCATGTAAAGCGGCGTATCCATGACAGAATGATTCGCTTGTTGGTGCTCCGTAGCAAGACGAGCTCCCCTCTCGCCAAGCCTGGAGATGCCATGGCCAAATGAGCAAGTCCGTGCTTGGTATACCCTGCTCCTGAGAGGTCTAATCTGATTGATAAGATGGAATGAGCATTTGCGGGAAATGTTGCCGCAAATGCACTTCTGCACCCGTCGGTGGAACGTCGATCCCTGCTCGGATGATCTCCCGCTGAACAAAAGGTCGCTGACAAGGCTGCAGCTGGAGTTTTGCTTGACGCATTTCCCAACGCAGAATACGCATTGCCACATGTAGAATGTGCATCCCTAATCGTCGGATTTCCGAGTAGGCTGCTTGTCCTCAATTCCGCCCTGGAGCCAAGCTTATGGTGGCGAGCCTTGCTCTCTTGGCGCACTCGGCTGTTCGCTTAAGCTGTCACATCCTCCAGACCGTCTCGTCGCGTATCGTAGTAATTTCCTCCCATCGCGAATCAAGGTCAAAGCTTGCTGTCTCCGAACTCGTGCGAGTTGTTTTCTTTTTCTTGGTCTGCTCTTCACCTGAGTATCCCTGTTACCGATCCGATCCTACCGTCAAAGGTGCCGCCATGTGGGTGGCCATCGTGAACATCATGTGCGTGCTTTTCACCCCGGCCTCGCCATATCAATCTGCCAGGATCCCCGGCATGCCCGGATTTCGGATCGGACCCTCTTCAGCACTGGAAGTGATCAACCGATATTTACCAGGCGAAGATAAGGTGCATGTTCGCCGTTAGGCGCTTCATTAGGAGCTGTCACTCTCCACAGTGGCGTATCAATAGTTCCAACTAGCGTGGTTGTTCCACGTGGAATTGCAGTGTTCGTATCGGCTTTTTGCAGAAAGAAGAGAGACTCAACATGGCATGGGGATTTCATGGTACGAAGGGCTTGACGAGAGCAGCATGGTTGACCAGCCAGACACCATCCCCTGTCTCCGAGCTCGGAGCACTCCCATTACCTCCGATATCCCGATATTCCCGGTGCGTGAAATAGACATTTAGGGTGGGAAAGTCAATTTAACCTCTAGGTTAAACCCTTACCGGTTGTAGCACAACCCCCGAGTACTCCACCTAAAGCCAAGAGGCCATGGCAGTTCTCACCACTCACCACGATAGAGCCTTGGCTTTCTTTCAGCTCGGAATGTAGCACTAGCATGGCTCGTCGACCTGACCGGCGGGTCCGGTCCGAAGTTTAGCAGTAAATCCGGAATGACTGGTCTGTTGCTCTAACGAATTTCCCATTAAAGCTGTCTCATCACTCACTGATTGATAAGATCGTGGCTGGGGTGCGACACTGACCTCCACGCTTCTCCACCCTCGGCTGCAACAGAGTCCAATGGGCATCACTACGCCCGCAAGCATCTTCAACGCCAAGACGATTCTCGTGAGCCGCGGGTCCCGCCACCGCCTCTATCACGCCCAGCAACTAGGACCCTTGGCACCCCAACCGTGCCTTGGCCAGGGACCCATGGAATCAAAGGATTGGTGGTTGATGCAGCCCCAATATAGCGCCCATGGCTTCAATAGACTGTGCGTTGGCACATCCGGTTTCCGGCATCAGTTGGCCGACGATCCCTGATCATTGGCCTTGAGTCACAGTTCATCCACCAAACGAATGGCACTTTGCCAGATGTGGCCTTTGAGCCCTGGCATGTGCCTCTCATCCATGGAATACCACACTGGGTGCGTACATTCGTAGTGTGGCATAAAGAAGCATAATGCGGCCGGGGTTTAGGCGCTGTGACCTTGCAGCCTTGTTGTGATCAAGTTTGTCAACAAAGTTCGAACCACTGTAGTGGCTGAGATGCAACAACATGTAGATTGGGAAACGGCGCAAGCCACTGAGTTTATACAACGCAAATTCAACAACGCGTAGAGAACGGTATGATAGACTCGGGTAAATATCATTATGTCATTTGTAACTACTCAACTACCAGATATCCTTCATGAAGCATCACCCATCATTTCGTTGTGTCTCCCACCAGCACAAGTCTATCGCCATGATTCCTACGATATAGGAGATCAACCAGATAGTGCCTATCGCCATAGACCTACTCCCGTCCTTGCCCTTTTCACGGCATATCCCTAAGCTGAACGCTGTTCTGCGAACTAGAGTTCTTGTTGGTGGCAAATTCGTGGTCGCGAGCGTTGTTCTCCATGCGGGCGATACGCGCAGTGCGCTGCTTCTGCTGGCGGCGACGCCAAAGGAAGAAGGCTCCAACCAGGATCAAGCCAACACCGGCAACCGATCCAACGACGATACCGGCGATGGCACCACCGCCAAGTTTGTTCGAGCCTCCAGACTCTGTGTCGAGCTTGGTAGAACCGTGGGTAGAGCTGGAGCTGCTGGAACCCTTGGTGGAGCTGGAGCTATCCGAGTCGCTGGAGCTGTCGGAGTCTGCCCTCCAGGTGGCGGTTGCAGTCGGGTTCGCCGTTGCACCAGCCGCCTTGTCATCCTGACCAGGCTCGGTGGCGTTGAAGCAAGGGATTGAGAAGCTAAAGGCGGATTCCTCCACAAAGGTGATGTCGGCACACGCATAGAAGGTTTGGTTGTGAGGAGCGTCCCAGTCAGCCTTGTAGATGATTTGGAACGTCGCCTTGCCGCCGGACGAAGCGGATCCAGAGAGGTCACCAGTGTCGACGCAGGTGTGGCCGGGGTTGAGATCAGAAATGCTCTTCTCCTCGATCAGGGTGGTGAAATCGTCGTTAGACTGGGGATCTATATTCGACGAGTTGAGTTATTAAAGTTCCAAGAGTGGAGGAGTGATTGCACCCAACACAAGTCTAGGACGCAGCATATAGAAGATGGTTACTAACTTTCAGAGTAGGAGATACTGATCTTTGCGTTGTAGTAGTCATCCTGGGCCACAAGCGAAAGGGCACCACCAGCTGGAAGCCCTGTTAGTACTAGAAACAACAAGTTTGCACTCGGAATACTACTTACTCAGAGGAAACTCGGTTCGGTTGCCAGCACTGGCGCTGGAACCACAAGGACCCTTGTTGTCCATGTCTCCAGACCAGACACGATCCGTCGGCCACATGAAGGCCGCGGGGCCCATCTCATCATCGGTGACACTGGACGTTTCATCATCATCAGCCGGGCGGCTAACGGCGACGGTCGCCAGGGCAAGGACCAGCAGATTCTTCAACATGATGGCTGAGTGCACAGGTTGTTATGAACCAGTTAATGCAGGTAAAATGAAGAGAGGAGGGATGAGGGAAAGGGGCATGCACAAACAGCAAGGCGGCAAGCATGGTCAAATATATCCAACCTACTCCGTAGTACTCCGTACCAACCACCGCGAGCCATCCACACCGGCCATCACACTGCCACCCACATGCCATCCCACGCTCGGCCAGCGGATGCAATGCACATGCGATGCTGCTGCTTACTGATGGATGCAGAGTTTGTCCAAGAGACATTAACCGCTGGCTCTAACGGGGGTGGGTTTAGTGCGCCGAAACCGGTTTATTCGCTCAAGTGTATTGTCTTGGCTGTCCCAAACGGTCGAGCCGTTGGCTTCGTATACGAACCTAATCAGATCATCTGATAAGATTAGATGGGCCCGATGCTACCGGGTTCCTACTGTTGGAGCGTCCTGTCTCCAGAATTAAGCTCGCCGACCCAGGTCTAAGCTTGAAGACCCTGGACGATCCATAACGACCCATGACAGCCACATGACGACCCATCACGGCCCACCCACACGCCTACAGGCCTTGCTCTTGGCCATCCTTTGATCGGGTCAAGGTTCCCGTATGGGTTACTGCCGTTGCACTCACCAATTTCACCGGCGCATGGCCGCTCTTGGTATCAGCTCATGTGTGGCCCAATTCCGGCAGGTCCATGTCTAGATCCATACCAGGTCCATGGCAGTCCATTCCAGTCCATGCCAGGTCCGCGTCCAGGATCTTGACTTACAGCCAGACCAACATGGTGGCGGATTACGCTCAGCTTAGCCTGACTCGGTTAGGGAGCCTTGTTAAACGAACTCAAGCATAATTGAACGCTAACAGTGTTGATGGACACGAGTATATAAGAGCTGCAACCGTCTCGCTACTGGCTGTTCTTATTCCTCAGCAGTCCAAGACAATCACAGCCTTCAAACACCCTCAGTTGTCCAGTCAATTCATAACTTCGGTTACTTTCTCTCGCTACTCGCTACCAAGATGCGTTCATTCGTTGCCTACTCTCTTTTGGCCTCGGCCACCTTTGCCTCCGCTCTCGAGCGTCGCTGGGACTACCCCTCTGCCGTCCCTGCTCTTGAGAGACGCCAGGAGCCTGGTACTCCCCGCTACGCCTGCCACGAGGACTGCGGTATGTCTACACTTGATGCCTTTCGATAGTTGCCTTTCAGCCTTAAGGATCTCAACTAACATGCCAACTTAGGTCTCCTCATCACCCTTGGCCGTGAGGAGGGCTTCTGCGACAATTCCGAGTGGAACGAGCGCTACGGACGCTGCATGATCTGCGCCAACACGTTCGAGATCTGGATCTACTACCGCAACGGCGTCACCAGCGCCGCTGAGCAGTGCGGTCTCTCGCCCACTCCCAGCCCGTCTGGTTTCACTGCTTCCAGCACCGTTGTTGAGGCCGAGGAGTCCACCACCGCCGTCGCCGAGGTTACCACCACCGCTGCCCCTGAGATTACCACCACCGCCGTCGAGGCCGAGGAGACCTCCACCGCCGCCGGCGAGACCACCGAGGCCGAGGCCACCTCCACCGCCGGTGAGCCGACTGACGCCGAGACCAGCTCCGCCGCTGCCAACGTTCCCACCACTCTGTCCACTGCCGCTATCGAGAGCAAGTCTTCCTCCTCCGAGACTGCTGGCGAGTCTGCCGCCGAGACCGACTCCGCTGCTACCTCCACCTCTGGCGGCTCCATCGGCACCATTGGCGTTACTGTATGTATTGCATGGCTCTGGATTTTTCTGCAATAGATATGGACTCCTAACGTGTCTCGCTTTCAGCCTACCCCTGGATCTTCCACCCCTTCCACTGTTCCCGTTAACGGAGCTGCCAAGAACTTCGGCTTCGGCGCTGCTATCGGCGCTGCTGCCCTTGCCATGGTTGCCGTCTACTAATGGACTTGATGGTTATGAATGATAATGGACCAATCTAT
Source organism: Ilyonectria sp. MPI-CAGE-AT-0026 (assembly GCA_020744155.1). Taxonomy (NCBI): domain Eukaryota; kingdom Fungi; phylum Ascomycota; class Sordariomycetes; order Hypocreales; family Nectriaceae; genus Ilyonectria; species Ilyonectria sp. MPI-CAGE-AT-0026. Next base: position 2,820,061 of record JAGPNQ010000003.1, read on the forward strand.
GACTAGATTCGGCAATGTACTTGTACAATAGTTGTTGCATGGACCCAGAGCAAACGCTATTGCACATGGGATCGAGGAATAATTCGACGTGCCCCTAATCTTCAATTCTACGGAGGAATTTCAACACATGGAGTCATGAAAGCGTTGGAAAATAATACATTAGTTCTGCATTCCTGCCTAGACTTTCTGTACTGGTCTTTGTCGTACCTAATGTTACAACCTGATTGTCCGTTTAAATATCCGTTCTGAGTTCATTGTGGAGTGAGGTGAGTGAAAGTCGACTCTGCAGCTATACTCAGGTAGACCGACAAGATCCAAAGTTCTCGGGATCCTTGGCTAAACAAATCATCATCTCTGATGCTTTTAACGAGCAGCAGTTGCGAGCAAACCCTAGCTTCATCATTCAGTAGCTGCGGTCTAAAAGGAATCCAAATATCCAGTTCAAATCATAATCTACTCACTATTAAGGACATATCTATTGCTATAATTTTATCTCATTACATGCCTGCCAGTACATCCCAGTACCCCGAGCGGTAAAGCACTTGAATACTCCACCAGCCGGCTTGCATTCCCATCACTTGTACGCTGAGTCTGACAATTCCTAGTCCTTCACAATGAGCTTACTCTCATACCATTTAGCAAGCTTGACAGTGGGAATATCCACAGCCCGCCAGAAAATATCAGCTGCCCAGAGAACGGTTGGGACACAAAAACAGGCGCCCAAAAGAAACCCGGCATTATACTCATTGCCCTCAACGCCAGTAGTCCTCCAAGCCCAGTCCTGAAAGTAATAGCCGATTACTTTTAATATCGGCCCATGCATAAGGTACAGAGAGTATGAAATCTTACCCAAGTATTGAGCAATATGTGAGTTAAAGACTCGCTGCCACCAAGGCGAGTGACCCACAGCAAAGACGAAGCAGGTCGCACCAATAGATTTATAATAACGAAATGTCGATGACCGACAATATTCTGGAATTAGAGATACAAGAAAAGCCCACCCGGGGCTGTCCTTGTTGATGTTGGAAGGCTGACTCAGAAGGTACAGACCTAGGATGCTAGCTAGATGCCAGAAAATTTTCTCAAGTTTTGATTGTGTAGGCTTGGTTATTGTTTGTCCTTGAGGCGAGGCAGGAGCTTGGATATGAGCTCCCCGGATATGATCCCACTCGACGATAAGCATGCCTGAGAGGAATGTTTGCATGTCCCATCTGTTATTGACAAAGCTATAGCATATAACACCCGTGACAGTGAGGAGTCGATATTTTGCCTGGAGATGAGAGGTTGCCATGATGAGGATGAAGAGGGCGAACGAGCAGCGAAGTTCGAAGGGGATGGTCCATAAATGAGAGTCATATACTGGCCGTTCGATTAGTTGAAGAACAGAGAAGTGCCTGAGAGTAAACATACTGACAAAACCCCCATATACATCCCAGTCAAAGATTTGAAAACCTCCTATTATGACACTTGCCCACTCCACGAACTGATCATATATTGAGGGAAACCGCTCAGGATGATGTTCAATTTTGTATCTGAAATAGGTTTCGTTTGTAGCAATCGACCGAGACCAGTCGAATGCCCCTATGCGAATCAGGCAGAAAGTCATACCAGTAGAAAATATAATCGGAAGGAAAAGACGAATAACACGCCGGAAGGCCATAGAACTAATGCCAATGGAGAAGTCGGTGACGTTATGGCTTCGGATGTGTTTTATGGGTCTATAGGAGAGGGAGTAGCCAGAGATGACAAAGAAGAGGCTAACAGCAGCCGGCCCTGCATACAGCAGACGTATGAAGGGGAGTAGTATGAGATCATAGTGGCCTCCAGCGCCCCAGGCCGATCCCCACATGTAGCAATTGAGTGCGAGGTGGTGAAAAAAGACGACGAGTGAAGCCACGCCTCTCATACCATCGAGATATGATGTAGGGCTTAATTTGGCGGGACGGATCTGTTTGAGCATGTGGTCTCCCTGGAGAAAGCTGGGGACGAAAAACCAAGCCAGGCGAGTCATGGAAAATCGCCATTTGAGGTGATGCCGGACGGAAGCCATAAGTGAGAAAACGGCCCTCTTCCAGTTCGCGACGGTGAAATCCTGGAGGCTGTTCGAGTTTGCGGCGGAGAAATCCTGGAGTTCCATCTCACTGTCGTCATCGTTGAGAAGGCCATCTCTTTCTTCGTGTGAGATGTATGTGCGAGGAGCCATTGCCGGCTGTAATGAGGCGTCAAGCGGGAGCGAGCGGGCAGGTGGCTGCCAGACCGTGGTGGTGTTAAAACAAGGATTAAGATGTTTGACGACAGAAGGGCCTTGAAAGAAAGAAAAGGGAGGAAAAGGGATGAGACACCTTAGATCAATCTAGTCCGTGATTCAATAACTGCCCACTACCGTATTCTCTCAATATTGGCACTTAGCGTCTCCACGTATTGGCCTTCAGCGAGTGACAAACCGTCAAACTCCATTAGTTCATCAATTTAGGTGCTAGCACGGAATTTGTATCGACGCGACGCTGTGCCAATTTAATGAGAGAATACATGGCGAGGCAGATAGCCACGCGTTCTTAGCTAGCCATTCCACGCCACAATCAATAGCCCGACGCAAGCGAGAGAAAAATGCCCCAGCGACTCAGATAATTAAATCTTAAATCCTTTTCAATCGCGCCCCTTACGCCATGTGTCTCAGAGTTTGTTAGCGACGATGAGACTAAAATACAGCAGGCCCAACAACCCGACAGCGGAATTCGCGGAGGGTTAAGATGCACCACTGAAGCAGTCATACCGAGTTTATAAGAAGAAAGATCACAGGCCAATTCTCCAGTGTGTGGCAAAAATTGATCAAACAGAATTAGCAAAGATGCTGAATTGAAAGGAATGATGGCGTTCGACTAATATTGCCACTGTTTCAGCTCATTCGGACTAACCCTCAGTAATCCACACCACATTCCTAATGCTCTCCTGTGTGCAGTCAATTGTTCTGGTAAGCTACGTCCTCAGTCTACGTGAAATTCAATCCAAGCACATCTTTAATTTCCTACCCTTCTCAGCAACGACGCGGCTATTTTTATGAGACACCTTGGTGCATCATATCCACCAGAGGCAACCCTTCAATCCATATCATTCCGTCTTCCACACAATAGTCATTGTAGTAAAAGTCCTCGCCCTTCATCGGGAACCCCAGTTCATAGAAAGAAGAGAGAATATTTATACTTTCATATGCACTTATATCGTCTAAACGCATCCCAAGTGTCCTAAAAGGATTGCGCGGTCCACATACGGAGGGCTCTTTCAAAAGTCTTATCCAAGCGCCAGTAACGCCGCATCTATTTGTCCCTGTCACCTTCATGAGATACGTAAGGCTGTAACAGTCTCGTTAAGTTATCTGCTACAGCTACTGTAACTTCAGGAGAAGTAGATGCTATTAACCAGGGTCTAGCAGTCGCTGGTATACTGTAACCTGCTATATTCTAGGGCTTATAGAAATCAGGAAGTATGTACTACACTTATTCTTATATTTTATATAATAATTAGTGGACTTTTAGTATTATTCTTTTCTTCTAGATAAGATTTTTTGCAAAAGCCCTCTTTACTCAATCACACATTCGAACCACAATCCACTAATCCAAACTTTCTTTGCTCCTTTAATTAATCTTGACGATAATTAGGACCTTTTTGACTCAAGATCTCGAGATATGGCAATTGTTACCTATCAGGTGGAAGGACATGACAGCCAAGAGGACTGTTGCGTCGCGACCATAGTATTTGCGCGAAAACAACTTCGCCCAGTCTTCCGAGCTCAGAGAGTAAGAGTTAAATAACATGCAAATTTTGCGTGAATGGATTCTGGGCGGGTCTTAAACGTTTGAGATATTGGCAGTCCACACATGATATGCTATAATATTATCTCTCGCTATAATGCCATCCTTCAATTACAGAGGACTTGTAACCACAAACAACTCGGCACGTGCATGAGTGAAGAAATTACTCCTCCAGTACACTAACATCGTTGCCTTGAGAGCCGATCAGCGCTGCCTCTGGAGGTAGAATGTGTCAGCGATTCTGGTACACTAATGCTTAAGATGCATACATTAAGAATTTATTCATCAATATGTTTGGACCTGTTGGAGTCCTCGACTTGTCAGTCCTCATACTCCGACCTGCTGGGAGATGTCATCGAAGTCGGCTGATCAAATTTCACGAATATGGAGCTTCCCACCGACCAAGTCAGTCCAGGGTTTGAGTACTGCCAGAAACAATTCATTTTTTCCAGGGATAAGAGACTGAGAGAGGTTCGATGGAAGACACCCGGGTACAAATACCAGCGACTTCGTTCGGCGGTGGCATTCGAAGGTGCATAGGAATGGACTTTGACAGATTCAACGACTTGCCCCCCAAGGTAACGGAGTCTGCACGTCACCCCAAATCTTCGATTCATAAAGGATATTCCACCTGTTTCGGTGAAGGGGAAAGTACAAAGTTTTCTTCCGAGCCCATCAATGTATTGACGCTCATGAAGGTTGGCCAGTTCCCCACCTCGAACCCATCAAGGGTGAAGCTGTGAACCTATATGGGATAGAGTCAACCCTTGTAGTACAAATCTATTTCCAAACAGAACCCTTCGCTTCCATTCGAAGCACAGTAGATGGAATATAGCCATCATGGTACTCTCCCAGCATCTCCTGGTATAAAGCCAGCCTGCTCCCCCAAAAATCCAGCCAGGACAGTCAAACAACTTACCCACCTACACAACTCTGAAGAATTTCTTGTTGCCCACAGCCATCACGACACCAACGTTCAGAATTCACAACACCAACTACACAGGTACTAATCGGTCTTGACCAACTCTCGTCATCAGGTTCATTGCCCATCTCCCACCAACTACAGCTACTCATCAGTCTTGATCGACTCTCGGCAACAAATTCATTGTCCATTTCCCACCAACATCATGAATCTCAACCTTAGCGGTTCCGGGAACATGGGAATGCAATCTTTCACTGGCACCATAATGAGGCACGCACCTCATGTTCACCACAAGGATTGCGGGTGCAAGTATCTCACAAAGACCTTCTTCCACGACCACAAAGGAGTCCCAAAGAGACCCTGGGACCAGAAAACCAGCCTGTGGCCGTTCAAGTACATCTGCAACCAAACATCCGACCCATTGTGGCCGGTACGAGAAACTCAATGCCCAAAACACCGAACGATCAAACCTACCAAGGGAGCCCTGAAGAAGCCTTTGGAGAAGGCTACGAAAGCAGTCGGGTTTGCCGAGACAGATGTCGTCATAGAGGTCCCATTGCCAGAAGCCCTACCTGCAAAGCATCGAACCATGCGTCCCATCAAGGGAGCCCTCAAGGTCAATTCGGCAACGCCCAAAAAGGTCGTCGCTTTTACGGATGCCACCCGTTGCATGGAAACCGGCAAGCCTGTCCCGCCCACCGAAAACAATCAGCAAGCGCGACGCCGCTTCAGTATCGCCAACAACGCATTGCGTGCCACCAAGCTCCTGGCAGACCCGATCCCCGAAGACGAGCCGCTGCGAAGCCGAGACCCAACCAAGCGCGAGGCCATCAGGTTCCGCAACCACGACCTCGAAGTCGAGCGCAACCTGGACGTGGCGAATCGCAACCGCTTTCGCGAAAACTGGGAGGCCATCGAACGGGGCGCCCTCGACTTCATTGTGTTTATACACTCGCAAAAGTCGGCAGCAATTCAGCGAATCCGGGAGCTGGTGCGGCTCTCGGTGAGAGAAAACTGTCTCGTCGGAAGCTACACGGGCGACGAGATGGCGTTTGCGAAGCCTGCGGTGGAGCCTACCTTTATCCACCCAGGACGATACAAGAATCCCGAAACGGCCATGTCATTTCCCCAGGATTCACAAGCAGACAATGGGGATGGGTTGAGTGATGAGTCGGACATTTCGAGTGTGTAGGATTAGACGTGCTATTCTACATGGTGGGTTCGAGGAGGAGTTGGGACAGAGGGGTTATTAGGCAATACCCCGGGTTAGAATGTTGCAGACAGAGTCACCAAGTTGTAAAGTTAAATGTTACAGTTAGCATATGTTTCCAGACCCGTCATTACTGTAGAATTGAGTCTACAAGGTGGCACAGGACACAAAGGACTGTTTACAACGTTGTGTTTCATCACCGCCCTATCGTGCCTGTTGACTTCAATGACCTCATAAGTGGCCGACACTCTAGCAAGTCTACACGTGGCGCAAGGACGCATGAGGGTCCGAGCGGGATCTAACGGGTATAATAAGACCAGGGCTTCCCTGGTCATTCCAGCGGATTGTGGGCCACGCATCAGAGATTTTTGCGGCTAAAAAGGTTTTTCTCTCCCGGCCCCATCGCGTCCAACAGGGCCCGTATAACACAGAATTAGAACTCTCCCACCATCACAAGTCGAACACAACAGATTGAGCCCGGTTAGCTCAATCGGTAGAGCGTGAGACTCTTACGAGTACGCGATCTCAAGGTTGCGGGTTCGACCCCCGCATCGGGCTTTTCCTATACTTTTTTGTCGTTTGTGAAGGCTGTCTTGTCTTTTTGGTGTTTTGCCTCGTTGTGGTGATGATCCGTCACACGTAGACGTTGAGTTGCTTGCCACAGTCAAATACTGGTAAACTAGTATCCGCGCTCTGGGACGTGTCTAGTCATCTGTAATGTGCGTGATTAATTTCTTGTTTAATTATTTGTGTCCAATATTGACCCCGGGTTCTCGATCAATTTCTCTATTTCTTCTTCTAAATTCAGGACGGCCCCTCCTCCGAAGCGGGGCCGATGCCTCGGTGCCTTATCAGCTTATCGCGACTCCTCCCTCTCACTCATCTCACTCCCCCTCCAAGCCTCACCACTTGCAACCTCAAACGTCATCCTCCGGTCAACCACTGACAGAAAGAACACCGCGATAAACGAGAGAAATGACGTCCCCTGACGCTTTCAACCCGGCTCTGATCGTGGTTGACTTTCAGGAGGACTTTTGTCCGCCGGTGAGTTGCATTAGTCGCCCGTCCTCGATAGTTTGATGGTAGATGGAACGCGTTTCCTTGAGTTGCAAGTGCAATATGGACCATGGAATCGGTCCAGAACGGATCAGAGACCATCCGCGTGCTGGCTTCTCCTTGGTTTATAAATTCCTCCAGCTGGTTTCTCAGTCCATCATTACCTTGCATCCCTTCCCAGATGCTTCTCCCAGCCTGTCTTGTCTCCTTCACCTCTTCTGCTTTAACTCACGGCCACTAACAACACATAGAACGGCAGCCTCGCAGTCACCGAAGGCCGCGACATCGCACCCACCATCAACACCCTACTTACGCTCCCCTTCGCCATCAAGATCGCCACCAAGGACTGGCACCCGCAGCACCACGTCTCCTTCGCCGCCAACCACGCCGACGCCACGCCCTACACCTCGTCGCACACCATAGCGCACCCGTCGGACCCGGCGCGCACCTACACCACCACGCTGTGGCCCGTCCACTGTGTCCAGGACTCGCCCGGCGCCAAGCTCGTGCCGGAGCTGGACGTCACGGCCTTGGACATGGTGGTTGAGAAGGGCATGGATCACAGGGTGGAGATGTACTCGGCATTCTACGACCCTTTTCGTGTCAGTGATAGCGGGCTTGCAAAGACGCTCAAGGATGCGGGTGTCACGGATGTCTTTGTCGTGGGCCTGGCGAGTGACTTTTGCGTCAAGGCAACGGCTGAGCATGCTGTCGAGGAAGGATACCGCACCTTTATCGTCACTGAGGGAACACGACCTGTATTGCCCGACAAGTGGGACGAGTGTAAGAGCGAGATGGAGGCCAAGGGCATCAGCTTCATATCCATTGATGGAGATCAAGTGGCGCGGCTCAAGTCTACGTCTTGACGGCCAAGGCGAATGCTCAGTATAGACTAACAAAGAGTATTACAATGCATTTAAGTGGTACTCTACGTTTCCCACTGGTTTGTTTATCTTGTGTATCTTGTACCTATGTACGCTTGGCGTGCCTATTCCAGAATGTCCCAAAATGCGAAACTCCATGCTGATCCCACCACAAAGCCCAGACATGTTCCACGTCCATGGAATTTTAACACCCGCTCGCTCCAGGTCTGATTTCCCATCAGACCAAATGCTTTACAAAGAAAAACATTTATCGCTTCGACCTCTGAACCGCTGCCGCACTCATAGACGTCGTTGACGCAGAGCGCTCCTGGGCGTTGGTCATGGCCAGCGACACGGGGGTCATGGGAGGAGCCGGAGTGGTCGAGCGCGAAGGGGCGGCACTTCGGTTGTGCTGCATGTGCGCCCTCACAAGGTGACCGGCAGCCAAGGCACTGCACAGAGACAACTCGCCAGCCAAGGTGGCAGCTCCGATGATGCGGGCCAGGCGACGGGCGTTGTCTCCGGGGTTCGTGGGGTGCGAGCCTCGGACACCGAGCATATCGAGCATGGCGCTCTGGGGCTCGAGGATAGTGCCACCGCCGAGAGTTCCAACCTCTAGAGAAGGCATTGACACCGAGATTTGCAGTGCTCCGTTGAGGCTACAAGCGGTTAGCAAAATTCCATACCAACTGAGATCAAACTTACTTCTTCATAATGGTAATGCAGTTGGAGCTCTCAACAACCTGGGCAGGGTCCTGACCAGTGGCAAGGAAGATGGCAGCAACAATGTTGGCAGCGTGGGCGTTGAATCCACCCACGGAACCGGCCATGGCGGAACCAATCAAGTTCTTAGAAATGTTCAGCTCAACCAGAGAGTCGACGTCGCTCTTGAGGACCTTCTGGACCACATCGCCAGGAATGATGGCCTCGGCCACAATGCCCTTGCCTCGTCCGTCAATCCAGTTGATGGCCGCGGCCTTCTTGTCAGTGCAGTAGTTTCCAGAGACGGAGACGATTTGCATGTCGTCAAAGCCAGCCTCGTTGGACATGACACTGAGGGCATGCTCGACACCCTTGGAGATCATGTTCATGCCCATGGCATCACCGGTGGTGGTCTTGAATCGGATGTATAGGTTGGTACCGGCGAGGGCCGTCTTCATGTGCTGCAGTCGGGCGAATCGGCTAGTCGAGTTGAAGGCCTTCTTCATGGTGTTTTGACCAGCATCGGAATCAAGCCAGTTCTTGGCAGCGCCGGCTCGCTCCAGAGTATCAAAGCTAACACAGGGTCCACGGGTCATGCCATCAGAGGTCAGAACAGTAATGGCACCGCCACCGGAGTTGATGGCCTTGCAGCCTCGGCTAGTGCTGGCAACAAGGACACCCTCGGTGGTAGCCATAGGGATGAAGTAGCTCTGTCCATCAATGACCAGGGGTCCAGCAACACCGACAGGAAGGGGCAGGTAACCGATGACGTTCTCACAGCAAGCACCAAAGACACGCTCCCAGTTGTAGTGCTCGAAAGGCAGCTTGGATCCCTCCAGGACGTGAGTGAGATCGGAGGTGGCCTTGGTTCGGGAGATGATGGTACGACGAATCTTGACAGCACGAGTAAAGTCCTTGAGAGTCTTCTCCAGGGCATAACCAGGGATCTTGCCACGCATAGACAGGGAGACAACCTCCTCGTCGCTCAACTCGGGAACCCGACCCTCGCCCAGAAGCTTCTCGATTTCAGCGTTGGGGCGGTTGGGGGCAGTCGAGGGTCGGGGGCGGGCCATTTGCATCATATCGGTCTCATCGTCGGTGGCGGCTGGTGTGCTAGGCTGGGTGCGCTGAGGGGTAGGGGGGACATACTCGCCCAAAGGAAGAGTAGTGGCACTGGTATCGTTGAATCGCTGAGCGCGGGCCAGCTCACTTCGGTCGATGGGGTGCTCAGGTTCGTTGGGGTCCTTGATACCCCAGCGAGCGACGTTGAAGAGGTAGCCGTTCAAGCCGACGCTCAAAGCCAGAGCAACGATAATCCACTTGGAGAGAACGGGGTCCTCGAGGCTCTTGAGCAGGCCACCGACGACGCGGCCACCAACGCCGTATCCCTCAAACTGGTTGAATCCGCCATCCACATTGGGGCTGTTTCCACCGACGGTCGATCCCAGCGCATAGTGAACGGAGGGGTACTCCAGCTCGTACTTGATGGGGGTGAGGATGGTGACAAGGGTGGGTCGGTTGTTGGCCTTGGCAGCAGCCAGAATGGCGTCCAAGCCGTTGGAGGCAACCTTGAAGGGGTCGACAGTGAGAGGGGACACAACGCCGCCAAGGCTGCTGGCCCAAGATCGAAGGCTGGACAGAGAGCTGGGGTTGCGGAAAGGGATGGAGCACAGGTTGACAATGTTGACAAAGATGAAGCCCAGGATCATGAGAACCTTGAACTTGGGGATGCTGCTGCTCTTGGTAGCAAAGAGAGACGAATCCTTGTCGCCGTTGACACCCGGCCAGTTGTCATTGCTCTTGGCGACGTTCTCGGCAACGCGGCGGCTAACACCGTCGTCCTCGAGGGCCATGCGCATGTCGACATGGCGCTTGATGCGGTTGATCTCGAGCTTAATGCTGAGAATGGCGGTGTAGAAGGTGAAGAGCAGGATGCAGTCGAAGAAGAGGATCCAAGCAGCCAAGAAGCAGAAGTGCTGCAGGCCACCCTGAACACCAGAGGCAGCGCCAAGGACCAGGATCAAAATCTCAATGGCATAGTCGCGGGCAATCTCAAAACCCTTGTCCTTGATAGCAGCCTGGACAGCGTACTGGATGACGTTGTCGGTGCCACGCTCGGGGGAGCGCTTGCCGGACTTGGAGCTCTGGATCTGAGCACGTCGGTGCTCAATGGCGTGAGACATGACAGCGCGGGTGAGGACAATGTTCTTCTCGAAGCCAATGGTGACAACAAGGAAAGGCAGGCCCTCGGACAGGAGAATGACGCTGATGGGAACGCCGAGCTTGGTGGTGACGGCCAGGCCAAAGAGGAAGGCAAAGACCGACGAGAAGAGGGTGCAGATGCCGAGCCAGAACTTGGAGCCCATACGGCGCATAGACAGGAAGAGGGAGACAAAGGTCAAGTGCATGGCAATGTAGCCCAGCAACATGATGACAATGTCCAGGATCTCGGCGTTCTTGAGAAGATCAAGGAACTCGGTCCAATTGTTGCTAGCCCACTGGATAATGGTGTTGCGGGTGTTGACCTTGGCGGCCTTCATGATCCAAGTCTTCTTCTCGCGGCCGTGGGCGGTCTCGATCTCCTCAGAGTCTTCGTTGGGAATCTCCTGGGTAGCGGCGAGGAAGTCGGGGCCTTCGAGGTAGGGCAGAGAGTAGGCGAGGATGCTGTCCTGGGAGTAGGCCGTGAAGGGGTTCGCGGTGGACGGCAGGGAGGTGATGGTCAGGTTCTCGGGGATGGGGACGTGGTGAGAACGAGGCGCGGTGCTGGGCGAGTCGGTCGAGAGGGTGTCGGGGAAGACGAGGGTCAGGAGCGCAAGGTGCTCAGCTTCGGCAGCCGCGGCAGCATCTTGACCAACGCCCTGCCACTTCCAGGCGTTGTCGGGGCTGGCGAGAAGGACTCTGCTTCCCTCGACGAGAGAAGACCAGTCGGCCTTGCCCACAGATGTACTCTCGACATTGAGGTCGAAGAGCCTCTCCTGGAGGAGGCCGACGTACGAAGTGCTGGCGAGGACGGCGACGGTGACCACGGTGTGGATAGGGTGAGAGCAGGCGAGTCGAGAGAGAAACTGGACGAGGGGGGTGAGGCGTTTCGATGCCCACGAGGGCGCGGCGGCCTGGGCGACAGGAGTTTCGCCGCGGAAGCGGCTAGGGAGGAAGGAAGCCATGATGTCGAGAGGATCGGAGAAGGGACTCGACGTCTACAACATTGATATGGGTTGTTGCGGGTTGGTCTAAGCGCGGTGTAAGTCCGGGGTCACAGGGTCGGTCTGGGGTTTGGCGAGTATTTAATTCACCGAAGCCATTGGGGACGGGCGGACAGGGTTCTGGCTGGGACGGGACACCAGTCGGGAACGCAGGAGAAGGAGGAAGAGGAGGAAGAGGCTGAGGGAGTCTACTTACGATGCTCAGGGTCAGGTGTTGGAGGTGCGTGCGAGGCGTTGAGGCCGAGGCAGCGACAGACGGAGGTCCGATATTTGGCGGGTGGGAGGGGCTCGGGGCTCGGAGCTCGTAGGGCGGTGGTGGGTGAGCGCTGCAAAGCCAGAGGCGCGAACAATGCAACCGAGAGCGGACGGCGGAGCGAGAACCAATTGCCAATGGATGGCCACGCGACGGAGGACAGCCAAGAGCGAGACGGACGCAAGGAGGCAGGGAGGAGGCACCTGCGATGGGGGAGGGATTGAGGAGGAGGGAGGAGGAGGAGGAGGAGGAAGAAAATAGGGGGGTGAGAGGGAAGAAGAAGATGGATTGTCTGCCCGATATGGTGGAGGTGAGGGACTCGCAAAGTGGAGGGACGAGAAAGAATCTCGACCTAAGGCCCAGGACCTAAGGCTCTATTACACCAGTGCACCAGTAACCAAGCTGGGCTAAGGTCCAGGCTAACTCCCTATGGCCGGGTGGGAACCTGGGACGAGAGCTCTTTCCCTGCTCGCCTTGGTTCCTCCGGGGAGCGGCACTTGCCCGTGAAATTGCACCTGCGCCTGCCTCGCGTGCACCCGACCGCGGGCGAGAAGAGAGCAAAGGAAAAAAATAAAATTATGAGGAGCCCGAGCAACGTTTGGCCAATTGCCGACGTTGGCCCGGGTGTCCAGCGCCGGGTCGCCTGGGGCCCTGGAATACGTCAGAACCGCAGGTACCTCTGCCACGCTGCCAGTAGGAGTGGAGAGGGTCTTGGACGGGCATGGGGCAGGGGGGATGTGACTTAAACCGGGTCGCAAATTGATGGGTGGCGGTGGGTAGGGGGCGGTGGACTTGCAGATTGCTTCTGCCAGGCCGTCTTCAGTGGGTGTTTACGGCGCAAGAACCCCACCTCCCGCGAGGAAGAGGGAGAACGGGCGGCTAAAGTACAGGGTACGGAGTGCTGGACGTGCTGGACGTGCATGCGCCCTGGTGCGGGCGGTCCCAGGTACGCAATGCCACATTTCCGTTTTGTTCCAGGTTGTTTTACTGTTTTACTGCCTTCTGTAACAGGCACCTAAGAGCGGGCTGTGGCGCCCCGACAGCGTGGGTTGCAGGGGGCTCACCAGGCGTTAGGCTCCTCTGGGTACAATCACGAACGGCAACTCAACCATTTCGGTAAGGGAGGAGAAGGCTTCATCCGTTGGGATTGTTCTCAGCGCCACGGCGTCCAGGCGGGTGGCCTGCAACCTCTTTGCGACTGCGGATCTGCGAATAACGGTCCAAGGCGAGAGTTTTCTTTGTGTGAAAATGTGCCTGCACCGGAGAATGCAGATGCACGTGGTATGCCTGGATGCGTGGGATGGGGATGGCAGGATTTGGGCGAGACATGCGGGTTTCCCCCATGAATCAAGCCGTCGGTGAAGTGAATTGATGCGTGCCGCACACCCTTTGTCTCTATTTGCCTGGACCGGCCGTTTGTCTGTGCCGCTTTTTGGTAATCAATTGCTCCATGCCTGAGCATTACTGTCAATCAATGCCAATGAGTGTGTGTGCTGGCGTCGGATCCAATGTTTCCCGTTTGCATGGCTGAGGCTGTGGCACCGTGACACTGCTAGTCAACGGCTGTAAACCTTCACTTTCCAACACCATGACGCGTATTCGTACGGAGGATTCTATCCAGGACTCCAGATATTCTTACTTTCTTTCATTTTGACGTCAATCACGCGCCGACTAATCGCACCTCTAGGCATCCATATTCTCAACACCCAATCTCATCTCCCCAAACCTTCAATCCAGTGCCTTGTCCAGCTGAAGCCACCCCGAACAACCGTCCGCAGCAAGATCCCACGTAATGCCCTCCACCGTCGACTCCCGCGTATGTGGATCTTTCGCATCGTTCCGGCCACCTCCTAGCGGCAGCCAGAGGGTTGTCCCCGCAGTGGCAGCTTCTGCAGAACCTGGACGCCGACAGGGAATAACTTGGGACAGTTGCCGTGTGTGGAGACAAAAGTGCAGGCGTCAACCGGGTCAGAACATGAGCGCAGAATCGACAAGCCAGGGATGCATCCTCTAGCCCAGCAGCACGCATAGCGAAACCCTGGGCATCCAATCCACGCTTTAGACACACCTTTGCTGATGTTGCCGATCACCATCTCGACCCTCACAGCTGTGATGATGACTGCCGCCCGCCCGGCCCGGGTTCCTCGTGCATATGCTGCTGTACGTTCGTACTCTTACTCTTATTCAGTCGCATCCTTCTGCTTCTGTCCTACTGCTTCAGTTCTGCTCATCCTGCTCCTCCTTCTGGTACTCCTACTCCTGCGGACTAAAAACATAACCAGGGATCGATGCCATCATCACCCCCATGTCCTAAAATTCCAGACTCGACCACAAACAGATTCGACTGCGTACGTCCCGTAAGCCGGAGCCACGTCGCTCCCAAACGAACCAGTAAACCTCATGCAAAGACCACGGTGCTCCCGGCACTGCGCCTGGATCGGGCCTTGGCCTCCGCTTGCTGCTCCAGGACTCGCCGCACCGTCTCTATCCGTAGCCACAAGGCGCCTTCTTTTCCCGCCGACGTAAGACATTAAAAAGGACTTGGAAGCTAAACAAGGCTAAAAGGCTTTAAGAGGGTCTGATGGAGTCAATCTCTTATCAATCAGTAAACCATCTGCCCCATCACCCCCATCTTGGCCCCCATCTTCAGCCCCAGACCCAGGAACCGCCGGCCAATACCATCGACAGTGGACCACGAGCTGCGGTTTCGGCCATCATAAAGCGCCCATTAAAGGCTCACAAGGGCCTCACAAAAGCCTCACAAAAGCCTCACGCTCGAAATTCTTGCATTTTCATATCCCGCTCGTGACGTGGATCATTGACGCCAGGCACGCACCAAGGGAGTCCGCCGAGCCCTGGGGCCGCACCAGGGACGGCTATGTGCCGAATCTGGGATGTGATGATGGAGCCGCATTGCGTTTCCTCAAACTCGCCAAAATCCATGCTGGCCAGGTGGAATCCTGGTAAAATTCTAGACGGTCGATCCTGAATCTCCTCGTCAACCCCACCCTCTGCCTTGTAATAACATTAAACCAAGCAGAGGCCTCTCAAAAGTCTCGACTAGACTGGACTGTGAATAGCCCTCACCCAATGTCCAACGTCCCCAATTCGAGTAGCTGCATCATTCTTGCTAGATCAATTCGAGCTATTGCGGACACTTACCTTGCTTGTTCTGGACAAACACACCCAATGCATCTAGCGCAGCTTGCTACCTCGGAGGGAAGTCCACAGAAGACTGCCAGTTGACACAAATACCTCTTAGATCCCATGTCACTTGCCGCGGCCTTTTCGATGCGCGACGGATCAGCAGGTGGATCGACTGAAAAAAGATGTTCCCTTCAGTCGCCGGAGGCCCGGGCTCGGCCGGACCTTGTCCCACACCTCCGATGTCTTGAACAACACATGACTTTTGCTCAAGGAGCGAGTTATTTTCAATTAGGGAATCCGGGTATAAGAGCTCAACGGGGGTTGTGACAACCAAGGCTCGGCACCTGAGGCCAATGCATAACCCGTTTTGCATCGGATTGTCGCCGTGTTGCGTGGATTTTGTCGCATGTCACGCAAACAGCTCATCGTTCACACTGACACGTTGGGCATGACAAACTCACCTCAACCGATGTGCTCTGTCATGAAACATATGCTGATATCACCAGATGCTCCCACAGTTGAGACGCAAACATGCTTCGGCAATCCACGGCTCATGGTGCAACCTGGTTGTCCCACCATTGACATTCGCCATTGTCGTCCGCCATCTAATTGCGACACGGCAGATGCACCAGAACAATGCCACGTCCTCAATATTTGTGGGAGGTAACGGACAGGTATGACGTATTTCGCGACAATTACCACAGGTGAATCAGCATGATCCAACATTCCTAACATCCCGTGGTTCACAAGACCCTATGCAGCGTGGGAGATCCACCTCCACGGCCAACTTGCGGGGCCGGCCACCACCCGGTGGGATGTGGTATCATATCACCCACCACGGGGAACAGGAACAGAAAAATATGGAAGACGGCTTTTCGATAAAGCCCAAAACGAGACCTGTCACAGTTCGGCAGGGTGCGTCGGCAGGCACTTTGAGCCCATTTGGCCGGCAGATTGGACTAGTACGAGCCATATTCCCCATTTCTTCGTTCTTTTGGGCAGGTATTAGGTCCGTATCGGGTCCATCAGGTCCATCAGGTCCATATCAGGTCCCACGGCCAAGTGGAAGCTGTCAAGGCTCGCTGTCACTTGTTGACAAGCCGCGCTAAAGCGATAGCGACGCTGCCACTACGCTTTGGCCATGGTGTTGGTGAAGCCAGCGTTGAAGCCCACCAAAGCAAGCTCGGCGAGAAGCCATCTTGGCTCCCAGGGTCTTATACTCGGCTCCAAGAGATGCCACGGCCAAACCAACCTCCAACCGGGCGAGTTTCCGCTCCCCGAAAGCCCTGAACCCGACCGAACCGCTCGGCCGGAGCAGCCTCCGCACAGCAGCGTCCAGCCGCCCCAACGCAACGGCCCGCTTCCGTTGGACGGCCGGCCCACTCGCCTACTCCGTAGAACGCCAAGGCTCCGCTTCAGGAATCATACGATGTCCCTCCAGAGCAACGTCTGCCGTGGAAAATGACGCCAGCAAAGAGCCTGGAGCGGTTTTCCCGGGCCATGATTCATGGCGTCCGTGGGATGCTAACCCTTTTTATTGGTCGCGTAGGCTGTTTTCGAGACAGTTGCCTTGTTGAGAAATCCCAGGCCCGAATTTTTTTCTTCCATCTCGTGATATTTGAGCCGTGCTTTGGAAGCTTGCAACACGTCACTTAAACTTTTCCCTAGAGATCTGGGGCGGGGGATCGGATTTGCAGGCTACTCCCGAAAGACGTGAACATCGCGGCCGTTTTGCCTCCTAGGATACCATCAGAATAATTCCCCGATCACGCCTTCTCCGCCAAAAGGACCCTCCACGCCGCAGTGTTGAAGATCTCCTCCATCTGGCTTAGAGCGCCTGCTGGATCGCGGAATGGAGGAGACACCAGAGCCCAATACGGCCGCCGTAAACACCACCAATGGCTCCGAGCCGCAAGACTCTTCCCAGGACTTACCCCAGAACTCACCCCAGGACTCACCCCAGGACTCGTCCCAGGACTCCTCGCCAAGAGACTCCACCGGTCCAGATGTATGGCTCGTCGGTGGCGGCATCGCCTCGCTGGCTGCCGCCGTGTATCTGATTGATGATGCTCAAGTCCCCGGTGACCGCATCCACATCCTCGAGGCGTCGTCCAAGCCAGGCGGCTCCATGGCCACCTTTTCGAAGCCGTCCTGGGACACGGGGTACCGCGTGTCAGCCATCCGAAAATTGAGCCTAACGTATAGGTGCTTGTACGGCATGCTTGAAAAGGTCCCGGCAACGACAGAGGGGCAGACGCTGGCCGACAAGATGAATCAGTTCAACCGCGCCAGGAGAAAGCTGGGGGCCTCGGGGACGAGACTCGTCAGGCAGGTCGTGGACAGCATGGGAGTCGACCATCCGGAAGCAGTTGACCTGAGCACCATGGGCCTCAGCGTCAAGAACCAGTGCGACCTGATGAGGGTGGTGCTGGAGACGGAAGAGGAGCTCGAGGGACTTGAGATCCAGGCCTTGTTTGCGCCAGACTTTTTCGAGACCAACTTTTGGGATCTGTGGTCGTCGCTCAACCGGTTCCATCCTTGGTGCAGCGCCGTCGAGTTCAGGCGCTGCTTGCACCGCTTCCTCCACGAGTTCCCCAACATGGGCACCTTATCCGGCGTCGAGCAAGCTCCCGAGGAGGACTTTGAGGCCATTATCAAACCGCTGTCCCAGTATCTCAAGGCCATGGATGTGGATTTTAGACAAGGTAAGTCGATTGATCCTTGCTACGATTTATCTAACCTGCGTAGGCGTCCAGGTTACTGGGCTGGACTTTGAGGACATGGGTTCTGATTTCAGGGCATCCGCAATCAGGACAGTGCAAGGGGGTGCAGACGTCGAGCTCATTCTCGGACCTTCTGATATTGTTCTTCTCACCCTTGGATCGCTCACCTCTGGCATGGGATATGGTTCCAACACCAAGCCGCCTCCAACGATGGAGCTTCGAGACTCGGCTCCGCACGAATTGGACCCTGCGTGGACCTTTTGGGACCAGCTCTCCTTTGAGCGCCCTAGGACGTTTGGAAACCCCGAGGCATTCTTCGACCGGCCTTCCAAGTCGACTTGGCTGTCCTTTACCACCACTCTTCGGGACGGGGCCTTTTTCCAGCACCTCCGCGACTGGACTGGCACGTTGACCGGGGCTGTGCCTCTCATCACCTTTAGAGATTGCCCGTGGATGCTCTCCCTCACCATCCCGCAGCAACCTTACTTCAAGGACCAGCCAGACGACGTGTTTGTGTTTTGGGGATACGGTCTGTTCCCCGACCAAGCAGGACGACATGTAAAGAAGCCCATGCTGGAGTGCACCGGCGCAGAGATCTTGACAGAACTTCTCTGTCTGATGGCATACCCCATTCATCCGACACTCGAAAAGTCCATCACAATCCCGTGCCTCATGCCCCTCATCGGCAGTCCGTTCCTTACTCGAAAGAAGGGAGACCGCCCAAATGTAATCCCCGACGGCAGCAAGAACCTCGGGTTGATGGGGCAGTTTGTCGAGGTTGAGCGGGAGGTGACCTTTACCATGGAATACTCTGTGCGATCTGCCCAGCTCGCCGTGTACGGGCTCATGGGAGTCGACAAGCAGCCGCCGGGAGTCCAGGGCGAGGACCACTCGGTTGTGACGTTGGGAATGGCACTCAAGACCATGATGACCTGACCGAAAGTGCACCGGAGGCTGGTAAAAAAGGCGCAAGGCGGCAAAAATGACTTTTGGGCGGCATGACATCGATTTTGGAACGCTACAGAACAAACCCCTTTCACTCTGGTTGAGAAGTACCCTGATTCGAGGGTTGGGATGACCTGTTGTCTTTTTAATCCCGCAAAGGATATTTAGTTTAAGATTCTGGCGCGGAGTCTGACTGTTGAATGAATAGTATTGGCTTTTGTAGTCTGGTGTCTTGGTGTTGACGTGCGATGTCGAGAGGCTTCTAGATGAATAGGGATGCTTACACTATTTTAACAGCCACAGTACGCACATGACATACTCGTGTTGACAAATAGCCAACAAATAAAATCGTTGAACTTGTAGAAGCTCTTATGGATTTAATCCGATTGATCTGATAATGGTTGCAATAAAAAGGGACGCGGCTCTCTAATTTTGCTACCCTGTTGCGCCAGCCTAGGTCCAAACCACGACTCACAACAAACAACACCCGGGCTTCTACTTCGTAGCTCCCGCTTCAGTTTCTACCCAATTACTGAGTGTTCAAAGGGAAACCCATCAAATACAAGGAATGCAATTGATCTGTTTGTAGGTGACCTCTTGCTCGCTCCTCGGACTATCAACCCGAAACCCGAGACTAAAACTTCAAGGTGGATCGGCGTCTGTCGGACAATTCGCCCCGAGATCTATCCGAATGCCAAGAAACATGAAGAAAACTGACCTTGATTGAGAATTTCTTCAACGCTGGCTTGTATTCTTTCTTTTCGACCTTGAGCTACTCAACTGAAGTCGGAACGTCGCAATGGCCCGCCTTTCATTCAGCACTGGAAGGCGTCTTCTTGGCATCGCCCAGACCGTGGCAGGCGTCTCCGCCACTGGTGCCGCTGGCTTCTGGTTCTGGACACGACAGAGTCAATTCGAAGAGTTTGGACCCGAAACCGACAATCTTTTCCGCCATCCTATCCTCAAGCAGATCAACCCTTACAACAACCCGGATTCCCACGACATGTGCGTACGGAGGGTGCCGTTCTCGCAGCTCAAACCGGAACTACTCGAAGATGCTCAACAAGGAGGGAGCAAGCTAGTCGAGGCATACAGCGGTGGGATGTGGGGACGATACGGTGCGTGAGGCCAAAGATTGAGTCCACTTGACTGACCAACATAGGGTATACTGTTCAGCGGAAGATTATGGAGTATTTTAAAGATGATAGCAACACGGAAGATGTATGGACCAAGGAGGACCTTCTCAAAAGCACATATGAGCCAGGTGAGACTCGAGACTCGACCTATCAACAATAACTGACAGCGTAGGCACATTCATCACAAATCACTTTCACGTGTTAGAAAAGACACCCCAGTTCCTGACTTTTCGAGCCTGCCTCTACCCTCGACAAGACACACCAACGCCGGTCCATGTGGACAACCTGGTGGAGCTCCGAGTAGACCTGGACAAGGAGAAGAAGGTGGCAGTCTTTCAGCTGAAGATGATAACATTCGAGGGGGAAAAGGGGGCGTCGCAAAAACCAGATCCGTTTGGTGGATTTGCAGGATTCCTGCACCGACAGTATTCGCTGTTGCTGATGCAGGCGGCGACTGGTCACTGCATGCAGTAGGTGGGTTTGGCGTGGAGCTGAATGTTGAAGGTTTGTACTTTTAGATACCCGTAGCCAATGCGGTCTCGCCACTCTCGTTTCAGCTGAGTTGGGAATAATGAATTAACTTAGAATAGATGATATTTCCGTCTTGAGAAACGGGTTGTTTCCCGAGACCGAGCTGGTCTTGAT
Organism: Ilyonectria sp. MPI-CAGE-AT-0026; assembly: GCA_020744155.1. NCBI lineage: Eukaryota > Fungi > Ascomycota > Sordariomycetes > Hypocreales > Nectriaceae > Ilyonectria > Ilyonectria sp. MPI-CAGE-AT-0026. Next base: position 2,840,675 of record JAGPNQ010000003.1, read on the forward strand.
CGACGGTGATGGCGCCAAGGAGGATTATTAGCGCACAGACGCGGTAACGTCTAAGCGAGGGTGGACATGACGCAACATGAGGGCTCAACGGCAGGCATTTGATCCATTATTTGATGGAGGACTTGATATCGCCGCGCATGGGAGTGGCTGGGTGAGACGCGCAGAGGAGACAGGTCACAGGAGAGGTCGCTGGAGTGTAGGGATCTGGGGACTAACGTGGTGGAAGCGAGATGGCGAGGATGTCATTTGGTGTCCTGGTGTCCTGGTGTCATAGTTGAAGAATTATTGGTACGTAGATTACACTTCCGTCTTGGTCTGTACATGGTAACTTCACGTTAACTTATCGGCTGAACCCAGGGGACAGGTTAGGTTAGAGTTGGGCGATCCAGAGGCGCAGGGACAGGTACAAGCGGGGGTTGAAAGCCTAATAAAGGGTTCAACGCCTTGTGAGGCGAAGGTGCATATCCTGAGATCGGGTACCTATAATCAATGACTGCGCTACAATTACCGTAGAGGAAGCACAATTGCCGGCTCTTGGATGGAGACGAGGTGGCAGTTGGAAGAGCTAGAGCTAGGGAGGGGAGGTGAGACATACAGCACAGCCGTTGGGGAGGCAAGGTCCGTAGCGCGGACGAGGCATGTGCAGCAGTAGTCTGGGCCTGGGGAGGCAGCCAGATGACGTGGATGGTGGGATATGGGGAAGGGGATCTGAATTCCAGGGCCTCATCTTCCCTCTTTTCTTTCGTTTTGCTCATTCTTTGCAAACTAGTGAAAGTCGGTCTAGCACAAACGAGGCGACGCGGCGCAGGTCTAACTTTCGGGACCGCCGTTGGGGGACTGGCGGGGGCTGAAGCCGATAGGGGGGGCCAGCAGAGCAGTTGTGGCGCATTCAGCCCCGATTCATGAGTTGACTTGTCATGACGGGTCGCTGCTCGTCTGCGGCATGGATGCAGTCATCATATCATTGCACGAAGTTAAGAACGGCATCTCCGCCGTCAGGCCAATGGAAGCGTCGCCACGGTGATGGGGCCCTCATGCTGGCAAAGCCCGATCCAGGCGTGGCGGATGGGGAGGGGACCCTGGAGGTGACCTGACCCTTGGCCTGGGCGCTGAAGCGTGGCCCCTGTGGCCCCTGTAGCTGTAGGGCACTAGTGGCGCTAGCCAAAGGGCGGGTGCGATTTCCGCGCGTGATTGGCGGCTGGGTTTGATGGGGGGCAGGGATCGCGATGGGGTTTCAAGATTGGTCACTCCTCGCGAGGAGAGATTTGACTGCTGACTGCCCTATTCGATGCTGTATCCGGATGGATCGTGTGCAAAATGTCGTCGGGTGTCCTGTCGAGTCCTGTCCAACAAGCCCTGACCCGGCCCCCCGAACACGCGGTGGTTGGCTGCCGTTTGCACGCAGAAGCGACCGGCGACCGCGCACAGGGATTAAAATCGCTTCGGAGCTCCCCCTGGTCCCTGATGGGTGTACCTGGTAGTACCCGCGGAGTGGAATCGGGTTGGCGTTGGGTTGCCAATTGAAGGAATGGTTCTTTGGTGTAGGCTGGATGAAGCCCGCCGTCAGCAGAGGGGTTTGACGTCTGGGTGTGCATCATCAGCCGCATCTTTCTCGGTCAACAAGTGTTGTATTGGCCATATATTCGTATATGCATATTCCACATACATCACACATAGGTACATACACATACACACACACTCTCTCTCTCTAGATACCCACAGACACACAACTCGCAAACTCGACCTTTTCCTCCTTCCCGAGGCACGGCTGCTCACCCCCACTAGGCCTAGCACCCAAGCCAAAGACGGCCCAGGCCACAGGGGATCCCTACGCTACTGCATCGCTGGGAATCCGCCCGCACAGTGGCACCTCACCAGCCGGGGACGCGACATCACGCACTCTGCCTCCTCTCAAACATCCCGTCGACATTCTCTCCCCCCACCTTTTGTTTCGTCCACCTGCCATCACCTACACCAGCAGCCTTGCCATCTGCCATCTTCACCTCCCCCGACGCCTTGTGCAGAGTTGTGTCACTTCAGATGCCGGGTTGCCTCCTTGCCGTCGACATCTTCTCTGTCGTAAGGTGACAATGCCGCCACGCATGCGACTTTGACCGCCGGCTTTACCTTCAACTCGCCAAGTCCCAGCCTCGCTTCACCAAGTGATTTCCTCCTTCATCGGCAACTCAGACTGCAACTACCCTCACTCACCTCTCCTCAGTCCTCTCATAGCATGGGGATAACATCCTCTGTCGCCCACCTCGTCGCGAGGATCGATGTTGTGCGTTGCCACCCATGTCTTCGTTCCTCAACACCAGGCACTCATTACCACTTGGCCGTATCCTAACAACCTTCTTAGAACTCCGGTGACTCTCGCACAGGTTCTGCAAGAGATGGCTCTGATGGCGGCACCCTCAGCACCTCGTCCAACTCCAAGTCCGCTTCTCTAGCTTCCTTTGGTGCAACCTTTATCCCTGTTGTCATCTATGCCGCCGTGTGTCTCATCGTCTTCACCTTTCTCCGACCTAGAGCCCGCCGTGTCTACTCCCCTCGAGCTAATTCTGGCTTGCGCTCTCCCCAGTAAGTAAACTCAACCAGTCGCTCGAACTGCCATGCCATGACACTGTAACTTGTTGGTAACATGTTGTCATGTAGTATCCCTAGTCCTACCCTACCATCGGGCTGGTTCAACTGGGTCAAACCATTCTTCCAAATCCCAGACACCTTTATCCTTAACCATGGCTCCATCGATGGTTACTTCTTTCTGCGCTATCTTAAAGTCCTCCGCAACATCTTTTTCGTTGGCATTTGCATCACCTGGCCCATCCTGTTTCCCATCCACATTACTGGAGGCAACAAGTCTAAACAGCTCGATATTTTGACACTCGGTAATCTCAAGGAAGCCAAGCGCCTCTATGCTCACGTTGCTGTCGCCTGGGTGTACTTTGGTAAATTTGTCCCTTTGCCCTTCATTGTCCCTCAGCCACTGACATTGTTAGGATTCGTCCTCTTCACTATTTCAAGAGAGTGCATCTACTACATCAACGTCCGCCAGGCATATCTCTCATCTCCCCACTATGCCCAGCGCCTGTCCTCTAGGACTGTCCTCCTCACCAGCGTCCCCAAAAAGTATCTCGACGAAGCCCGAATCCGGAAACTCTACGGCGACACCGTCAAGCGTGTCTGGATTCCCAGGACCTCGAAAGTTTTGGTAAAACTTGTCGAGGAGCGAGAGCAAACGGCTATTCGCCTCGAAAAGGCCGAGATCGAGCTTATCAAAAAGGCAAACAAGGCCCGTAACAAGCAACTGCTGAAATCATCTGCAACAACGGCCTCTTCCAGTTCCACCTCCAGTTCCACCTCCGTCGAAGCTTCCGATCCTCCCTCACCCACGTCTTTTACAACCGCCCCTGACGTCGACCCAATCCCCGATGTTGAACGACTACCCGATGCTGAGCATGAGCCCGGGCTAACGCGTCGAGTCGAGGCTGGTCCAGAACTTGGGTCAAGCGTGACCGAGTTCTCCCCAAACCCAAACACCTTCCAGGACCCGCTCGAAAAGGTCGAGGACCCAGATTATGTCCACCCCTATGGGCTTGACCCAGATCTCCCCGACGTTCGTGGCTCTGTAGCCGCTCAATGGATCCCCGTCACGGCCCGGCCGCATCACCGACCTCTGGCCAACTATGGACGCCGTGTCGATACCATCAGGTGGTGTCGCACTCGATTGAAGGATTTGAACGTGGAAATCTTCAAGCTGCGTCGTCAGCTACGCCGTGGCGATGGCTCTGTTCTCCCAGCCGCGTTCATCGAGTTTGACTCGCAGCAGAGTGCCCAGGCCGCCCACCAGGCCGTCGCTCACCACCGCCCCCTACAAATGGCTCCGCGTATCCTAGGCATCCGCCCAGACGAGGTGGTTTGGAGTGCTCTGAGGATGAGGTGGTGGGAGCGCATTATCCGCCGGTTCCTCATCATGGGTCTTGTCATCGTCGCCATCATTTTCTGGGCCATCCCGTGTGTGCTCATCGGCATCATCTCCAACGTCTCCTTTTTGGCTAAAAACGTCTTTTTCCTTACGTGGCTGACCTCGCTGCCGAAACCTATCCTTGGCTTCCTGCAAGGTTTCGTTCCGGCCATTGCCCTCTCCTTCTGGATGTCGCTGGTGCCAGCAATGTTGAGAGGTACGCATCACAATTCTAAGTCATTACATCGCTGACACTCCTTAGTATGTGCCATTCAAGCAGGAATTCCGTCCCTGGTCTTGGTTGAACTCTTCGTCCAAAACGCATATTTCGCTTTCCAAGTCGTTCAAGTTTTCCTCATCACCACAATCACATCTGCTGCCTCGGCCGCCTTTATGGACATCCTCAAGAACCCCGTCTCCGCCAAGGATCTTCTTGCCAAGAACCTCCCGAAGGCGTCAAACTTTTATCTGTCCTACATCCTTGTGCAATGCTTGGCGGTGGGTGCTACGGGCATCCTGCATATTTTTGAACTCCTGCGACAGTTTATATTTTCCAAAATCGCCCAGGTTCCGAGGGCCCGCTTCAATGTGTGGTATACCCTGCGTCCACCACGTTTTGGTGGTGTGTACCCGGTCTATACAAACATGGCCGTCATTGGTAAGACGCTCCTCATTATCCTAGACAAAACTAACATGATGTAGCTCTTAGTTATGCCTGCATTGCGCCTTTGGTGCTTCTCTTTGCCTGCGCTGGCATGTCGTTTGTCGGTCTGATTTATCGATATAATATCCTCTACGTCTTCGATTCTGAGCTGGACACCAAAGGACTGTTCTACCCACGTGCTCTGCTCCACATCATTGTCGGGCTCTACATGGCGGAGATTTGTCTTGTCGGTTTGTTCGCGCTAAAGTTTGCTTTCATACCAATGGTTATGATGCTCATGTTGTTCGTCTTTACCGGTCTTGTCCATCTCTCGCTTAGCGACTCCATCACGCCGCTACTGCAGAACCTACCGCAAACATTGTCGCTGGAAGAAGAGTTGCAAGAGGAGGAAAAGGCTGCCGCCGAAGCACGGAAGCAGGCTGAAGCGAACCCACCCATTGATGCAGGCACTGCTAATGATTATTACGACACGGAGTTGGCTTTTGGCGAAGACGAGTTGGATATCCTATCCGACATGGACGATGACGGTGCACCGCTCCCAACCGACAGAGCCATCGAGGGCGCGAGTGGCATGGGGTCGGCTCTTACCGACTGGCTCAAGACGAGTACCAAGGACAAGCTAAAGGCGCAAGCGGAAGACTCGGGTCTGATGCGTTTTTTGAACAAGTTGGGCCTTGCAGGAAACGAGGAGGGTTCCGACGAGCCCCCTAGCTTCCTGAAGCGATGGATGCACCCGGAGATCTACGAAGACTTCCTTGCCCTGCGCAAAATGCTTCCCGACGACGACCTTCCCGACACGGAGTACCCAGAAGATCACGGGTTTTCGAGTTACTGGCCGCCGGAGCTCTGGCTGCCCAAGCCTGTACTGTGGATTCCCAGGGACGAGGCCCGAGTTAGTCGACAGGAGGTGGCACATACGAAAAAGTTTACACCAATCACGGATCACGGCACGTCATTGAATGAGAAGGGATTGATAGAGGTCGATGTGGAAGCGGCGCCATTCCCGCGGCAGAGGCTGGTGCATTAAACGAGTAATATGTCAAAGATAGAGCGCTATGATACCCTCTTTGCACAGCGTTGTGCATTTACAATAATACGCGCCGATTGGCCATTCATAATGCATTATTCGTTCGTCTACAGTGACCCAGAGACCTCGGACCCAGAGACCTGGGACCCAGAGACCTCGGAGTAGTATGCTTCGTCACTGGGGTCTCTTCCAAGGAAGTTTTTCAGGCTTAGACCCTCGGGCTGGCCGCCTCCGGGCTCCAAGACACACCGTCTATATCTAAGTCCGACTTGCGAGTCCATTGGGTTGTTTTTGAAGCAACTCACCCACAGGTCGGTAGCAAATACCTTGGATCTATAGGGGTTAGACGTGAGGGCTGCAGGGTGGTCTGACTTACAAGGCATAGGTAAAGTAAGACGCATCGTATGCTCGGAACGGATGGGCAAACGACGCCTGGCCGATCCCGTTGGTCGTGCGTAGTCCCAGAATCTCTGCTTTGCTCTTGTTCCATAGAGCTGTTGTGTCTATTGCCCGTGCCGCTTCCGGGCTGGCTGCGCTGTGGATGGTCAAGTCGAACAGCGCAAGGAAGACCTGGTGCAGCATGGCATGGGCGCCGCTGACGTGCTTTGTCCTGGCGAGGTCCTCTGCGAGTTTCTCAGGGAGCGTCTCGGACGGCATCTCGGCGGTCTCGTCGCCGCCATTCCGCGCCAGCCAAAAGGCGCGCTGCTCATCACCCAGGTAGCTGTAGTGGCGACCCAGGCGGCGCAGCACACTCGGGACCCAGATCCAGTTCTCGAGCAGGATGCTGGGGATCTCGACAAAGTCGCGCGCGCACCCGTGGCTGTAGGCGGTGCGCGTGACGAGCTTGTGGATGGCGTGGCCCAGCTCGTGGAACATGGTCTTGAGCTCCGAGTGCTGCAGCAGCGTGGGCTTGCCGGCGACGCGGATGAGGCTGCACACGAGCGACGACGACGGGAAGTGGCGCGTGTTTTGCTCGGTTGTGAAGCCCTGGCATGTTAGATGTGTGGTTCAGGGGTATAAGTGTGGGATGGGTGTACCGGTTGGACGAGGGAGCTGTGTGCCCCAGAGTATTTCCCATCTCGTGCGTAGATGTCGAGGTAGAGATAGCCCAGGAAGCCTCCTCCTTGCTCGTCCGAGTCCCAGGCGGAATACACAGCAACGTCCTTGTGCCAGGTCGGCGCCTCAGTCGGCACAAAGACGAGGCCGAACAGCTCCTCAAAGATGCGCAGCATACCGTCGAGACTGTGCTGCACCTCAAAGTACTCGGACACGAGCAGCGAATCGACCGAATACCGCTCCTTTTCCAGGATGCGCGCGTAAAAGGCCCAGTCCCAGGCGTTCAACGTCGGCGCATCTGCCTCGTCCTCGGCGCTGCCGTGCTCCGCGACGTACGCCTTCTTCAGCGCGTACAGCGTGTCGATCTCCGCGCGGGCCAGCGGCTGCAGCTGCGTGCGGAGCTTGTTCAGACGGGCCATGACGCTCTCGACGCTGGGCGCCATCTTGTCCTCGATCTTGAGCGCGGCGTGGTTCGCGAAGCCCAGCAGCCGCGCGATGTCGTCCCGCAGCGCCACGGCCCGCTGCAGTGCCTCGACGTTCTCGGGGAAGCGGTTCTCCTTGGCGATGTGCAGGGCCTTGCGCGTGCGGGCGTCGGCGGCGTGCTTCATGACGGGGAACAGGTGGCCCTTTTTGAACGTCACCTTCAGTCTGTCGTCCTCGGCGTCCATCGTGTCCAGGGCGCTTGCGGGCACGCCGGCGAGCTCGGCGCGTGTGAACCAGACGCCCTCGTCCGTCTCGCTGAGCGTCTTGCGCGCAGCCACGAGCACGCTGTTGCGCTCTTCCACGGCGGCCATGTACGCGCCACGCTGGTGGTCCGCGATGCCGGCGCCGGCGTTCTGGTAGGCGCGGTGCGTCTTGAAGAGCTTGTACGCCGACTCGTCGTCGAGAAGCAGCTCGCCGGAGTGATGCTTGTCGTACACGGCGGCCACCAGCGCCGCCATGTCGCGGCGCATCAACGCGGCGGCATTGGCCTTTGCCGTGAGCTGCTCGGCGGCGCGGGCGGCATCCCGGAGCTCCGGGGCCTCGGCGACGGAGCTGAAGATGCGGAAGATGCACAGGCGGCGCGCGGCGCGGTGGTCGTCGTGCAGCAGCGGGAGCAGCACGTTGGCGAAGGTGGCATCGGCGGGCGTCAGGCGCTGCGCCAGGGCGTCCTGCAGGGCGTCGGACGATGCGATCAGGGCCTGCGTCTCGCTGAGCAGCTGGGCGGGCGCGATGGCGAAGTTTGGAGGAGATTGCGGTGGGGATTTGAGTGTGGACGCCATTGCGATCGTCTGGGCTGCGGTGTGTGTTGGTGAGACACGCGGGCGGGAGATGAGAGGTGTGATGGCTGGGATGAGGCGGGGGATGAGTTTGATGGTGGACATTCCATGTGCACAGCTTACAAGCCAGAGGTTATGAGTTCGCAGATACAAATATTGGCATTGGTTTCTGTATCTTTGTCTGTGGTGTTGTACGTCTTGGATAGGTGTATTGGTGATGCTGTGTGTCCTGTCTAAGACTCCATCGTCAGTGCGCCAGCTCGCCAGCTAGACCAACTCAAATGCCGTCTGTGGGTCATCCTCCAATTTCATCCCTTCAACTCCACACCACATCACCTTGCAGCCATATCCACGCAACCAGGGCTCCCTTGTCCAATGTTTCGGCCGTAGCGGCTTCTTGTTTCCTCGATCACCTCGTTTCCTCTGCGTTTGTTTCCTCTTCGCACAGCATGCATGTTCCTAGACCCGCGCGTCGTGAGGCTGAACCAACCAGCGCGTCCAGCCCTTGTCTTGCTTCTCGTAAATGCGGACTCGAAGGGCGTTGAGACCGGCTCCTTTAAACAGCCATGGAGCCCTGGTGCGGAGACTATAAGGTGTCTTGATGCCTTGCGGTTGTCTCTGGGCTGACCTAGCAAGCTTAACTGAACCACAGTCTTTTTTTCCGAATAGCTTCAGGAACTCCTTGCACATACAATGGGTTGGTTCTCGCTAGCTGCCGCCGCCTCCATCCTGGCTGGACTTGTGCAAGCCGACACTTGTGCATCCGTCAAAGCCCTGAGCAATATCGACACCTCCAAGAGACTGCAGCTCTCCTACACGACCGAGCAAACCGAGTACTGGTCCACGTCCTGCGGCGCCCTGAAGCCCTCGTGCATTCTTTATCCATCCACCGCGGATGAAGTCGCCAGCATCCTCACCATCCTGAGCGACAACGACGAGCACTTTGCCGTCAAGTCGGGAGGCCACAACCCCAACGACTACTTCTCCAGCATCGCCGGCGGCCCGCTCCTCTCCACCAAGAAGCTCGATCAGATCATCCTCGACCCCAAGACCGGTCGTGTTAGAGTCGGACCGGGAAACCGCTGGGACGATGTTGCCAGCGAGCTCGACGGCACGGGCTGGACTGTTGTTGGTGGCCGTATCGGCAACGTCGGCGTCGGCGGCTACATGGTCGGCGGCGGCCTCTCCTTTCTGACCCAGCAATACGGATGGGCCATGTCCTCTATCCTCGAGATGGAAGTCGTACTGGCCAACGGCACCATCGTTACAGCCTCTAAGACGAAGCACTCGGATCTCTTTAAAGCTCTTAAAGGCGGCGGCAACAACTTTGGCGTTGTGACGTCGTTTCTGCTGCAGGGCTACAAGCAAGGCGAAATCTACGGCGGCACCCTCATCTTCACCCGCAGCGAGAAGACGGACGCCAAGCTGCTCAAGGCGCTTCGTGACTTTACAGAGTACAACACCGACGACAAGGCAGCCATCATCCTCACCGCAGAACGCACCGCAGTGGGCGTGGTCGACATCTGGACCATGTTCGTCTTCTACGACGGACCTGTCGTTCCAGCGGGCACCTTTGACAACTTTACCAGCGTGGGACCGCTCACCAACACGGCCAAGACGCGGTCGTATTCGGATCTCCTGACGAGCAACAACCAGTTCGTCATCAAGGGCTCCATCTACACCATCGGCACCGAGACGGTTCCCCTGCCGTCAGCCGCCAATGGCGTCGAGGTGCTGGGCGGTATCCACCAGTTCTGGCGCAACGTCTCGCAGCCCGTCATGGGCGTGGCCAACGTCGCCGTGGTCATCGGGTACCAGCCGTTCCCCAAGCGCATGGCCAAGATTTCACGAGAAAAGGGCTTCGATTTGTTGGACATGGAGGACGACGTTGACCGTATCATTGTCGAGCTCAACTACAGCTATCTCCTGCAAGCAGACACCAAGAAGATTGACAAGGCCATGAAGAATACCTTTGGTGGCATTAGGAGTCGTGTTCTCGAGTGGCAGGACAATGGCGTCTTGGAGCGAGATGTGCTTCTTCCCTTGTTTATGAACGATGGATACTACTCCCAGGATTATTTCGGACGGCTGCGTCCTGAACATCACCAGTTGGTCAAAAAGGTGGCTGCCCAGGTCGATCCTAATGGGCTCTTTAGAGATAGAACAGGTGGTTTCAAGCCTTAAGTTGGAATCACCATTCTTGATAGTCTTGATAAAATAATTCAATTTTAATATTCAACCACCGCCATCTTTTTCACTCCTCGACGCCAATCCACTTCAGCAACTGCTCGACTACTCCATGACCAAGACATTTCTGAATCTCGGCTTGCCAGCAATCAAGCTATCCACAGCATCTTGCACCTTGGCAAAAGGGTACTTTTCAATCATGCACTTGACATTGTGCACCATGGCGAATCGGATAGCCTCCTCGCTGTCGAGGGCGTGGCCGCTGGGCCAACCTTGGATGCTTGCGCCCTTCATCACGAGCGCGACGGTATCAATTGGCACAGAGCCGACGGGGGCGAGGCTGAGGAGCTTGCCTCCTGGTGCGAGGCCGGCGACGAGAGGGCTCATGACTTTGGGGTTGGGGGCGGTTTGGACGATGATGGAGGCGCCGCCAAACTTCATGAGCTCGACTGAAGGGTCGCTGGTCTTGGTGTTGATGTAATGGTGGGCGCCCAACTGCTTTGCAAACGCCGACTTTTCGTCGCCCGATGAGAGAACCGCAACCTCGTAGCCCATCGTGTTGGCGTACTGCACTGCCAGATGGCCGAGTCCGCCCAGGCCCTGGACGGCTACGAGGGCGCCCTGCTCAATACCCAACTTGCGAATGCCATTGAAGACGGTAACGCCGGCGCACAGCAGAGGAGCAGCATCGGCCGGGTCAATCTCCTTGGGGACCCGGACAACGGCCTCGGCGCGGAGGAGGACATACTCGGCAAAGCCGCCGTCCCTGTTCACGCCGTTGACGGCCGCGTTTTCGCACATCTGGAACTGGCCGCGCTGGCACTGGCGACACTCGCCGTCATGGCCGCCGTGCCACGGTCCGCCCACGCGCTCGCCGCCCTTGAACCGGGTCACGCCCTCGCCGACCTCGACGACGTCACCGACGATTTCGTGGCCGGGCACGCGGGGGAAGACGTCGCCCATGTGGCCGCTGGCCGTTGCGACGTCCGAGAAGCAGACGCCGCAGGCAAGGACCTTGACGAGGACCTCGCCCTTGGTGGGGTGCTTGAGCTCGACGTCAACGAGCGTCATGGGGGTGTTGGCCGCCTGGAGGACGACGGCCTTGTAAGTCTTGGGGAGTGACGACATGGCGATGGGAAGTTGAGTTTGCGTAATGGGATGCTGGGTTTCAAGGTGGTTGCTGAATTGGATCTAGAGGTTGGATAATTGATGTGATCACTGATGGCATTGACAGACGACCTACCGTCCATGTCGAGGCATGCCTTTTAAAACAATCAAATGCATCATAGATCGGATCCGGCGGGCGTTGCTTCAAGCTACCGGACGCAACCTGGAATGCTATTTCTTAACTCCATGCATATCCCCAAACCATCGGAGCGGCGGAGCTGAATGCGACACAATTCCGTCATTGCGGCGGCGTGTCGGGATATCGCCCACCAAAGAAGCAACTGCGGCGGGCGGGCCGTGGGGAAGGGAGCTACAGATTGCGCTTATGCAGCGCCGCCCACAACGATAGCAGAAGCTTGTCGGAGGTGGGAACTCTGGGCTGGAAAGCCGCGGGCGTCATGATGTGGTGTGTCGGAGATGCGTGCGTGTAGATGTTCCAAAGCCGATGCTGTCGGGGTTAGAAACAAGGTCCGTGATTGGTTCATCTGCTAGTTGATCCGACAGTTGATCCGAGGACGCAAAGCGGGGCATCATGACTGCAGCCACACCAGGCTCTCCAGCCACAGCAACTCCAGCCGCATCCAGGCCAATCCTTTTTTCACCCCACCATCACCACAGCCTTCACTGCCTGTCCGTAGCTCTCTGTAAGCTCATTGACACGCAGCAAGAACCGACATGCCTCTCGACACTTCGACATACTCATTGGCGCTCCTGCGCGTCGATGGCCGTCGCTGGAACGAACTGCGCCGCCTCCACGCCCAGATCCGCACGCAGGATGCCGCCGACGGTTCCTCGTACCTCGAAATGGGCCACACAAAGGTCATGTGTATCGTGACTGGCCCCGCGGAGCAGCAGCAGCAACGGCGTGGGCAGACGTCACAGAGGGATGCGGCGGCAATCAATGTCAACGTCGTCATTGCTGGCTTTTCCAGTGTGGACCGGAAGAAGAGCGGACGTAACGACAAGTACGCGACCAGGTCCCGTTTAGCTACCAAGACTGACTTGAATACAGACGAATCCAGGAGATTGAGGTTACAATTGCAAACGCATTGGCTTCCAACTTGCACACCCACCTCTTCCCCCACTCGTCCATCACCATCTCTCTGCACGTCCTCTCCCAGGACGGATCCCTTCTCGCCGCCCTCCTCAACGCCACGACCCTCGCCCTGATCGACGCCGGTATCCCCATGACCGACTACATCGCCGCGTGCACCGCCGGCTCGACCTCGACGTATGCCGCCGGCGACGATTCGGCCGACCCCCTGCTCGACCTGAACAACCAAGAGGAGCAGGAGCTGCCGTTTCTGACGGTCGCGACCCTCGGCGACACCGACCGCATTGCCGTGTTGGTGTGCGAGAGCCGTGTGCAGGTCAGCAGGCTGGAGGGAATGCTCGTGGTGGGTGTGGACGGGTGTAAGCAAGTGAAGCAGTTCCTGGATCAGGTTGTAAGAGAAAAGGGTGCCGAGATGGTTAGGGAGGGCGCGGTCGAGAAAAGCGACGCGATGGGCATGGTATTGGATGAATAGATTACGACACGGCCATGTTAAATGTTGGAGTTAGGTAATGATTGATACCACAGGTTTGTCCCCGGGTTAATTGATCCTTTTCGCAGCTAATCTCACATCCAAGATGCTTACAACTCCTCGTGGACAATCTTTTCCTCCTTTTCCTCCTTGACGGGCTCCTCTGCGGCCTCGGTGGCTTCGGCAACCTTAGTCTCAGAACTCTCTTCAACCGGCTCAACTACGATACCAGCGGGAAGCTTCTTCTTGGTACCCTCACCCATGCGGATGGTATCGATCCAGTTCTCGACGCTCTGGAGGCTAAAGTCACCCTCGTACAGTCGCCACCAACCGCGGCGAGAGTTGATTGCGACCATGCTGACCTCGCCGGTAAGCTCGAGGGCCTTGGGCACCTTGGACGCGGCCTCGGTGTCGCTGGCGATGGAGAAGAAGGGGAAGAGGTGTCGCTTGCCGTGGACGTATTTGGTGTTGATGTGAGAGAGAGATCCAACGGCCTTGTTTCCAGCCTCGGTCTCCTCGGAGGGAGTAAAGACGAGCAGGCAGGTGTGGGACTTGCGCGCGAGACACTCCTTGGCGAGCTCATCCTCTGTAGACAGGCTCAAGATGGGAATGATGGAGGGAATGGCAGTCTCTGCGGTGGTCTCGGTTGAGGTGGAAGACTCGGACTCGGCGCTTGCCTCAGATTTAACAGCCTTCTTTTCCTCGACCTTCTCAGCCTTCTCGGCCTTCTCGGCCTTCTCGGCCTTCTTGTCGGCCTTCTTGTCGGCCTTTCCCTTGGCCTTGGGGGTATCGGCCTTCTTCTTAGCAGGAGCGGGGTCTGGGTTTGGCTCGCCAACTTGGGAGAGGAACTTGACAATCTCCTTCTTGTCCATGGCTCCATCATAGACGATAGGCTCCTGACCCTCGCTGGGGATGAGGACCAGAGTAGGAAACTTTTCAATGTTGAACCGCTTGACGGCAGCTGTCTCCTTGTCTCGGATCTGTGCGACGGAAATGACATCGAGGAAATCGATGGCGATGCTTCGGAGCAAGGGAGTGGTGGTGCCCTTGTTGCTGTACAGGATGGCCTTGGGCTTGTCTCCCTTCAGGAAGCCGTCCAGCTCTGTAGACGTGACACGAGTGACGTGGTTGTTGATCTTAGCGGCAACAGCCTGGCTGATGGCAGCGGCGGTACGCTCGCCGTTGTAGTCCTCAACAACGGGTCGGCCGGCCTTTTTGCCGGGTCGGACGATCTTGAGAGTAGGGAAGCCCTGGACGCCCTGCATGGAGCAGAACTGCTTGTTCTTCTCCTCGTCGCAGTCAATAGCGGCAACCTTGGCCAGGCCATCGAGGCTCTTGGCGACCTTTTCATAGGCTGGCTGAAGGTTCTTGCAGTGGCCACACCACGGAGCATAAAACTCGACAATCTAAAGTGGCGTGTTAGTCGACATGGCAGTGGCGCGGAGGGAGCAGCGGAGAGGGAGCATACGGAGGTGTAGTTGGACTGGGCAATCAGCCTGTCATACGTGGCAGCGTTGAGCTGAAGAACAGGCGAGTTCTTGGTGTACAAGCCAGCCTGGGCAGCCGGCAACGCAGCCAGCGCCGTGAGCGTCATCAGGACGGTGGCGGGGTTATGCATGGTGAGGTTTGGATCAGCGAGACTGACGAGTAAAGTCGAGCGAGGATGAGAGGTTTGATAGAAGAGACAAGAGGCTGAGGCAATGCTCTTATGTCTTCAGGCCATGTGCCACCCAGTCGAGATGCCAGGGTTCAAAGGATGCAAACTGGCATCTTCGGATCCTCCAAAACGGAAACGAAGGAAAAAGCCACGCTGTGATTCAGCCGGGTTGGAGCTTGAGCCACCTGTGGCGCGAGCTATGCGAGGCAACGGAAATCTGGGGAATCGTGGCGCAGCAGAGCAGCCGCCCAACGACTTACGTCAACAAGGCTGATGTGGGGGTAGACGTAGAACCGCCATCATTTCACTCTAGGCACACGACTTGCTCGATAGGCAACGACATTGTATATTCACTCAGAACCGACTGTCGATCGTTGTTCAGATTCCGTTTGTTCATCCGCCCGCCACTGCGACAAGATGGCCGAGCCTCTCCCCGCCGCGCTCAAGATCCCCGAGGTCTCGCGCTTCATCAACCGCGCGAACCAGCTGAGGTCCATCAAGCCCGCCATTGCCTACTGGTGTGAGTGCGCTGCAATCCAGAGGAATCCAGTCTTACTGAGTCTAAACAGGCGAGTATCATGCCGTCAACCAGATCGTAGGCAAGAGCCTCCACACCGCCGACGACGACACCTTCAACTACACAAAGACGCTGCTCGAGCGCCTCGAGGAGACCAAGAATGCCCACGCCGATGATGATGCCATTGTCGATAATGACGCTGGCCAGGCCTATGTCGAACAGTTTGCGCAGCAGACGTTTGATCGCGCCGAGCGCACTCTGCGCGCAAACAAGGTGACGAGGTCAGTCGGCCTCTCCAAGCCTTGGTGGCACTACTGACCGACGCAGACAAACGGCCGACACATTCGACGCCGCCGCGACCTTTTTCGACCTCACGCGCGAGTGGGGCATGCCCGATCCCGAGACACTGCAGAAGATCAAGTTCGCCAAGTGGAACGCCGCGCGCATCCTCAAGGCCATCCGCGAGGGCAAGGACCCCAACGAGTCGAACCCCAAGCCCGTCGAGCCGGAGCCCGAGACGCCGCTCGACCCGAATGACCCCGACGTGCAACAACTATCTGGCTCTGCGGCCCGCCCCGTGTCGGTGGAGGATGCTCCGGACGCCGGCGAGCCTTCGGGGTTGCCTAGCTTTGTCGACCAGCCGCCGCAGCCACCTGTCGCTGATCCGGGCTACTTCCCTGCCGCGAGAGCACCGTCTCCTGAGCCATTCATCCCCTCGCCCATGAGCCAGAGTCCTACTCTCGCTGGTCCTACAGCGCCACCTCCCGTCCAACCAGGAAGTCAGGCCCCTACCCCTGCGTATGGCGGCCCTCCTCAGGAGCCCTTCCACCCAGGAGGCTTCTCTATGCCTCAAATCCCACCTCAGCAGTCGCCCCAACCCATGATGCCTTCTCCTCAATTTGCCCCGCCTCCTCTGGTTCCGTATGCTGGATCCGACCCATCTGGACCTCCATCCTGGACTACAACGCCAAGCATCCCCCATCCCGCCATGACGAATCCTCCTCCCGCGATACCCCAACCGCCTACACCAAACTACGCCGCGACCCCTGCCTTTACTCCCACACCGGCTCCTGCGCCTGTGTCGATGCCAATGCCTATAAGTGGTTACACGCCAGACCAAAAGCAGATCAACCAGGCACAAAAACATGCCAAGTGGGCCATTTCGGCGTTGAACTTTGAAGATGTCCCGACTGCAGTCAACGAGCTGCGAAATGCCCTGGCACTTCTAGGTGCACAGTGAGCAGGTTGAGGGGTAATGAGAAACATCTAGAATAAGCAGCGATTTTGCAGCGTCCATGTATCTTGGGCGTTTTAACAGGATTGAACAGAGTTATAACTTATACTATTCGTGTTTAAAGTGAGCATCTTGTTACATTGCGCCATGCCTGTCATCAATCATTGCTATAAATACGGTGGCTCTTGCATACTAGAAAGCAAACCCTTCCTCAAAGTCCTGCATGTGGTTGGAGGGTTTGGCTATTGGAGCGTTGTCATCCTCGTGCATATCATCCGTCCACCCTCTCTCTGGTCCCCATCCGATGAGGCGCTGAGACTTGATCGCGACGTCGATGAGAGAGCTCATCATGCCTCCACACTTCCTAACGCCAGTGAAGCCGTCAAACTCGACAATCTGGACCGCCGGCAACTCTGCCAGAATGCCAGTTAGGAGGTCACGGCAGAAGCGCCCGTAGAAGTCATCAGGTCGGCGGAATCCGGTGTAGACGGGGTCGCTGGGATCGCATTGCACAAACACCTTGAGTACTTCAACATCGGTACAGTCCTGCAGTCCTAGCGCAGGGTTGATAACCCATCCCCTAGGCGGAGCATTCCACCCAGGTCCTAGGCGCAACTGCAGGGAGGTGATGTGCCGGCGCTGGTGTTGCTTCATTCTGGCCAGGAGAGGTTTCTTGGCCTTGAAGTATTTGCCCGGGTGGATAGGAAAGATGCGGAACGTCTGGGTGCTGTAGAAGAGGTAGGAGGCTTCTTCATATATCTGCTTGCAGACGCGCATGAGGCCGAGTTTCTTGTGGACGCGCTTCGAAATGCCCGGTCCGAGATCTAGCACAGAATCCAAGTATGGGTCGTTGTCTTGGAAGAAGTAGGTATATATATCGATGCGAATTTCCGAGGGTAGTGAAAGGAAGTGGAACGGAGTGGCGGGGACACGCCTCTTGCGTACGAGGGGGATCAGAGGGACGTCCATGGTGAGTGAGGCGATATCGATCTTGTTGACATCATCTTCGGTGACGGGTTTCGCGGAGGTTGCAGTCGGGTTCGATGGCTGGGTCGCCGTAGGCATGGTTATGCGCAACGAGGTGACGGTTCGACCGGCGAGTTTCCCAGTCACCTTTTTGGATGGACGGCGAGGAGGCATATTGAATAGAGTGACGGTTCAGTCTAGAGGTTGAAAATGGAGCCGAAGAAGCCGGCTACAAGGAGCTCAAGGCGAGTATCGCGGTCGTAATCAGGGCAATTTGCGGTCTCTAGGGACGAGTATTGTCACGGAGGGAGGTGCCATTGCGAATCGATCGACGAGGACCGCCCTCTAGAATGCAAAGCGCGCGGTAAACATGGCAGGCGTGTGGTAGTTGTGTGTAGGAGGGAGAGTGGGATGCAGCGAAAGAGGCGAAAAGTCGACTCGTTGATATGACTTAGTCAGTAGAGTCTGGGTCCGAGGTTCGGTCAAGGGTCCGAGGGGCGAAATGAGGCTGTGAGGGGAAAACCGGGTTACAAATGGGTTGTAAATTGTCAAATGACATGCCCAAGTATTTGCGCCGTTGAATCCTAGTTCACACTGGTCAACTCAACTCAGTCATGTCACAGTGCAAGCCAGACTGCGGGGAGTTGTTCGTACGGATTAGCGATTGTAGCGACTGTAGCGTCTAGCGATTACGCATCACCAGTCCCCCGCCAAACCATGACGCCATCGGCCAATCTAAAGTCCGTGTCTCCTCCGGCTAATCCCCGGGCGCCCGAGTTCTTGCCCCAAGCTGCCCACGGCCCGTCCGATTTTTTCGACGACTGACGGCGCGATGCGATGGCGGAGCATCAGGCCAAAGTTGGCTCCTCCACGATCAGGAATTAAACAGCTCGACGCAGCTTCCACGCAGCTCCCACGGCCTAATTGAGTCGAGTTTCGGCCCATTGCAGCGACAGAGGCCGCCGATTGCCCTCGAAACCTCTGCGCTTGCTTCTTCCGTCTTCCAGCTGCTCTTTCGTCCAGCCGCACTTTCGACATCCCGCCGCTCTCTCATCCTCCCGCCGCTCCCCCTCACAACCTCGCCATGCTCCCTCGATTAGCCCAGGCCTCGCGCTTGGGCTTGGCGGCTCGCCTGTCTCGCCCCGTCGCATCTCCAGCGCTGCGAATGCGTCCTGCGCCAGCTCCCTTTGCCGTCTCGCCGTGGCTCCGAACGTACGCCAGCCGCAAGGGCCCCAAAGATCAACCCCCCGCCGACCCGTCGCAATCCAAACCCGCCAAGCCCGAAGACAACGCTGCCGAGAAGAAGGACGACGAGCAGATTGCCTTTGACAAGCTCCCCGATCTCACCCAGGGCATCCCCTCGACCCTCGAGTACGAATTGGAAGGCAAGGACCCCAAGTCGCAAAAGGCCCTGCAGGAGTCGGACCACGCCGAGTCCTCAGGTGGTGATAAGCGTGAGCGCCCCGAGTACGTCTCAACCAGCGAACGCAACCGCTCATGGTGGACCCGGTTCATGCTCGCCTCCGCCGTGGCCGGTGCCACTGGAGGCTTCCTCTACATGGGCCGAGACTGGGATACCGTCGAGGCCGAGCGATACGTCAACGTCCCCAATACTCCTGGACCCGCCGGCTGGTGGACTCGAGCCAAGACCCGGATGGGCGATTCCGTCTCCTACTACCAGGAGCCCTCATTCGAGAAGCTGCTGCCCGACCCCGATGCCAGCTTCGAGCGTCCATACACCCTGTGCATCAGCTTGGATGACCTCCTCGTCCACAGCGAGTGGTCCCGCGACCACGGCTGGAGAGTTGCCAAGCGTCCCGGTGTCGACTACTTTATCCGTTACCTCAGCCAGTACTACGAGCTGGTTCTCTTCACCACTGTTCCATTTGCCACTGCTGAGCCTCTAGTGAGGAAACTCGACCCATTCCGTTTCATCATGTGGCCCCTCTACCGCGAGGCCACCAAGTTCCAGGATGGCGAGATTGTCAAGGTGGGTACTCCAAAATAATTCAGGGTGACTGCGAGACTAATTGTATAGGATCTCTCTTACCTAAACCGTGACCTCTCCAAGGTCATCATTATCGACACCAATGCCAAGCACGTCCGCAACCAGCCCGAGAACGCAATTGTCCTCAACCCCTGGAAAGGTGACCGCGACGACAAGGACCTCGTCGGCCTCATCCCCTTCCTCGAGTACATCCACACCATGCAATACGCCGATGTCCGCAAGGTTCTCAAGTCCTTTGACGGCCAACATATTCCCACCGAGTTTGCCCGCCGTGAGGCCATTGCACGCAAGGAGTTCCACGCCCGCCAACTTGCCGACAGGTCGAGAAAGCACTCTTCTGGCGTCGGTGCCTTGGGTAGCATGCTCGGTCTCAACCCCAGCAACATGAGCATGACCGTGTCACCGGACGGTGAGCAGAACCCCAGCGAGGCTTTCGCCCAGGGCAAGATGTTGCAGGACATTGCCCGTGAGCGTGGCCAGAGGAACTACGAGCTCCTCGAGAAGGAGATTCGTGAAAATGGTGAAAAGTGGCTCAAGGAGGAGGCAGACATGATGGAAAAGGCCCAGAAAGAGGCCATGAGCTCCATGATGGGTTCGTTCTCGGGCATGTTTGGCGCTCCCGAGGGCCCCGAGAAGAAGCCGTAAGGCTGTCAAGGCAAAATCTCCACTAATTAATGTTTTGTAATTGTACCAGCGGGCTTTGGACGACGGACATCAACTCAGATTGGGACGGCTCCACGTATAGACTCAGCATTGCGGGGGTTGGGCTGGGGTTATGTTTGACATGTAAAGATGTGTGAGAGGCTTGTATATTAGGTGTAACTATGGCCTGGTGTAAAACGACAAACAAAACAACAACACAATCATGTCTAGTTCCGTGACCCTGTCACTTACATGAACTGAGGACAGGAAGGAGAGCAGTTGCAAGGTCAGTTTGTCAGGTAGCTTGAGTAAACTGGCTCAAGGTTGACAAAACCTGCAGTTTGGGTTTGAAATGCACTGGAAAAACCTATTCGGTGTAAGTCAAGCACCAATATACGAACAATAACGTACTCGTCGCTTTCCTTGTCCTCGATCCTCGAGCAATCGCACGCAATATCGCACGTCGGCATGGGAGGCAGCGAAGTCTCCGTCTGCGCCGGCATCGTCACAATTATGACGAGCACCGACCCGTCCGTCCTGGTCTCCGTGTACGTCCCCGGCGGCATGGTGCGGTAGCCGGTGGTCATTGGGGCGGACGTGGTCGTGTCGCTGAGGAGCCATTCGTCGTCGGGTTTGTTGACGTCGTTTGAAGAAGCGGCTGCTGTGAGGGTTGTCATGATGACGAGGGCGAGGAAGCGGAGGCAGGGCATGGCGATTGATAATGCGAGAGGTGAGCTAGTAATTGATTAACAAAATGAAACTCAGCCATTCATGGCATATCCGGTCGACGGCTTAAATACCCTCCCTGTCGCACTTGAGCCTTGTGAGCCTCACAGAGGTCCTCTAGGCAACCGGCCTGTTGTTCGCATCCATCGCCGTTGTAGGACTTCTCCGTGCTGCAAATCGGCAAACATGGTGGAAGCAATCCGTGTCATGCAGCACTGGCAGCCTGTGTGACAAGAACGACAAGGCAACAGTTGTACAAAGATCCAGCAGGCGAGATAGCACGCGGTGCACTCCAGCAAAATCAGGATGTAGGATGCGCAATACGTAAGTCAACAGGTTCTCGTTGTGCTGAAGTGAATCCTCACTCATCCATCAAGTTAAACAACATCATGTCTTCTATAATAAATCATATTCCATAACACGTCCAGAGCCAACAACATGCTAGCCTCCCATATGCAAAATTATACAAGTCTTTTCCTCTGTCCAATTATTGCGTCCCGTGCCGAGGCTTCCCATTCACCGCAGGCGCATTCACCTGGCGTCCCACCACATAGCTGTAAGCACAAGACACGCCGTGGTAAAACTTGGTATCAACATCAACGCCAGACCCAACAAGCACCGTGGCAACAGCGTACGCAACCACCCATAATAGTACAATAAAATCCACAATGTGTACAAACCACCAGAAGTGCTGCGTGCCCAGCGGACACTCGGCGTACTCGAACCGCCACTCCCACGCCTCGTGGTCGAACCACAGGCTGAGCAGCCCGGCGTTGCCGCCAAAGTCGCCCATCATGCTGCGGACGGTGATTTCGCGTCGGCCCGGGATGCCCTCGCTTCCGAAGATGCCCTTGGCTTGTGCGTCGGCCCATCGCGCCACCTCCCAAGAGCGGTCGGCCGGATCCGTGCCGTTTGTTTGGTTGATAAAGTGGTACGTATCACATCCTTCGTGATCGTGTCCGTTGAGCATTACGCCCGGCCGGCCGCGACCACCGCCAGCGGCAGTTGTTCGCGCGCTCATGCCCCACATTCCTTCGAGGAAGCCCTTGCTGGCGTCGGCGCTCAGCTGGTTCTGCTCCTTCAAACCGCTTCCTTCCGACTGAGAGTAGAAGTCGAAGAAGGGGGCATCGACGCATATCCCGGCCTCTTTATACAGCGGGATGTGGGTCAGGATAATGGTAAAGTGCCCTTGGTAATTCACGGAGCTGGACGTCTGGATGACGTTGTTGATGAAGTTGTAGGTGGAGTCCTGGAGAACGCTGGAGTTGGCTGGAGTGTCCAAGTTCATGTCGTTGACAACCACGATCCTGAGTTCCGGGCTGACGCGGCTCGAGTCGGGGTTGGAGTCGGCGTCATAGATGGTGGCCTGCTTTTCGGCAGTGACGGGGAGCTCGAAGCGGAGTTCATAATTGACCTTGCCAAACTCGCGCTCAAATCTCTCCAAACGCTCCTCGGTCAGGTCGCCAGCATATCCGACGTCGTGATTCCCGACCACATTCAGTAGTCGCTTGGCCCAGACCTTTTCCTCTTCGCTCCCGTCCAACATGCCCGACAATGTGTAATCTTTTGTAGGGAATTTCGCCAGCTCGTCCGGCAGCCTCTCGGCTCCCTTGAAGGATCTGTCCCAGAACCGACGGCTCCGCCTGTTGAACTCGGCATCGTCAATCCACTGGCTTCCAAGAAGGTCACCAAGAACAGTAACGTGCGTCGGCACAGACCACCAGTGAAGTGTCCGGTATATGTGCGCGAGGTAAAAGTCGTTTCCGAACAGGTCGAATCGCTTGCGCTGGGACTCGAGGAAGTAGAAGACGTCTTCGAAAACGACGTCGACGAGGTCGTGCACAATCTGGCGGACTCGTTCTCGAAGGGAGTCATGTCTGGTCTGGAACGTAACATGTCTGGCGATGCTCTTGACGTGAGGGAAAGTGCCGAGGTAGTTTGTCGGGATGGAAGTGTCGCCTTCGAGTTGCGGATCGCCGAGGGCAAGGAGTCGAAAGGGAGCCAGCTTTGCGCGGTCCTCTGCAGTCAAGTTCGTCCTCGACGCAGGCCAATGCAGCTTCTTGGTCAACTCGTAGGCATCCTGACTGGAACCCGACTCGATGGGGAATGCGCAGCCCTGGAAGATGGGGAACAGGTACAAGTAGATGGTGATGGCGACCGCCAGCGGCACCACTAGGCGCAGGCCATGGCGGAGGAAGGCCACGACTGACATGTAGCCGACTGCATGTGCAACACGCCGACAGCAGGTTTCGAGAGGAGTCGTGGGACTTTTGGGACTGAAGCGGCGACAAAGGAGAAGAGAAGAAGAGAAGAAGAGTGGAAAGGGGTTGAGTGAAGCAATCGTCAAAATACCCCTGTAATCCGAGGACCCTTAACGCGCCAGGCTTAACCGTCAAACCGTGCAGGGGCATGACCCACCTGCTTAGTCAGGGCGCCAGATGTTCTTGTTCCAACGTCTATACAGGAGGAGGGATGAGTATTGAGTTGACTCTTGTTCAAGTAATGTTTAATTATTCATACTAGTAGAATTAATTTAAATAGTTACTTTGCATTGGATAATCCCTATGTTTGAGACCGGCTTTTAGAACTGTCATGTTCTTGGTTCAAAACTGGCAGCACTAACATATCTATCGCCAATTCCAAGTCTTTCTAAAATAAGCTGTCTGGTAGAATATCCCATGAGTTTCGTGCTCTGTGAAGGCCAGAACATTGATGGGGCTAATAAGAGTCGTCGTTTCAACGCCCGACTGAATTTTCGATCCAGACTCTCTACTTGGGTCAAATTAGACTCTGTGCATATGCTTCGCAGAAATCTTCTTCAGCCACGTTTATGCAGGGGTACATTCGCCTAGATATGTCTATCAAAACTCTGTGGAGCAGGCCTGAGAAGCGAGCTATTCAGAGTCTGTCTTGTCCAGTGCATCCCCAAGCCATCGCCACAACCTCTTGTCCGCCACAAAATTCGGATTCATTTCCGACATCAGCATCAGCTTTCTCGCAACGGCAATCCTCTCAGTCTCCATCTTAGGACCGCCTTCCTCCTCAGACTCGTCCTCCTCAGATTCTTCCCCCTCGGCATCCTCCCGGAGCTTAGCCAGCAGTTCTCCCCCATGCTCATTCATACTCCTCTCGTGAAACATCCGGGGAATATCGTCAGATCCATCCTCGTGCGCAAGCTCGAACAACCTTTTAAAGAGCGTGTGATCTTGGGTAGAGAGCAGTCGCACCAGCCGAGAGAAACGCCACATCATCTCACCTTTCACCCAAAGCTCCGGTTCGATCGTTTTCCCTCCCTGGCCGAAGCCTGCCCTGAAGGCAGCAACAAGCGATTCTCCCGGTGGTGAGGTTGAGCCGCTGAGGCCCGGGGTGGCGAGCAGCTCGGATAGAGGGCCTGAGTACGCGGAACCCCAATCGATGATGGATGTCACGTTGAAGTTTTCATCCACAAATATATTGCCGCTGTGAAGGTCGGGGTGGCAAGGGACAAACCCCCGGCTCTGAGAGGCGTGAGAGGTAAGAGACGGAATCATCTCGCGCAGGAACTCGCCGGCGAGACAGTATGATAGGCGATTTTTGCTGCCTTCGGCTCCCTCCCCAAGCAGGTAAAAATCTTCCCACCTGTCTACTGCTGCTTTGTAACTGGCCCAGTCAAGGTACTCGAAAGCATCAGGGATAGGCGCAAAGAAGTTGTGAGGGCTTAGTCGAAGCTCTTTGGCGTGAGACACAAAAGCCGATATCAGAGAGCTCAAGTACTGGCTCTCTTGGTCAAAGGGACCTCGGTCGATGCCTTCAAGCTTATCCCTGTTTTCCCAGAGGAGCGATGGGTTCAGGCACTCGCCAATAGAGCAGTCGCTGCTACCGTCTTCGGCTTCGAATAATGACCCAATCTTGTCAAAATGAATCTCCGACAGTGACCACATGATACCTCCGAGTTGGCCCATTATCTTCTCTCGGTCCCGGTCTTCCAGGGGCAGGAGTGGGATCCGCACCGTATAGCCTGGTATTCGAAATGCCTCCGTCCAGTCATACTCGGAAAGGGCGCGGCCTGAGGCCTTGCTCATGAGAATATAAGGCACCCCAATCTCGTTGTCGTGAGAGCCACTAGTTTTGACAAGTCAGTGATCAGAAACAATGACAAAGACGGTATACCGTATATCTGTTAGCTAACCTGAAGGAGTAGACCTCTGGGACCGGGACCGAGCTGTGCTTCCCAAGGTACTTCAAGGTAGAAGCTTCACTGATGGTCATCTTGTAATGGGATTCGGTTTTGATGCTCGTGCTACGGCGCGGGGAGCGAAAGACCCATTCAATCCCATCGTCAAAGGTGATGAAGATGACCCAATTCAGACTTCCGGCTTTCGGCCTCTTTGACACGTCTGTGGTGCATGGCCGGCCACCTCGAAGCTGTGTAGCAAGAGAAAGAAGTGCATCGAGGTTGAATCTGGCGAATGCGAAAATCCTCTCGCGCCTTTCTTGCACGGGAGTAAAGTCGCCCATAATATAGAGGGAGTAGACTGAACGGCCTACGAACTGGATTTAGGACATCCAACCAACAACCAACATGGCGCAGCAATAACCCAAGTCCAAAAGAGAGCAGAGGCCTGTCTTGCTACCCGGGCGCCTCCGGGACCCCTAGTAGCTTTGAGACAGCCTAATCAGTAGGGCAGCCAGGGGGGCGTTAGCCAGCGACTTGCTGGAATGGCTGGGCTTTAAATGCCTCCGTAAGCCCGTTGCAAGCAGCGCTCGCTCGTTATCTGCTCTTGGTACCTTCATGGGAGAGCCAGGGCGAGGGCGCATCTCGGTGTTGTCGCTGAGCTCACAGGACTATGCGAGATACCTGTGGTCTCTCGTGCAGGTACTTCCGATACATGTTCCGCGGGCCAGAAAACGGGGCTCAACTACCACGTAGTAGGTAGGCCCAACACGGGGTCAGCCAACACCAACACATGTATTCTTTCTGTAATCCGAGGACGAATGATCTCATTTCCAAGAGGTGTGATTATGTTGCATTTGTCAAGTTGAACTCGACTTCTATTTTATCCCTCAGGTTGATGCATCCATCAAGATCTCTATGACTCGAGTGAAATCGGCAGACATGTCTCAGTGCGTTCACAGCAACTGACGCCAGCGAAGATGCAAAGGCCCCTCTCCATGTCAGAATGAAATGCCCATTATGACCTGAGTTCTCCAACCGCTGCCAAGTTGGATTAAACCGTCTCTTTATAGACCAATTAACATGTACAACACCCTCACTGCTCATACATGTCCTCATCCTCTCGAGGCCACTCCACCTCAAACTCAGCCTCGTCATCCTCATCCTCCACAAACGCAAATGCGACCAGGCTGTTATTCTTCAAGCCCAGCTTCGTCGGCGTACTCTCGCCATTTTTGTGGTTCAGCTTCTTCCAACCCCGCGTCGGGTCATTGGGGACGGTGAGAACTCCATAGGCAACGACGGCATCGGTTGCCTCGGGGACAGGCGTGGTCTTGGGAGGTGCAATCGACGTTGTCAAGCCGCCGGGGTATCTCTCTTGCAATGTCTCCAGAAGCTGGGTTGTGATGGCGCTGAAGGGCGCAAGAGCGTCGACAAAGAGGTAGATGGTGTGAATGCCGTGCCTGAAGCGCACCGAGATGTGGGTGTCGTCGAGCTCAGACTATGTCACGTCAGCCAATTGTCAGTTAATCAATAGCCTAGGGGTTGATTCCAGTTTGTTCGTACCATCTTGGCGATATGTATGCTTGCTTGTGAAAATGACGGTACCTGGTCTTGGAGGGGCACACTCGCGAAGAGTTGTTCGCGAGATCACGTGATAGCGCGTAGAGGAGGATTGTGAAATGACCAAGAACTCAGTTTCAAATCAAGCTTATGAATAATTATCCTCGAGTTAAGCCTAGATATGTGCCATGAATTGAGCCAGTTCATGCAACGTAAAGAAAGGCGGTTCCTGCTCCTGTAGACATGGGCCGTGTGAAAAGACCGTGTGCCTACGTTCCCACACTGTTCCGATATCGAAAGACGGCAGCTTTTCACATGGACACAACTCCCAGCTCGACCAGCAATATATTACGAGCTCAACCACCCGCGACGTCCGAATTTCGCTGACCACCGCATCTCCGGCGTCAACTCCCTGGCTCGACGTAAACGACCTGCCCTGGACGCCCGCGTGACCAGGCCCCCACCGAAGCTGTGCGAACACCCGTCCACGATGCCCGCAACCGACTCTCCCCCTACCCCGACCGGCCCGGCTCTCACTGCCACGATGACGGTGCATGCCCCGGCGGATGCTCCAGAAGCGTTCCCGCATGATGCTTTCCCACGGTTGTCCATCGCGACGCCGACCCGGCTCATGATGGGCACCATCTCGTCGGCGCTGCTTGGACTCGGGCTCGGCGCCACGCAGGGCGGCCAGATGGCGCAACTGCGGTTCCGAGCTGAGCACGCCCACAAGATGCCCGACTCGACGGCTGGCTGGTACTTTTATCACAAGTCCAAAAACTACCACGCCATGCAGGGCGGTATCCGCGAGGGCTTCCGCATGGCCTTTAAGACGAGCTTCTGGACTTTGGTGGCATTGTCACTGGAGAGTACTGTGGACAGGTGCCGTGGGTCTAGCGACATGTTTTCAACGACAATTGCGACTTTGACGGTTGCAGGAGCATTTTCCCTTTGGCGTAAGTGATGTTGCTGTTCTCGGTTTGGTTCGGTTCCTTTCTTCCTGTTCTGCTCCGTTCTAGGGCCTATGTTCTAGATACCGGAGTGGAAAGCAACGGGTAGATATTGCTGCAAGTGGACCAATTGCTAACAAGCGCCGATACTCGGCGTCGCATCCAGATCGGCTCTCCATGACAGCAGCAGCGCGGACGGCCAGACTGGGCCTCATGTTTGGGCTTGCGTATGGCGGCGTCCAGGACCTCGTGGGCTTAGCCCGAGGCAGACCGATCGGTTACGTCGATTTTATCAAGCGCCGTAGTGGACGGACGGCTGCGTCCCACAAAGACGCCCTCGACAGCCAACCAGCGGTGTGAAGTGGTCGGCGCGGTGGAGACTGAGGCCAGACGCATCTCGCACCCGCGCCGATGCCATCCGCGCTCAAGTGACCGCACGATACGCTGCGCGCGGCGGCCTACTTTTATTTGTCTTGTGTTAAGCAATCCCGGCGGCCGGCGGCGGACCATCAAATGGGTCATGCTGAGGGTCCCTGTCTAGTCGAGTTCGGCCCAGGTCCAGCGCAGTGGCCCAGGTCCAGCGCAGAGCCCCATCTCCATCTCGGCACAGCGAGTCGTGGGCATCTGCCGGGAGCAGTCAGCCGCAAGGTGTTGTCTGTGATGGAGCACGAGCTGCAGGATGGACACTGCTACGGAACTACAAATCTCCACAGCGCACCCCTACCCCAAGGTCGAATGCCAATGCCAGTACCATGCCACCGTCGCTCATCCATCACTCGTCAATCATCAACGTGGTGACATGATGGCATCTGCAGGCTGCGCAATCGGACTGCAACGCCTGCAACCGGCCGAGAGAAGTCTCCGGCTCAATGCACAACGACCCAATCACCAGCTGCATTCCTTTCCTCAGTGGTTCATTGCTGATTTCTGCGCTGTGGGGGGAGTCAACTCGGGGGTCATCTCGAGACCAGGTCTCAATGTCCCCCACGACGGCTACACTCGGCCCTCACATCAACGCCCCAGTAGCCCGCTTCTGCTTGCCAGGGTGGCCACGTGACGGCGATAAGCTCAATTAGGTGCTGGAATCCCTCCCCTTAGCATCACACGCGATCGTTTGGCGTCGGCCATTGCGGTGGCCCTTGCGGGAGGCGGGGAAAAGCGTCTGGCTTACGGATTCAATTGCTTGGGTGCGTGCGGCTTAGCGGAGGCGGAGACCGGAGAGGCGACGAGTGGAGGAGCGATGAATTGGCTGCTCCTGATAGCGGCGCCACCGAGCTTGGCCGTTGCCCGTTACCCGGATGATAGACAGACGCAAGAGATACAGATATAAGGACGTCCCCGTTGGCTGGTGTGTGGTGTGCATGCTCATCTATCGCGGTTATCTTTGATATCTATCTAAGCTCGTCCATTCCTCACTCTCCCGAGACGATAGCTTCACTTATCAACGTCATCACTCCCGCTTATACACAACACCACCACCACACCACACAGCACACCACACAACACACCACATACCCAGATAAACACAATCACACTTCCCTACAACTCTCTCACATCTACCTCACTCTCTCACAACCTCCAAAATGAGCTTGGCCCGTGGCCGAGGGTGCCGGCCCCTCCGCTTGGCCGCCTCCCCTTACACCATCATCGGCTCCTCACCCGCCTCCATCTCCATCCTCAGACTGCGGCCCTGCCTCGCGACAACCTCACGCCGCCGCATCCACTCGTCGCAAAAGCGCACCTCCACCATCGCAGACCACCCCATCCCGGACCCCCTCCCTCCCACCATGGGCACCGGCCGCGCGCCGCTGGCCGTCCTCTCGCTGACCATGGTGCTGCGCTCGCTGGCCACCACCGTCGTGTCGTCGTCGCCCATCCTGCTGCCGCCGTCGCTGCGCATCATGGCCCTGCTGGCCAACTCGTCGAACCCCGTCCTCAACCCAGACAAGAATCCCCTTTTGCGCTTCTTCCTCAAAAAGACCTTTTACGCCCAGTTCTGCGCTGGCGAAAACGCCCCCGAGGTTCGCCAAACCATTTCCGGCCTCAAGAACATTGGCTTCACCGGCGTCATTCTGTGCTACGCCAAGGAGGTCGTCTTGACTAGCGACCAGGCCAAGGCCCTGGGCGACCCTACCAAGGAGACCAAGGAGGCCATCGACAACGAGATTCGCCCCTGGGCCGAGGGCACGCTGGAGACGGTCCGCCTGGTCCAGCCCGGCGACTACGTTGCGCTCAAGTACGCACATTCCATGCCCATTGCTAGCTCAAACTAACATAAACCAGGTTCACAGGTGCCGGTAGCCTAGCTCTCGGCCAGCTCAAGGCCCGCCTCGCCGCCTCTCCCACTCTCTACAAGTACATCGACGACATCTGCCAGCTCGCCCAGCAGCGCGGCGTGCGGCTGCTGTTCGACGCCGAGCAGGACATGCTCCAGGACGGCATCGACGACTGGACCATCGAGTTCGCCCGCAAGTACAACAGCGGCGTCAGCGACCCCGTCATCTACGGCACCTACCAGGCGTACAAGAAGTGCGCCCCGGAGGTGCTCTCCAAGCACCTTGCTCTGGCGCAAAAGGACAAGTTCTCGCTGGGTGTCAAGCTGGTCCGCGGTGCCTACCTAGGCTCCGACCCCCGCCACCTCTTCCACGACACCAAGGAGGACACTGACGTGTGCTATGACAAGCTCGCCGCCAGCGTCCTGACGCGCCAGTGGAGTAGCAGCGTCAAGGGCGAGGGCGTGTACCCGCCTTCCAGCCTGATGATTGCCTCGCACAACGCCGAGTCGGTGCGCCGTGCCCGCGCCATCTGCGATGCCGGGACCGCCAAGTCGGACGTCTCATTTGCCCAACTCCAGGGCATGGCCGACGAGGTGAGCTGCGAGCTGGTCGAGGCTGGCCAGGCCGCGCGCGAGGAAAAGGGCCACAAGGCGCCCGCTCTGCCCGCCTACAAGTACCTGGTCTGGGGAACGACGGGCGAGTGCATGAAGTACCTGCTCCGTCGGGCGCAGGAGAACAAGGACGCCGTGCAGCGAACGCGGGACAGCCGAGACGCCATGTGGACCGAGTTGGTCCGACGGTGTAAGAGCGTGGTCGGTATGGCGTGATTAAAGACAAAGGAAAAAGGCATTGATGATAATGAATTCCATCATGGGTAGCGATTCTGGGAGTCTGGTGATTTAGATCATATAGTAGAGCAGGATGCATAGATGAAGACAAGGCTTACGTTGTTCCTTGAATTGGCCTGATCTGGCCTGGTTTGACCCATTTGACCTTGATTTGCCTCGATTTGTCCTCTTGGTCCTGACTGTCCCTGATATATTCTTTGATCTTTTACTTGAATTTCCAGCTCCTTTGTTGGGTGCTGGTTCATACTCCACGCAAGGCCATCCCCCCCATGACCAACATTTCCATCTCCTTCTGCTTCAGCTTCTGATCTTTGGCATCGTCAAGCCATTTAAGGCCGTTGAGCTTGTAGTACTTGCGCACTTTCACAAGGTCCGTCACAGCGGAAATGTTGTCGTCTGTAAGATCCAAAGCTTCGCCTTCGACGTTGGCTTTCAAGTGTTCCCAGATCTGCTCGCTGGTGAGGGGCGGAGTACCGTCTTCGGCCGGGAATGTGATTTTGATAGCGATGAGGTCTTTTGTGGAGGGGGAAATACCGAAGCGGCGGTATGACTCGGTAATCTGGGACATCAATCAGCTTAGGGTGGCTTGACAGTGGGGTGTCGTACATTGCTAGACGAGTTGAGAGCTACCACAATCTCCGAGTGGACATTGGGGGTCTTGAGCGTGCCATTTACTGCGTTGACCGCTGCCTTAAATACAGCCGAGAGGAGTTGAAGTCGTGACACAACCTATAGAATTATCTGAGCCTTGTTCCGTCGCTACTGCTTGTTCGGAACTAACGATAGAGGCATCGACGAGACCGTACTCGAAATCCCCGTTCCTTGCAAGAAGTTGCTGATGCAGGAACGGCGCGTTCTTGACGTCACGGAAAAGAACGGCGTGGACCTTGTATGAGGAGGGGAGATGCTCGAGGGTAATGGTTTCGAGAGACATGGTTTGGTCGCCTGCGCAACTCGGAGCGCAGTCGGAGCTAGAATGCTGATAGAAGCAGTGGATCCTCGGAGAAGGCGACGGCAGTTCAAGGTGCTGGAAAGTGTCGTGACTGCGCGCTCGCTTGTCGTCGGTCGTAGTCGGTTGTCGCAAATCGTAGATGTAGAGTGGTTGTGCAGGTCATGGTGTGGAGGGGTAAGACCATGGTGGAGGCTTTGGCGGGGCATGTCGCACAGTCAACTCACATGCTCGACACTGTACGAGATGGAGGCTGACAGGCCTCGTGGTACCCTGGTCTGTCAACCGAAGCTGATGTCGGGCTGAAATGCAGGTCTCTAATTAATGCGACAACTCGGTTGGTAGAGATAAGGCTGGCATGGTAACGAGGGAGGATTATTTGGCAGCAGTCACTAACTAGTCTCTATCGCGGCCAGGTACTCATCAGCCAACCTCAGACCAAGCCCACATTCTCAGAGTCAAGACCGGTCAACACGTCAAGGTGATTCATCAGAGACATTTACCGGATCTTACGGCTCACCTGGTCCATCTAGACAGGGCGTGAGGCCTTTGTTAGGAAGCTTTCAACTAAACGCGGCCCAAGGTTTCCAGGCACGGGAACACGGGAACGCGATCTGCGTCGGTAGTCGGCAAGGCAAGTAATTAAAATGCGCAGCAAGGTGTACTAAGGTGTGCCAAGGTGTGCTATAGGCGAAGGCGAGGTAGGGCTGAGCTGCACCATGGCATGCACCATCCATCCACAGGGTCGGGTCAGCACAAATGGTGCCGGTGCCTGGAAACCGGGCCAGGCGGGTCACATTGTTCTCCAGACATTGGGACAGTGACAGTATCTATTCGGCTTTTAGGGATTCTTCCTTGGGACTAGTCATGTGGAAACATACGTGGCCGTACTCGTCTCATTGTACGTAGTCTGTATATCCATCCTCGGTTCCAAGGTTGAATGATTGGTCCCCAGGTCAAGACCTCAGACCACGGACCTGGTATCCTTTCAGTCGATAGAGTTCCAACGGAACCTCCGACCTCGTATCCCAACGCCACAAAGTCATCGTACCGACATTTTACACCTACAGTTTTGCAATCGCTGGGTGTGGCTTGCCTGTCAGCTGCCACTGCATGATCCCTCCTGTTGCCTGCATGCATATGCATCAAGTCGCCCCCTCCGGACAGTTCAACTCTGGGTCGGGGAACCACATGCCGCGTGTGAATGAGCGTGCCAAGTTGAAGAGACTCTGGGCTCGCATGCTACGTGCTGATACTAGTCCTCGGCGCTTCTCGAAGCCATGGCCGTCGGTTCTCTCGGTCCTTTCTTCTATGCACGCTCATGGCGGTTCCGGCTCCGGGAGGTCTCTCTCACCTCTTCGGAGGGCGGACTTACCGAGCAACAATAGCAACCTGGATGGTAGACGGAGATTTCATCGCCAAGTCCGAGGATGCACGGATTGAAGCAGTATATAGGTTGGAGGCGAGGTTGAAATGGAGGGGAGTTGAATCAGACCATGACGAGTCACTATGCCACGACTCAAACAGACTCGAAAAAGCACAAACAAGCACGCAAACAGACTCGAATCATTCACCACTCACATATTATTCTTTTTGGGTAAACCCAGTTTCCTCTTCTGGCCTTTTGCATTTGGTCCGAAAGATTGCAGAAAGCATCGCTCGTCGGCGAGCTGGTCCAGACCATCCAGACCATCCAGACTCCCTACTGACGATCGAGGCCCCAAGCCCGCGCCACCAAAGACGCAGCCCAGTAGCCGCAGCGCAGCCGCCGCGCCGCAGACCAGAGGCCGCCTCCCCGGACCCCAGCGCCCAGGCCACAGCCCGGGACGCCCAGGTTCACTGCCAGGCCACTAATGCACAGCCCATTCCCCGCTGGGCCCGCCCCCTGTACGCGCACAGTGCCCCCACTACCCGCCTGCTACGGTAGGGCGTCAGGGAGCTGGTTCGACGGCCACGGGCAAGGCGACGGCGACATGATGGAGGCCTTGGTCGCCCAGCGCAGCCTCAGCTCCCCGTTTGCGAACTTGACGTCGACATCGCAGCAGCAGCCGCAGACTCAGTTGCAGACGCAGACGCAGACGCACTCGCAGATGCATCCGCAGCAGACGCCCTCGCAACCGCATCCGCAATCGCATCAGCACCTACAGCTACAACCCCCCTGGACCTCGCTCCCCTGCTCCTGGCCCGTCGCCCCGTCGCCCTGTACCGCTGCATGGGCCCCGGACTCTCGCAGCCTACGCCCTGTGAGAGCTGCGACCCGACCCTCTGGGCGGCGCCCGCGCCAGCAGCCCGCCCCCGTCGCCGTCCCAGCGCCCGCGTCAGTGCCAAAGCCCACGTCCAGCACCATCCGCAGTCCGTCCTCAACCTCGCCCGCGTCCTCCAGGTCGTCCACCTCCTCCTCCGCTTCCGCCTCCGCCTCCGTCTCGTCCAGGGACATCTCCCCGCGCTCAAAGCCCAAGATGCCTGGACGGCCGGTCAAGCGGCCGGCCGGCAGCGGCGACGACGAGAGCCCCGGCCACGGTCACGGCCCCGGCCCCGGCTCCAAGGTCAAGCTGCCGCGACTTGAGCGTGGCCCGGACGACTTCTCCAGCGTCGTCAAGAACCGCCTCCAGTCGTACACGCGCACCGGTCAGGCTTGCGACAGATGCAAGGTGAGTAGCCGTCCAATTTGTGTCCACTGTCTTTCTGTCCACTGTCGACCAAATGCTGACTGCGCCCCCAACAGGTCCGCAAGATTCGATGCGACGCCCTCCCCGAAGGCTGCTCCCACTGCACCAACCAGAGCCTCGAGTGCTACGTGACCGACCGCGTCACAGGCCGCACCGAACGCAGAGGCTACATGCAGGAGCTCGAGAGGGAAAAGACCGACATGCTCACCCACATCCGCGACCTCGAACGCCTTCTGGGTGACAACGGCGTCGAGGTCCAGCCCTGGCAGTGGTCGCCCTTCGCCCAGTATCCTCCCGGCGTCACCTTTGACAACCTAGGCAACCCGGTCCAGGACCCCAACTCGCCCGATTCATGGACTCAATTCGGTACCGCCTGGGTCAAGAATTCCTCGCCGAAGCCCGCCGTCACCCACACCTTCCCCCGCACGCTGCTCGAGTCCCGTCGCGGCGAAGGACATTTGGGAGTGAGAGGCGACGACAGTGCGCCCTTGAGCTCCATCAAAGGCACCCAGTTGTCCATCCTAGGAACCACCGTCGACCTCGTCTCGTTCGAGGCGCCCGATATGGACGAGCCCCCAGCCGACGCCAAAGCTGCAGCGCCGCTCTACAACAAGTCCACTCAGGCCTTCCTCCAGTCGACCATGAACAGAAATCCCCCTCTACAAGTCGACCTTCCGTCTCGAGAAGATGCCTTTACCTACTCGGAGTGGTATTTCATGACCATTTCTGCATTCCTTCCACTCCTCCACAAGCCGTCCTTTCTACAATTAGTATGACCCCCACGCAGCAAATCGGACCATGCTAACCTCAACAGTTGACGAGACTATACGACGAGCCCGGCTTTCAACCCTCAATTTCTGAGCTCGTTCTCGTACACATGGTGTTTGCCATCATCTTCTTTCATTATGGTGTGCGCAATTGGCAAAAGGCCGACCAACGCGCTCACCTCAACGAAATGTCCAACAAGCACTACCATTTCGCCCTCAGCAAATTCTTCGAGCTCACCTGCGTTCCTGACCTTACCTCCGTCCAGGCCATGGCTTTGATATCAGTCCATGCCCGCGCCTTTCCCAAGCCTGGCGCTGCGTCTATTGTCGTCAACCACGCCTTGCACCGCGCTCTCGAGTTGAACCTACACCGCGAGTCAAGACTACCGGGAGAGGAAACAAACCTCAACCACGAGTTGCGCAAGAGGGCATGGTGGGTCATTTTGACCATCTACATTGCCATCAACGGCCGCCGCGGACTTCCAATGCCCATCACTGTCGAGGAATTTGACGTCGGGTTCCCCGAGCCTATCGCCGATGAGCTTCTCAGCGAGGAAGGTGTGGACAGATCCCGCACTGTACCTTGTGCGTACGAAGTCGGCATCCACAGTTTCAAAATTGTCCCGATTTTGATGGAGATGTACTCCAACATTTACAGCGTTCGACGGGACACCAAAAACTACGTCAACATTGTAAACGCTCTAGAAGCCCAGGTCAAAAACTGGGACGATGAGCTCCCAGGACACTTGAAGCTTGGGCACGCAGAGCAGACCGAGCACAATCACATGGCCGCCCTCTACATCAGGTCGTTTCTCCTCGAGTTCCGCCTGTTGCTTCGCCATCCTTCAGTCGGCATGACGACGGACAGGAAGATGATGGCGGAGAATACTCGCATCTGCGAAGACGTTGCGCGAGAGATGCTCCAAGTTCAACTGGAGATTCAACGAGTCAAGTGTCTGGACACTACGTGGTATCAAATGTCCATGTACGCAGCTTCCATCTTCTCCATGCTAGTCGCCCACTGGGAGCGACGATTCGAGACAACCCCCGAGGCGATTGCTGTGTTGAAGGGAGAGATGAGAAGCTGGCTCGGAATTCTCGAAGAAACCGGATCACTATTAGGTATGTGGTACAATTCGCATCAATTCGCATCATTTCTCATCGCTAACATGCTCAGGCTCGGGACCACGAATCAGTACCGAGATTGGACAGATTATCGACCGTACCATTGAATGGATCGAGCACGACATGCGCAAAGGGAGCAAGCCTCCACTGCCCACGCCGGCTCCTTCAACAGAGGTTAAATCGGAACAGGCTCCTGCCTTCCAAGTCCCCGAAGTCGCTGTACCGCCGACGGTACCAACACCGACGCCAAATGGGACCACGCAGCCTGAAGTCCCACCTAAGGGCTTCTACCAAGAGCCGAATATGAACGGCCAGACGCCATACACGCCGATTGCATTTGGCGAACAGGCGCAGACTACCATCCCTCCATCCACCTACGAAGCTGAAGCTGCTGCCATGTTCTTCAACCAATCGGCCCAAGCAGGTGCCGCTGCGGTCGTGACATCAGTCCAGGACGTATCGGCCACACAGTCGAACCCCCTGATTGCTTTTGCCTCTCAAGCGACTCAACATGTGGCAGACCAACCTCCAGCAGAAATGCTCTGGCAGAGCCGGGGAAATACCTGGCATGACTGGACAGCTGCGCTCGCAGACACTCAAGAGCGGTACAGCGCCACAGCTCTCTTGACCCTCGGAGGTGGTCCACGAGACTCTGTTGCCGTCTCAGGCGTCCAAGACGCGCCTGGACTAGCAACAAACATGAATGGCGTTCAACCTGGGGGCTCATGGCCACTGATGCTGTTTGATAATGTAGCACCTAATGGGTCTTGATTTTCTTTGTCATGAATGACTCACCTTTAGCATCATGGGCGTTATGGTAGGCGCTCCAAGGTACACATGGGATCGGTTACGGCTATTGGTTTTGACGGCATAAGCCGCCGGTTGAGCGGGATGCTTATGAGGACAAACAGCATTGTACGTATGTATATGAGTATGTGAGCCATCTGCGTATGGTTAATGTGGTTAATGTTGGGAGGGAATCCCAACGTCACGGGTAGTGACATCTAAGATAGAATAATTGCACCCCAATAATAATGGAACCAGCAATTGGCATTTCATATACTAAAGTTTCTGAGTGAGGCCATGTTGGGTGTCTGCGACTCGTACAGCAGCTGACTCAGCCGAACTTTTGCCGACAAGCTAGCTTCCACCCAACCTTCCATCGTCGCGTTCACCAGCTCGCTTCAAAGTACACTGCAGCCTGCAATCATCTCCAGCGCAGTCTCCATCGCCTCGCATCGCGGCCTATTCGACTTTACTACTCGTGGATACTTCCGCGACCGGCGACAACATGGGCAAGAAGCGGCGCGGCCACCCCGACGTCGAGGAGATCCTCGGCCGTCCTTGGTGCTACTACTGTGCGAAGCTTGCGCCTCCTCTGGATGAACCTTAGCTGACCGTATCAGGCGAGCGTGATTTCGAGGATTTGAAGCTCCTCATTTCTCATCAAAAGGCAAAGCATTTCAAGTGCGATCGATGTGGTCGCCGACTGAACACAGCTGGAGGTTGGTCACGCGCGAGCCCGGTTTGACAATTGCTAACCTTGAATGCAGGTCTTTCCGTCCACTTGAACCAGGTCCACAAAGAAAACCTCTCCCAGGTCGAGAATGCGCTCCCGAACCGACAAGGCCTCGAGGTTGAAATCTTCGGCATGGAGGGCATCCCGGCCGAAATTCTCGACCAGCACCGCAACCGCATCATTCAGAACTTCTACCAGGCGCAGGAGGACAGGCGGGTCGCGACCGGAAACCCCTTGCCTGGCCAGGACATGAACAACTCTAGGAAGAAGCTCAAGACGGAGTCGCCAGAGGAGCTCAAGAAGCGGTTGGAAGAGTTCCGGGCACAGCGGAAGAATGGGGGATCCAAACCTGCGGATTCTGCCAACCCGCCTGCCGCAAACCCGGCGTCTTTCGTGAGTTTCCTGTCCCGACTGTCTGTATGAATTAACGCGTAATAGAACCCCTCTTTCCAGCCTTCCCAACCTCAGTACGACCAACAGCCTGGCTTCCCTGGTCAACCTCCAGCAGCTCCCTACGGCTACTCGGCGACCGCGCTCCCAGCACGACCATCAGGAAACCTTCCCGCCGCGTCCGGACTCCCTCAGCGACCGACTCAAGGTGGAAGCTGGAACGGTCCCAGTGCGGCGCCTGGAGCTGCATCTGGAGATGACATCGACCAGCTGATACGCATGGCGGAGGCCGGCATCAAGCCCCCACAAAAGGCCGAGGCTGGAGACGATGACAAGAAGGGCAAGAAGGACAAGGACAAGAAGACCCGGATGATGTACGACGATGCGGAAATCAGCCCCGAGGAGAGAATGGCCGCGCTGCCCCGGTACGTGTTTGCGCCGGAGATTGCTGCCTGAGCTTTGGACTGGTAGACCTGCACTGGTAGCACTGGGGCTTTACGGGACAAGACACTGAGGGGATGTATCGTTGATGGGTCGGGGCCTTGTATTGCATGGATGGCGTCTTGGGTGTAAATTAAGGATCAATGATATTCTCACATCTAAGGTTCAGCCTGTTAAGTGAAGTGCAGTTAGCTGCAGTCATCCGAAGACTAACGGACGAAACGATGGATATCGCAATGGTCCCAGCTTCTGTTCAATCCCGGTGTATTCCATGTAAAACGGCTTGACTCGTCCAAATGACATCTCCACAGGCAATGCACAATCTGCAGGGCAGTCCAAGCGTAGATGTTTGGGAATAATAAACAAGTACGGCTTGTAAACAATGGGTCTATTGACGGGTTCGTTGGATGGCGGTCTGTTTCAAAGTTCTCGCTTTGGTTGGTTTTCGAGAACAGGAAATTTCGTGAGTGATCATCTCATACCCGTATTAGCAACTTTCAAACGGCAATTCGCAGGACAATAAGAATCAACAGGAACTAAATTGATTGAATATTTATCCAGTATATCGTAGAACACCACCGAGTTGTAGAGTATCTAGACATCCCATCTAATCTGTAGGGTAGCGTAAGCCGCTAGCACTGGTACCCTGGCCAAGCCCCTGACGGCCCCTGCCGCGACCCAAGTTACCACAGCAACGCGTTTTTCTGGGGCCGGGAACAACAAACCAACGTCACCTACACCGTGCTCGGCAGTTCCAACTGAAGACTGCCACGACCACAACGGCGACTAACGACCTCCCGCAGAACGACTTCCGGGCGGCTTCGATTTCCTTCCTCATCGCCTCAGCCTCGCCCATTTCGACCATTGTTCCCATGATTGGCGACCTCGCGAAGAGCGCGCACTTTATTCTTTGCCATTAACCTTTGTTTACTTGCCCCGCCAGCGCTGCACTTCCAGGAGCTTCGAGGCGATATAGCTCTCGGAGCAAAAACACCACATACCATGGCGAACAACGGCCAGTCGTCCATCACTGTTGCTGGTATGCCGAGTGTGTCCGGGATCCCAGACGTTGCTGACCATTCTAGTCCGAGTACGGCCGTTCACGATTCGAGAAGCTGCACAACTGTACGACACCGACCTTGAGCACTAGGCCTCATTGCTGACAGTGTATAGACAAAAGAACGATGACGGGACAGTCTTTCTCGGCGACGGCTCGCTTGCTGCTGTGCCTACACCAAAGCTGCACCAGCGCGGCATCCGAAACGTCGTCAAGGTCGTCGATGACCGGTGCTTGTACGTGAACTCGCCACAACCATGGACGTCACTAACCAGGTGCAGAGTCTTTGATCCTCCCGAGGAAAGCCCTGTCCACAAATTCGGTCGGTCGGTTCTGCCCTCTTCGAAAAAGGTCAAGGATCAGGTCTTCGCCTTTGACCGCGTCTTTGACGAAAACACGACGCAATCCGAAGTGTACGAAGGCACCACCAGAGCGCTCCTCGACAGCGTACTCGACGGATACAATGCGACCGTCTTTGCCTACGGCGCCACCGGATGTGGCAAGACACACACCATTACCGGAACGTCCCAGCAGCCTGGCATCATCTTCATGACCATGCAGGAGTTGTTCGAGAAGATTGAGGAGCGCAGCCAGGACAAGACCACCGAGCTCAGCCTCAGCTACCTGGAGATTTACAACGAGACGATTCGAGATTTGCTGGTTCCCGGCGGCGGTCAAGCTGCTCCCAAGGGTGGTTTGATGCTCCGAGAGGACAGCAACCAAGGCGTGTCTGTGTTTGGATTATCGAGCCACCACCCCAAGGATGTGCAAGAAGTCATGGACATGATTGTGCAAGGAAACGAATACCGAACTGTGTCGCCCACCGAGGCCAACGCCACCTCGTCGCGATCGCACGCCGTCCTCCAGATCAACGTGGCCCAGAAGGACAGAAACGCCGACGTCAGCGAGCCGCACACTATGGCCACCCTCAGCATTATCGATCTGGCTGGATCCGAGCGAGCATCCGTCACCAAGAACCGCGGTGAGCGTCTTACCGAGGGAGCCAACATCAACAAGTCGCTGCTGGCTCTCGGAGGCTGCATCAACGCCCTGTGCGACCGCCGCCAACGAGCACACGTACCCTACCGAAACAGCAAGCTCACCCGTCTCCTCAAGTTTTCTCTCGGTGGAAACTGCAAGACGGTCATGATTGTCTGCGTCTCGCCATCCAGCGCCCACTTTGACGAGTCTCAAAACACCCTCCGATACGCCAACCGCGCCAAGAACATCCAGACCAAGGTGACTCGCAACGTCTTCAACGTGAACCGCCACGTCAAGGACTTTTTGGTCAAGATTGACGAGCAGATGGCCCTGATCAACGAGCTCAAGGCTCAGCAGAAGGATGCCGAAAACACCTTTTTCGCCAAGTTCCGAAAGCAGTGTGAGAAGCGCGACAGTCTGTCCCGGGAAGGAATCCAGCGACTTCGAGCAGCCTACGACAACTCGTCCGCCGAGCGCAAGGATTGCATCACCAACATGAAGAAGTTGAAGGCGTTTGAGCGTCGCATTGGCATGCTGTCGGGGTGGATTGCGGCTTTCGACACTGTCTGCGAGCAGCGAGGTGATGAGGATTCAATGCCCCAGAACCTCGTCACCATCCGAAAGACGGCATTAGGCGTCCTTGTCGAGCTGGAGAATAGCAGACAGCACATCCATCAGAAACTGGACAAGGGCAACTGGGAACGCTCCATCGACACAGCCCTCAGCCACAGCCTGAAGCAGCTCGAGGGTAGCGAAGGCGCCGACACTGGCGAAGTTGCTAGCCTGACTCGCGAAGCAGAGCTTCTCAAGTCCAACTTCAACCGCGAGGCCTACCGAGAGGTTCTCGAGCAGGGCAAGGCTGGTGATGCTGCCATGGTGCAAATGCTTCTCACAGCGCAGTTTGATATCCTGACGTCTCTCTCCGACACCATGACCATGGATGAGGAGGATGCTGTGGCCCACGCCAAGGAAATCATCAACCGCCTTCTTCAGACTGGCTACACCGCCGCCTCACAAGTTGTCAAGCCCGATGGATCCATTCCCGTCATGGAAATCTTCCCTCCCTCTCGACGAGGCACCCCCAAGCGCAAGAAGATGGTATCCGTTTATGCCAGACCCATTGCGCAACCTGTTTTGGCACCTGCTCCGGTTGAACCGATGAGCCCTACCAAAGGGTCGCCCCGACGACGTAAGGTGATGGGAGCCAAAAAGGGCATCAGTTTTACGCCTGTAAAGAAGACTAGAAAGGGCGGAGTGCGATGGCGAGACGATGAGACGGAGGAGGGCACACTGGCAGACTTTGAGAAGACGCCACAGAAGTTTGTGTCCCCTTCACAGCCGACTCCCGAAAAGGCCCTTGTCGCTCCCCCAATTGCGGCTTACCTCGATGAGGAGCTGGAGGAGGAAGTTGAAGAGGTTGAGATTGAGGAAGTCGAAGACGAAGAGGATATGACTGAGGTGACTGAGGTGACGGTGACTAGGGAGTTGACTAAAGAGTTGACCAAAGAGATGACCAAAGAGCTGAAGGAGCCAAAGGAGGAGACAAAGACCATCAACATGGAATCGAGCCCAAGCCTTGAGATTCCCCGAGCTTCCAGTCTGGCGGCAAAGCCTAGCAGATTCCAAGCAGGTTTCTTGTCCAAGGGCCCTCGACCTTCGTATGCTGGAGGCTCGCCAATTCCCCGAGCTCCCTCATTCAGTCTCAACCTGGCATCCACTTCTCCCGATGTCCAGCGAACACCACCATTGCGATCCCTCGATGTCAGTAAGACTGGCAACCTGTCGCCATCGCCCTCCCAGATCGCCGTTCCGATACGGACTCTACGATCTCGGCCATCCATCATCGACGAGAACAACCCGCTCAACAACAGCTTCTGCTCCGGATCGGATTCGGACTCGAGCACTATGGATGCCCGCAAGCTCCGCACTGCGATGCACTCTGCCATGAAGGAAAAGGCTCGTAGAATGAGCATCATGACGGGAGCCACTGCGTCAAACGCCAGGCGAATCTCATCAATGGGCTCGTTGAACGCTGACCGACCTGGACCCAGGCCTAGCTTGCCTGCACTGGCCAGCAGCACCAACGGCATCTCTCGTCTCCGTCGCGGTAGTACTGAACGACGGAGGAGCCCACCATTGACGTGCTCTCCACCTGACTGGAAGGGCGACCGAGCCTTGACTCCCGGTCAAGCGAGGCGGATGAACATGGGAGGAAATGTAAGAGTTGACAATATGGGAGGAAGCCCCCGTGGAGGTCTTGCTGGTGAAAAGGCCCGACGGATCACTATTGGTACCGGAGGCGCTGGTCACCGCAGGCAAGAAAGCCGAGGGAACACATGGCGATGAGTGTGCAGTCGCGGTATCAAATTGTAATGATGGCCTTGGATGAATTATCGGGTGTGTTTTGAGCCTGGAGTTTCGGTAGTGGCGTTCCGGACGCTGGAAGGTTGCATATGACCTGTATTGATTTGTGTAAGAGACTATGCATGTGTATTTGGAGTGATGAAGAACTTGGGGTGATGAAGAACTCGGAGTGAGACGATTGACCATCTACGATGAATTCCCAAGTCCGGAGACATGTCAGCAGCCTCAAGATGCACGCACTGGTCGTAAAGCCAATCGGTTATAATGACCAAGGTGTTGCGTGGACTTGCGTCATTATGCTTACCTGCTGAGACCTAACGCCGAAACTCGATTACGGCGATGTGGTTTCGGCGTTAGGACTAAACAGCTTCTTCATCGATTGTGCGGGCCGACGAAATTCGGTTGAGCTACACCCAAAAGGCATTGGCTAATCTGACCCTTTCCATTATATTTCCGATCTCTCAATCAGATAATGCGGGGATGTCGGCGTTGACTTGGAATGTGGTTTTAGGTGTTGTGGCTGTTTCGGCGATAATTTGGCTGTCAGCACTGTTGGTGTTAGAAGCGACGCAGCAGGTAAGCAGCCACCAAGTTCGGAGACAAATATGGTATTCAGAATGTATATAATCGTCTTGTTGTGCCTTGTTGTGCTTTTTTGCATTCACAAACTACTCAAGCAACGATCATCCTTTATCCAACACCTTGATCCTACTGCCGCTTACACCACTTACACTACAAACCACACACCACACCACCCACAACATGGCCGTCCCAACTCCCGTTTGGTTCATCACCGCCGCCTCCTCTGGCTTCGGACATGAACTATCCATGATTGCCCTCAAGCGCGGCCACAAGGTCATCGCTACCGCCCGCAAGACATCTCGCATCCAGGACCTCGCCGATGCTGGCGCCGACACAAGGGCCTTTGACGTCACATCGCCCCTCAGCGACATCGAGGCCCTCGCCAAAGACGTCTTTGCCAAGTACGGCCGCGTCGACTACCTGATCAACGCTGCTGGCTACATCCTCGCTGGCGCCGTCGAGGAAGCGACCCCGGAGCAGGTGTACGATTCCTTCAACACCAACGTCTTTGGCACCATGAACACCGTCAAGGCGTTTCTGGCCGGCATGAGGGCGCAACCCAAGGGCGCAAACGACACGCGCGGGACCATTGTGACGTTTGGCAGCATCGGCAGCTGGCGAGGAGGCGCGGGTTTCCCGGTCTACGCCATGACCAAGTCGTGCATGTCGTCGCTCGCCGAGTCGCTCAAGCAAGAGGTTGCGCCGTTCGACATTGTCGCCACCGTCGTCGAGCCGGGCTACTTCCGCACCAACTTCCTGAACCCGGACGTCAAGGTCATGACGCCCGTTATCGACGCCTACGACGAGACCACGCCGACGGGCCAGATGCGGAAGGCTCTGGAGCGCACCGACGGCAACCAGCCGGGAGACGTGAGGAAGGGCTGCGCCGTGATTGTGGATGTGCTGACGCAGACGGGCGTTGGAGAGGGCAAGCAGGTTCCGGTGCGGATTTGCCTGGGGCCCGATGCAGATGCCTTTATCCGGAGCAAGTGCAGCGATACTATCCAGCTGCTGGATGAGTGGAAGGACGTGACTCTGAGCACTGATCACACTGATTAGATGTGTGAAGCTGGAATGTGTTGGTGGAGTTGTAATTGATCCGAGCTAGCTGATGACAGTGATAATTTGACGCATTCAAGATGAG
Organism: Ilyonectria sp. MPI-CAGE-AT-0026; assembly: GCA_020744155.1. NCBI lineage: Eukaryota > Fungi > Ascomycota > Sordariomycetes > Hypocreales > Nectriaceae > Ilyonectria > Ilyonectria sp. MPI-CAGE-AT-0026. The sequence continues at coordinate 2,885,050 of JAGPNQ010000003.1, forward strand.
ACGTTTAACAAGACACGGATGAAGAAGCGTCGCGAACCGCAAAGAAATGTCTTCAATTTGATACCTTGCAATACACCGTTCATACAAACTAATCTTGACACAATCCACGAACCGTCTAATTTTGCACAGAAGCATAATCCCACCCGTGACGCCCTCGATGAGCCCATTTGGATCCCGCCGCTGAAGTCTGGGGAATGCGCGTCCATCAAATAAACCCCCCCCACCCGCCGGTTGCTTGAAACATGAGAAATTGGGTATTCCTTCTGGGGCAAATTACTTCACACTATCATTCTCCGATTCCCACTGGATCCATCCCGTCGCTGATACAATCCATTCTTGATTGGGCCTGAGCTTCAATATAGTCGAGAAGGATCGCTGTCCTCCTTCAATTGGAACAGGAATTCTGTCCTGTTATCCGAATTCCTGTGATGACTTGCTCGAAATAATCTGAGCGCGGTTTACCAGTGCCGCGTAGAGAGCTGACGCTCTACTTCCCTCCTCACTTCTTCCTGACGTCGGACAGAGTTAATGTCGTGTCTGGTCCTCCTCAGACCCCTTCTCATTCTCCTCACCTCCCTCTCTAAGGACGAGGTTGAACTCGTGGACCGGGAACCAACAGTACCGGCAGAGCTTGCAATGTCTTGATACTCAGGCGCGTATTGGACGTTCCGAGGGGCTGTGGGGTACATCGGGGTGCTATCAAATTGTGGAGAAGGCATGTAGGCTTGGTCGGGATGCGGGAAGTGGCCTTGGTTATAGCGGGAAGTAAGGGGATTTGGGGGTGTCGGTGCGAAAGGCGGGACCACTTGAGGGAAGGGATTGGTGTAGGGAGGCTGAAGATAGACGTTGGTGCTGTGATACTGAAATCTCGGATCATAGCCGTTGGGTTGGTAGCCCTGGGGGTTTGGAGCAAAGGGATTGCCGTTGTTGTATGCCGGATTGTAGGAATAGTTAGGGTCGTCATTTCGTTGGCCATAGATCGGAGGGGCAGGATATGGATTGGATCTGTTTTCCTGTCGAGCCCCATTCGAATTCAAGGGCTGAGAAGTCCTTTCATAGCTCCGAGGACGTTCGTTACGCGGGGGGGAAGGCATTGGATCTTCAACAGGGCTTTCGTAGACGCGGACTCTGATTCTGCCACGGGAATGACGCTCTGGTTGGGGCATGGGTATGGGCCAATTCGAAGCTATATCCTGAAAAAGTTAGTGCAAGTCGTGTGAGGAACTGGCAGACTGACAACTGGATAGTAATATCGCCGATATAGAACTATCGGTAGGTGGCGAAGAATGCCTGGTGCAAAAACTCCAATTTTTTCGAGGCCATAGTTTGCAGGGAGCTACCTATATGAAACATTATTTTAAGCCGCATGTCTCTCAGAGGTAAGCAAGGCATCTCACAAGGCAAAATGGGTCGCTTTCTTCATGTGCGCGTGGCTGTGAAAAACAGGCTTAATCGCCACACTCAAGTATCAAAAACTTTTCAACACGACACTGAGGCTCCCAGAGGTGCAATGATACCCCGAGTTTTTGCACTTCTACGAACCATACCGTGGGGTGGTCAGCAGGTGCCACGCCCTGTCAACTGCGGCCGCCTAGGCGAGTCTGGGAATCAACAAACTGTCTTTCTCGACGAGGCCACCAATTGTCGGATGCGAATGGGAGAATGTTGGTGGGGCTAATGCAGAAGAGCTGCAAAGGCCTAGACACGTCAGTCTGCATTGAAACTCGTCAACACTAGCTGCATGTCCCACACGAGAACAAGTGGGTGTACCGTGTAATGCCTTGAGGGATTCATCCGCGATAATAACATTGGATCCATTGCATCGTGTTTAGGAGACGACGAGGTGAATAGATTGACTTGTTCGGATACAATTGTCTCTTGGTCAACTGGTCGCGATTTAAGGCTGTTTGATGTGAGCCTTGCACATTGACTATGCCTTGACTCGGCCTTGACTGCGCCTTGATTGTGCCTGGCCTTGGCTGGATAGTAGCCGTCACTTCCGTGAAAACTCTGCCAGGGTGACGCGTCGAGAGGGTGTCCTGGCGACAATAACAACCGAATCATGAGATCAGCGGGGTACGAGCAAGTCAAGTTCGTGCAGTTGAAAACGAGCCAATAAAACCCGCCTGCATCATGTTGGAGGCTGATTTCTCAGAAGCATCTAGAACCCACGTGATACATCAGCCATCAGATGACGCTGGCCAAGGAGCCTTTGCATATTTGCCTCTTGAGTTTTAAGCCTTGCGACTGAGGCTGTGCTGAATCGTGATATTTCTTGCAGGTTTATGTGCCTCGTACTGCACTTAGCCTCACACTATCGCTAATATAGATATGCAATTGGTTAAGGAGGTTGAAAGTGCAAGTTCATGATGGGAGTGACATGCAATTGAGGGTGTGGCAACTATCATATCCCGGCAGATGGCTACTCGTTCTTGAGTTTGCACGACGGACCAAATGAGAACTAAGCAATTCCAGTTGAAACCACCGAATAGGGTCGTATAATTCAGACCCGGGCTATAATTCTGATAGGATCGCCAAGCGGAGATCCCGACTTGCTAGCCCATCTCCACTCCACGGCTGTCTCAGTCTTGCAGAATAAGCACTAGGACAATAATTGACAGGGGATAATCTAGCATTTTTATACATTACAGACGTATAGTTACAGTTCAGTTGAAGATGCGAATCGACTTTATTTGCTTTCCTTCTCCGGTGCAGCCTGCTTAGCGGGTGTGCCTGCGTGTGCCTTGCGGCGCAGTCACGGAGCCTTGTTTTGGAGCATCCGGCTAGAGTTGCCAATCCACCAAAACCCGCGGGCTGCCTATGAAAGCTGAAAGAAGCAACTGATCGTAAATGGGTCTAAAACTTTCCAGATCGGTCTGATATCTCTCGTATTCGTCTTTCTCCATCTGCCTCTCGAAGATGGACGTCTTGTCCTGGATCAGTCTCAGTGCTCAGTTCGGCACTCATTGAAGAGCTGCTTCAGGATGGCGGAAGATCTGCCGAAACATGACACCGAAACCACTTCTGAAAACGAAAGCCGACTTCTTTTTCCGTAGAGCGAAACCAGAGCAAGTGATTCTTGTAGAAAAAAAGGCTGGTCGGGACTTACACATACTGTGGCTTACTCATGTTCGCTCGCCTAAGGGCTAGCGGAACCAATGGGTTGATGGCGCGGCACAAGTGGATCGCTTGTCTTCTTCACCTCAGAATCAATCCAAGCAGCTTCCTCTTGAGAAACCTGCATCAAAGAGCTCAGCCGGTGTTGGGTTCCGTTCTACACCATGCAGTGGACCGAGTCCTCTCACCAGGAGGCAGCAAATGACAGCACTGGCAGAGGCAAGCCAGTTGTCCCATCGGGAGAAAGCAGTTATCAATTCATCTCGATACAAAATCCAGCAGAAGCCAAAGACCGGAACAAAAGGCGCCTGGCTCGCTCGCACGCTGTGAAACAGGCCCTACGGAACAATCGGGGGCTTCGGGAGGCACCGAGGGTCGACGCCGGCGCATCAGGGCAGATCCTCCCCTGGTCCGTCTTGGTCTCTCCATCCGCGTACGGTCCTTTTGAGACTTTGTTTGGAGACTCGCCGAGGCTGAGAGCCCTGCTGAGTCACAGTAAGCGCTATAATCATGATCCAGTTACGGCATGAGCTCACGCCAGCCATGCAGGTGCCGCCAGACACGCCGCGGAGCCTGTGTTCAGCGTTGCGGACCCGGTGCTATTCCAGGACTTCAGCTCCGTCTTCCGTACGGATCTCGACGACCCAGCCCTCCTGAATGCCGTCATGCTCACCTTTGCGTTTGCGGTGACGGGGGGGAATATGGACCAGGAGTGCGTTGGATACCAGAACCAAGTACTGGCCACCGTCCGCGAAAGAATTAGCTCCCCGGAGACTGCATTATCACTACCGACGCTGGGAGCCATCTTACTCCTTGCTGGAATAGAGGTGAGCAATAAAATTATCTTTTCTTTCTGTAGCTAAATTGCAGCGTCGGTTAGGCTCGACTAGGTATGCGGTGGCAAGTCCAGCTACACATGGGTGCCATACGACGACTGCTCGACATGAGCCAGTCTAGAACCATCTACCTGACCGACGGAATCAAGCGAGCGATCTTCTGGTGAGCCATTCCTTCCCATATTTCATGTGCTTAGAAGCGCCACTACTCACGATTACCTTGCTCGAATAGGCAAGATTTGAACTCATCCATCATGACTGGATCCGACCGCATCATAGACCACACGACCTTTGGCGAGCTGCAGTGGACGCGGGACCCTTTCACTCCCACCTTTTTTGTTCTAGCGCCAGGTTTTCAAAAACGTATTCACTTGTTCCCCGAGGACTTCATCGAGGTCCTCAAGGACATTCACGCGCTGCAGTGTGTCCAAGACTTCCCTGGCTATACCTGCCAGAACCCGATCGAAATGCTGCGCGTCGATAATCAACAAGCGTCTATCGGGTCTAGGCTCGTGGATTTGCCCAAGCTTTCTCCTGTTCTAGAAGCTTGTCATCTAGCGGCGTATCTGAGCGCCTGCATGCTTTGTAGCAAGGTTTGGCGCCACTCGGTGATACCTGTAAGTGAACTGAACTGGCCTCGAATATTCGCCCTCTGGGAAGAGATTGGATCTTGCACCAAATTATGCTGACCCATGGGAAAGTCTCACGTATCACAGCACTTATTACGCAGCTTACAGGGGTCAAGTGATGATCCGTTCTGGAATGATGATCCGGAGCTTGTGATCTGGATGCTGCATATGGGTGGATCGTTCTCTCCCAAGGGAACAATACGCTCCGAGTTCAAGACGCTCCTGAAGAACCACGCATCGCGGTTCAGTGGAATGTATGGTTCCTCGGCGAAGCTGATAGAAGTTATGAAGCCATTTATTTGGTCTGAAAAGGCATATCGCGCGCAGGTTGAGGAGTTTTGGAAAGAGATCCACACAGACGCAGAATAATAGCATGTTATCAATCTAACTGTTGTTTTCCTTCGTTCCATGATCCTCAATGCTTATGTCAATATTTCACTTGCCAGGAACTGCTTGCTGAATGGATAATCAAGATAACCTACAGGATTCTTGATGGCGTAAAACGTGCTGCGGTCGTAATCATTAAGCGGCAGACCTTTCTTAACTTTAAACACTAGATCCGGGTTCGCAACAAAGGACCTTCCAAACATGATCATAATATCCTTGTTTGGATATGTATCGAGCACTCTCTGCGCATTATCCGGCCGATACCCCCCTGCGAGAAGGATCGGCCCGTCCCAGAGGTCAATCGCGAAATCAAGCGTCTCATTGACGGGGTGTTCTAGATCCATGTTATTTGAGACCCGCGGTTCGATTAGGTGGATGTAGCTGAGGCCAAGCATCTTCGCCTTGCCAATAACGTCGGAAAACTGCGGGATCGGGTCTCTCATACGCATTCCCTGGAACATGCTCCAAGGGCTCAGGCGGAGTCCGACACGCTGAGGCCCGATAGCGTCAGCGACCGCCTTTATGACTTCGCAGACAAAACGAGACCGATTATCGATACTGCCGCCGTACTCGTCAGTGCGGGTATTGCTGACGTCCTGTGTAAAGCTGTCGATGAGATAACCGTTTGCGCCGTGGAGCTCGACACCGTCGAAACCCGCGCGCATGGCATTCTCCGCTGCGGTGGCGAAATCCTGTACAATCTGGTTTATCTCCTCAACCGTCAGAGCCCTCGGCACTGGAGCGGCCTCGTCATGAGGAATGGCACTGGCGGACACAATCTCGATGCCTTCCATCTTGGCCGTTTCGGGGTTTGCCGCGCGGCCGATATGAAACAATTGGCAGACCATGAAGCAGCCGTTGCGGTGGACCTCGTCGGTGATGGTCTTCCAGGCTGCGACCTGGTCGTCTCTCCAGATGCCTGGCGCATTGGGATAGCCACCACCGCCTGGCGAGATGATGCCAGCCTCTGTGATAATCAGGGTGCCTGGAACTCGCGACCGCTGGCTGTAGTACTCCTTCATCATGGACGTCGCAGTATGGTCATCAGTGGCTCGGAAGCGGGATAGGCCGGGCATGCCAATGCGGTGCTTGACTTCGACTCCAGCGATTCTGAGTGGTTTCCAAAGACGAGATTGTGGCATTGTGGAGGAACGAGCTCGTGTGCTGAATTATGGAGGCAGACGTATTGGTAATATGTTTATTGCCAAAGTTGGATAGATGCAGTGTTTTTTAGTACGAATAATACTCCAATCTTTCCTTATTTATACACTTTAATCGTGAGCAACATCGTCCAGCCGTCTCATTTAATACATGTGAATAATATGCCCACAGCATCTCACGGTTCGACAATAGATTTTACCCTTTTGGGAAAAGAGATGTTTCCTAAAAAAGAGCGGGAGTCGCTTAGCGGCGGCCACCTAGATTTTACCCTTTTGAGAATGAGATATTTCCTAAAAGAGCCGGGGCTTTGACTAGCTCTCACCCCGACGACCGACCTGAATTTATTATATGAACCTGTGTGCCTGTCATGGCTTCCATGGGAGCTGTACTGTCTTCACAGCGGACAGACCCTCACCCCAATATCCCTATCAAACATGTCGTCTCCAAGTCCTGTGGAGAAGTTCGACTCGCTCTTGAAGCAGTCCGAATTCATCTTTGCCGTGTGTAAGTCCAGTCGTCACGCCCAGCATCACATCTTGTCCTAGGTTCGCCCTGCAACCGACAGCTAACTGGCCTCTCCGTCCCAGACTATCGCGGTCATTGGTGTCCCTTTTGCATGGGATATCTACGCACCTTCGCCTCGCTCATCAAGTCCATCACCGCAGCGGGCGGCATACCTGTCATCATAACCGCCGAAGACGAGTCGCATCTTCCCGCCACGCGCGACTCGACAGGGTACACAGGAGACGCCATCGTCGACCCACAGAACCTACTGGCGGCGGAACTGAAGGCGCGTGGCCTCCTTGATGTTGCCATCAGCAAGAAATCAGGGTACCCACATGGCATGGCGCAGCCATCCGTGCTCGTGATGCGGCCTGATGGCAGCGTACTACAGCATTGGGCTATTGTCCCCGGCCTGGTGAGTTACTTCCGCGGCGATTTGTTGTTTGTTTTCTTCTGCTGATCAAAGTAATCTTACCATAGATGAACCTTGGTGGTGCCAAGGATAGGCCGATGCTCGATCAAATCTGGGAGAATGTATCGAGGCAGCTTCAAGGACAAGAGGTGACATATACGACGTATTCTATGAGTGGGATTTTTCAGGCATTAGCTTCTAAGATGGGTAGTTAGAGAGGCCTTGAAACTAGGAGATGTGGTTTGTGACGTTTAAGTTGCCCTTTCAATATAACATTATTGAGACAATTTGGAAGTTTGTAGAGCAGATCATCCTTTTTGCCTGCGTTACTGGTAGGACCCACTCTTGGGAATAGTCCTGGGTATAAGGAGGCGGAGGAACAAATTTGTCAGATAAATGCTGGCTCAGGCTGGCTCAGGCTGGCTCAGGCTCAAGCGGCGACTGCTCAGACTTGAAAGAGGAAATGCATTTGTTCTATCCTTGATGGCTTGGTTTACATGATGGAACTAATCTCAAGACACTGGTAATGTATGTGCATGTTTCGATGTAACGATTAGATATCTAGATTTGACATGTAACATCTAAACTAGGCGCCGGGCTGGGCAATGGTAGATCCAACAGCTGAGCCGCTGACCTTTCCAAGCTCAAGAGCCGCATTCACCACACCGGCAAGACCCTCACCAGCGATCAAACCAGCAGCCACAGCAAATCCGTACATCTCAAAGTTGTTGTGGAAGTACTTCCTCCACCACCAGGCAGTAATGGACCCAAACAGAATTGCGTTGGCATATCCAGAGTCAACTCCAATAACCCAAGCAACACCAATGGACATCCAGTTGGGGAGCCAGTCGCGGTACTTCTCACGGGGACCGACAAGGTAGAGGTTCTTGGCGAGAGCCTGGATGGCGCAGATGATACCCATGGCAATGGCAAAGTAGCCAGATGACGCAGGAATGGGGATCTTGTCAAGGGTAACGGCTTCCGCAACAGCCTTCCAAGCCGCAACTGAAGGGGCTGAGAATTGGCAGACAGCCAACGGGTCGTCATTCGGCTTCCAGACACAGGGGTAGGCGGCCATGAACAGAACAAAGACTCCAGGGGCCAAGAAGACTGACACAAAAGTACCGATGGCCTGGGCGTAGAATTGCAAGTGGGGAGGAGTCTTGAGGAGGAATCCAACTCGGAAGTCGCTGACCAGGGAGGTGGCGACGTCGGCGGTTCCGGAAGCAATGTTTCCGGCGACCAGGTTGATTCGCTGGGCAGGCTTGGGATCCATGCCCTTGGTGATGCCACCGAAGACGAGCTGGGAAGCCTTGGCGGATGCGGTGAGAGGAGTGCACTAATCATGTTAGTTGGAATCAGACGCAATGGGTAATGGGAACTCACGTCAGTGACAGCGCCGCCATAGATACTGAGGAAGGCGAAGACAAGACCAAGGATACAGGCGAGAATGGCGAGGCCAGCGTTCATGTGGAACTGAAGCTCAGCGACGATGCAGGCAACGACAAGGAAGACGACGGAACCGACGAGCCAAACCCACATGGGAACCTGATCCTCTTGGGGGGCAAAGTCCTCGACAAGACCATCGTCCTGATCGGCCTTGGCAGCTTGCTTCTCGATAAAGGAAATGCTCTTGCCCTTGGCCTGCAGGGAGTTGTTGATGCTGCGGCACACGGATCGGATGGCGAACTTGGTACCGTCGTAGATGACTCTGAAGTGGATGAAGAATTCAACCAGGCTGTAGACGATGAGGACCATGACACCGGGCCAGAGGAACCAGTACCGGGGAGACGGGATGTAGTCGGGGTCGGTGGTGCCAGCCAGACTGTTGAAGGTCATGAGGCCTTCCCACTTGGTTCCGGGCTCGCCACGCTGAATTCCGATGCACTCTCCGTAGTGAACGAGGAGAGGACCAGCGAGGCCCCAGGCAAAGACAGTGCCTCCCCACCAAGAGACGGCGGCGTTGAGGCCGACCAGGATGCCGGAACCGAAGAAGGCAGGGGTCAGCTGGATGTACCAACCCCAGTTGTGAGGCTCGAGCAGGGCGTTGTTGCTGTGGCCGCTCCAGATGAAGAACCAAACAAAGATGTACCAGTTATGCAGGATGCCATCGGCGTACTGTCCCACGACGATGAGGAGGAGGGCTCCGATGAAGGCGTAGCCAAGAGCCTTGATCTTCTTCATGGCATCGGCGGCACCGGATCCGACGGCGTGCATGGAACGGATGGTCATGGCCGTGGCAGTGGGCGTGGGGAAGACCAGGTTCAGCTCGCGGGCGACGTTGATGATGAAGAACTTTCGCAGAGGGACGGCGGCAAAGAGACCGAAGAAGGCGCACACAAAGGTGATGGTGAGAATACGGCCGAAATCGCTCTTGGGGTCGTCCGAGAGAAGGTCCAACCTGTACATGGCGGGGAGACCAGCCACGAAGACACCGGACATGCCACCGGCGCCGGTAGCAGCAGCCTGAATGATGGAGTTTTCCTGGGGTCCAAACTTCTGGCCGATGTACGGGATGCCAGGCAGGAGCTTGGTCAACATGAGGATGAAGCCATAGCCGAAGATGGCTCCGAACATGGTCGCGGGAAAGGTGAAGCCAGTCTTGAGACCTGTTGACTGTTAGAGCTAGATGTTACAGAGGGTACAAGAGGACGGGAGACTAACCCAAGTACACGTTGGAGGCGTTGACGAGCGAACCCAGCACGATGCCGACGATGACGGCACGCGCAGTCAACGGGTTTGGCTCATGCTCGATGCCCTTTACCGGAGGAAAGCTGGTGAAGAGATCGGTGATGGTATCGTCCTCTTCGGCTTCGGACTTGAGATCCACATCATGGGGGTCCTTTTCGTCGTAGCGCGGCTCCTGGACCGGAGCGTCCCTCATCTCAGTGACGGCCATTATTGTGGATTGTCGAAGAAGGGCTCGAGGGTGTCGAACTCAGTACGGCTGAAGGTCCTGGATGGAAACCGAGGGGATAGACGGCCGTGATATTTATCCATCTCTGGAGAGTTTCCGCCGTCGGGATGATAGATAGCTCGACTACAGCCAACGCGACCTACACTCCCGCAGTCCCAATGGGGACGTCTCCCCCTGCTACTGCAAGAGCTCCCAGGGACTTTTTGCACATCGTCCCACGAGCAGAGCAGGCCACAGTCTGGACAAGACCAACCCGTTGGACAGGCGCACTGCGGCCCATTGACGATGAACCAGGGCGATTCCAGAAGTTCCAGGCTAGATTCCGCACCTTATCTGTGTGTCTAACAAGCAGTCGGCGAATGAGAGGCGCGGGACCTTTGCCAGCTGCCCAAACGGGGGAAATAGTCGGCGATCGCCTCTGGACTTTTGTGCGTGCTGCCCATGCGCGATCTGTGCCGCAAGGGGGGGCCTGGACGACTCCACCCCCGGAGAGGCGGGTGGCACCGCGGGAGGAGGAGATGGTGATACGCTGTGGTGTCAATTGTGAGGTATCATCGGAGGCGTGGTTACGGATAGACGAGGTGGAAGGTTGGTGGTGTCTCCGTGTTGATCTTTGTGGTGGTGGTTGGGATCATCCTGTTGATGGAGAGCTGTGGCGAGTGTGATACTGACCGACACGCATCTAGTGCACACGCATCAGTGTAACATGGGTCTGTGGAATCATCCAAGTCTCAAACTCACGCCCAACCCTTGGAAATACACTCATCCATCGGAAGTGGCTCCAACGCGTCACCATCGCAATCGCTTCCCATGATCCATTGCACCAGCCTCACCTCCCGCGGCAGTCTCATACGCGCCTCATACGACGTTGGGCGGCTCCCACATGGCGTCCCTAAAGCGTCAATCGCCCCGTCGGATCAAATGCCGTCTTGGTCTAGTCGGTCGAGTCAGTCCACCGGCGACGCGCCACAACGGTGCAAACTCGGGGGACCTTTGCAAGGCTTGGCAACCCTGCGCCGGGAACCTTTGCGCTCGGGATCCCCCAGAGATAGATAGTCGCAGAGATAGAGTGGTGAAGCCGGAGATGGAGTGGTCTGCAGCCGTTCTGTTGGCTGGGATAAGGACATTCACCACAGTGGAGAGCTTGCGCGCGCACGCTTCTGGCCTCGTTCTGGCCTCGTCCCACCGCATCGACAAGCTCAAACCGTCGACTCCTCCGTGTCGTAGAAATCTCCGGCGAATCGTCAACCTCATTTTGCGCCATCCCCACAGCCAGGTTTGGCCTCGACCGCATCACGAAAGCTAGTCAATTAAACATCCGAGTCCAGCGAAATATGCATAAGAATTAACTTAAAGTATTTCGCCGTATTCGTGGATCTCGGGGTAATTCAGCCCTGGTAGTGGCACGGTCGGTCTCGTGATGGCTGGGCTCGCTAATCCAGGCCACTTTAAAGGCCACTCTAAAATAAGGCCAAGACTTTGGTTCTCGTGCTATCAAAACCAACCCATTTTCCTGCTCTGTAATTCACCATCTTGAATAGGCAAGTCTATTGTGTCTTGGCAAGTCTATTGCGTCTTGGCAAGACCTTTTGCCTCAACTCTGGAGTATTTGGCTCACCACTGGGGGCCAACTGCTCCCTTTTCGGATCTCTCCGAGTAATCGACAGTGGCCAACAATCAAGACCGCCGGGAGCCCGAGGTAGTGGCTCACGAGGATGCAAGTCTGCCCTGGGGTATGATTGCCACATGCCAGAGGGTTGCTGTGCAGTCCTCGATCTTTTCCAGGGTGTGGTCCCACGGAGTTTACTTCCGGGCCCGACCACGGCGATGCTAACCGGACTTTCGATCATCTGAATATCAGATTACCACTTTTCTGGGACAAGAGCCGCACGCCTAAGTTGTATTGTAGTAAGCCTCCAATTTCAATATCGATTTCAATCATCAGCTCCATGTCAAGCTCCAGCTCGCCGAACAGGTGCTTGAAGCCTTGTCAAGTAGAGCAGTCTAGCTGATGAACATAGACTACAATGCACGAGAGGCCTGGAATCCAGTCACCCTTCGGTTACTTCGGCTGCTCCGTCTAAACACAGAATCGCCCTCTGGCCTTCAGAGCTGATCGTCCAGATCTGCACGAGACCTTTGAAATCGGCAGCCCATGCATGAGGCCTAGGCCCTTGCCACTTCCTGCATCAAACCGATCCTATGTACACTTTTCCACGAGAGAGCAAGATGACAGCCGATGCCTATCAAGAAAATCTCTCAGGGTTCTTGTCCCGGAGTTCTGGATCAAGGATATCAGCGGGCGCTTGCAGACTGCGGCCGCTGTTCTGTCATCTGGCCGATGGAGCTGTCATATGTCGATTGTACTGACAAGGCATTTTCGGATCAATCGGGTAAACAGACGATAAAGGCTAGCCCAGATTCCTCCTCACTGCTATCCTGAAAGAGGTCTTCACGATGTTGAAGTTAGCTTGCTGACGAGTTCGGTACGAGTTCGGTATTCACCCAATGACAACCACAATAAGCCTCAAGCTAAACGACGCGGAACAGGCGCTCCTCTCCCAAATCAATGGCCATCGTTTAGTGACCCAAAGGGCCCTGCAATCCTTCGAACCGGCAGTGGATGGCATCCCATGACCCCGGCCCTTCAAAGGTCCCATGCGTATGGAGCTTCCATTTCTGGATGCAGCCCTGCCAAGGCAACACCTAAAGCTGCCACTAAAAAGCACCTTACAAGTCTCCCCACACTGGTTGCCATGCACTCGGGGCCTGTACATACTGCTTCGTCTAGAATCGGTTGCAATTCCCGTCACGTCCCCGTCGTATCAATCCTGAGTCTTATCGCTTGATAAGTGGAGCGTGTCGCTACCCAAGAGGTTATTTGTGCGGCGTGAATCCACCTGGCCACCGCAGGACTCATGCACCATGGGCAGGTGTGTGCAGTATCTCCAATCTTATAAATCTAGCCGTTGATTGGCCTATTTACTGCTATCGCCACTTGATGCTATTTTGGTCACTGCTGTCCGAGCAGAGGCAACCTAGATCTGGTCAGTAACCCTAAGTCAACAGCGAAGCTTATCAAGCATCTGACTCAAGATTCCTTCGTGCCATATCTTGGTCTACGATGCACGTGGCCGATATTTGAGTAACCATCGACGAACTATTATCGATGAGTGACAGCGTGATGCCATTTACAGGATGTTAGTGGATGCTGCATTGAGATGCGAATCACCTCATTGGGCAAGCTTGCCGCTTAACCCGTCCTGCCAGGGTATACAGTAGCTCCCGGAAGAACCTTTGGTTTGAGCGTCCTTTGAAGAAGTCGCCGAGAATGATCGTCATCAACCGCCGACACTATCCTTGATTAGATATAAATGGCCTGCAATTTGCAAAAGATCCGTCAGCTTGTCTACCCTGAACGTTATCCGGAACTGAAGAGTCGCCGTGTGACTCACCGAGGGGTTTCCTCTTCATCCAATCTCTGCGCTTATTGACGGTAGATCTAATTGAAGGATGCATAGAAGAAGCCGTTTATCCGACAGGAACGACGTGGTATCTCATTAGATCCGATCTTCTGCGGCCTTTGTCTGAGAATGAGACATGTCGAAGTCACTGCGGACCGAGCACATTCCCTGGAAAAGAAATGATTGCCTGAAATGTACTGACAGCTTGAGGAATTCAGTGCCTAGAATCCGTCATTCCTGTGTACTGGAAGCACACCGGTGGTTAAATGACTACAGGGCCAGCCTAGCAAGCCTACTACTTAAGTGAGTGCACTGCCCAAGCAATTGGATGGGCACGCTTTTCCTTTTTCATTTTTGCAGTCCTGCCATTGTGATTTGAACCAACTGTTGCAGCAGCTTGTAGCACTTTCTTTATGCTCTCTTTCTTCTGGCTGTGCTGAGGATCATTTGATCAAGTGCTCCAACCCTCCAGTCCGCCTACTACCTCGGTAGATCTCAACTCATCCTCTTGAGAGGATCCTCAAATAGATTAAGACCCTCTGTCTCCGGCCCGGTTTGCACTAAATGCATCTCCCACTAAAATCATTTTCCTTTTTCATTTCCAGGCATATCTTTACCTTGATTTGACCCCTTTCTACGCTGCTACAGAATGTTATGTCTCCATTGTAACCTGCCAGTAGGTTGCATTGAGAAGCGCCGTAATGGGTATAATATTCTGCACGTTATATAATAATGTTATGGTATAAATTAAATAATTGTGCATTTTTAACTAGGTCAATAGAATATGAACAAGATAAATCATAAATTAAATAAATATAATTTGTCAAAATAAAGCATTCTAAATATTAAATAATAAAAAATGTTTATTATTTCCTTTTCTCTATTTTTATATAGCCATGAAATGGCTAAGCAGGGAGGCGGGATTGATTAATTATATTACCTTGGCATTTATCTATTCTATTTTTCCTTTCCGTTTTTATCGCATCAATTGAATAAACGACACATCCTTGAAGCGACAATCCAATCATCTCCACTAGTGGACTGATGCTAGGTGTAGATTCTGAGACACATTGGGGGCTGAGCCTTTTTCAGTCACATGCGAGATCTGGGTTGGGTGTTCGTTATGATTCAGCTTTTAATTGCCCCTTCAATGGGAAAGTGCTGATGTCGTGTGTGGAGAGTAGGGCTTAAAGAGATAGGAGTGCCGGGAAGCTCCGCTAAGATTCTTCAAAGTTGCGCCAATAAGATCTACTATGTGATGTACGGATACTATTTGAGGCTTCTCTAGTGCTTAGGAAATCAATGCAAGGACTCAGGGGCTTCCAAGCTGCCTGCCGAGAGCCCAGCCCATTCCATAGGCTTGCTTCCCGGGATGCTTCCGAAGGACTAGCGGCTGACTGGTGGCCGCCATAAGTGAAGCCAGGTCTTTAGTTCAACGCCTAGTTTCTCCCTGGCAGTCAGCTGCCAATCCAGCTGCAAGAAAGGCGAATAGACGCTGCGCGCACTTGTGGGGAGCGTGAAAGATGGTGATGATCCTCGAAGGATCCTGTACCTAGCTTAATGCAGGTAGCTTGATGCACCTTTTGTTAGTACTTTTGAGAAAGGAAGCGTTTCTTCGCCTCGATGGGCGTTTTTAGGCCCAACCTTGCAAGCTACCAGTGTCGCAGCCATCTTTGAAATGGAACCTCGCCTTACCCGATACAGCAGCAATGACGCTTTAGTGTCTTTGAGGGATGTCATGAGTAAGACAAACGCAGTTCTCACTTGGGGGCGGATCGAGAGCTACCCGGCCGGGCTGCAGGCTTTTTGACGAGGAATCAAATCATGGGAAAGACATTCCCATGCACGAAGCTTCAGGTAATTTATTCAAGAAGCCTCTCCAAGTCCTGGCTACAGATACCACCCTTGCAGAGCCTACCGCCCCGTCAGGATGACGATGAGAAATCATCATGTGGCCATCCCATCTTGTCAAACTATGCACTTTGTTGAGTCCGATATTTACGTAGGCCGTTGCTGCCATAGCTGGGCACTCATGACAATCTATTCGTCTGTCTCTTTGCAAGTACAACCACGTACCGCGGCGGACTACACAGCGCGGAGGCGATCCGAGCTGGGTTCATGAGTCAGAACCCTTGTGTGTAGTTGTGGCTGCAAGCCTCCTCTTAACGCTGGTAGGTCAACACCAAGACTAGTATCGCTGTGGCTGTTTGACATTATTAGACAAATTGCAGACTTCCATCTTTATTAGCTAATGAATCTGCACCCCATATGTATACAAACCAGTCGCAGACCACTTCTTGAAGAGTGGGGATCCAGGTCTGCTCCACCTACTTGGATGATTGCTTTGTTCCACATCTCATCGACCATTTGCTGAATGGCTACCCCCGGCTCGGATCCGGCTGTCGATGCGCAGTCCAGATCGTCGCTTGTCATAGCGATCTGCATCTCCTTTGTGATTTTGTCATTTTTGATCGTCGCCTTGAGGCTTTACGTTCGCGTTGTTCTCCTCAAGGCCCTGGGTCCCGATGACTGGACGATTTGCGTTGCTCAGGTACACTTCTCTGAACGAAGAATCTCCTGGGGCTGTAAGCTGATGAATTTCTCAGGTCCTCGCCATTGTCGTTTCCATGACGACTATTTCGGGTACGTCGTCCCATTGTTTATAGACAGATGGATTCTAACTGTCCCAGAGGCAAAATTTGCCATTGGTCGTCACATATGGACTCTACCGCCAGATCGTATCCACAAACAATTAAAGGTCCGTATCCTCGCAATAAGCAACTTAGTCTCACATGGTAACCATATTAGGCTCTCTATGTTAATATTATCATTCATAATTTAGGAATGAATCTGATCAAGATTTCTTTTCTATTACAATATCGTCGCATATTCTCGACCAAGACCATGAAACGAGTCACCCTTCTTCTGCTATGCGTCATTTCAACATGGGCTGTAGTCCAGCTTCCAGTGCTCGCACTTACCTGCTTTCCCCTGTCCGCTATAGTGCCATCCATGGCGGATACCTGCCTCCCGACTTTCCCGAGTTGGTACTTTACGACGTATTTCCACATCGCCACCGACTTCATCATCTTCATTGTCCCCTTGCCAACCGTGTTTTCTCTAAATATGGGGTGGAGGCGGAAGCTTTGTCTGGTAGCTATTCTCTCCATGGGGCTTTTGTAAGTTGATTTATCCCGTTCGGTTGAAGATGCTCAGAAGTTCGAAGCTAACTGCCTTCGTAAGTACATGCATCATATCTATCATTCGAGCCACGACGCTGCACCAATGCCTTGTTACACCAGACCCGACGTGGGATACGACAGATGCTGCATGGTGGACCGTTGTCGAGATAAACTGCGCCATCATCTGCGCATCTTTGGCCACTCTGCGACCACTTCTTGGCAAATTGGTCCCTGGTTTCAATTCAAAATTGACAGACGGTTCAAACAAGTCCTATACGGTGGCTCGGCCGAATAGAATGACATTTGAGCGTATGCCAACGGCCTCGGGAGGGGGAAGCAACAACAACTTGGCACTCGACGAATTTCCTGTACCAAAACAGGGCAATTTTGTGAGAGAACCGGATTCGAAATATGGAGTTCAGGCAGAAATCTATGCATCAACGGCAGATTTGAAAGCAGTGGAAGGGGATCATCGAGAGTGTGTTCCTGATGCTACCTACAAGCCCAATATCAAAGTCACGTACGAGGTGGCTATGACTAGCGAGGTGTCTGGTAGGCCGGCAGAAAGAGGGAGGATGAGAAGCAATGATTAGATTCGGACCACTTTCTGCACCGCATCATTTGACTCTTATCTATAATTTAATGTTCTCAGTCTTTATTAGTTCTTCCTTTTTAGGACTGATTGATTTCGTCTTTAATGGTAAAGAATTATATGTGATATCAAGTTTTACTCTCCACATGGTATAGGGTAAATAGGTGGACATTGTGAACAATGATTCCGATGATACATGGCAAGCTCTCGAACGGAGCACACATTTGCCAGTTACTATCACCAGCCATGATGTTGCATTACGCTTCAATGGCAATACCCGCACATCCTGGGTATGCCACTGATGGGGAAGCGTATTCTTCAGCTCAAACAACCGACGCCAACACGGCGGACGCACTTAGACCTAGCATGGATCCAACTCAATTTCCAATCATAGCCAAACTAGACAATGTCTCTCAATAAGCAGAAGCATATAATAATAAAATAGGTAGTCAGGATCTTCAAACAATTGAGTGCAAACAAATGAATTATGCGCTACATCACGTCGCTATGTGCTGTGAAGATGCCCCACAACCGTCGGGTGCAGGACTTCCGATCGGCTACAAGCCGGCCCCTGCAATATCCGACGCAATCGGCTGTCGCTACGAAGGGAATAGTACCGGGGAATGGACGGTAAAAGTAGGGGAAACACTGTCGAATAGGAATGTCCGAAATACGAGAGATCCCCAGTGGAGCGTCCTACTTTTGCAGTTTACAAACCCTCCTCCAGACTCTGGCTATTCCTTACGATGTTCCATGACCCCATCCAGGTTCTTTCTCTGCTCGGCGATTTTAACTGGATTGAGTTTCCTGTACCAAGCCGTAAATGTGTCTTTAACTGTGACATGCGACAAGGGCCTCACCGTAAGCTCGACCAAGAGTTGTAGACTACAGAGATGATGCTTCCAAGTCTTGATTGTCATACCCTATAGCAGGTGGTTAGAAGAGGCACATCCCCACTCTGTCAGGCTCAGTACCGTCTAGGCCGAGAGTATGCTTATTCTTAAGGGACCGTCGCCTCCGGTCGCAGTCGCAGCAAAATGAAAAATATGCTCGACTCCATCTGCTCCAAACAGGATGTGGTTGACCCCGCCTCGCTGTATGGGGTAGAGGCAGCCGGTGGATGCTACCCCAACAAAGTTGACATCTCCACCATTATTGTGGTTTATGCCTCACACCAACAGTCTCGCTCTTCGGGGAGTTGGTCCCGATATGCACCCCATGCTTCATGCCGTGCATCCTTGCATGTTCTCGGTAGTCCGGACAAATTTGGAGTCCGGCAGACAGACTGAATGATGGGTCACATGGAGGAGAAGTCTCATGGTCCCTTGATTGAGCCATTGCGATCTAAGGTTCCAACGACGGCCGGGCTTGAACTGTAGTCTTTGTGTTGACTATTAGATGGATGGAGAGGAAGAATCTGGAGCAAGCCATAGCATACAAGAACGCCGAGCACAGAATATTGTTGAGCTTCGTATTCTGACATGACTCGATCAATACAACAGGGTAGTGGTCTGGGGATAATCATCGGATCTCGTTTTCGGAACCTGGAGAGAACGAAACGTTGCTTCCATTCCCCTCTCGACTTCCCCGCATGCATATCCCTGAACACGCGTATCTCCATGCAGCTAACGTTGGAGCTTTGCTTGAAGCATCCAGATAGTGGATCAGGCGCTGCAAGTCGCTGACGGTGAGGTTGTCCGTGATGCTGCTGCAATCTTCCGCAAGACTCCGCAAGACTCCGCAAGACTCCGCGAGCCTCCGCACAAACCTTGCCAAAAACCGGGCGACCCAGATTTCGACCAACTGCAGCTCTTGTTAGGCTCTTGTTCCCCGCATGGGGAAATTCGGTATTGGCTCGCGATAGTCCGTGATGTAGCATTCGCCTCTCGCAGTGGTATCACCTCGGCGCGATTACGGGTCTGTTACTGACGATCTTGACCGGTTTGTCGTATTGCGGGTAAATGGCTATCCATCTCTGTAGGGATCATACCCCGCCTATTTGTCTTGCTTGACAGGTGATGTGCAAAAATGTAACCTCCCGCCACCGCCTTGCTCGAGAATCAAGATTTGTAAGAATCACCGCCGCAATGTTTACTTTGACTTCAAGACCCACACCAATGGTATTTGAGCAAGCTCGTTGCCGCCAAAGTGGTCTGTTGCTTGCCTGATAGGAACCAGGACTCATCCAGCAAACATGTCTGCTGAAAACTCCAAGCCCTCGGGCAAAGATGACTACGATGGGACCAGACACAGCATCGACTCCCATGTCGAGGCGCAACAGCGACAACTCGGCGGAATGGATCCCGCTCACCGACAAAGGGTCGAAAAAAGCATGAAGCGCAAGCTGGATACTCGATGCGCTCTGTTCGTCCTCATTTACATTATGAATTATCTGGATCGCAACAACATTGCCGCAGCCCGACTCAAGGGCCTGCAGGACGACCTCAAACTCGACGACACCCAGTACGCAACATGCCTCAGCATCTTGTACGTCGGCTACATTTTGATGCAGGTCCCATCCAACATGTTTATCAATCGAATTGAGCGACCTTCTCTCTACATTGCCTGCGCCATGTTGATTTGGGGGCTGGTTTCGACCCTGTCAGGAAACGTGCACAACTTTGCGGGCATGGTGGTTATCCGATTCTTCTTGGGCTTTATTGAAGCTGCTTTCCTTCCGGGCGCCCTCTTGATTCTCTCCAAGTGGTACACGCGCCGAGAATTGACCAAGCGAAACGCCATTCTCTTTTGCGGCAACCTCATCTCCAATGCCTTCTCAGCCCTGGTTGGCGCTGGTGTCTTGTCGAATATGCAGGGCGTTCTCGGACATGCCGCATGGCGATGGCTCTTCTGGATTGAGGGTGCCGTCACAATGAGCATTGCCATCTCGGCTGCCTTTATTCTCCCAGATCTCCCCCACAACTCGAGAGGCTTTACCGAGGAGGAACGCAAGGTGGCGCAACTCCGGATGATTGAGGATGTCGGAGAGGCCGACACTGACTCTGCCGAGAATGGCATCTTCTACGGCCTGAACTTGGCGTTGAAGGATGTCAAGATTTATCTCATGATGCTCACCTTTACGGCTTATGTTGTCGGTCTTTCATTCAACGCATTCTTCGTATGTCCCTTGTCCAGAGACGTCGTGTCTTTGTCAGAAACTAACAGTTGCAGCCCACCCTTACCGGCACACTTGGCTTTGGATACGTTCCCACATTGCTCATGAGCTCTCCCCCTTGGCTGTTCTCATGCATCATCTCCCTCATCAATGCATGGCACTCGGATCGAACACAGGAAAAGGTTTGTCGCAATTATACCTTTATGCTCCATGGCATTGACTAACTTCTTGCAGTTCTGGCACATTGTTGGCCCGATTTGTGTCGGCATGGTTGGTTTCATCATTAGCATGGTTACCCTCAACGTCGCCGCCCGCTACGTCGCTCTGTTCCTCCAAGCCAGTGCCTACGCAGGATTCATCGTCTTTTATTCCTGGATCAGCTCCTCCTTCCCCCGACCTCCCGCCAAGCGCGCTGTTGCGATTGCAATGATCAACGCCTTCAGTCAGCTTGGAAACGTGGCAGGATCTTACGTTTGGGCCCTCAAGGCAAACGGTTACCGCCAGAGTTACGGCATCGTTCTGTCCATGTTTGGCGTAACAATCATGGGCTGCGCAGCCTTCCGATGGATCTTGGTTGGCCTGAACAAGAAACTTGATGCAGGCGAGGAGGCTTGGGAAGTGAACCAGGACGTTGCAAAGCAGACGGCTGCAGCTGAAGATATGGACCAGGACGAGGCTTTGCGGATGAGGAGAGGATTCAGATACCTTATCTAGGTCGGAATGCCTTATCTAAGGTCGGAATTGGCCGGCCGGGTTTAAGACCTTATGGATGGAATACGACTTGACGACATTATTGCGGTCGGTCTTGTTGCCGTACATGTACAATATCACTGCATTGTGGAGCGCTTCCATTAGCTGGCGCAACGCCTTCATGTATCAATTTGAATAGCGGGGTATTAGACCCGGTTGATCCTGGAATATATCGAGGTTTCAATAGCAAAGGATCCAGACGTTCATGTGCACTTTACGCTGACGAACTAGGATCTCTTAGGGTATCAGCGCTAACATTCGAGGAAATGATCGCCAGAGACCACCCACGCAATTGGACAACGGTGAAGCACGAAAGGCGACTCTTCTATCGCGACATTTGGTCAAGCAAGATAGAGCCTGTGTTACTGGTCAACTCGGTGTTGTGTCTGAATCGAGCACAAAATTCTCTCAATTGACGTCATGATCCCAGTTGAAAGCCAAAAGAAATACAATTCAATGCATACTTTGCGCTAGAACAGGATAATGCATGCATCCCCACGGCGATTGCGCAATCCTGAAGAAGGAATACTTATTCAAGTCCGTTGTCCCTGTTTGAAAAACATGCCAAATTGTAGTCACTCCGTCATCATGGCAGAATCTAAAGTGGTTGAATCGTCCCCAGACAGCGACGGCGCTGGTACCATCACAGATGTTGAGATTAACGAGAGATCCCTTTTGAGGAAAATCGATGCCAAGCTTCTTCCAGCCGTCGGAATACTCTATCTACTGTCGTTTTTAGACCGTAGCAATGGTGAGTCTGCCATTGAATGCACGGCCGTCTCTAACACCATCTAGTTGGAAATGCAAGGATTGAAGGAATGGTCGATGACCTTAACATGAGTACGGATGCCTATCGATTTTCATGAATTTTTCTAACGAGACGAATAGCTGGCAACCAGTACTTGACAGGATTAACGCTCTACTTTATCGGTTACGTCCTTTTTGAGGTTAGCTAAGCCTAGACAGGCCGCAACTATTCTGACACCTTCTAGATTCCGTGCAACATTATTCTCAAGCGAACAACTCCTAGGCTTTGGTTACCGACACTCACAATCGCCTGGGGTATCGTCGCAACACTCTTGGGTGTGGTCCAGAATTTGACAGGATTTTTGATCGCCCGTTTCTTCCTCGGAGTCACCGAGAGTGGACTTTTTCCAGGAGTCGTCTTTTACTTTTCCATGTGGTATAAACGACGCGAGAGACAATACCGGATCTCTCTTTTCTTCAGTGCGGCATCTCTTGCAGGAGCTTTTGGAGGGATCCTCGCATATGTAAGTCGGTGATCGCTTCTACAGTGGCAACGCTAACATACACAGGGAATCGGAAAAATGGCTGGCGTGGTGTGGGAGAATGGTTGGCGGTGGATTTTTATTCTTGTATGATTCGGACCCCGGGTCAAGTTCAGCACTAACTCGCCATAGGAAGGAATTGCAACAGTTCTTGTGGCTGTGGCAGCGTTTTGGTTCATCGAGAACTATCCAAGCACGTCTCGATTCCTGACTACCGCAGAACGGCAATTCATCCAGACCCGGCTGGCAGCCGATAGTGATTCCACTCACGACGAACAGTTCAGTTGGGATGCGGTCCTTCAAGCCTTCCGTGACCCCAACTGCTGGCTTTACGGGCTGGGCTTCCATACTATGAGCCTGCCTCTTTACACGCTGTCTCTTTTCTTGGTAGGTTGAGAAGCCGAGTGTCTAGTTCTTGCTGACCTTTTAGCCTACTATTATCAAAGACCTTGGATACACCGCAGCAAAGGCCCAGCTTCTTACCATTCCTCCCTATGCTGTTGCGTTTATTACGACTCTTAGCGTTGCGGTAGCCTCTGAAAAGCTTGGAAAGCGAGCCGTTTTTATTGCTGGGTCCTCGGCTGTTGCATCGATCGGATATATCCTACTGCTAGCGAACACCGATCCTACAGGCCGACCAGGAATGTCCTACGCTGGAACTTTCTTTGCTGCTGCTGGAATCTACCCGGCTACTGCCTTGGTGCTATCTTGGCCGGCGATAAACGTCTCTGGGCAGACAAAACGCGCCATTGGCAACGCGATGCAGATTAGTATTGGTAACCTCGGTGCTGTTATGGGCACTCAGCTTTATCGCTCAGGGGATGGGCCAAGATTCATTGTCGGCCACTCGATGGCATTGGCCTACTTGATTGCAAATATTGTAGTCGTGACCTTTTTGGGATGGAGGCTGAGGAAGGAGAACGAGAGGAGGGCCGATTTGGCACCCGAGATTACCGATGTCGGGGAGGTAAAGGACTGGGAGGGAGATGGAGATGTTAGATGGAGATATGAGTGGTGAATAATGCATCATGGAGACTGCAACGGTAATTGTGGGATTGAGAATCGAGATGGTAAACTAGCTAAGCTCATAACTCACAACCCGCACCGGTGAACTATTCAATCCTTGGCTTGTGATCTGGTTTACTTTGGATATTATTTCGTATTAGTTTTTTCTAAAACTTAGCCGGAGACGTGTTCTACCATAATAGTACATCCCTCAAGACCTAAAACTGTCCACAAGATGCTCATCATGGTTCCGTGGCAGCGCATCAACAAAGGAGTAAAAATCACACATGCTAGAGTTCACCAGGTATTGGCTTTGTCGGCACCAGTTCCTCCTTGATCTTGTGAAATGACTCACCTGGCTCTGGCAAGTCATACTCATGCCTCCACCAGAGATGTGTAACATCCGATCCTGCGACATCCGAACCAAACCTGATGATGAAGTACTCCTTATCATATCCAGTTTCTCGGGCCAGTTTGACACAACCATCATAGCTTAAACTCCAATAAAAGCTGTCCTCTTGATACGGAACTAGCCCGAATGTATCAGCGTCCCGACCCATGTACGAAACATACAGAGAGTCCTCGTGGTGTTTAATGTCAATGAAGAAATTCCCGCTATTGAGATATCGTCCGACGTAAGAATTCAGAGGGTGAGTGGGTGTTTTGGCTGTTCGGCCATCGGCGAGACTCCTGTTGACATTGATATGTCGTTCCAAACTAGATGCCACTGACATGCGAGCCAGTTTGCCGTAATCTTGAGCATTGTCGAGGTTGTTGAACAGGGCTTCGATGAGAAGTTCCCCAATCCAACGTACTCCTCCGTTGAGGGACAGCGAGTTTGTCAATACGACGATAGCGCTGCCGGTTTCTGGGAATAGAGCGTTGTACGTGTTGAAGCCCGGAATTGATCCGCCATGATGGAGGGCTAGGCGAGACGGGGCGCCAGTGCCTACCATTGGGTCCAATTCAGACTTGCCGTTGTCGCCTGGTGATAGGATTCCTGGGAGTTGAGTGCGAGCCCAGCCATAAGCATATGAGCGCTCTCTCAGCGAACGTGAGGGCAAGAGAATGTGGCCCTGCCAGAGGTCCAACACACCCTTGAGAGGTTGTCCGTCTGTCGAATCGGAGAAAGTCATCTCGTCGCGAGCACAGGAAATAAAGGCAGAATAGAGACGTAGGAGGTCGTTGACTGAGCTCCGAATCCCCCCAGCTGACCCCATCAAGACGTCTTTGCCCTTGAGAGGTGGAGCAATCTGAACAACGGATGCATTTTCAAGTGCCGCGTAGGGCTTTGCTTCGTTTTCTCGGCACTCGCCTGTGTAGTACGTTCTCGTCATCCCAAGCGGAGTGAGCAGTCGATCTTGGAGAAAGTCAGCAAACGAAGCTCCGGACACTTTTTCAATGACTTGGCCCAACACCTCGTAGGCGAAGTTGTTGTAGACGAAATGACTTCGGAACGCGCGGGCGGCTGGCGCATGGTTGAGAATGTGGACGGCCTTTGATCTGGCGAGGAAAGGAACATTGTCCGAAGCCAGCCAGAGAGAATCCAGAGCGGCAAGCCCAGTTCGGTGGCAGAGAAGATCCGCGATTGTCGCGTCGCCGTACGCGTCGGAGCGGTTGAAGTCTGGCAGAATCGTCTTCAGCGGGACATCCCAGGACAGCAGCGATCCATCGTGGATGAGGGAAGACACCAATGCGGCTGTCATGGCCTTGGTGAGGGATCCCAGCACGAAAGTCGTGTCTTCGTCGCAGGGCGCTTGCTTCTCAACATCGGCGAACCCGTACGCGGCTGTGTAAACCACCTCATCTTGGTGCAAAACGCCGAGCGCGATTCCTGGAATACCTGAAGTCCTGCAAATGTCGCGAATTATTGGGGCCAGAGCCGCGAACTTTTTGCTCGAGACCATTGTGAAGTTGATCCATTCACAGTACAGACAGCATTGAACGGACAAGGATATCAGCGAATGAGAGAGTTGTATTGACAGTACATCGATTTACATCGTTTCCCACCTGTTGCCTCCAAAAAAAGTGTATTCAATCCCGGGTACAATAGTGAAAGAGATGCCACTAAAATTACAGCACTCGCAACCACTAACATCAACTGTGGAGACAGCACACGGAAGCTGCTTTAGCGGGGTAAACTCCCGAAGCTCTCAACTCAGCCCCGCAACAGGTGTGATGCTGCGACAATTGAAGCATCCGACGCTCAAGCGGACCAGTGAGGTGTGGCATTGTCATGATCTGATGCACTTCAACTGGACTGCGAAGATGCATGTCACCAGAAACAGATCGATGCTCGCCATGATGTGACAGCCTCGAGATGAGGCAATCGTTTGTGGGGGTAAGCATGATGACGTCATAAGGAAGCATCATCGACCTTGAAGGCGGAGCAGTCAATTACGTGGGACATCTGCAGACGACTTGCAGGAGTAAAGGTTAGTTCTCAATGTTGGTCATTTAGCCGAGACTTTTTCTCGGCCAGCAAAGCCATGCAAGGATGTTGGGGACTGTGAATGGGTTACGAGCTGGCCGACCCGCCGAGACAACTCACTGAGCTCGGTGTCTCGGCGAGGCTATTATTGGTGAGAAGAGAAAGGATGGGAGCGGTGCATGACGGCTTAGGTGGGCTTACAGTAGTCAATCCGAACTGCCGGCCGAGCAAGGGTAACAGAGTTGGCTATGGTGGTGTCGATGATGGCGCGTGAGTGCATTTCTGCCGCACAAAAGCATCGAGGTCAACACGGCAATAGCTTCGTGCTCTTGGCCTGCTCACCGGGCGACCTTGGGACTCACCGGGTGACGTTTCGTACTCACTAACGCATCCCCGCATACCATCCGGTCTCTTCGAAAGCATCACAGCGCATCTCAACGCATCTGGACTCCGGTGTGCATTTGAGGGTTGCATCGTCTTATCATGTGGCGCTGACGCTTCTGACCGAATGCGCTCAATTGCCCCTCATTGGCTTTGTCCTGCAATCCCCCTCACCATGGGTTCATGCGGTCCCACCAGTTTGCACAATCCTTGCAACGTGCCTAATCGGGGGACGACGCGCAGGTTGTGTCATTGTTGGTTGCCAACTGGTGCAGTCGGCGTCGGTTGAGGCCTCAGCGGTTGGCCTCACCATGAGATGCCGTTTCTCACCGAGTTATGTGCAAGGTGAGCGCCGTCTGACAGCTTCGATGTCGAGATCTCTGTAACTTTCGGGCCTCAATCATCTGTGACGTGTCGTCGGCGCTGGCGAATTCGCTGTGGGATGCAGCTCTGCAACCAGCGTCGATGACATCACTGGATCCACGGGTCCATTCTTCCACCGCAATTCTCTCTCCCTTCGCCTCCTCACCTCCACGCAACTGCGCCGTCCGTGCCATGGCGTCCATTCCCTTTACGGTGTCCTCCCGTAGAATGCGTGTTTCGTTTGGCTCGATCCCCGCTCGTGCCGAGAGGCGGTTGCTGGGCACGAATAAAACAGCTCTGCGCTCCCGTACTCTTAAGCCCGTCCTCCCCCAGTCGCACTTCTGTCCTCCATCCTCATACACACACCTACCACCATTAACCACGTCAGAAACTTCTCCCCCTCGCCTGTCACCATGGTTCAACAAATTCCCAAGGCGTCCAAGCTTCAGGACCTCTTCAGCCTCAAGGGCAAGGTCGTCGTCGTCACTGGCGCCTCAGGACCCCGCGGCATGGGCATCGAGGCCGCTCGTGGCTGCGCCGAGATGGGCGCCGACATCGCCATCAGCTACTCATCCCGAAAGGAGGGCGCCGACAAGAACGTCGAGGAGCTCACCCGCGATTACGGGGTCAAGGTCAAGGCCTATAAGCTCAACATTGCCGACTACAACGACGTCGAGCGCTTCGTCAACGACGTCATCGGCGATTTCGGAAAGATTGACGGCTTTGTTGCCAAGTAAGTCAAGCTGGATCGGATGTCCCACATCTGTCGATTCTTGTGACCCCATATGTCAATTCTCGTCGCCACACCTGTCAATTCTCGTCGCCACATCTGTCAGTTCTCGTGACTAACGAATGCAGTGCGGGTGCTACCGCCAACGCCGGTGTCGTCGATGGCACTGCAGCGGATTGGGATCACGTCATCCAGGTCGATCTCAATGGCACGGCGTACTGCGCAAAGGCTGTCGGAGCCCACTTCAAGAAGCAGGGTCACGGCTCATTCGTGGTCACTGCCTCGATGTCTGGTCACGTCGCCAACTTCCCGCAAGAACAGACCTCGTACAACGTAGCCAAGGCCGGGTGCATTCACCTGGCCAAGTCTCTCGCCAATGAGTGGCGAGACTTTGCCCGCGTGAACAGCATTTCGCCCGGCTACATCGACACCGGCCTATCCGACTTCATCGATGCCGAAACACAAGAGCTATGGAGGAGCATGATTCCCATGGGGCGTAACGGTGATGCAAAGGAGCTCAAGGGAGCCTATGTGTATCTCATCAGCGATGCTAGCACCTACACCACCGGTGCGGATATTGTCATTGACGGTGGTTATACCTGTCGGTAGATTTATCTTAGGGAATAAAGAAAAAACAACGTGTGGCTTTGATGTAGGTCAGGAGACTCACTTATCTATGTTATCCGCTGGTGATGCGTTCCCTCGCATAACACAAAGTGGATTGCCGGTAAGGCGGAGATTAAATCGGATTGCACCGATCTTGAAGTTCGGAGGATGGGTCTTGGATCAGGTCGGGTCGGACAACATATTCGTCTGTGCTACTGCGTTTCACTAAAGCCGGAACCAGCACACTCCATGGCAGCATGATGATTTAAAAATATCTTTGTCCTACCGTGACTCCGTAGAGTAAGTACACGTTCGTTGAGCGCATACGTCGGGTCGGATAGTCGCACTCGTTATGAAGGGCCCCGCTCAGAAACACTTTCTAAACCGGGTGGACAGTAGCGTGTGACAGGGCTTCGGGTAGTATCCTGAATTTAGTACCCCTATGACGGGATGATCTAGGCAAGGCAGACACGAAGAATGCCTTACGTACCGGTACTTTCCTCTCAAGACATGTAGAGTAGCTTCATCCCAATTTTGAAGGAAACTTAACACGTATCAAATCTTATACAAATGTGGTCAGCAGTGTGTCAAAAGTGCGGGCATTATGATTACGCGATTCGTCATACCTGAGAAATGACGAACAGACAACGTCGTACTTACCTGGCGTTGTCTCATTTCCCACACCGGCGTCGTGTCTCTGAAGAGATTACGCATGATTGGCGCGTTTTGCCCAATTACCGGGCTTCACATGAGAAAAAGAAAAGAGAGCCTTCGCAGAAGCCGGCCAGGCCGAGTGTCCAGGCCACTGACACCGAATTTCATTAACATACCATATTTCGTATCCCCATGCCACCTTCAAAATAAGCCCCCATTCTTTATCTCAAGATTACCCTGCTCTATATTTACCATTTCACAACATAGATAAACTTCCCTCTTATAAATGAGAAGTGTAGAGCTGACTTAAGCTGATTACTGTAATAGTGAGCGACTGGCAGTTTAATTATACTAGCTCACCACGTAAGAATCTGGCAAGGGCAAGGTGTGTGAATATTATTTGACGCTAAACACCCCAACATTGTTTCGTGTAAGGTCGTGTGGGACGAGTGCTGAGCTGAAGTGAAACAGGTGGGATCATTATCCAATCAACATACCCTCGGAAGGACGGGTGGGGGGCCGAGAAAGGAGGCTTTACAAGGGGTTGGAACCGACACCTGCCTACTGCATCCCGTCCCAAAGCGTATCCGACAAGGGGCTTGCAAGACGCCAACATGGGGAGCATACCCCAAACGGGACTAAATGTCTTATAGATCATCTGAAGAAGCTGGGCTGGGATTTACCGAGATTTCAGAGCAGGGGATAGCTGGTACCAAGTATGTGGTATAAAATTGCTTTTAGCTGAGGTGGAGTGTGCGGTGGGAACAGGGCCCTTGTTGAGCGGCTTATCGCAAGGGTTGGAATGTTGAGCCGTGCACGAAGCAGTGGCACGCTAAGTTGTATTACGGTCGTGGAACCCACACAACCGAACAGGGATTACGTCGCTGCCCGTAGCCTCGGTATCCGTTTGATTGCAGGGCAACTCCAGCCCCGCCCGCAGCCTCATTTGTTCTCCCTTTCGAAGTGCGGGCAGAGGAATGAGGAATGTGGGCACAGCAGTCGTAGTGTAGTTATGAGCAACTGGGTGTAGATATTTGCAGCACCAGGAATCAATGGACCTACTACTGGATTATTTATCAGTGTTGGTGTGCTCAGCCGTTTTTCTTTGACCGGTTAAATGTTCTAGGATGACCAAGAAAGGGTGCATCATATTTCGATGGACAACGCTCACGTCGTATTCCCTCAGGTCCCGGTAGAGACCCCGGTCGTTTTAGTTGCAGTACCTGCGGCAGGTAAGGAAGCTGGCTCTTGAGACATCAGGAGTCGGGGTCGAGACGCCACGCCAAAAGAGAGCAAGCTCGGCCGTTCCGGATACCGTAGAGTCTGAGTAAATTAGCTGAGTCTAACTCGATCTCAAACTACCCGATATTTGCGCTCATTGGATCGAAGTTCGATCGACCACACGGTTAAGCCTGATCAAGCTGCCAACGCCATACTAAATACGGCGTTAGACCTTGCCAACCTGTGGAGGCTATTGTATTCTCGCCGGGGGCTTGCGTGGTGGAATACTACGTATGCACCTCGTTCGCCTGCCGCTTTTAAATTACCGTACTTGTACTGGTTGGGGGCGTGTGGTCTTGTAGCTTGGACAACAGCCAAGCTCAGGAGAAGATTCTGAAGGTTAGGTAGCATGAATGGGTATAAAGGTGCTGGTCCGGTCAACATTTACAACAACTGCCTACTCCAGAGTCTTATAATCATCCACTTTACATCCAACCTATCACTTGGTCAACACTGTAGTCGATTGTTTGCTATCGCAGCGATAGATTCAATATGTTCAAAACCACCAGGTCCAACTCTAACCCAACAGGAAGCGAGAGCGCACGGCATGATTCACCCTTCGTCAGCGAATCCACCTTGGATGCCACCCTCCATGCGATCCTCGATCTCGATGCCACTGGCCGTTCCCAACCAGTGAGCGCAAGGCCCAATATCAGTGAAAACTTGCCTGACTTATAGGACTTAGTGTATACAATCCCGTTAACCACTGTTCCTACAAGTGGAGTGCCTAACACTCGTTAGAGATCCGCCCAGGTCGAGGCCGACGGCCTCATCGGACATTGTGAGATCGGATCTGCAACAGACCATTCTCGCCAGCTTGTACGTCCTATACCTGAATTCATTCTATTCGATCAGATGCTAATTGCAGCACCCAGGCTCCGAGGAAGAAACGCACTGTTTTCGTTTGGAGCTGTTGTACTTGTATGTACAGCGGCATGAGAGTTACTGTGAGCAATTGTCCAGGATGCGGCACGCCGCGATGCTCCTACTGTAAAGTAGAAAAAATTGTTGTCAAGGAATAAAGGCTGCAATCTTCGTTGCGTCACCTTTCCCATGCCCCGTGATTTAATCCGTCTCGTCCGCCCGAGGAAAGATATTTATGGGCACGTCACATTTATTCGGGACCCTTAAAAACAAACATCAAACGAATCTTGGTCAGCAACCCGTTCCTGATGAAATAGAGACCCAGCCACTCATCAGAGCACTACGTTATGACCACTTGTTTCATAAATTTCGCATGTGATGTTTCTATTCATTAAATAAAAACAGATGTCGCCGCCCAATTTCAAGGTGGGAGACGCCTTTTATTTGTTTAATTCTCGGTACACATTTAATGGTGCCCTTCCACTTGACCTAAACCGTTGCGGAAGCTGTTTTGATATACCCCAACTTTCTAGTTGGATCCACTTAGAAACATTGGATTAGTACCAAGCGTCAGACCTGGGATCCCTCCCCATGGTCTGACCCAACATTACCAATCCACCTCATCTTGAGATGTAACCCAAATCTCATCTATTATTAGGTGGGGTATGTAAGAAGGGCATCTCCGACCAAAAGACGATCGTCGCCGTGTTGGTGCTCCATTCCGGGCTGATCATATTGACTTATTACCAGTCACAGCGGCTCCTCGACATCTAAGAGCAGATCCAAGACAAAAGTACCTATTCTTGTATCTCGATAAGTGGGGCCTCTCGAGATGGAGAGGGGGACCATTGGCAACGTTGCTGAGTGGCGGCGAGCTGAAACACAAGAATGTCACTACCTTAAATGATAATATCACACTGATATAATTGGTAAGGCATCCGCCTACGCGTGGAGCCTTTTCTGTCTGTAGTCTTTCTATCAATGCCAAGTAGCCCAACAAAACGACTCAACGACAAAATGCACTTGATCAACAAACATGTGTCTTACCAATTTAGCATATGTCACACAAAGGGATCGAATGTCTCGGCAATATTTGGTACTCTCCATATTTGATGCTAACGACAGATTCTCGTCCCACCTTGCCTTATGACAACACGGGCGTGAGAAAGGGGGCAATGAGCAATCTAGCTAGGAAATGCAAGCTTCAGGGTATCTAGCCCATTGCAAAAGAGTATTAAATTCTATAGCTATCAATACAACCTGTTGACCTGTAAGCTTGGCTGCAGCCCGACACGTTCGTAACTTTGAGCCTGGCTCAGCTGTTGTTCCGGCGGCTGCTGGGCCTCACAAAGACGAATCGCATTTTTTCCCCCTGGGAACAGCCCTCCCCGAACTCAATAGTCATTCCTTGACAATTATTTTCTCGACTCGACAGTAGGAACAGCGAGGCGTGCCACATCCAGGGCATAAACCAACGCTGACTTTCATACCACCATATAAGCAAGCGCAGCAGCTCCATATGAATACCGTTCTTTTCTTTCTCGGTGCCTGCCACAGCGATTGGTTAAGTTTTGAGCAGAGTAAAAGGACATTTTACATGGAACATACATGCTCCTTGAAAGGGTCGAGCGTAGATTCGATCCAGGAATGTTCGATGTCGTGACCTTCCATGTTGAGGCTTGCTTGCTATTGACAGTCAGGTACGTGCTCGTACAATATTCACTGCCGATGAGGGATTCTCGGCGAATAATACGTCTAGAAGAATCCCGACCAACAGCGTATTGGGTCCCACTTCAATTGGTCATTGTAGAAGGATTGCGCTCACAGTTTGATGCAAAGTTGGATCAAGCCAATGCGGCACGGCTTCATGTGCTTCCTTCCGACTTACAGTGGCAGTGGGGTGGCATTCCATGACTTGAAGAAATATAGCATTGGTTTAACTATGCCTCAGGTGTGATTGTAGGTGGCTCATGGCTTCCTAAAATACAGGTCGCCGTTTGCTATAACCTGTCCCTTGGCTGGAAGGTTTTGGTCCAGCCACGGTAAACTACCGTTACCCCCCCTGTACAGTGCGGCAAACAGTTAGAGCGCAAGAGCTGGTCGCCGCCGCAAAGTCTACCCCAGCATACCGCAGCCATTGAGTCTTCCCGCCACGTCAAGGATTCGTAATAAGGGGCTGCGCCTCTGCCGATAACCCTAAGTTGAAGTCAGCACCGGCGCCGTCTTTCACCGAGTGGACTCGATTTAGGGGGGTCAAGTACACCCTCGTCCATCGACTCCATCCTCGTTCAACCCTGCATTCCAAGCTAAATTGCACGTAGGTACCCAGTTACAAAAAAAATAGGGAGGCTGGCAATTAGCTTTCCAATCTTTGTCCGGAGGTCTGAAAAGAGCCCCCCGTTACTTGGCGGCTTATAATCTACAGTAGGGTGCGAGGAGTTTGAATACAACTGTATTACAGGCCACAAGAATTACGAAGGTCGATTGTGCATGTCGTGTGCATAACATTACCGGCCGGCTTTGGGTCCCCTTGGGTAGGGTCTCAGTACCTAGCATATCAAGCTCATAAGGTGAAAAATGATGTATAGAGACTTTGCCCGATTTTAAGGGTCAGAATATTCAGATTGCTGTGTTTCCGGAGGTACCTCTCAGCCAATGAAATATGAGAACATATCTGGCGAATAGAAAAAGCTGTGCGGAGTACCCTAATACAGACGCAACAATCAACCTTTTGTCGCACAAGACGAATGTCTTTGCGAGACGCATACCACCCCTATATCGTGACACCTTTCTAATCCTTGTGGTCTGTATAGGTGCGCTGAAGCCCAGGAGATGTTTCAGGGACCGGGACCTGTACCGGGGACAGAGCTGAGATATTTGCGGTGGCTGGCACCCAGCCCTGGCATCCACAGCACCTGACAGGCCTCTCCAGCCCTAAAAAAACCAGCCCCCCACTGCGGCGACAGGGACACGGTCCCAACCGCCGCTCCCCACCACCTCAAGCGTTTGTTAGCCACTCAAGTTTTTTTCTGCCTGTGTCCAGCAACATATTTCTGGCTGAGAAAGTTATCGCAGAGCTTCGGGAACATTCATCTTATCTCGATCATCAACTGTAACAAGGCTGGATATTGCTATCTAATTGAATGTTATTTTATCCCTGGTGTTCTAGGTCCACACTGTATAACTCTGGCTGAAGGAGATCTTTAATGCCGCTCTTAATTCGCTTCCAATTCATCAGTGTCCCAACAGCAGACCACACTAATACCATAAATACAACTACCAAGATAATAAAAGAAGTACTGTTTGGCCGGAGAGGTGGAGGAATAGCCTTTTCCTGCATTGATAATACTCCAGCTGCAAGTGCAATAGGGGTGAATATCTGGGAAATAATGAGTCTCTGCATTGAATACTTTGTCAAATGAGCGTTACTTACAAATAACATGACAAAAGCCATCATTTGTCCAGAATCCGCTGCACGGGCTTGGGCTTTTGCGTCCCGATTGCCTTCGTGGCTCAGATAGAACGACAGCTGTTTAATATCAGCTTGTGATATAGGCTACGGTATCATGATTTTTTATTCTCACTCCGGCAGTGTAGTCGTCACAATCTTCGCCAAGAAATTCGAGGTCTTGCAAGAAGGTTCCAAGCTGTTTGATGTTGGCGAGTATCGTAGGAATGTACCGAGCCGAAGGCCCCGCAACAGTCGCAAAGCATTCATCCGTCTTAAAAGACTCCAGTTGGTTGATCGTGGCCGTAAGATTCTGCGTTAATTGGCGTAGAAGTTTCTTCGTCTTCAAAGCCCAATCACGAGATCGTCTCACGGCCGCGGGGTCATCGGCACCAGGAGACGTTGAGTCTGTCATCATGATTGGGCACGTCACAATCTGGTCGTCTTGTTAATAGAGGCCCAGCAGAAGGAAGTTTGTCTTGGAATAAGATCACTTACGTATTCGTCAATCATATGCCGCAGCTTCGTCACCAATACATGCCATTCGTCTTTGACATGTCGTAGCCGTGACTCCAGAACGACCAAAAAATATTCTCGAGGGGTCAAGATCGGACAACTAGCTTCCGTTTCACCAGTGGTAAAGGGATCGGGTCGAAAAACCACTTGATCATCGTCGTCATCGAACACCACTTCGTCGTGATAGGACTCAGAGCTTTCGCGTCTGCTTTCATGCTCAAAGTATGTATCGACAAAACAGTATGCCACCCATCTCCAAGAATCCGGACCAGCAATGAGAACAGATACTTGAGCCTCGCAAAGGAAATCAATTTCGGTGGGAGGATCGGCTTTCTTTGGCCTCCGAATAAGGAAACTCAAATCTGTGACCTTCCGGAGAGGGATGTTTCCTCTTATTCCTCGGGGATCTTTCGGTGGTCTGTGTGGCGGCGCCATTCTTACGACGAAGAATGGCAGATCAAAAGCTAGTTGGAAAGTCGGATATCCATTTGGCTGCACCGAAATTAGGGCTACGTAGAAAATTAAGATAACCAAATTCTCACTGGAGGAACGGCACCGATAAAGCCCTCAAAGGCTAGGTGTCGGTACCAGCTATCCCTCAACGCTCGGGATTGAATCACGGAAGCCGTTGAGATGATGGCCATCATTGACCATCGGTTCAGGTCTGTGATAAATCTAGGCAGAACATATATGAGCATAGAAGCAATGAGGATGAACTTCTCGTACATTAGGCGGCGGTCCGCATTCCGCTGGCGTGGCTGCACTGTCCGCTGGGATTTGGCCCGAATGCTGCCTTGCCGAGAGTTGTCAACGTGAAACCTCTGAAAGGAATTAGGGAACAGAATTTCGATAAAAGCGACAAGGACTATTCACCTCTTTTGCCAACTCTATATAGAGTTGATGCGCGTTGAGAGGGCCAAGGTAATCTCGGGGGAGTGCACACAGTCCATCGTTTGTTCGATCGTCTAGAAGAGAAACCAGGGCCGATGTAACTATTGGGCACCCAGACTTGAGTTCTTCGAAGGCACTGTCGGGACAAAAAGATGCCACCAACTCTACCTGAGGCATCGCTCGATTCGCTGCCACAGACTCGATCATAACAAAGGCCGCTCGACTTATGGCTGATGAGTGATCTTCCCACAATTTCAAATAAGGCGTGTTTTCACTTTGCCAAATCCCAAGCGGTACAGGGATGAACTCCAAGTCCCAGACAGAGTTTGTACCCTTGAATTCTCTGGTTGGATGATGTCGATGCCGGTTTTTCTTAGACTTCTTCTTCTTCTTCCTTGTCGAGCATCTAGGTTGCCTAGCTTCCCCCGAGTTCACCGTACCAGGTAAAAAAGAACTAAGGGAACCCGGAGCCATTTGTTAGGGGGCGTCCTATTATAGAACAAAGGGAAAGTACCAACCAATTTGAGATGTTCGGGGTTGTTTGATTTAATACTTCAAGTTATCAGGGACATGCTGCTTTATGTGTCTCTTGGGTTCGATACCAAGATTTAACAACAGCAGGCGCCTGAGCTCCTATGGTCGGAAAACAAGGCAAAACCATTCGAAGCGGGCTTTGCTGCCCGACTAGAAAATTGAATACTACATGCTATTCGCCTCAGGCCGGGTTGTTGCATGACGTGGCAGCGCACAACTCGATGCGATTACATCCGGGCGCAGCCATCCTCGCCTTCCAACACTGTTACGGAAGGTCATAGGTCTTGGAAGTTCTCGTGACTAGATTCGAAATGGCTGCAGGGCGAAGTGCAGTGTTGGGCAGCAAGCTCTCTCCGTCGGCGCTGCAGTCCATCGTCTTGTAACCGGCCATATTGGGCAAACCAGTTAAATAATGACCGCCTTGGTTGCCTTGTTGCCTTGTCGATTCCGCGAATAGCAACCTGTTTAGGATTTCGAATGTCTGACACATGATTCTTTCGTCGGGCTTGGCTCCAGTCTGTCCGTTAAAATGAGGCTGAGGCCAGCTGCAATAATCGGACGAGAGCGGAAATGGGTGCACCTGACTTCAAAACTCGCGAATGGAGAGATTGAGGCGCGGCTGTTGACCGAATTTCGGGATATTTAAAGGAAAAGCAGAATATATGAGGCATGGTTGGATGGTGGACTGTACAGCCTCGGTTATTGCCATGTTGCCTTGTGAGGGCCTCAAATGCAAGGATGGCCCAACTGCAGCCCAACTGCCCCAGCAGTCCTTGGCAGCTGTGTGGATGGATTCTGCCCAGAAGAAGGGTGCACTGAATATAATAAGGCGGACGAAGAGATAGACTAAAAGTAAGCTCATGTGGTTCGCCTTGGACGAGTGCGTGTTAGAGAGAGATTGGTGGGATCTAGATTCCAACCGGTCCCGCGCAGCGACCAATGAATCAACATGCACGTGGTAGATGGGTCAGGTGAATAGATCCTATGCGGAGAATGAACTCTGGATATACAGTGATGGTATTGATCTTCATTCGGTAACATCATGGCCGTGCTAGCAAGGAACAGATGTGGATATCAGGATGACAGTAGCATCTGAATCCTCGGCATTGTAATCTAGCATGTAATCTAGCATTGATAGACGGCAGCCATCGGCATTTGATCGCGACCGGATCGTCCCGGATCTCGGAGCTGATGCGTCTTATTTAGTCGCCGGTCCACCCGCGCGCTCGACTCGGCGTAGACCTTTCATTCATGTGGATGTGGACAGGAATTCTCGGAAGCTAAGGATTTCTTCCGTCGCTTCGCCACAGTGCTTCCGCAATTTGTCCACGGTAACACAACCTCACCGCAACATCCGCGTCTCACCCGCAACACAGCCGCAATCCGCGAATGTCGGAGCCAGAGCACTACATCCGCAGCCGAATCGCCAATGCCTGCGATGGCTGCAAGGCTCGAAAGGTCAAGTGCGACGGCAAAGTGCCCTGCAGCTACTGCGCCCGCCGGCAGCGGCCTCACGCATGCCACTATTCGCCGCAGCGCCGCCGACGAAGCGGGCAACCACCGCGATCTCCGCCGCATTCGGACAGGGAGTCGCGCGCCAGGTCGACGAGGAATACTTCGCCTGCGACGCCGGTAACGGATCTTGCGAGGCCGGCGTCCACCCAGCATGAGAGGATGGATGCGTCGCCAGAGGACGAGACTGAAGTTCCGAGAGAGGCGCGGCTGGTCTGTGACGCCCAGGGCAAGCTGATCTTTGTCGGAGACTGCGCGCCATTGTCCTTTTTTCAGTCTGTACGACAGCTCGTTACACAAAAGGTTGGCCCGAATGCATTTGCACCGCAATCCAGTCGGTACTCGGTGCTGGAAAATGCCCCTGCGCATCAATCGCGTCGCACATCCGGAGACCATCGAGTGCCTGTCGTGTGTCCGGACCACATTCCTCGCGCCGTCTCCACGTACCTGTCGACGTCAACAGGACTGGTGGATTTGTTCGACAGCAGGCTTCTCGGCGATTTGGTGCAGTGGGCGAATCTCAGCCAGAAACCCGACGATGCGACGTCGATTGTCAATTTCCTCGTCCTGGCCATCGGGCGGCAGATGGACGACGAAGAGCTTGCGCAGGACTACTTTGAGTACGCGCGCGACAAGGCCTTTTCAAATTTGAGCGGAAACCTCAGTGTCACCGCCGTCCAAGCCTTTACGCTCGTCACCGTCTACATGCTTTGTTCGTGTCAGATCAACGGCGCATTCCTGTTCTTTGGCATCGCCGTCCGGGCCGCCTACACCATCGGAATCCACAGAACAGAAGTCAATGCCAGGTTCGGACCCGACGTCCATCGGCAAAGGGATCGTCTCTGGAAGAGTTTACGGGTAGTGGACCTGTTCTTGAGTTGTTCCATGGGTCGGCCGCCGGCGACATCCGATGTTGATTGCACTGTGCCGTACCATGCCGAGGACAACGAACTCGATCTTCTCCAGGCGTCGGTCCAGATATTTCTTATCCTTGAGGGTGTTGTGACGGAAATCTATTCAAGGAGAAAGATATCATTGCAATTGACCGAGGGTATTTCACTGCAACTACGGGATTGGTCGCTGAGATGGCTCAAGCCGCTCAAAGATGTCCTCGCAGATCCCGGGACTCATGACCAGGCCCAGGTCAGCGGCGCATGCCAGATTCTATCGACATACTACTATGCAGTGATGCTTGTATCGCGGCCTTTTTTAATGTACGAACTGTGTCAGCGCTTGTCGGACACGTCAGAAGCCTCACCCGGTCGGTCCGGAGCATCTGGAAAGTTGAGGTTGGCCGATGCA
Source organism: Ilyonectria sp. MPI-CAGE-AT-0026 (assembly GCA_020744155.1). Taxonomy (NCBI): domain Eukaryota; kingdom Fungi; phylum Ascomycota; class Sordariomycetes; order Hypocreales; family Nectriaceae; genus Ilyonectria; species Ilyonectria sp. MPI-CAGE-AT-0026. Next base: position 2,923,923 of record JAGPNQ010000003.1, read on the forward strand.
TGCGTCGATGCTGCAAGTTTGATGGTCGACCCGATCCTAGATCTGATTGAACGAGGAGCCCTCGTCGGCCGAGTTCCTATCTTGGTGTAAGTATTCCGCGTCTGTACATGTTCATGCTGACCTCTTAGATCGTGGCTATTTGCAAGTTCGCTTGTACTCGGCATTGGCCTCCTCGGCGGCTTTGGTCGGATCCTAGAAAAGTACACTCGGATGTCGATCCAAGCTCTTGATCATTGTTCAAAACACGACACCCATGCACGGCAGTACTCGCTCATTGCCCAATCGCTTCTGACAACTGCCTTGGAGTCGCTTGAGAAGCGTGAGCTGCAAGAACGGATGCGACGCACCGAAAGCTCAAGCCAGCTGTTTGGTCTAATCCCATGCGACACGTCAACTCCAGCGTCACAAACCACTGCGCCTAGTCCTGCTGCAAATACTAGATCCCGAGACTCACTTGATCGATCATTTCTGCAGCACAACGGGGTTCAAGCCATGGCATCACCTCGGTTTGGGGATTTGGATTCCGCCTTTCTCGGGATAAGCGAGTCCTTGCTGCAAACACCAGACGCAGGGTACTGGGGAGGGAATATCGGATGGGAGGGGGATACGGGGTCGGCTCTGAACTTGTTTGCTCTGCTGGATGCGGGCGGCGGAATTGATCTCGCACACCATCTTTGAGTATCGAGGAAGTGAGCCATCTATAACCGAGCCGAGGATGTCTATCTTTGATGAGGGTAATCCAATTGTCGGCGCCCGTTGAGCCACACGTAACCGATTATTCCAAGATGATATGTCACATCCACCGAGATGCACGATTAGGCGGTGACAATGATGTGATCGCAACGGGGCGGAAGTCGGGGGTTTACATCCGTGCTTCCGCTTCCGTCGTATGTGGTGCGGGAGGACTAGATAACCCGTCAATGTGTTGAACAAAAATACCCGGAAGTACATGAGCCCTAGTGGATCGTTCCACTTTGCAGTTTAGAAGGTATCTGACTTGATTCGTCGTAGGATGTAGTAAATTACAAATAGTAGTAACATGCATTGAGTAAGCAGATCTTCAGGAACATCTCTCGTATAGTGCATTTAATTCACCCAAGTCTAAATCCACTCCTCATTAAGCCAAGCTGGACTCATTCCTCAACTTTCGCGTATTGAAACTTGCAAACCAGTCCCAAATCCTTCTCAGTGTTTCCTTCATTCGGTCGTATGGAATGGCAGATAGAAGCAAAACAACCACCACCAACGGGAGTGCCGTAGCGAAATAAACCCAGAAATTCTCATGGCCGGGCGAATACGTATCAGACATGCTAAACAAACTTGCAACCCATGAAAGCGGTACAAAGATCAGTGCAATGTATGTCAGGCGCCTGACGTTGATGGCCTCGAGGATTGATCGCCGAGAGTCAAACAATTGTACCATCGACGTCGCTACCATGACGATCTGCTCCAGGGATTGACTGTAGTACACCAATTGCTGTCGCACATGCTGAATATCGTCGAGTACCATTTCCCAATGCTGCCTGTCGTCTTCCCGCTGCGTCCAGTAGTCGATAAACTTGGCAAGCATTGAGAGCTTATTTTGACTCTGTTTGCTCCGACGCCGCCAGCGTTGAAGGTCGACAATGTCGTTGTCGTGTAGTCGGTTTGTCATGTCTTGAAGAGAATATTCGTAGTATTTAAAGTAGCGACTTATCAGGAGTGTATAGACCGACCACTCAGAGAGTACAATGCGAACTGGGTAGTAGCCAACACCCAGGATGGTTGGTTTCGCGGGCACGAATCCGGGTGGGTAAGTGCGGTAGTAGTGCAGCAAACTGCTAAACATGGAGGTGTTGTCCCAGATGTCATTGCTTTTTCCAGCAAATGATGAGAATGATGAGAAGGATGAAGAAGGGCCAAAATCTTCGAAACCACCATGCAAGGGGCCAACTGGGTAGGTTTTTTTCAGCCCCTTGGATGTGTCAATCGCTGCTTTGATTGGAGGATCGACGAGAAAGAGGCCTTTTAGGTTAGAGATGCAATGAGAGATCTGAATGAATGAGAGGAGACTCACAAATATACGATTCGTTAATCTGCTTCACAAAAACAGAACAGCATGCTCGAGCAAGGACCAACTGCTTCCCGGAGAGCGGTGGTAAACGCCGTATATTGCGCTGGATATTTGAGTCGCTTTTCAACGAGTATGCAACCTCTTTAAACCTTTCGGCGCTTCCTAGGCTCATCACCTGCTGGTAGTGAAGATGAAGATGTCCTTTTTCGGAAATCAGCGACGGCAAAAGCGCAACTGAAGGCGGTGGAGGCGATTTCTCAATGTCTTTTAGGTCGGTGTTGACGTGGTTGGCGAAAAAAATGGGGTCCACGTCGAGCATCTCGCCAACAAGACTGATCAGGCGAGGGGTGATGTTTTCGATAAAAACGAGTCTGGTGGTTTGAGGTTTGACATTGACCAGCCAGGAAAAGTCGGCGTCTGCTACTGATACAGGCTCGGACGGAGATTGTCCATGGCAATCAATCACGACAGTTGTGCTTGCGTTCCGAGGCTCGCTGGCTAAGTGTTCGGCGAGACCAGAGAGGCAAGGATTCAACCGGGTTCGAAGCGCGACGAAGTCTTTGTAGGATGGAGTCATTTGCAGGCCGTTTCGTCTTGTAGTGATTTGACTGATGGAGAAGGATGTATCTATTAAAGAATATCCCTCAACCTGAGTCTTCATCCATGTTTTGTGCTGCTGGGCTGAGGCTGAGCTAGGCGCCGACTGTTCTGCATAACAACTGGAAATATCATTGGTGGCCTGGTCTGCGGTCATGCAGGTCAGCAGATTCACTCATGTGATCACCGAGCCTCATTGCAATTGAAGCCCAAATTTCATTTCTACTCCTTCATGATCACACCACCTAAGCGCGTATTGTTGCGCAAATCTCGACCTTGCGAGACATCATGAGTTGGCAGTCTCTACTTGTAAGAGGGCGTGGTCCCTCAGATGCGCCGCTCTGTGCCAAGATCGACTCCGCAATTAACGATGCCCAACCAACCGACTCGCCCATCGACGCGTTCATCAACATCTGGCCCAAACTCGAAGGGGACTATGCTATGATGGTAGACGCATTGATCAAATACTGCGAGGACCAACTGCACGAGAAACAAATCAACTGCGACGTCTCCGGCCGACCAAAACGCCTGGATTCTACACGAAAGTCCGCTGCACGTCGTGAAACGCACCAGAACAAGCGATACTCAAACGTTGGGGAAATATTCAACACTGTCCACGACCTTGCAGGGATTCGAATCGTGGTGGAGGTCCCATCCAGCTTCGAGATAGTAACCACATTCATCCAGGACACCTTTCAAAAGGCTGGCGAACCGTCTCACTTCACGTCTGACCGCAAAATCAGTGACACTTGGGCTCCTTGGTTTGGAGCTTATCAGGCAACCAACCATCGCGTCAGAGTGAAGCTCGGCACCGCTGATGTTCTTTCTCCCTACCAAGATGTTCTCTTCGAAATCCAACTCACCACTCTTTCTGAACAATTATACAACAAAGCCGCACATGATTGGATCTACAAGAAATCACACGGGCCTCTCACTCGCAGGGATGAGATATTGATCGACATGCTGCATGGTGCGGCTCTGATTTACTCACTCGGCATGGTGTATCTTCAAGACGGAGAAAAGTCGGTTGACTCAAAACTCATCGATGGCATGAAGGAGGCATACTCAAATGATGACCCGGAGACATTGGTGAAGATGCTACCGGATCACCTAAGACTTGGGGAGAATAACCAATCGATCAACGACCAGTTCTCTGGCAAGCCGATTCCATTCGAACTTGTCACAAAAGCCATGGATTCGCCAGCTACCAGAGGGTCTGAATCCAATTTATTGGAATCGATCGTCCAGTACATACAGTAAGTCAACTCCTTCCAAATTCTTCAGGTTCTAACAAAATAGGGAAAATATGCAACCTCCCATACAGCTTCCCACGTTTGAAGATGCACGATTCGACAGCGCCCGGGTCCATGACGCACCGAAGTGCTACGAGGGTACCAGGGCGAGCGTCTTTGATCGCGTCATGGCATGGGTCAACGATGCCGAGGGAGAGACCTTCTTTTGGCTGCATAGCCCTGCTGGCACCGGAAAGTCGACGCTGGCCAGGAGTCTTGTGGCTAAACTCCTGGATACGAAGCAATTGGCAGCTGGCTATTTCTTCCAACGACAAGATGCGGTTGGAAGTGGTACATCTCTATTCTTCCCAACCATTGCAAGCCAACTCATGGACACCATTCCGGAATTCGATATCTTCCTTCGAACATCTTTGAGTGATGCAAAGAACCCAAAACTGGAAAGCAAACCCATTGAAGATCAATTCAAAATCCTCATCCAGGACCCTCTTTCAGCAATGGATGGACCGAAAACCACAAGAGTCATTATTGTCGATGCCCTGGATGAATGCAATGCTCCAGATCACCTTTACCGCCTTCTCAGTTTATTTTCACGTCTCAACGATATCGATTCTCTCCGGTTGCGCGTTTTCATCACTAGCAGGCTTGTGTTTTCTATCCAAAAGACTTTCCAAACTCTCAGCAAGGAAATGGTTCCGTACTGTAGTCTTGACCTACATCGAGAATTCCTGGAAGAGACAAACAATGGAATCAAGATTGTCTTGGAGGCCGGGCTCGCAAAAATCAAGGCGGAAAACGACATAAAAACAGACCCTTGGCCGAGTCTCGAAGACTTTGATCGGATATTGAGCCAAGCGACAACCCCTTCGCCTCTATTCATTTACGCAAAGACTCTCCTTCGCTTCGTCAACCAGAAAGGGCGGCCACTCAGACGGCTTAAGCTGTGGCTTGAGCGGCATCACAGTAATGCGACTCAACTGGAGGATTTGTACGCGACGATTTTTCAGGATTTGGACCGAGACGAAGAAACAGGAAAGTCCGGCGCGCTTCTCAGTGAAGAAAAGCAAGTCCTGTTGCATGTCTTGCGCGCCATCGTTCTTGTCGCTATCCCACTTCCCGCTGCAGCACTGGCAGTCCTACTTGATATCGAAAGGGATGATGTCAACGATCATGTCAAAAGTCTACACGCGGTGCTCCATGTTCCCACTACCGACCGGGCTCCAGTCGAAATCATTCACAAGTCTTTTGCAGACTTTCTACTTCGAGATCGACAAAAAGACACCAACGCTTTTTGGGTCGACGCCCCAGAAACACATGCAATGCTTGCAAGAGGATGCATCAAGCGTATGTGCAAAGGACTCCGCAAAAATATCTGCAAGCTCAATCACCCTATGACGTCAACCAATCGTATCAAACAGGCAACAATCCAACACTTCATTCCTGTTGACCTTCAGTATGCTTGTCTCTATTGAGTGCATCATGTGGTGCAGAGCAAGGTGCATCTCGACAATTTCGACATTTCTTCAATTCTACACAAGCATTTCCTTCATTGGCTTGAAGCTCTGTGTCTTTTAGGGAAACTTCAAGACGGGATCATAGCAATTCAAGACCTTCTCGATGCTATTCCGGTACGCAGTCAAGTCGAAAGTAGATGCAGATGCTAACTGTAGTAGTCCACATCTACAACCAGCCGTCTTGTTGAGTTTTTGAAACACGCTGAGCGGTTTGCTCTTGCTCACACACAAATCATTGAACGGGCACCTTTGCAAATATACGGTTCTGCTCTAGTCTTCACTCCAACAGAGAGCATGGTCTACCAGAAGTACTGGACGGATCAAAAGCTAGCATGTATCAAAGCCGTAAGCGGGGTTCAAACTCATTTTTACCCTTGCTTGCAGACTCTGGAAGCACATCAACAGACCATCACTGCCCTTGCTGTTTCGGGCAATGCAATAGCGTCTACGGGTGGCAACCAACTCAAACTGTGGGACTCCAGAACCGGTATTCATCGGCAGACATTTGAGTGTACTGGCCATCTTATGGCTATTGCATTTATGTCGGATGGAAACAAACTGGTATCTATTTCGATTGTTGGCGAAATCCAGATGTGGGACTTGTCGACCGGAAATGCCACGTCTCTCCAAGCGAATCCAGTCCACGGCCGTATGATAGGCTGCGCAGCGTTTTCCCCAGATTGCAGCTTACTAGCTACGGTCACACGGTACGTTCTTTACAAGGTGGACTGGTGGAATCTCAAAACGGGGGTGCATTCCCACACAGTTGACGACCTTGGCCAAATCATCCACATTGCCTATTCACCGGACGGCTCGGTGGTCGCATTATCATCTTACCTCCGCGAATTAATATACCTGGTACATGCAGCGACAGGCATTCTTAAAAAGGAATTTAGACGACATACCTTTATCACAGCATTCTCTCCAGATGGCAATACGCTTTTGATACCGAAGAAGGGGTTCATAGAGGGGCTAGATATAGCATCAGGCACTCTGCAGGTCCTGATTGCAGACCCCAGGATCGCGTATCATCCTCTTGAGTTCTTGGGTGGTGGTAGGCTTATATTGGCTCATGATCGGAACCTAGTGGTCTGGGACATGACAGCCAATGCCAATCGGCTCTCACCCGAGGGGGAACTAACGTGCTCTGCTTTGTCGCAAGATGGCAAGTATTTTGCCTTGGCTTTACCCAATGGTGAAGTTTCTCTTCGAAACCCAGCGACCGATGCTCAATATTGGTCAGTGAGGTCAGTGGAGAAAGATTCGGTGCATATGTTAGCCTTTTCACCAAACGGGAAGATACTTGCGACAGCGTCAATATTTGGTAGCATCAGTCTCCTTGATACAGAAACAAGTGCTGTCCGAGTTCAATTCAACCTTGATCAATTCGGTCGCCACTGGAGCCGTCAAGAAAACACAATAGCCGTCTCGTCAAATGGAAAGACACTCGCAGCAGCCACAGTTCGCGGGTCGGTCAAACTCTGGAATTTAGGAACTGGCGCTCACATTAGAACATTTCGTCATACAGATTTTGAAAGAACCATGGTTTTCTCAGATGACGGACAGCACCTCCTCATGGATGATGAGCCAATGGCTATACATTCGGACTCAGGTGACAATCCGAAGCTGCGGGGTCGCCAGATATTGGTCAGTGGAGATTGGATAACTCGAGATGGAAAAGCATTTCTTTGGCTCCCAGAAGAATACAGGCCCAAGTGCGAGGCGAGTGATGGCAGTCGCCTTGTTTTGGTAGTAAATCGTCGTGGCCGAGCTATTTGCTTTGATTTTGATCTAGCATTGTTAGATTCGTCCCCGATCTAGAATTCATAGCAGACTCTGATCTGATATTATGTTTATGTTGCTTGATCCATAAGTTCATAAGCTTATTGTACATGCTATGGATGCAAATTACGACCCCTACAGACAGCCCACCCTCTTCACAATGACAAGATTGAACATCGATATTCTTCGCCTCTCCTTCCTACCGCATACGTCCAATTGTAACAGCATAAATTTCTTTCATTATAGTAGCTTGCTCATCTATCAATCTCCTTTTCACATATTCGACCTCAAAGCCCAAGAGCCCCCCTCAAGACCTGCATAAATTTCCACACATCCTCAAATCGCGTATACAGTGGGACCGGAGCGACTCGGATCACTCCCGGCTTCCGCTTATCACACAACACACCGTTTTCTTCCAACGCCTGGCTAACGTTTTCCAAAAGACCATCCTTTAGCATGACGCTCAATTGGGTTCCTCTTTGTGCGGGATCCCTAGGGGTGAGGATCTGGAAAAGAGTCTCGTCGTTAGAGTCTGCCAGAATCTGGTCAAGCAGAAGCTCAGCGTAGGCCGTCAAGACCAAAGCCTTGGACCGTAGATCGTGCATGCTAGTCTTTCCAAAGACTGAAAGCGCACCGGAAAGACTGGCCAGGTCAATTGCTGAAGGGTTGGAGACCTGGAAACCACCAGCACCAACTGTGGGGAGGAACTTGTTGTCCATGTTGAAGCGCACGCTCTTATCGCCGCCGTACCAGCCCATCAAACGAGGGCGGTAAACAGGCTTGCCAGCACTGTCAAACTCGACCTTGCCGTGCTTCTCGTGGACGAAAGCTCCGGCGATTGATCCAGCACCGCCGTTGATGTACTTGTACGTGCACCAACACGCAAAGTCAACGTCCCAGTCGTGCAGCTTCAATTCCACATTGCCAGCAGCGTGGGCGAGATCCCAACCCACGACAATTCCCTTTGCCTTGGCGTATGCAGTGATGCGGGGAATGTCAAAAAGCTGGCCGGTGTAGTATTGAATACCAGGCAACAAGAGCAGAGCCGTCTCCTCGGCATGCTCGTCAATCGTGGCCAGAATCTTCTCAGTCGGGATCAAAGAATCCTCATTGGGCTGGATCTTGACCATGCTCTTCTCGGGGTCAAGCCCGTGCATCACTATTTGACTCTCAATGGCGTAGTGATCACTAGGGAATGGCTTCCACTCCAGGATAATCTTGTGACGCTTCTCAGTTGGCTTGTAGAAGCTCGCCATCATCATGTGCAGGTTGACGGTCAGTGTGTTCATGATGACAATCTCACTGGCAGAAGCGCCGACAATGTCGGTTGACTTGATGGCGCAGTCTTCCGCGAGGTCTTGCCATTGTGTGAGGGGAGAGTTTTCAAGTGAGGTGAAATGTCCGTTGACGCCAATGGACGCCCAGGTCTCAAGCTGAGCATTGAGGTATGTGCGAATGGCCTTGGGCTGAGCACCAAGAGAGTTGCCGACAAAGTAAATGCCCTCATCGGAGGATTTGTGACCATTGGTGCTGGTGCCATTGCTGGTGCCATTGCTCGCACCGTTGGTACCATTGTGCTTGGCTCCTAGTCTGGTTAGTCTTGTCAACCCCAGACCGGGAAACAGACCGGAAACATACCAGGGATAGACCCATCAAGTGCCTTTTTCTTGAGGGATGACTTGGTGGGCAGGATAAACTCGTCTCGGAGGTGGCTCAGCTTATCCTGTGCGTCAAGGCCCTGGGCAAAAGCAAGCGAGTTGGCATCGTGAGGGAACTTGGGAGCCTCCCCATTGCGCAAGCGTTGGACAAAAGTAGACAATTCCATGGTGATTCGTTGGATTGAACGAGAAGTGATGTCTGGAATCGTACGACTAGCTCAAGCCGGGCCTGCGAAACCACTTTATGGACGTCAACCACGACAATGCCGAGAGATTGTGTTCCGTACGGAAGTTCGGATGTGGCACTTCCGCGATCCGACATCCGCGCCCAACCGATATTACGAGATCCTTTGCCCCTTTCAAGAAATTGGGACTCTGTGATTGGTTCGCCATCGCTTCGCCATTGCAAATGACGGTCATTCTTTCAACATCGTACGTCACCTGCTCCGGAGACCCGCACGGAGCTCGGAAGCGGCTGTAAGGGAACGGAAGAACACCACGATGCCGTATGAATGAAGTATTTTATTAGACTGTTATGCTCAATCAATTCTACTCATCTCATCACCGCACTCTTCGACTTGAACAAAAAATGTCTCCCCACGCTACTCTACAACGGATCAACCCAACTGCTGAGCTGAAGAAGTTTTCTGTCAGCCGCAATGCATTCCTTCCAGAGGACAGCCCTTTGAAACAGCTCCCGAATGCGTACTACGAGCCTTGGGAGTTGATTGCTCACAACCTACCGAGTCTCGTCAAGGCTGGTGAGACTGGAATCAGAAGAGCAGTTGCACAGCTTCCTGTCCTATCCACCGATCGCCTACAATCCGAACCCGAGTGGCGAAGAGCCTATATGATATTGGCCTTTATGACGCACGCATATGTCTGGGGTGGAGAGAAGCCAGAACAGGTAAGCTTCTTCCTCTAGCATCTGAGCATACTCTAATCATGTAGATCCTCCCTCCTCAAATCACAGTCCCCTTCCTCAAGGTTTCCAAACACCTCGAACTCCCTCCCGTCTTGACATACGCAGCCGCCAACCTGTGGAACTTTTCCTGCACGGGCGACGACTTTTCAGAACTCTCCGACCTCGATACCCTTGTTTCCTTTACCGGAACCAAGTCGGAAGCATGGTTTCTGCTCATCAGCGTGGCCATGGAGGCGAGGGCCGGTGCTGTTATTCCTCCGATGATGGCTGCGCTCGATGCGGTCAAGACTAGAGATTACAACGTCATCACCTCGGCTCTGAATGGTCTTCGGACATGCATCGATGGAGTTGGCGTGTTGCTGGAGAGAATGTACGAGCACAACGAGCCTTCAGTCTTTTACAACCAAATCCGGCCGTTCCTGGCTGGAAGCAAAAACATGGAGGCTGCCGGTCTACCCAAAGGAGTGTTTTACGACGAAGGCGAGGGCAAGGGAGAGTGGATGCAGCTCCGAGGTGGAAGCAACGGCCAGAGCTCTCTGATTCAATTCTTTGACATTGTCCTTGGAATCGAGCACTCCACCACCGGCAACAACACGCCTGAAAAAGGCATGCCCAGCTACCACCAGTTGGTCCGAGATTACATGCCTGGTCCTCACGCGCGCTTCCTGGTGCACATGTCCCGAATGGGAAGCATCCGCGAGTTGGCAAATCTGCCTGCCGTCACCGAGGAGCACCAGCGCTTGCAGGTGGCATACAAGGCGGCGACCGAGGCCTTGACCATCTTCAGGACCAAGCACATTGGCATCGTCACTCGGTACATTATTCTGCCGTCAAAGCAAGCCGCCATGGGAAGCCGCCAGAACCTCGCCAGCTCCTCATCAAAGAAGGACGGAGAGGAATTGAAGGGCACTGGAGGAACCACATTGGTTCCGTTTCTAAAACAGTCGAGAGATGAGACTGCAGATGCAGGAAAACTTAAGAATTAGGGATAATTAGACAATGCATAGTGAATTAGCGGCCTTATTACATGAATAGAACTCTGAGCATCCTTGACTCGGATGCGTCACTAAAGACCAGACTCATTCCTCATGCTCCAACCCAGCATCCTTGGCTTTCTTGTCCGCAAGTTCGCACAAAGCCTTAAACTCAGGCCCACTCACCTTGCTCACACTCAGCCTCGACTGCTTCAGCATCTGCATATTCTCCAGCGGCCCTCCCGGCTTGCCCAGCTCGCGAAGTTCCTTGAGGCCGATTTGGACGGCAAACTTTTTGCGGAACTCGACGTGCACGAGATCCCACTTGGGCTTTTCCTTGGTGGACGAGGGGTCGTAGTACGGTGTCCCGGGTTGGCGTGCGGATCCTGGCTGGTGAGCATGTGCAGAGGGCATGGAGGAGAAGGGCTTACGGTCTTCGGAAAACTCCTTGACAATCTCCATGATGCCGACAATGGCTGGTTCTTTGCAGTTGGAGTGGTAGAAAAAGGCCTTGTCGCCGGCATTCATGTTGCGCATATTATTCCGGGCTACACTGTCAGTTGGGAGCTCAAGGAGGTGGAAGCTCAAGGAACTGGAAGCTCAAGGATCAATCCTACCTGGATAAGCTCTGATTCCTGTGGGTGTGAGTAGGCGCATTGCCAAGATGAGTGTGACTTGTGACTTACCATCCCAGCCTTCGGGCTTTTCCTTGGCGCGCAGGTCGTCAATTGAGAAGCGCACGTCGATGCCATTCTCCATGCGCGTCTCCGGTTCGGCCTTCATGAGCCAGTACCATTCGCCGTCGTGCTTGGGAGCGTTGGGATTGCGGGTGGGGATGGAATCGACATCCGGCGTCTCCGAGGATTCAGTCGCGTTGGGCTTGTCAGTCGGGTCCTTTTTGGTGGCCTTGTCGACTTTCTCAGTCTTGGGTTTCTTGTCAGATGCATTTTTCGGGTCCGGCTTGGTCTTGGGTTTCCTGGCTGGTTTCTTGTCGCTTTTGGCTGGTTTGGGTTCCGGCTTTACGTCTTCCTCCTTGACGCTTTGTTGAGGTTTGGGGGGCTGGACCTGGCTGCGAGTCGCTGAACGAAGGGAGCGCCTTTTGGGAACAGGCTCTTCAGTGACAGTGGCAGACGCCGGCGCGTTTCTCTTACGGGGAGGCATTGCGATAGTTGTCAATGTGTGGAGTTGGCGACAGCGTGTTGCATGCACTGCGATGCGCTCGATGCGACAGCCAATTTCCTGCGACGCGACCGTGTTTCTCAGCCACACCTCAGCCACACTTGCGATACGGAGTCCACGGAATCGAATCGTCCAGCTTGTCGTTGATCAATTTAGTTCCTAATCCTAAATGGCCTAAGTTATCGCCTGGTAACTTAGGTCTCATCATACCCAATTCGGTCGTGCTGTGATTCAATTGCCTCGTATACCGGAACACCCAGATGACCAGATCCACTCCATCATACCATCGCATCACTCTAGCTGAGATCACACTCTAGCCAAGATCAAAGATTCCAACAACTCAACAATGGAAACCAACTCATCCAACTGCCCACACTGTGTGAGAAGAACGGCCTGATGTTTGCGAATCATTCCCTCGGTGTAGTTGCCGGATTCCTCTCCATCCACGCCCAATTGATCCTGGAGCTCCTCGAGATGCCCAGACACGTCGTGAATGACGTCTGGATCAAGAGCGACAAAGTCATGATATGGAATGACCTTTTGGGATCCATCGGTCAATTCGGATTCAATCCATTCCGAAGCGTTGTTTGTGAGAATGGTCGAGATGCCCTCGATAAGGCCATCCAAGCGTTTGACGACAGCAGGAGCTTCGGGGATCGGCGGTTGAGGGGCATTGTTGTACAGCGTGCTCAAGAAAACAGAGCTCCTCCGGACCTGGTCCTTGAGTTTGTAAAGCTCACGTCGAATTCGGGTAACGTCTGGGTGTGGGAGGTCTCGTCGGGGGCGTGTCTCACGATCGACGTCTTTGAGTGGCATGCTCATCCATCGTGTCTGAGACTCGTCAAAGTCGCTACGATGTTGGTTAGAATCGAGCCAAGCAACCAGGGCGACCGGAACTTACGCTTTAAAAATGGGCATAAAGTCCTCCATGGTGATGAGTGAATCCTCCAAAGCCTCTGCGCAACCTGCCAAGGCGACATTGACCTGCAGCGGGATGGCCTTGGCGGTCAAGCGATCTGACTGACCAGGTTTGTGTGGGATTTGTATTCGATTCATCTCGGTCTGGGCATTGAGCAATTGCATGTGAAGGGTATTTATCCACTCGAGCAAGCTAGCGTTGAGAGGCATCTCGCCGGCGGCCATGCCAGAGCCCTTGGCCTCCCAGCGCTTGGCATACGTTTTGAGGATGGGCTTGAGGTCCTTGGCATGCGTCGCAAGGTCATCGCAAGCAGACTTGAGAAATGATAGAGTCGAAATGCGCGATGCGCCGAGAGCGATGGCTTTTGCGGTGGTGGCGTCGAGGGACTCGATGACGGCGCACAGCGACTTGTAGTAGAAGCTGGGGTCGTTGGCATTCTTGGCGGCATTCTCCTTGTCAAAGCTGGGAGACGGAGCGACGTCGATGGACTCGATGGCTGCGCACAGCGACTTGTAGAAGCCGGGATCGTTGGCATTCTTGCAGGCATCCTCCTTGTCGAGGGGAGGCTCAAGGCGGGGAGGCTCAAGGTTGGGAGGCTCAAGGTTGGGAGGCTCAAGGCGGGGATGCTCGAGGCCGGGAGACTCTGCATCGTCGGCGCTGTACAGGTCTGGCTCTAGTGCGTCGGGGCGTCTGACGTGATGATGCGACGCTAATGAGGCCTGTTGGACGGGGATTGCGATGGGCGCTGGAGCCGGCGCTGGACGAAGAGGGAGGGTTTCGAAGCGGGAGAGAGCATCTTGAGGACGGCGAGGTGGGGAAGACGGCTGAACTGGAGATTTCGGCGGGGAAGCATCGTCGTCAGCCTCATCGTCGGTCGTCGGGAGCGAGTCGAGCGACACCACCGACGCTGCACTGTCGACCTCGAGCCAGTCGTCGGCGATGCGAGGTTCAGCGTGCGCAGTCTGTGCAGCCATGGCAGCAATCTGGTGATGGAGAAGCCAAGTTGCAGCAAGTTGCAGCGGATTTTGACTCACCACCAGAAGTTACTCGCCGTCTCGGCCGCCTCTGCGTCTGCCTTGCTTCACCTCTGCCTCGTCAGCCACATCCAGGCAGCAGTCAGCAGGTTGCTGATGCCATGACCCGGACGGCCTTTCTTGATTAGGTCAGCGGATGCCGCGGCAGTGCCACGGGTGGCTTGACGCTTGTGTGCGTATGCAGCTCGTCGTCATGATGAGCTTGATTGAGTCGCGTGGTTCGCAAACAGGTTTGGACACTGGTGTTTGGGCTAGCTAGGAAAGTGTAGGGTAGCTATTGTGTATTTACGGAGTATGGATGTCAAGACACCGCCACGAGTTGGCTAGGCGGCTGTTGGGTCCTTACTTCGTACGTAGTAGGGGAGATGGGGAAGGGTCCTAGGAGGCGTTCAGAGTGTTCGGGGAGCGCTCCGATAGCGTCCAGGGAGCGTTCTAGGGAGCCCCAGGGAGATTCCACGGAAAAAAATCCCGTTTATCAATCTAATTGTTTCACCCTGATGACCAGGGCTGTTCATCGGCGAACTATAAGCTTTCCGCCTCATCCCACTCATCCCTCGGGACTTGCCGATGGCTTTTCTCATGCGTTTCAGTCTGACAATCTCCCGTCAGTGGATGCACGTCATGCACTTTCATCCCGTATCGTGATTGATCTACGATCCTCTGGATGTATTGAGTGTGCCCTAATGCAAGCCGTCTTACCATCTAGATCATTCATGAGGCTGAAAACTTTAATACCTTGTAATGGGAAATCAGATCAATACAATCTACGCCAAGTGACAGAGTTGAAGGAACACCAGACTGAACATCACCACGCCGCACATCCATCCATTCGATACCCCTCCCGCGTGCCAATGACAAACCCCTTAATACGGAAGAATCGAGGCACAGAGATATAGGAGAGACATAAGAACCACAAAAAAACAAGGGATGCGATAACCCTTTCGTGGACAATTTCTGTCCGCCGCATCCCACTCCGATGCCGATGGATGACTGATAATTGATTAGCCACCCGCGCGCGGCTATGACATGGATCATCGGCTCAATGCCGATTTCAGGGTCCACGCCATCCTATTCCGGCGTAGGGCGAAATGAGGTCCTGTTTCTCTTTCCTGGAGTAAACAAGATCTTCTCCAAAAGTCCCTTAGCTCAAAGTTTACATCGTTCTACCGCGTGAAATCCCACAGCCAAGACCGAGCCTCAGCCCCGCTAATTACGTTTACATGAGACAGAACGCATCGTGCGAGATGCTTTGTGAAATGCAACGTCTGAGATGCAACGTCTGTCCTTGAATGTCCTTCCGAAGAGGTTCCGAGTATCCACATTAGGAAACTGCACCGCCTTGTGAATGCTTTGTAACTATGGCGATATCGCTGTCGAAGGGATATATATATCAACTAGGTGCCCTGATAATGTTCTGTATCTCTTCAGCTCAGTTTAGCATCTATTCAATCTACTTGCTTCTCTTAACCCAGACAACATGTTGCGCAGTCTCACCGCTACCGCCCTCTTGGCAGGCCATGTCCTTGGTTTTGACCAAATCCTTGGTTTCAACGCCGCTGTCGAGTACGAGACCCGATCTCTTGACGAGATTTACCAGGCTGCTCTGAAGGAGGGCGATGTTGTCACTCTTTGGCATGGTGGAGACGAACCCGCCCAACGAGCCTCTCTCAAGACGGCCTTTGAGAAAAAGTTCCCCGGCATTACCCTCAACGTCACCGTCGATCTTTCCAAGTACCACGACGCTCGCTTGGATGAGCAGCTCGCCGCTGGAAAGGACAGCGTGCAAGTCGACAGCATCATCCTGCAGACTCTCCACGACTACCCCCGCTGGGCCCAAGAGGGTGCTCTCCTGAACTACGCCCCCAACGGCTTCGAGCAGATTGAGCACTCCTTCAAGGACGACACCGCTGCGTGGTACGGAGTCTACGTCCTCTCCTGGTCCGGAGCCTGGAACACCGACAAGCTCCCTGGCATCGAGCCCCCTATCGAGTGGGAGGACTGGCTGCGCCCCGAGTTCAAGAACAAGCTTGCCATAACCTACCCCAACGATGACGACGCGGTCCTTTGGGCCTTTTACCTCGTGTAAGTTTACCCCTTTCGTAATTGAATCATCTGACCGTAGTAGCATGCGACAATATGGCGTTTCTTGGTTCGACAAGCTCGTCGCCCAGAAGCCCCGCTGGGTCCGCGGTACTGCGACTCCCGGCACCCTCGTCCGCCAGCAGAACAGCACTTCCGCTGCTTATTTCGCTGCCGGCGGTGGCTTCACCGGCTCTGGCTCCATGAACTTCTCGCACCCTACCAAGGGCAAGTACGTGACATGGCCCCAGACCGCCGCCATTCTGAAGGACGCCCCCCACCCCGAGGGAGCCAAGCTTCTCCACAACTACCTCCTCAGCACCGACTTCCAGAAGACCTCGGGTTTGTGGTCCGTCCGTCACGATGTGCCTGCCCCTGCCGGTTTCCCTAGCCTCTGGAACGAGACTGCTACCAACCCTGCCGAGTTTGCTAGGTTCATGGGTGATCGTGTCCTTGTTGAGCGCCTCAAGTTGTTTTTCGAGAGTCGCCTTGGAACGGCTCAGGGATTGAGCCCTCTTATCGATGGTATTTAGGGTTGAGATGTGCAATAAAATTGGTCGGGCCGTATTCACGTCAGATGGCTAGGAGCAGTCCCACATACAGTAAGAGGAGTAGGGTTATCCGGACTTTAGATTGTACCTATATTCGCTTGTTATATATTTTATTTTTACTCAATATCATCAGAGATCAAGCCATGCAGCATTTTATAACGGATAGCATTGTTGATACTATTGTTGGTGTTTTCTTTTTTCTTTTACTGTTGAGCTTCCAGCCCACCCTCTGGGTATGTGTACTAGGGCACCTTAACCTCTTGATTACGGATAGAAGTAAATGCTAAGCACTGGACTTAGTGCTAGAGTAGCTTCGTGGTAAGATTATTACATATTAGTCTTTGTCTCAAGTAGGTTCTATCTATAGAAGGTTTGTTACATGACTTATTTTATTTAGTGACCTATTTTATTCGCAAGGAACCCAATACTTAATATAAACAGATAATTAAATATATAGTATTTCTACATAAAATTCACTGCATAGATAGTTAAAAATAGGCACCTTCAATTTAGTAGTAAATAATGTCAGACGGAGATATGGACCACAATAGCACTACCAGCAAGAGGAGTGATCATTCCCTTTTGCCGTAGCGGTTATTGCGACAAATAATAGCACGCTTAAATAAAATTTCAGCCCGAGTAGCTAGATTTACAGTCCGAATAGCACTACTCGATTGAAGAGGGCGACATCCACATGGATTGTATGCATGTGTTAATTGAACGGACTAACATGACATGTCGTGGGACATAAATCGCATGACTGTAGCCTCTAACTAAGACCATTCCTTTGGACCAAATGTCTCTCCTTCGGCAAGTTTCAACCATCGGCAATCTTGAAGGTCACAAGACTTTAGATACTGAGTCGTACCCCACCACTCGGGGAACTAAATTTGTTAGTAGTGACCAGAATACGAGCATCGAACATACTGTAACGTTTTTGTTTGAGATTGCAGCAAACTGGATAATGGTGGAAAATGCAATGCCAGAGAGCAATGCTGTAGAGAGAACGTAGTTGTACTTGTTCCACCACTCGACATATCTGGTCTTGACCCAATAACCGGCCACGAATGCAACCGGCAAGGCTTGCCAAAGATTGGAAAAGTTCGATGGCGCCCAAAGGATAGGTCCAATCACTGCTTTTCTTAGTTTGCACAACACAAAGAATTGGGTGCGTACTCATAATAAGGGGGTGGCAATAGCGCAAGAAACTGTTGGGCCATCGGTTTCGCGCAAAGTACCACGGCAAAGGCCACAATGCTCCAGCGAGTAGACCCATGGGAACGAATTTGTAAAGACTCGCTTCTCCAAAAATCCTGCGAGGACCAAGTGCACCCCAAACAATGGCGCTAGTCCAGTTTGTTGCAACACCGCTACAAATCCATCGCTGCTGTTTAGTCGAGTCACAGATTCCATCGATGGAAGTTATCTGGTATTGAATAAGACCAAGGGACACGAAAGATGCCACGACTGTTGCCACAACTTGCGCCAGCATCATGACCTTGGGTGGGATCTTCATATAGTGCGCCAGCTTCATATCAGCGGTAAAGAACACCGCCTGTTGAATGATGCTTTTACCCAATGTCTTGAACACAAATGTTCCTACAGGGTCGCCTTTGCAGGCCAAGCCTCCGATCTAGTCCAATAAGTTAGTGAAAAGGAACCGAGACTGGTAGACTCACAATGTTGAATAGAATCTCCAAATCGGTTTGATAACCAGTCACAGCCGTCAATACTCCAATTGGGATAATGAATACTGCACTGGCGAAAAATGAAAGCGGGAAAATCCCTTCTGCCGTCAGCGGCGAAACAACTCACAAGGAGGGTGGAGCTTACAACCGGGAATGTTGGTCGGCCAGGCATAGATGCTGGCGAATCCCAAGGCCATAGCCACAGTCGCAATGGCGAGATACCACCACTAGAACAATTAGCATAGATATTATAAGAGCTAGGAAACATACATCAGGAACTTCGTTGTACGCGCTCATTAGGCGATAGTGAACATCGCCCTCCCATGCCTTTTTCACGTCACGGCGGAATAGTGATTTGAAAATGGACCCAAGCATTTTGCCATACCAGAGGGTGGTAAAGACGAACAGAGCAGGCAGCAAAGCCAGCATTCCGGCATACCTTAACCCGAAGGCTGCGGGAAGGAAAAGGGGCGAGTATGCTTCGAATGCTGTTTGGTTTAGCTTGTGGTCAGTGCCAAGGATCAACGAGGTCTGATAAATCTACCCAGTGTTGTCATAGGGAAACCAAGAATTGATAGGCAGATACCCAGTGTACCAGGTGTTGGAGAAGAAGACGGGAATAATGACGCAGATGCCCCAGAATGCGACAGACCCAATTATTTGAAGCACTACAAACCACGGGGTGACGAATGGATCAACGGTAGAGAACCACTGATAATCAAGGGTGCTTATAGGGTTAAAACCCATGTTGAAATAATAAGTTCCCGTGATGATTGCCGTGGTAGCGCTTGCCGGCTTGATCCAAGTGATCCAGTTGAAAAATGTCATGGTGGGCATGATGGTTCCGGGGATCCAATAGTAGCTGACACGTTAGCTTTGACCAATTTAGTTGGTTTGCACTCACCAAAAGGCGCCTGTAAATACGGCAAAGAAAAACTTGAACCTTGAAATCTTCCAATTCTTGACTGGCATTTCTTTCTCCTCGACAAACGCCTTGTTCATGGATATTTGAGACAAGACAAAGTACCAGAGAATGTTTGCCGGATAAACCAAGAAACGGCGGCAGAACCCGGCGAGACCATAGCCCAGAAGCTGGGTTGACAACATCACACATAGGCCGTATCCCTAATTGGTTAATGGATGGACCAGAACCGCTTGGGAGACTTACAAAGCTAGAAGCCCATTCCTGGCCCAAGTACATGGGGAGTCTTTGCATGAAAAATAGATTGGTGATGAGGGGTGTGACTAACATGTTAATTAGATTCACCCAATGGTACGAGGTACACACCATAGCTGACATTGGCCATTATGGTGATCAATGATTGTTCTTTGAGCGTCCAGGGTCCAGGGTTTAGGGTGAATTCATAGCGAGTTCCAGAGAAAAAGATTTTTGTTGGAAGCACTGTAGCACAGGTCCTACCCATCAAAAAGCCAAAGAGCTGGGCTAGGTAGATGGTGACCGTGATTGCCGGCTGGCGAGGAGCAAAGAACTGATTGATGGCAGCCAATGCGCCAGCCCGGATCAAACCTAACGAGTCAACACAAGGTCATCAAGCTTTTGGTGGACATACCTATAACCCAAGCCCGAATGGTGCTGACCGGCTCGTCGGGATTATCGTGGCGGTCAACAACGGCGCGTGTTTCTCTGTACGGAGAGTTACCATCAAGGACAGCGGCACAGCTGCATGCAATGACCTTCCAATGCTCATCTGCACCCTTGCTGCACTCCAGATTCTTCAGAATCAGGCCAACGGTAATGATGGCGTCCTTGGAGATGGCCATGTCGGTGCTGATTCCGTTAGTTCTGACTCGAGTGAATAAGCAAAAACCTCACTCATGGTTCTCAAGAAAAGCTTTGAGAATAGTGATTGCTTCAGAGGAACAGAGGGCCTCGGCCATTCCTCTGACATCACCAATCTCTGCATGGGTGAACCCAAGTTGCTGATATATTTTGTCGGCCTCGAGGGACATTGCAGAGTCTCGTGACTGATGGATGTTCATGGGCCATTGGATGTCAATGAGACTTGAGTAGTCAGGTGTCTTGCCTGTAATATTTCACCACCTGCGACATCAGTCTCGGTCTTTTCCAGGACAGCGCCCTTTGTATCTTTCTCCATGGTGGTTGATGCAACGACAATTAAAGACTGGCCTGTACTGTCAGGTAGAATCTGAGTCTTTTGGGTGGAGTCACCCAGTTAATATACCTCTTCCACTTTTCCTTGATCTCGGTGCTTCTGATGGGGAACCCGCGATGGTGACCATGAGCGTGGCTGGGGAATGAGACTTGTAGATAAGACTCGGTCCTTGCAGCCTAAATGGGTTTATCTAAACTGAGAATGCAGGTCAGAAACGCCGCCTCATGTGGTTGTTGGAGAACGCAACCGAGGATGCGGACCGGGTAGACAGATCTGGAATGAACCACCACGAGATCAGTTTCAGTCTTCAATCAGAGATACTAATTCCGGGGTGCAGATATCCTGTGCGCAAGATAGGAAGCGGGGATGCTCCAATACCCTAGTCCTATCATGGTCTTTGAGAGCGAGCTCCACATCCCTGGCGCCACCATGGAGATAAGAGGCTTGGAAGTCAACGGTGAGAATGATTGTAAACGACACACTTTGGGATACTTTCATTTCAAACCATTGATCTTGATTGACGCAATGGGAGTTTTGGCTCATTCCACCGGCCATTCCATGGCGCTTGCACCGTCGAAACGAGGCTTCTTGAACTCTCACCAGGAAGAGATCAGCTTCGATGATGATCTCCAAAATCCCCCGTATTCTGAAAAACACCCCGATGGCCTCGTTGACATATCGGGTTCCTCGAATGAAGGCATGAGGGATTATCTCGAGGAATATTGTGCCAAGTACCGAGAGAATCTGCCACTGTCTCAAGGTAAGCATGCAAATGTTACCCAGGAAGCGACTAACACAATTAGTGCTCGAGTATGGATCGGTGGCAGGTCCAGAAAGTAAGAACCCTATCCGAAGATGGAGTGATTCTGACTATTGTAGAGCTCAACGTGGCAATGGCCAATTTTTTCAACGAATGGTTCAACCCCTGTGTCCCGGTCGAGGCATCAAATACCATGGCTACAAACGGCGTGTCATCTCTTCTTGATATGATTGCGTTTAATATTTGCGATCCGGGTGAAGGAATACTGATGCCTGTGCCGACGTATTTCATGTTCCAACGCGACTTGCACGACCGAAGCGGTGTTACCGTTGTACCAGTCAGAATGTCTCACCCCGAAGATCAATTCAGAGCCGAGTTTCGGTTTCAGGTGGTGAAAGATTTGGAAAAGACTTACGGAGATGCCTCACGCAAGGGAGTCAAGGTGAAGGCAGTTTTGCTGTGCAATCCATCGAACCCGCTAGGTCGTTATTACTCGCGTGAAACATTGATCGAGATTGCGAGATTCTGCGGCCGACACGACTTGCATCTGGTAGCGGACGAAATCTATGCACTCTCGGGGTTTCCGTCGATGTCGAACTCACTGCCCACATTTACTTCTGTTCTTAGCATACCGGACGACGAAAAGAATAGAGTAGTGAAAGAAAACATTCACTCCCTCTACGGCGTCAGCAAAGACTGGGCCATGGGTGGACTTCGACTTGGGTTTCTAGTCACCCGTAACGTGGGGTTATGGAATGCTTGCAGAAGAGTCGCGTGAGTACACCGGTCAAATCGATGGCATAGCTAACAAAATAGGCTGTTCACTTGGGTGACACACTTCTCAACCCAAATGTGGACCGACTTCATACAGGACAACAAGAATGTTCAAGACTATGTCCGCATCAACAGAGAAAGACTTGAGAAGAAGTACCGAGCTGTCACAACGCTGATGGGTGAAAACGGCGTCCCGTTCCTAGAGGCCAACGGGGCCCTTTTCATCTGGATTGACCTGAGCAGATGGTTAAAATACTTTCCATCTGATTCATCCGAATCTGAAACGAGAGAAACCAAGCTTTGTCGCTATTTTATCCAGCACGGAGTCTTCTTGAGCATGGGACAGGTGAGTTCATCCTAACTGGATTTCAGAATCTAACACAACGCAGCTTTATATGGCTCCCAGCCCGGGACATTTTAGATTCGTATACACGAGTCCTGGAAACGAGGCAGACATTGCAGTCAGGCGCATCGGTGCCGCGTGTAGGAAGTTGGAGCGTCAAGTTGGGTTTGGTCCCGAGACCGCCGATGACTTCAGCATCAACTCTGGCGACTCGGAGTTGTCTGGGAAAAAATCCCGTACTGAATTCAAGAACAACGGAACAATTGGGGTGTCCAAGTTGGGGCTGGCGGATCGAGTGGTCAAGTTCATAGCCTGCCACACAGATTCGTCGTGATCCTGTGAGGGACAGCGCTGAGCTTTCACCGAGACGTTTGAATGGCGTTCAAGGACAGTTTAGTCATTGCTTTGTAGTTTATACAACTAGAGCAAATCTATAAAGACTAAATCAAGCAATCTACTCTCTCAACATACGTCGAATGTGATGAAATTGAAAGTGGCCAGGTTGGGATCTTGTATATTCTACCGAATCCAAATTATAACTATTAACCAGACCCAGTCAGGCCTTCGTGACCTCACCTACGTAGGTCCACGTCATTGGAGTAGTTGTATCAAACGACCACTCATGGATCGTTCCATTTACAATGCCATAAATTCTTCGGTCGGCATGCCCTGAAATGGCTGTGAACCCTGAAGAGATCGACAAGCCATCTGGTGAATCTGCAAGGTTCGGTTCACTGCTAGTCGACCACGTCGACTTATTGTACCATCGAGCCCTTATGCTGCCCTCATCATTAAGATCGACAATAATTGTGTATACTAGATTGAAGCAAACAGCAGCAAAATTGGTGTTGGATGACGATGCAATGTTGCCAAGTGTTTGACCTATTAATTGTTAAAAAAATCAACGCATGGAGAATAACATACTGTATGTTGGATGTACGAAATTCGGCTCCATCATGCCCTCTTGAAGGAGCTCGTCGTTGTCGTAATACAGCCTCCAACGAGGATTAGAGATGTTGGCCCCTCCGGACACGCTGGTAACAGCAAGACTGCTTGATTTTTTAATAGTTGAAAAGGTCGAATAATCATCCCAATTGTCGCTACTCGACCAGATGAGCTTCTGGTCGGCATTCTCCCACATCAACAGCCTCTGAGGCCAAGTTTCGTTGCCGCCATTTGGACGCCAAGCGGCAATGTTTGATCCTTCGGCTGGGCTTATCCTCACTTGTGACCCAAAACTGGTCTGAGACCATTCGGAGTCTTTGGTAGGGTGGCTTGTCAACAGTTCGGCAATGTAGTTGCCGGTTATCAGAACATATACGCGTATGTTCCATGCGTTTTCTGAATCCGACCAAGCAACAGCAGAAATTGGCGTTCCTTCGATAACGTCCAGACTGTCGCCGGTCGATTTGATGCTTGCTGAAATGCTTCTTGCCTCCCACGTCATATTCTGAGAATCCCAGGAAGAAGCGATCAGTTCATTTTTCTCATTTTGGTAAAAGACAAAATAGTGTTGGTCATTTGAGTCGGTCCAATTCACGCTTGCGATTCGAGAATTCGATAGAATGGATATCGGACTGGAAGTCGGCGTCGAAGTTGCTGATGTGCTACTTGTGGGTGTTGCTGATTCCGAAGTGGAAGTGGTCGAGTTTGCCCTGCTGCCGACGACACCGCCAACAACGGCGCCGATAATGACAATTGCTGCAACCGTAACGAGAATAAAAAAGGTCGTCCGTTTCAAGCCCCATATCTTGCGATCCGGGTTTCTCCCCTTACCTGCCACGGAATCTATTGTCAGACCATCGAGTTTTGGTACATATACAGGCTCTGGAAAACTGTCGGAGACGGTCGCGTGCCTGTGAGATGCCTCGATGGGCGCGACTTCAGGCAGGTCAGAGTACTGATTGGAACCAGACATGTCTGCAATCGGACGAGGATTCCCAACGCTCAACCTTGAAAAGGAACGGAGTCGTAAACGAGTGACGGAACTAAAAAGCGGTACGACGACGAGGGGAAAGACAAAAGGGTAAAAGACGGGGAACAGGAACTCTCAGGCGCGTTAAGATTAAAATCCAGGCTGGGAATTAAGGCTGAGCAGACTTGGCTACAGGGATACACGCTGCATGTTGGCTGCATGTTGGCAGGGTAGGTCGAAGGATCTGCGGTGGAATATCCCCAAGCTGACGGCGGATTGTTTCATATGGACTGGACCAACAGCCAACAGTGCAGGCAAAGTAGCATCCACAGACAAAATACCTCATCCGCTCGGCAAGACCGCGTTTGTTTTGACACGAGGTCAGGCCATTCATTTCCTCGAGGCACGGTAATTGAGAGATCAAGAACGTGGATACTGGCATAAACCCGGCGGATCAATAATCTAAGGTTGCGATCCACTAATCCCCAGCGCAGTTCGCCGCCAGCCCCAGTGCACTTGTCCATTGACCTCAGCACGCTAGCCCCTAATTCCAGTGCTCCAGTGGCCTAGAATCCACGACGCCACTTGTTATTCCCCATTGCGGACTTGGTGTGAAGGTCTGACAAGATTGGCGTTGTTGCACAAGCCTTACCAGATGGAAACGGAGGAATATAATAGGTCGTCTTGATTGAGCGATAGCAGATGCTGGTGCGGGTGTGGGCTAGGTGCGTCAGAAATGAAGCTGTATTGCCATGCCTAAGATCTCACAAGCTGATTAACAGCTGCACACCATTGACCCAACTCTTAATCTACAGGCAACCAGACTACAGACCCAACATTCCACCATTGGCAATCCACCGACCTACAATAGAAGTGACGGCACCTCGTTGATCTGCAGGTGACATGTGTCCTGCATCCTTTACTGACAGAAACTCAAGACCCTTCTGATGTTGTGGTGTCCCCTTCCAAAGTCCACCCACAACGCTTCTTTCCTGGTCATCAACCCAATACCAAGGCTTCAGGTCGTTCACAGATCGGTAAGCCGCCTGTCTATGCCAAGGTAGATTGTCATATTCGCGTAGAGTTCCTGGTAGATTACTGTACAGTGTCAGCCATTGTCCTCTGGTGGTGAATGAGACTTACCAGCCAACATCGTATTCCCCATTGATCACGAGAACAGACACAACCGCGTCGGGATTGATCTCATCCTTTGGGAAATCAACGCCACCATCCAGTAAAAAAGTGATGTGGGATGTCGTCGGCACAAAGATCTGCGGATCCAGAGTCCATTGCGCATTCAGATCAAAATTAATTGTCTGGTACTCGATCGTAGACTTGAATCCTAATTTTCGTTGAACATCCTCCCTGTTAAGGAAGTCGGTAGTTGATCCAAATTTGTTCCCACTAACTCCACAAAGGGGTGGCTCTGGACAATCGCGCCGCACTAGTATTGTGAGTTTCTTGAAGTGAAGATGCAACAGCCTCAGACTGCGCCAATGGTGGTTGGAGACTTACGGTCATAAGGGCTGCGACGATGAGCTGCCACTTCCTCGTAAAAGTAGGTGTCTAAATTCTCCATACAGAATTCCACAGCCGACTCGCAAATGTGAGGATCGCGTGTGTTTGTACAAAGAGACCCTTGTCTTTGGCACTCTGGAACCGCACCCGCCATCGCGCGACAAGTTGTCTCATTGAATCGCACGAGATTAGGTGGAGTGTCAGTGCAGAAGAGATCATAGTGGCCTAGAGACATCCAAGTGGAATCGACCAACGCGTTGACAAGCATAATGCCCCCCAGTTTAACGGATTGCAGGGCACCGGCGGCGTTTTCTTTTTGTTTGCGCAGGATGGTTGCAGCATAGTGGGGAGCAAATTGGCCACCGAATGATTCTCCAGCAATGTACAAACTGTTGATGGCATACTGAGGGAAAATGTCCGAGTAAAAGGTTTCCAAAAGAGCGAGAAAGTCTGGAGCAGAAGACTCGAGGTTGTATGGGTAGCTGGTATTATCGGAGACGGTGGAAAATCCAACACCGGCTGGTTGACTGCGAGTATTAATATTGAACTAAAGATGGATTGTAATACACACTCAATAAAAAGAATATTTGCATGCTCTGTCCAGCTATCGACGTTGTAGTTGGTGCGAGTACCGTCCTTGTCAATCGTGCATGGCCCAACTTCACCATACAGACCGACCAGCGAGCTTGCTCCTGGGCCCCTTGAAGAGTTAGCTTACTTCTCGAGTGTGCCAAGATGACAAACCCGTTCAACCAGATGATGACTGGCCGATTATTCGGATCCTTGCGGCTCTCAAAGAACCCTGACAAGGTTAGTTCTGCATGCAAATACGTCGCGTGGAGCTCACAGAAAAACAGGTTCTTGTCGTCGGTTACATTGACACTTCCAGCGAAGTGACGGCTTCCGGCCTCGCATAATGAATCGTCCTGCTCTCGTACTGACCAATTCTCCCCGCTAGCACTGGCGAAGGAGGAATAGTCAGCCGATTCCAGGACCTTCTGATTGTCTTGACCATAGGATCGGATCGGAAAGAGTAACAGTGAGAATGCAATTGGAAGCAACATGTTGAAACGTGAATGTGTAATCGAATTCAATAACTCCAGTCCATCGAGATTCTTGAGGAGCGGTTTTACTGAAATTGAATGAGGCCCTCGCTCTCGTTTGCCTAAACGGGACACGACGACCGGATTGGGCAGTGATAACCTCACGCGCATAGACCAGGCCGCTCACCTCATAAGTCCTCATAAACGGCTCTTTGCATCAATTTCTACGTCCAGCTTCATCAACTAAATATCCACATCAAGCTCATGAACTTTTGGAAGCCATCACTCGCATTTTGCTTGCGGTCTGTGCAGCTAATCGCTCTCGCCAAGTCCAGCAATGCACAACTTATCCTACCGAAAAGGATCCCACCTTCAACCAACGCCATGGCATACAATCAGGAGGGAATGGAACCCAGTCTTGACTACACTATCACTCTATTGTTCGAACGTGATGGCGTGGCGGAGGCTTTCCACGTTCAAGTGACTCTTTGGCCGGCTTTGGAGGCCCATGACATCTTGCTTAGCACGCCCATCGAGATCACCAAGGTCGACGTTGGTCACTTTGAAAACAAGCAGGTGGTTGCAACAGACGACGATGGGCCATTGGAACTTGTTCGTGAAGTTGAAAACTACGGCCCGCCAATTGTCAACCAGAAATGGCGCGTGACCCGACCAACGAAAGGACCTGTCACTGCCACGTACAAGGCGTTGCCTCGTCAGGTCAATGATTCAACCAAAAACGCCCCGTCATTCGACCTACGGCAGAACTTTGGCGGAATTCCGGGGTCAGGATTGGGATTCCTTGCCGCACCACCTCCCGGGGCTCAGTTGTACAACACAACTATCAGATGGAACTTGTCCGACTCTCCACCCGGAACTCGCGCAATCTGGACGTGGGGCGAAGGGTCAGCACCCATCACCAAGAGACTAGATGTCATGGACCTTGAATCCACATATTTCATGGTTGGAAATGTCCACTCCTTTACAAAAGGCGAATTCGGCGTCTACTGGCTTGGTTCTCCGCCCTTCAACACCACCGAGATTGCCTCCAAATTGCTCCAAATGTTCCATCGAATGTCCACCATCTTCAAGGACAATGAACCAACCTATCGAGTTTTCATCCGACATAATCCATTCAGAGGCAGCATGGCAGGTACTGCTCTCAAGCGATCTTTCATGTTCAGCTACGACAATCACGATTTTGCCCATCCACGCTCATTTGAAGACTATGTGCTCTTTTTGACTCACGAGTGTGTGCACAACTGGATAGCTTTGGATGCAGCTGTCTGGGATAATTGGTACACAGCGGGGATGGCAGAGTACTACTCTCTTCTCTTATCCCATCGTGCAGATTTCTTGACCAACGAAAACCTCCGCCGCGAGATTAACAAACGCCTAACCATGTATTATACGAATCCGTTGGTGAAGCTGTCAAATAAAGAAGCATCCAAGTTGACATGGAAAATTTCGGACGCGCAACGGTTGCCATATGGTCGAGGATTGGCATTTGCCTTGCAAGTCAATGCACTCATTCAAAATGCTACGGGTCAGGAAAATTCTCTAGACGATCTAGTCCTCTCAATTTTGGAACTGGATCGAGCTAAGCAGCCGTACGGAGTGCCTGAATATTTGCGCGAGCTTGGCTCCTTGCTTGGGAGTGAAACGCAAGCGCAAGCCTTGTATGACCAAATGTCTTCTGGTACTCTCGTTGTTCCGCCACCAGACGGTCTCGCCATGTTTGGTTTCAAGCTTGTCCGGGAAGATGCACCGCTATGGGAACTTGGATTTGACGAATATCAGGCGCTCCAGGGTGAGCGGATCATCGCCGGGCTTGTACCCGACAGTGCTGCAGAAAAGTCTGGCCTAGTCAACGGGGATCGAATTCTCAATGAGATTGTGCTTGATGACGTCAGGTGCGATGTCGAAGGTGTTTTGAAGTTGGAAATTCAACGAAAGGGGAGTGAGATTTTGTATTTTGCATATGTCCCAAGAGGAAAGGCTTTGGTCCAAAGATGGATTTACGCGGATAATAGTCAAAACTTTGACGAGCTATGAGAATTAAACATCTTTTTTCTCATTTCCCAGGCTTTCGGTGCACCAAAGGAAAATTATATTACAATTCGTCCGACGTGAGACCAGATAGTACCGGAGGTCTCGGGTACTTTGGATCACCATGAACCGATGATAGCTGAATTCCTCCAGACATCCAATCGACCGTCAAAAATTTTCAACTACATCAACAAATGGTCTGCAGTCCTTCGAGCCATTTCCTTCACCGGCCCAGACCGTCCCATGAAGTACGGCTCGAGCATGGATTCCCTTGGTACCGGCTTTGCAAAGCTCTTCTTTCTCATGGAACTGATCCCAAGAAGTATAAATCAAGTTCACCACCCGACCTCTTTTCCATTCTTCAATCATGTTTGTGACAGCTCTTCGGAACAACGCTATTGGGACACCGCCTTCGTAGACCCCCCCTTGAGCCTCCATCTTGCGCAGATAATCATCAATCCACGTCAAAACCTCAAGCGAGCAACATCTCAGTGCCACTCGCTCCAATATCCACGTCACACCGATGTGATAGATATTTTTAAAAAGGCAAGCTTGTATGTCTAGCCCTGCTGCCACACGGAGAGTTAAAAGTACCCATGGGTTCACACTTGCGTTTCCAGTTTGATCTGGAGTTTTCATTGCAGGCCAACACGTGGTGCCAAGAGACTCATCGGTAGAAGCTGCGTACAATTGCACGCAACAATACAACAAGTAGTTCATGGCTGCTTCGTGAGTAGTAAATTGAAGTGGATGGACCTGGAGGTGGGAATATTTATTCACTGTCCCAAAGGTGTGAGATGAAAAGCGTTCCACCGGTCTTTCGGTCAATGGTAGTGATGCTTCCCAATCATCAAGGCGCTCTCTCTGAGATTGTAAAATACGGAGTAATTCTGTCGGTTGGGATGTGAAAAGGCCATGTCGGGGGATTCGATGACCAAGCTGCGTCATGAGGGATATCCATTTGCGGTAAATCGGATTAGACGAATCCATGCCGACAACATCCATCAGTAGTAAAAGGTCAGAGGCCCGACTAACAATAGACAGGCAAGATGTAAGTAGCGGGTATGTTGAAGATGTGAGCTTAATGAGTCTATCCACATTTTCTTGAATGGTTGATCGTTCGAATCGAGTAGGAAAACCTCCCGTGTGGAACGGAACAGTGTCGGCCACGTGCTGAGCTCGTAGGCCGGCCCATATTATCACCAGCTGAGTTCCCATGGTTGACTTCATTATTTCATCATAGTCGGACAAGACGAGATCGTCAAACTTTCGAAGATGGCAAATCCTTCCGTAGACTGTACCTGAGCCAAGCTCAAAGTAGATGAACTGAATTAACACTGCGAGTCTGGCGCATATTTCAATCTTTCCGACTCCGTTTAGCCCGCCGGTCGCAAAGATCTTGAGAGCGTGACTATAGTATGCAAGGCTTTCGTATCTTTTCGAAGTGTTGAGGGTGTCGGTGCTGGCTCGATCGATACCTGAAGTTGCCAAGGCAAATGCAGCAAACTTGACGACTTCGTAATTTCGAATAAATGAGTCAATCTGGGAGAGAGCCGGCGGTAACCGAGGCAGGAGGAGGCGCCATTGTCTCAAGATCCATGCTTCTTTGGAGGGGTCGATTGGAAGCTTCAAGTCGGGATCTGACAGGTCTTGGCTGTCAAAGGTTTTGAGTGGCTGTCGATGATTGTAGTAGGCGAAAGTGACAGGTTCCAGGTCCAACTCGAGAGACTGGTCCGAGGAAGATTCTTGATAAAATCCAGGGATCGCAGGCGACTCGCCTGACTGAAGTGCGCCAGTCTCTCCGAGATTTGTGAAATCCGGTGAAGGCCAGGAAGCCAGGGATTCTGTTCGATTGTGTAGTATTGGTTGACGCGCTACTGTTCCAAGAGCTGCGCAATTGGCCATCGGATCATCACCATCTCTTGAAGAGTCTGGGCAATGATCGCTCTGAACGTGGACTGAATCGTCTTGCTCAGGGACAGGAACCAAGTCTTGTTCCATTTGGAGCAATTCAATGCGCGCATCGTCACAGACGGCCTTTGATGTTTGTCCGTAGCGATCATTATTTGTTGATTCACCCTCGTGAGACCTCCCATCTTGTGTTGTTCCATCGAGTACATGTGTATTAGAGCTCAGGGTTAGTGATTGGGCTGAGCAGTCTGCGCGCGGTGAGGCTTGGACTAAGTAGGAGTCGGAATGTGCGACGGCTGGAGTTGCAGGGCTATTTCGGGAAAAGGTCCGCGGAGACCGAGGAGAAGAGCCGAGTCTGCTCTGTCCATCGATTTCGCGAATCGCATCCCATTTCTCTTGTTCAGTCCTGATGACCCGCTCTCGAATCGAAGCAGTGTCGTCTCGAAAGACAAATCGGGGTTGAAAATCGCAGTTAAGACCACTCCGAGAACAAGCGCGACATATCGGTTTGCCTTCATCACACTGATCACATTAGCACAACATGTCAAGGTGAGGCGATATCGAATAGGCACCTTAAGACGCCGTCGCCGGCAAGGGTGACAGCCCGTTCTGGTTCGCGTAATGGGCCGTCTGCGATTTATGCTTTCCATTGTTCGCATCATAGAATGAAATCCGGTGCATCAATTGAAAGTTCAGCGATTCATTGCTATTCGACGTGCACAACGTTGTCAATCTCATCGCCTGACGTCTGCACGAGCAACTTGCGTCGTCATCCAACTCACGATAAGACTGCATTCCCCTCACGCTTGCCTCGCACCGCACTGCCGTTCTAGGCCAAGCTCAAGTTTTGCAAACTAATGCCAATCGGACAAGTCTGGGACTAGTCCCAGGGTCCAGAACCAGTTACGAGTCATGGAATAAGTGGCGGGGCGAGATACAAGGATCATGATCAGGGGCTTATCAGTGCTACAGGGACGATGTCACAGCTGAATGGAGGAAGATGGAATCACAGGTGTGGTGATGTTCTTCAAGAAACATCATTAAACATCTTTTCACTCAATTGTTTCGCGTTCTCTAATTTGTCGTGATACATCTTCCAATATGGTTAACGCATATGTTCGTCGGAATAAGACATCCATTACTCGTACTCGGTCTGGGTGTCTCCAATGCCGTCACAAACGGAGAAAGGTGCATCTCATGAACTTCCATCCGTTTAAAGCTAACTTCTGCAGTGCGACGAGGCAAAACCTGTCTGCAATCGATGCGCAAGCAATGGCGGCGTATGCGAATACGGGAACAGGCTAGAATTCCGTGATTCCACACAGTGGGCAGCTCACAAAGTCAAGCAAGCCAAAATCGACGGGCGAAGATCCCAAACTCACGATCGATCTCGACGAACGAATTCCACATCACCAACGTCACACCCACCGAATGATTTTGTAAAGGATTCCGAATTGGCCCTATTGCAAGATCATCTCCCGTCGCCAACCATAACGCCAATTACCTCCATCGACGTTCAGGGTTCGGTCGGCGGACAATACGATCAAATCGTCTTTGCTGCCGATCCTGCAGATGCATCCTTTGAGAATTTCGCAAGTGACCAAATCGATTCTCCGAATAACTCTTGGCCTATTTGCAACGGCGAAAGTGCCGACATGGGCGGTGTCTCCGACGCGACCGACATTGGAGACATCACTGGAGCTGGCTTCTGGGCCACCCTGGACCTCTTGTCGCAAAGCAGCGCAGAGAGCAGCACATCGGATCTCACAAAACCCTGCGAGACTCTTTATGAGATTCCATCTTGTCAAACCTTTTACAAAGATATTGTCATTCCATGGGAACCTTTGTATGCCTCGTCATCCGGTGGATCACAAGATGATCTACTTCCAGACATCTCAGAAGAGTTCCCCGTATTGACTGGTGCCGAGGTGCTCACAACTCCTTGGCAACAGTGGCCACTTTCACCGAAGCCTCCCCCATCCCTTGGGATTTCCATCGGAGACAGACTATACCTCGCCCACTTCAAAGTCAACATCACCGAGACTCTCCCCATACAACTGGACTATTTGTGGCGGATGGTTATGGAACTTCCACCGGTCCGATATGCTTCAATGGCACTTGCAGCCGCGAGTCTGGCGAATCTACAAGGGAAACCAGCGTTGGATCAGCAAGGCATGTGGGTACCAATGCAGTCCTACTCCAAAAATGCCACAAAATTCGCCGCTTTGAGCATAATGGAGACCGATTCAACCATCTCTCTTGCTTCCCGTTTAGTCATGTTGATACTGTTGCTCTGTTATGAACTCGAGGCTGGCTCCCTTAGCAGGGTGTGGACTGCTCTCGCCAATCTGGATGATGCGGTACTTGGCAGTTCGGATCAAGCACTTGCTCTTCCCGGCGGCCACAATTTGGTCTGCTGCTGGTTGCATCTCCGCTCACTCTACGGTGTTCAGAGGCGACCCCATGCGCCGTACGGTGTTGAATCTCAGAAAGAATCGCTGGTTATTGAGCTGGAGACTAGAGTGGCTTCAAAGTCGCAAACCATCGATCTCATTGGGACAAGAGCACTTCAAATATGCAACAGGATTCTACTGTTGAAGGGTATGCGTAAGAATGGCGAGTCAGCTAAAGATACGATACAGAGGGCCGGTGATTGGTGGGAAATCATCAAAGGGGGTTTTGGGTATGATTCGGTAGATGCTTCCGAAACGTCCCCAATAGTTTTGGAGGAAGAAGAGTTGTATGAGGAATTGGCACGACTCCGAGCGGCGCTGGAGAGTTGCGAGCCACCGAAAGGGTTTCCACTCGAATCCCAATCGGTGCACACACTGTCAGTTGAGATTGAACCTCTATTCTTATCGAGTCATTGCGAAGCCATGGAATGCGCCGACTACGCCTTTGCGCATCTTGTTTGCGACGACCAGGTGATTAGTAGA
This sequence comes from Ilyonectria sp. MPI-CAGE-AT-0026, assembly GCA_020744155.1. NCBI lineage: Eukaryota > Fungi > Ascomycota > Sordariomycetes > Hypocreales > Nectriaceae > Ilyonectria > Ilyonectria sp. MPI-CAGE-AT-0026. Next base: position 2,957,510 of record JAGPNQ010000003.1, read on the forward strand.
CTGGCTCGGCCCGGATTTGCACCATCGATTCCGCCACAATCTGAAAGTATCCATCCTCGGATGCATCTACTACTTCGCATTGCAGCAGGTCTGGATCCTGTCGAATGCTCTCGGCGAAACATGTACCGGAAAGGCATCACAACCTATTTACAGCTCGGAGCACTTCTTTGTGCTTCTAATGCGGGGTTTGACGGTCTTGAACGGTTTCTGTCTACATTTATCAAGGCTGGGGTGTTTTATGAGGGATCATTCGCACCCATTCATGCAGTGCGCTTGTTCAATCGGGCTCTGCAACGGGAGATGTCCAAGGGGCGGACGGCTTTCTTGGCGGGACTTACCTATGATCAATGGACGACTAGAGAGACGTTGTTCTCTAAAGGAATGGATCAGCACGTTATAATTATCGGGCGTGAGGCGGACGGGAAGACCTTTAACGATTTAGTGCCTCTCGTGGAGGGTGAAGAGACGGGGTGTCATGGAGATGGCTGTTAGTTACAACGAGAACAAGTCATTTCAAGTCTTGAATGATTATTTAACCTTCAAACAAATGCTTTCGTGTTCAAATGATCACTCCGTGTCTTTCCAGACGACCCGTCGGTTGTGCGTAATTTTTCTCCTGATCGGGCATCTCGGAACGCTTGCTTTAGCGTGAGCATGTCCAGTTCTTAACCCGCCTTCTTCAAATCGCAGGGCTGCACATTTCTTGGACACGATCAACTCTTTCGTTTCGCCGAGACCAATCGCCATGATGCTCTTCCCCATATGTGCACTCTGGATCGGAGTCTCTGGAGCTTTCGCCCTTCAACCGGTTCGCGACAAATTCCCGGCCCAGCATGGCGTGCCGGAATTCTCAATTCGACTGGGCAATGACACAGCGAGCGTCTGCAATAGTTCCACGCCTGGCACGTCCGGGTTCATAGACACAGTCAGCGATAGCCATATGTTTTTCTGGTTATTCGAAAGCAAGAATGATCCGCTGGTTGATCCCGTTATTCTCTGGATGACTGGGTTCGTATTTCACCCCTGTGGCGATTGTTCGCTAATGGTTACAGTGGACCTGGAGCCTCCTCAGTTGGGTACGGTGCGCTAATGGAACTCGGTCCTTGTCGCATCGCGCCGGACGGTGGCTACACTATTGACAACCCCTATGGATGGAATACGAATGCCACGGTTTTGTTTGTCGAGTAAGTCATCTGGCATTCGTTGAATCCATTGCTGACGTCTCCAGCCAGCCCACCAGTGTTGGCTTCTCATCTGGTGAATCCATTCCAGAGGGACTGCCCCAAGCCTCCAAGATGATGGACCAATTCTTACGCCAGTTTTTTACTGCCTTTCCCCAGCTGGCTGCTCGCGATTTCTTCATTGCAGGGGAGTCTTACGGTGGCTCGTGGGTCCCGGCCTTGGGTGCCCAAATTGTGCAAAGCCAGGCTGATCCTGGTACGGGTCTCGGAGTCCAAGGGGCATTCAATCAGATGTCCATCTCCATGAGCGTCCCAAAAATAAACCTCAAGGGTATTATGATTGGAAATGGCCTTGTCCGGCAATCGGTGCAAAATCCAGGCTCTTTTGAAGCCGCCTGCTCTGGTCCGGATAGCCTGTTCAACACGTCGCAGTGTCTAGAGTGGGCGCCACGAGCCATGTGGTGCGAGACAAACCTCAATGTTTGTGAGACGGAAGGCTGGAAGTCTGCCAAGTGCAAGGAAGCAGAACAGCTATGCAGTGAAATGAGCCAAGTGGTCACTGGCCAGATGCAGCGTAACCCCTACGACTGGCGACTCACCTGCACCGATCCCCTTGCTTGCTACAAGGAACAGCAATACATTGACGAGTATCTCAACAGGACGGAAATAAAAACTGCGCTTGGAGTGGATGGTGATGCACCTTTTAGGGGTGTTTCGATGGAGATATTTGAGCAATGGGAAAAGGTTGGAGATTTGTGGAAGTCGAGCGACAGCTATGTCAATTATCTCCTAGATCTGGCAAGTCTCATTCCTCCGTCACTGCTCTGCTCTAACACTCTACAGGATATCCGTGTACTCATCTACGTCGGTGACAAAGACTGGTACTGTCACGCCGCTGGAATGCGCCGGCTTGTCAACCAAGGACTAGTCTGGAACGGGCATCCATTCTTTCGCTTCCGAGAACTGATTCCATGGTATACTGGAGCCAAGCCTGCAGGACGGTGGAAGTCGTACGAACCGCTGACTTATGCCGAAATTTGGAATGCTGGGCATCTGTCACCATTTGATAAGCCGGAGGAAGTATTGACGCTGATAAATGCATGGATCCATGGCGTCATTCCCACCAATTAACGGGACGAAAACTGATGGAATAGGATGTTTATTTATGTTTTCTAGTTTCGTTTCGAATGTTGATCACTGCAGTTGTGTTGTTTATTTGTTACACGTTCTGATACCTGCCCCTGAGGTGTATCTCAGGGGAACGTGAGTCTGTGATTGACGACCATCGAGGGGTTGGATTATCTTTTTGCTATCCTTTTTACAAGTTAAATCGAGATTACTAGAGTATCGCAGAGCAACACTCCCGGGTAGGTTCCGGTAGGCATCGTGAATGGATCGGCTGCTGCTTCGCTAATGAACTCCACGTCTTCGCTAAACACCCTGGATTGCCGCCGGATGTCTTCCGTACCCCGCCATCATTGCCCAGAGACTCGTAGTTTACATGGCGGCTCATCTTGAGTAGCCTACTTGCCGTTGCTACAGTCAAGGAGCCTGAACCGATGTACATTCAAGAAGCCTATTCGTGAATACCAACCTTCAATTCCACCGAATTATTATTCAATGGGTATTCATAAATTTACATGCAAGTTTCCGGTGGCCTGACATCTGACACGTCTACGGTGAGCCAAGAATCCGTTTGCCCCTGCCCTTGGCGGCAAGTAAGCTTAAGCGGGTTTATCATGCAGGGATGAAGACGTAATTCCCGGTGCCCCTTGTTTATGTGGAGTTGGGATCCCCTTTTCACGCGCATCAAGCTATAGGCGGGAAGTTAATCGACATGGATCGATCGATAGATACAATTGGAACTCAATTCTTGTAGGTGATACACTCATTCTAAGAATCAATCCCTCAACCGGTTGCAAATCAAAAGGAAGAGAACAACAGAAAACACTACACGCAGGCGTGGTTCCGTTTCCATTCATGCCGCACCACCTGAAACTATCGGTACTACCGTAAACGAGTTAACGTTGTTTCGGATTCATCTTGTCGTTGGCGCGCGCTTCAATCTAGGCGAGGTGGCAGCGGATGAAACCAACATCCCTGCCATCTCGGTCGCCATCTCTCAAAACAGAACAAGTCTCCACGACACTGAGACCGGGTCTAAATTCCACCACTCTGAATTCGAACCCGAAAATGGCCTGACAAGCGAGCATCCGGTGGAAGCCCCGTAGAAGAGCACTCCAGAAGAGCACCCGCAGACTATAAAGAAGACTGAAGATGCTACTCTCTATCGACTCTTTCTTCTCTCCAACGCTGCAGGTCGCATTCACTTCCCAATACATCTTTCATTCTTTTCTTCACTGTGTGAAGCTGGTACATTCTTTCATTCCATTATCCATCTTTTGATCAACTTTTCACTCTCTCACCACCACACAACACCTTCATTCAACTTCAAGATGTCTTTCAAGGCCACCGCTGCTCTCATTGGCGCTTTCGCCACCACTGCCCTCGCCCACGGCACCGTCACTGGCTTCAAGACCGACGGCACTGCCCAGGAGGGTTACAAGCTCGACTACTACTACGCCAAGCTGAACGGCCAGACCGTCCCTGACATTCCCGCTTGGTCCGCCGAGAACCTCGACAACGGCTTCGTTGCCCCCGATGCCTATGGCACTTCCGACATCATCTGCCACATCAAGGCCGAGCCCGGTGCTACCACTGCCTCCGTCAAGGCTGGTGGCACTGTCGACTTCAACTGGTCCGCTTGGCCTGCGTCTCACGTCGGTCCCGTCCTGACCTACGTCGCCAAGTGCGATGGCGAGTGCAGTGCTGCCGACAAGACTACCCTCAAGTGGGTCAAGATTGACGAGGCTGGTATCAACCTGGACACTCAGGTCTGGGCTGCCACCGACATGATTGCCAACAACAACACCTGGACCACCACTGTTCCTTCAACTCTTGCTGCTGGCAACTACGTCTTCCGTCACGAGATCATTGCCATGCACGGAGCTGGCTCTGAGAACGGTGCTCAGAACTACCCCCAGTGCTTCAACATTGCCATCACCGGCTCTGGCACTGACAACCCCGAGGGTGTTCTCGGCACGGCTCTGTACACCTCCACCGACGCCGGTATCCTGTTCAACCCCTACGAGACCCTCACCAGCTACGATATCCCCGGCCCTGCTCTGTACGGCTCCGGTTCCGACTCTGGCTCCGGCTCCGGCTCGGATTCCACTCCCGTCGCCTCTTCTGCCGCCGCCGTCTCTACCACTGCCACCCCTGTTGCTGCCCCTACCAGCCTTGTCACCTCGGTTATTGTCCCCACCCCGGCTGCTACCACTGCGGCTGCTCAGTCTGTCGTCCCTTCGTCTACTGCCGTCGCCCCTGCTGCCACCGAGACTGCCAGCTCTGACAGCTCCACCCTCCCTGAGACCTTTACCCTCGAGACCTTCATCGAGTGGTTGAAGTCCACTGCCGGCACCACCGTGGCTCGACGACACGCCCGTGCCCTGAACTAAGTGTTGGATACAATACGAGAGATGTGATCTCAGTTTTTCTTCTTCATGTAACTTAAACTTTATGCGGCCTCAGTCGGACCCTAGTAGCAACACTGTCAATACAAGTTGTACTCTGAACATGTTTCAATAAATCGTTGAATGTAATTTGAAAGCAACTTGTTAACTATCCTGACCCGAACTCAAGACAGCTTGTTTGTAGCCGCAGTGTATGCTTTCAACTGTTCCATGGCGTCCTCGAAATCTCTCTGAATCACCCCCACTTGCCTTGAAGAGCGGGGCGTGATGGAGCAGGGAAACGAAAGCGGGGAGGAGTTGAATCCTTCAGAAAAGGCGAATCTGCGGATGTTAGTGCTTGAATTATCATGGCTCTTACTGGGACTTACATGTCAACATCCACATCCCTCCCGTCAAGTCCTTTGTCTGGATTCACCTCAAACGCCCAGAGGATGCGAGCAATGTTGAGTGTTACCGAAGCAGAACCTAGATGCATGCCAGGGCAAATGCGTCGACCCCATCCGAAAGCGCTGTGGCCAAATGTGCCGGGATAATTTCGTTCTTCTATGAAGCGCTCCGGTCGAAACTCGTCGGGTTCAGGAAAATCGGCCTCATTGTGGTGGACTGAAGAGTTAGTAGAGTCCATGCAACAAGGTTGAGCAGCGTTCCCTCAAGCTGATGAGGCGCTGGTCTTGGCACTGGGCCTGAAATGGACTACTCACTACTCCAGAGAGGAGCAATAATCGTGCTCCCCTTGGGAATAAACATCCCTTTGTACACGTTGTCTGCAGTGCTTGCATGAGGAGTCCCTCCTAGCACTGCCACAGGTCGCCAGCGCAATGTTTCCGAGGCAATTGCTCTCACGTACTCCAACTTGGGCAAGTCATCGAATGTGGGAAGGCGATCGAATCCGACAACTCTGTCAAGTTCCTCTTGCGCTCGTGGAATAAACTGAGGACCAAACTTGACACAAGCAAGGAAGAAGCTGGCAAGAGAACCGGCAGACTAATACCATTAGAATTACGTCCCGCATCAGACATTACGTCGCCCAGACACTTACTGTTTCAACTCCAGCCCCAAATGGAGATCCTGCGGTGTAGGCAAGTTCAAGATCCGACATGCCAAGGTTTTCTTGTTCGTCTAGCAAGTGCTTCGCAAAAGACGCTGGTGCAGTTCCTTGTGCAACCTTTTCACGGACTTCGTCCATGAGCTCAGTGTACATTTTGATATCCTTTTGACGTTGCTGGAGAACTTCAGCTTTCCAAGGTGCAAAGATGGCCGGAACGTATTTCAACGCGGGATACCGTTCCACTGCAAACTTTCCAGGAATACTAAAACGTTAGAGCATTCGTTAGAGCATTCAACATGGGGAAGAGACTTACTTGACCATTGTTAGACGCTCCATTGACTCGGCATTCCGGCGGACCACAATATCGGTTGTGACGTCTTCAACTCTTCGCCCATATGTGACAGTGACAATGACTGAAGCTGCGTATCGTTCAAGGTGTGTCCGAAAGCCAGTAGGGTCCGTCAAAAGATCGTGCATCAGTACCTTGGACTCCAAACTCTGGATCGGTCGATAGGTTTCGCTCTGGCGTTGCATGAAACCTCCATGCAACAACTTTCGCCAACGCCGCCAGTACGAGGAATAAGGAGCCATGAGTCCTCTCATCCCTCCTGACAAGAGTTCACCTCCCATGATGAACCGAGGTCGAGACGAATAGATGGCACCTCGCTTCTCCAACAAATCCCAAGCAGCCTGGGCGGAACCCAACACAATCGTGGGAGTTGGCCCAAGCTGGAGGTAAACTACATCTCCATATTCCCGGCTAAGCTCCTCAAACCACAGCCACGGTTTTCTGATACCAACTTTGATGGTTTTGGGCCCCGGCGGCAGCTGAGAACGATGCGAATGAAGCTTCCATTCTTGTCGAAGCTGATTGTGTCAGTTGGTCCAACATTTAGCCGAGAGACTTACCCGCGGGAATGACAATGCCACGTAAAAAAGCGCAACAACAACGCCCAAGGCGAAGAGAGTAGCAAACATTTTGAGATGCAGAATGAAGAAAGGAATTGGCGCTTGTGTTAAAGGCGATCAACTGCCATGACAACTGCCGATCTTATCTGGATAAGAAGCCACCCCGCTCAAAATGTTGAAAGGCCGCGGTATTTCAGTAGAGAAAGTCTGGGCAAAGAGTTAGCTCATATAATGATTTGATGTTTGTGTTACCCCGCATTATTTGACCCCATAAAGTCATCTGACAGATGTTTAGCGCGGGATGTCACAAGTACATTGGATCCACGATTCCGGGTATAATTATCCTCTACGTAGATATGACTTGATGAAGATGCTGTTTGATGAAGGCTGTTTGATGAGCAATTACTTCCGTCAATCAACACGATGAAGACTTACTCTTGGCTTGATAAGCCGTTTTTAACTGCTTTGTTTTTGGGAATTGGCGGGTTCCTATACGGATAGTAAGTCAATCCCATCACAACGGAAACATCTAACAATTCAGTGACTCTGGAATCATTACTCCGAGTTTAGCATTGTCCTCGTTTCTAAGTCACTTTGGTAATCCCGATGCTCCCCTTCGCGGAGCCATTGTGTCTGTTTACCAGGCCGGAGGTACGTTATTTCCGGCTTAGCGAATGCTTACTGATCATGTAGCCTGGCTTGGTAGCGCCTCTGTCGGCATCACCAGCGATTGGCTCGGCAGAAGAAAAGCCATTGCGTTTGGATGCATTTGGGGCGTCCTTGGTGGCGCCTTGATGGCGGGAGCAGCCCATGTAGCTATGCGTAAGTTGCTCTGGGGAGAGGTCTCTAAGACAAAGCTAACTGAGTAGTCATTATCGGTCGCTTGCTTGTTGGTTTCGCTGTAGGGACGATTACTGGTGTCGCTCCAGTCTTTGGTGCCGAGATTGCCAAGGTACGAATGAGACACTGGAGTCACATTGACATTGATCGTAGCTAATTTTTAGACACACCAACGAGCCAAAATTACGGCAGTCAACCAAATGAGTGAGTCCATCAATCTTCGACATCTACAATGCTAATTAATTAGTGGTCGCATGGGGCTTCTTTGTCGCACTATGGACCGGAGTTGGTGAAGGCCGCTGGGATAGTCCCAATCAATGGAGACTCGGTTTCGCCATCCAGAGTATTCCAGCTCTCCTCCTTGGTGTTGGAGTGCTGTTTATTGGCGAGTCCCCAAGATGGCTGCTTCTCAAAGGACGCCATGACGAGGCCAGAGAGGCTTTTCTCAGCTACCACTTTGATGGATCCAACGAGGCATGGTGCGATACCGAATTCACATTGATCCACATCAATATTTCGGAAGAATTGCAAGCCCAAGGCAGACTATCATGGAAAGAGCTGTTCCAAACCTCGGCTTTCCGCAACCGTCTCTTTGTTGGGTCTTTTGTCTGGGCAGCAGCCATGCTGTCGGGCATCTCGTTTGTCCAGTACTACCAAACCGCCATCTATTCAACCCTGCAATTCAACCAAGACAGACAGCTTCTCGTCAGTGGACTTTATGGTTCTGTCGGGCCAGTAGCGTGCCTGGCGTCTTTGTTCTTTGTCGATCGAATCGCACGCAGGAAAATTCTCATCTTCAGCTCATCCCTCCTCTCAATTTGTTACATGATCATCACCATCATTGCCGCACTATTCCCAGCCCAGCCTGGAATGCCCACGAATGCTGCAGCTCAACGCGGTCTCATTGCTTGCATCTTTGCGGTTTCGGCGAATTACTCGGCTCTCCTTGGCCCAATGACATGGATTATTCCGTAAGTTTTCTACTTAGTCTATTTCCACGCTAACAAATCAGTCCCGAGGTCTTTACCACCGAGCTACGAGCCAAGGCAAATGCTATTGTGCAAGTCATCCATTACTCAATCAGTTTGATCATCACTCAATGCTCTCCCATTGCGTTGGCAGAAGTGGGATGGAAATATTACGTGAGTCACAAGGTTCCGGCGGGTGAAGCAACTAACAATCGTAGATCCTTTTCATCCTTACAAATGCTGTTTGCGCGTTGGTATTTGCCTTTGCATACCCAGAGACTAGAGGTGAGTCGGCCTTTTTACTTTGCTTTCCGTACTAACACCCGTAGGTAAATCCCTCGAGGAAATTGATGAGATTTTCGGGGACATTAAAATCGTTCACGAAAGTGATGTCAAATTTGAGGAAAAGATGGGCATTGAGATTGTAGAGACTCGGAATAGCGCGGCCTAGACATTGATGGTGAGATCCATAGTTTGGATTAGCAGACGCCCGGAATCTACCATTATTCACAGAATCATAGGATAGATCTCCAATTAAGCCAATCCATCTCAAGGTCACTTACGGACAGATATTGCTAGCGACGCGTGTTTATTCCATGGGTGATCAGCCCACTAAACTGGGTTAACTATATTATTTAATGAATGATATCCAATCCTGCCAGTCTGAAACCGAATCTCCACCTCCCCATCCCCTCCTCTCCATGCTGAGTAAGTCGTGTAGTCTTAGGTGGAAATGCCGAGAATAGCCAGGCCGAGAGAGGCCAGAATGTTCGCCGTGCTGGTGAGGAGGCTGGTCAAAATGCCGCCGAGGCCAGTGACAACAGCAGTAGCAGTGGCGTTGACCTTGAGGCCCTGGAGAAATTGGGCGAGAGGAGTAAGGATGCCATTAACCGCAGCCTTGATTGCATTGAGTTCGTCCGCGATCAGCTTCTTGCCCCCGGGAGCAAGGACGCTGACGGAGGCAGTGACGGTCGCAGTGACATTATTAACAGCCGCAACAGCACTGTCGACGGCGGCCTTGATCTGCGCAATCTGTGCGGTAGTCAGGCTGTTGACATCGCCGCCAATTTCAATCACAGCAGCATTGGTAGCGTCCGTAATGTTAACAGCAGCAGCGTTGAGAACAGTGACAATCGCCTGAAGGTTGGCCTCGAGCTGAAGCTGAAGTTGTACGAGAATATCCGCAGCGACATTGTTCTGGATAGCCACAACAATGGTTTCTAACCGGTTAGCGACGTTTGTTTCGAGGGTTGTAAACTTACTGATGTCGGCGATATTGCCCGAGGTGCTGGTGGTGATGGTGTTGGCAATGCTCTGGACCGTTCCTAGAACAGTAACCTGTCTCTTGTCCAGCGCCTGAGTAGTAGGAGCGGCCAAAGCGGCAGTGGCAAAGAAGAGGACGTTGGAGAACTTCATTGTGATGTTGCTGGATGCGTTGGAGATTGAATGGATGTGTTGGAGTGGAAGGTGGATTGCTGTTGGATGATGAGATATTTCGATGACAGCCGTCTCTATATATACAATCTTCCTCGGAAACAATACTCCTTGAATCCGCATTTGGATGGCATATCGCACGTTGTCAGGTTGAGTTCGCACCAGGTTTGAGCACATTCCAGCGACCAATGCTTGTTGGTTGCGGAGCGTTGACCAGGGGGGCTTAGCTGCCAAGCCAAGACATACTTTGGACAAAGATGCTTACGATCTGTCTTGGTTTTCTCAGACAACTTGCCGCAAAAGGTCATTCCACGATTGGCGCAATCGTCTCGGGTCGCTCCGGGCGGGCCATCTAAGTCATTCTCAGACAAGTACGATGGTCGCTTGATTCGAAGTTCGAGGCCCGCCAAGTACCTGGAACTCTGAATCGACAGGCGATCATTCGGGAATCGTTCATAATAGCTTTAAAGGTTGAGCTTAGATACAAAGCTAAACATGGAATCGATCTCGTAGTATGAGGCAATCGCAGCTAATCGTCCACCATCTGATGGCTTCGGCCCAGGCTGTCGGCCCCACAGCGGAGACAGATCATTCCGGGAGTGAATTACAAACAACGGTTTCCAGTCCGATCTGCAATTCGAGACTCATCCCGCTGTGCGACACTCCCAAAGAGGGCAAGTTTGGACATCAACCTACAGCTTAGACGGGCCGTCGGGCACTTCTACTCCCCGAGCCGTGTCTCCATAACGGGTCTTGCGGTCTATGGGGTCACGATCAGCAATAATCCTTTGCCAACTCCTCTCTCAAGAGTCATGGGATGTAACGAAAGCATCAATTCGTCATAGACTTGATTCAGGTCCGAGACAATGCTTCGCTTGTTGGGCTTTCCGAAAGTCACGCAGGTCCAGACTCAACCGTGTGCGTCCGTTGTCTCCTCCCTCCCGGAGAAGGGTCTCCTACTTCCCGGAAGAGGGGACGGGATCAACTTAGCTTCTGCGGCAATTACCGTGAGCTTATTCTGGCCAAAGAAAGCCTCCCATACAAAGCCTCTCAAAAGTTAGCCTGCGGCCCTGGCAGCGGCCCTTTTGCGCCACAAAGGCAATCATTAACTTCCCGTCCTTAGGAATGCATTAGACAATGCCCGGAGCCTGGTCTAGGCGCGGGTGATCGCCCCCGGCGGTGTAGCGTGCCGTCTGGAACATCCAGGGAGGAAAGGTATGTCTCAAAAGATGGATGATTGGCCTACGTAGCGAAGTGGACCAGAAGTATGAGAATTCCATGAAGGACTCATGGTATTACCAAAAGCATCAACTACACCGTAATTTCGGCTACCAACTGTAGATGTGACTGTGTCAGCACCCGCCACGTCTACTGAAACCCGGGCCGCTCCCATCTGAGTCATATCACGCAAGTGTCTAGCTGACTTGTCGCACATGCGCTTTGATACTTGATACAATATCGTCAAGATGGAATCACGAGTCAAACACATCCTTTCTCTTCAGCTTTGTCTCATCCCGGTTGGCATCCGTGTGGTCCTTTGACGAGACACGGGTGAGGATCTGCAACAACCGAACCGTGACATCCGCTCACAAACGAAGACTTTGTCCATGCCCCGAATCAACACCATGTAGCTGTTTGGCCGAGACTGTCACATGGCTATCTATTGGCTCAAGGATGGGCATGCGGAATCACATTCCCATGAGTGATCCGCAGATGTGAGAATGCCAAGGTACTTGTCTTTGCTCCACACAGCTGTCTCGGATCTACGAGCGGCAGGGATTTGAGGTGGGATATGGTCTTCAGCTTGTCAGATTCTTCAGATGGTTCTGGGCTTCTGGGCATCAATGCAGATGGATCCACTGAACGACCTGGGCGTGTCGACATCATGTCGTCGATTAGGCATGTCGAAAGAGCGGCTTAATTATGCCAAAGTTAGACCCTATAGTTGGTTATTGCATTGAATATTGAAGCATTAGTTTGTGTGGTAGAAAGACCTGCCCGAAAGGAGCTTGTTGTCCAAGAGAGTCCTACGACTGAGGAATGTCACGCTTTGAAGACATCGCTGTGTACCTCTACTGGGAGATAAGTTTTCAGTGTTTCGTTTGATTGAGTCGTAGCACACCCGGGATGCCCAGTAGTTGACCTGAGAGAAAACCTTGACCCGAGTCAGGTCGGAATTGGTGATTTGTGATGGGAACTCAAATATCAGTGAACCGAGTGCATTCCAACATTGCTAATAGGTCCTCAGTGCATGTGTTATCACTTTACCCTGGGTTGTTTAATTTACTTAGATTTATTCTCACCGTTACGCGAATTCTCGTTAAAATCAGCCGATACAGGGTAAGTTCGGCCCGGGATCGGCCCGGGATCGACCCACTTCCCGTTCCGGCCCGGACGTCCGAGTCGGCATCATTCTGTGAATACTTTCCGAGTGTGTCAATTGCCAAGCTTCTTATTAATGGCATGGCACTCAAAATTCTGCTTCTCGCATTGCAAGACTGGGCATGAAGGGTCCCGGTGAGTGTGTGACATTCTACTCCTAATTGGACACAGTCAGCTGGTGGAATGTCTGCTTCGGCGGATTGCGCTCATGGTCACTGGTACAACGAGAAGCCGAGGTAACCGATTCATCCATGGATAAGACTACAAAGACGAATTCTCGCGAACCCTCATCTCTAGTTATCCATCCACATCTCTGCGCATACTTGAGAGCACCACCTACAAGTTCCGAGTCCTCCAGCCAACGTCAAGGTCGTCTTCGCAGATGTCACAGTCCAGAGTCCTCCAGGCAGCGTCATCGTCGTTTCTGTAGATGTCAGGGGGCACCCATGGTCCTGAACGGTTCCGTGAAGGGTTCCGTCGCCGTCGGACTAGATCCTGACTAGGAGGAACTTCTTCCGAGGTGTAACGAATACTCAACTCTACGTTTCTGGAATGGCTTGGTCCAGCCATGGGCTGGACAATTACGACAAAGTCGTTTTCACCCTCAGCTGTAGAGGTGAAGCTGAAGGTCTCAGGCCTCGTATTGTATGACACAGCATTGGCGTTCTGGGTGGAGCTTGGGTACGTGGTGACTGTGTTGACAGTCCTTGTGCCAGAGGAGACTGTGCTGGCAGTCCTTGTGCCAGAGGAAACTGTGCCGGCAGTTATTGTGCGAGAGGAGGCTGTGTTGGTAGTCCCTGTGCCGGAAATGACTGTGCCAGCAGTTCTCGTGCCAGAGGTGACTGTGTTGCCAGTCCTTGTCCCGGAAAAGAGTGAATTGACAGGCCTTGTGCCAGAGGAGACTGTGCCGGCAGTACTCGTATTGTCGGTGCCTGATCTGACCGTGTATGAGTCTGGGTCTGAGTCGACATTAACTCTCTCAAGCATGGCCCTGACCAAGAGAAATTCTTCATTAGCCATATCCGGATCGTCACTCCTTGAGCCTGTTAGCCGGCAGTATTCAGACCATGGCCACTGGGGTATGGTATGACCGGGCCACGCAAATCTCTTGACTGCACAAGTATTAGATAGAGAGACTGGACTTGCGATATAAACGTACACCACATGTTCCAGAAGACCAGATCAACCATGTACTCAATGAACGAGGTTTTATAGGCCCTGAAACCGATCCTGCTGCTGTCGCGAACCATATCGACGGCTTTCTGTCGCAATTCATCGTAGAATCGGTGCCGTACACCAGGAACCATATATTCGAAGTAGGCGGCCATGATCTCACGGCGGTCTCCGGTGTCCGCAGGGTCGTAATCACTAGGAGGTAAGTGAAATTTCATGCCATGCTTCCCGAATGGCGAAAATTCGTGATATGGCTTTGGAGGGACCTGGTTCGTATCCATTTCGGTGGCTTGCGCTCGAGTCTCTCCGACAGTGTTGGGAGGTAGGCGAGGAAAAGTCGACGGACGAGTTGGAGGACAGGTATAAGTCGGGGAGGAGGTTTCGTGAGAGGTTTCGGGGGATGTTTCGGGAGGGAATTCGACTGAGGCTTGGGTCTGGAATCGAGAGTTCTTGTTGAGGGATGGTCGCAACTGCGTTTGATCGTGATATGTTTTCGACGGGAAACTGCAAGACCACAGCTTGGGATGCCGGAGATGTAGCTTGCAGAAAGAGGAAGAGAGCCCACGGGTGGGCGCTTTTTATCGCGCTTCGTGGCCACTCCATCAATGCGAGTGTGAGGTTGCGCAGGCGGTCAGAGTTGCCGTGGGTGACTGAAGTTGAGATGGGATGCGGTGCTTCACTGGAAGTCAGCATGCGCAGCGCGGCAAAAGTTAGCACATCCTCTCTGCAGCCCGATATTGAGGGCACATCTTCATCACTGTGTCACTATTAACTTGGGACTTGCCGTGAAGTTGGTTTATTACTCGTATCTGCCAACGTCCTTTGTACTGCCACCATTCTTGCCACATAGCAGGCCATCACAACACACACCGACAGCTAAACGACCCCAGCGAACTGTTCCCGTGTCCCAAACCTTCAACCAATTCATGAAGCCTCAGCAAAAACAGCCGCCATCCAGGCCTCGAGTTGTCGCAAGACACTACTGGGGCTCTTCATGGCCACTAGAACCATCGTTAGGACGAGGGTGATAGGAAATGGATCCAGTATTGGGATCGGTTTCCCTGAGCCAGGTGATATTCTCCGCCGGTTGGCACCCAGCAGAGCGCATCTCGTTGATGGGGCGCACGATGACGCTGAATTGGCCGATGTTACTCTGCTGGGCTGCCATCTCGCAAACTTGCACTACTTGGTTTGCATAGCGAGACCTGAGGAAATAGCCGCCCTTCAAGAGCTCGAACGTGACACCCGGGGTTTGGATATACCCATCCTTGTCGGTGACAAAACTGGGAGCAGAGTTTGGAACAGGCTGGGACGCGTTTCGTCCGTCGAACTGTCCTTCGGGTCAGTGTGCGTCTTGTTCGGGGTCGAGAAGATCACTTACGTCAGAAACGTCGGCAACGTCGGCAACGTCAGGACCGTCAGAAACATTAGAAGTCTGGTTGCTGTCCTGGGCCTGGGCCTGAGACTGAGCAAAGCCCTGGGCGAAGCCCCTTTCGTAGCCCTTTTCAAGACACTCGGCGAAACTCTGGGTGTGGTCCTCTCCGACATCTTGAGCTTGGTGCTGGTTTGTGTGCTGGCCGCTCTCTTGGTGCTGGCCCTGGGACAGAGCAACCCCCTCTGCGAAGCCCTGGGTGAAGCCCTGGGTGAAACCACGGAAGTATTGCTGTCTGGCACCCCCACCTTGGTGCTGGCTGGAGTTTTGGCCTTGGCCCTGGCGTCGAGAGTTGCCATTTCTGCCATATGGCTCGCGTCGGTTGTTGTTTCGGCGAGGCCTCTGTGGAAGCATCTTGTCGACTGGTAGGGGATGCGTAATGGTGGCCTGAAGAGAATCGGGGAGAAGACTTGGACTTGGGCTGAGCGGTAAGCTTGAAGTTGGAGGGAGGATTCGGGAAACGTCGCGAAAGAGGACTTGAGAGAGAGATGGAAAGAGGCGACATCAACGGAACCAGCGCTGTGGTGGAGCACGAAAGCGCCAGATGTTGACTGGGTGGTTCAGCAGCAGCCATGATTCACAGTCAACGGAGTTCGGCGAAACTTCTTTGATCCCTGAGAGACACAAAAATGGATTCGGGGTGCAAAAATCTGCACGCACTCAGCGTGTGCACTGAATTTTTTTGACATCTTAAAACACAATCACCACCAAGAAGTTCAACCAAAGCAATCGCCATGGAACCAAACGCGACCGAAGAGCGACCCAGTGGAAGTCCGACAAAGGACCAGGCTTCTGGTGCCTCCGGATCTGGTGCAGCATCCAGTGCAACGTCCGGTGAGTTCTCCCTCCTTGCAACTCCTCTCCTCTGCTGCGTGAGCGAGAATCTGACCTTCTGCTTCAGGTCCCGTGGCTTCTGAATATCGACCTCGAGACGAAAAACCCTCGCAAACCCCTTCCGCTTCCGCCGTCGACTCTGGCTCTGCTTCTGGCCCCGAACCGTCCACCTCCACCAAGAAGGAAGAAGACCAGGATGGCCTGGCTCCTCTGCCTGATTCTGTCGCTGCCTCTGGCTCCCCTTCCGACTCTCTTCGAGATGAGCAAAATGGGTCACCCACGCTGATAGTCACCGGCTTGTCTCCCGAGGCTATCGAAATGTTGACGGCCGTCGAATCTTCAATTACATTGAATCACAACATGACTAGGAACTCCGCGACAAGTAGTTCGCTCTGGTATTCCGCCGAACAAAGGGTGCACCCGCGTCGCATGTTGTTCGGGGAGCGAGGAGGGTTTCGGATGGATGAAAGTTCCGAGACTGTCGCAGTCAGCGAAGTAGGCAAGGAGTCTGAGGGAGTCAATAAGGCTCAGGAGGAGTGAATACAAACTCGGTCATGATTTGACATATCTCCCATGCGCAGACTCGCAACTGAAAATTGAAGAAGTGGCAAAATTGATTGAACTATGATACATTTACTACAAGTACACTCCATCCCGTGGTGTTTCGGTCCAACCCAGTCATCAACCACTCACTGACCCATCTCGGCAACTCTGTCGGCAATGGCCTTCTGCTGGTAAATCCACTCGCGGCGAAACAACCTGACAATCTGGTCTCTGCCTCGTGGGATGTCGTTGGTAATCCGGCACGCCATGTAGTTCTCGTACGTCATCTGGGTTGGTACATGGTCGACGTAGCCTTCTGGGCCGACAGCGTCGATGGCTTCGACAACCTTTCTCAAGTCCCGCATTTGGACGGCATAAACCTCCAGGCCCTGCGACACCGTTGGAGAAGTCGATTCACCTTCCTCGGCATCGATCAGCCCTCCGAGGGTTCTGAGGAGACGGGAGTATGGGGTGTGGAGGTACCCAGCCTCGGTCGTCTCTTGCATGGCCGTCCTGAGCATGTCTCGGACAGGGACAGGCAGAGGGCCATCCTCAGCATTGCGCAAGGCAGCTCTGAGCCGGTCGAAGACAGGGCACGCAATCTGAGTTGGAGTTTCCCACACGCGGCGGTCATCCGTGCGGCAGATGACTGCGAACTGAAGGAACATGGCCAGCACGGCAGCGTCTCCCATCCAGACTGGATGCGTCAGGAGGATTGACAGTTGGGCCCAAAAGGTCTGCCCCCATACTGGCGAGACGTGAAGGGGATAAAACGGGGAGTTGCTCGGAGTCTGCTCATACACAAGCTTTCGCAGCGGCGTGATGATGGCGAGGGGGGAGCATCGGAACTTGCGCAGGCAAATCTTCCAAGCAGCCATCGGTCGGAGGTAGCCAGACGAAGACAGGGCCTCATTCTCGGGAGACTCATCCCACTGCCTCTCCAGCTCAGCGTCGGTGATCTCTAGAGCAATGATGCCTTCTAGATCGGCCTCCTCAAGCGGTCTCTTGACGGCCTCGAGGACTTTGATGGATTGTTCGCGGACATCGAGCATGTTGGCCTTTAGGGCTTGCCACATTACCCGTTGGTACTCCTTTTCTTCTTTCGTGTACTTCCCCTCTTTCCATCTCTTATGTGGTGGCTTCTCGTTGGACGAGTCGTGGTCTAGAGAGGGCAACTTGGGAGGCGCTTCGACAGGTTGCTGGGCGGGCTCGGGCAGGGCAGGCTCAGGCAGTGGATTCTTCCGGGGACGGCCACGGCCACGCTTGGCGGTGATCGTTTCTGGTTCAATGTTAGATACGCGTTCAATGAGGACTTTGGAGAGGGATTCTAGGGAAAATCTTGCGGAGAGGCGAGAGCTGCATCGTCCACAAGAGCTCACGAGAAGACTGACCAGGAGTAACAGCAGAAGGCTGGCTCGCCGGTTCGGACTCGGCAGGATCGGGTAGGGGAGTCTTGCGAGGACGGCCACGCCCACGTTTGGCGGGGGTCCCTGTGATTCGACGTTAGATACGCATTCCGTGAGGAGTGAGAGGAGTGCCGAGAGAACAGCTTTCAACGAGGGAAGGGCTGCACTGTGCACAGGGGTTCGCCGAGAAGGCTCATGAGAAGACTCACCAGGCGTCTGTTCAGCCACATTTGGTGTCATCTTGATCGCTGGAGGTGTTGAGGTTGTGGTGCGAATGAGTTCAATGTGAGTTGAAACTTTTTGGACTTTGGTAGATGCTGCTGCTTGCTTGGAATTAATTGCGGGAGTGATGAAAATGAACAGTCTGTGGGCGGACAGTTCTGCAGTGAATCATGATCCGAGGCCGTTTGTCAACGCCGAATGCATCAATTGCCGGTCGGCTACCAGACTGTCGCAAAATCGACCTTTGTCATCTTCCTGAGCGCATTGGCTGGACTAGAAATCCATATTAATTGAGCGCCTACTAATTTGTTTCCTTATATTTGCTATAACCAGCAGAGAGATGACTACCACAGAAGCAACCCATGGATGGACGACTCCATCGAGTCGTGGAATGTGGCCTAGCTGTAAGTCACTTACAGCGGGCAACGTGTCGTGGGCGGGTGCACGAGTTAGGGCCTGAGTGCGCTGTAAGTTAGGGGGACTGCACGGCATCTCAGTGGAGTGACTGCACTAATCGGCCGGGACATGTTGCCTGTGAAACCTGGACCGGATGGCACAACTCCAGCACCAGAAGAAACAGTAGCTAAATAATAAGGTTGTTACCTACCAGTCTCTGCCAGAAGCTTCTCTTTAACCCCTCTAACTTCAACCCTCTTTTCTGCAGTTAACAACCTGACAGGATTCCGGCAGAGCAGAAAAAGGCAGCTTGAAACCCAAACTTGGTCCCTGGCAACCGTAATGTGCGCAACGAAAATGCAGTAAATTCAAACACTAGGTTCCCTCATCGAGGGATTACCAGCTAGTTATAATAATGTAATTTATTTCACTGGCATCCTCTGACACTATTCAGCTTTGGTATTAACCAGCTCTTAACTTGGCAACTCCTACAGCTTTCCAGCCAAATCCTCCATCCACTTGTTGACGTTGACAAGGTCAACTTGTCCAACCTCGGTCTGTCCCAGCCAGATCATTCTGGCGACTTGGACTCGGGGTCGCGCCATGTTCTTGCCCTGCGCGAAGACCCAAGCGTCGAGCTTTTCCAAGAGGACATCCTCTTGTCTCTCCGCCAAGAAGGCAAGGACTTCCGGCTCAGAAGCTTCCATCAAGGCAATGTGCCTCTTGATGCGCTGCAGAGAGAAGAAGGAATTCTACTGTGCGGCATCGTAGGCCTTTTGTAGTGGCCCGTCGGGGCCCACAGACCGCATGCTGAACTTGAGCGCCATGCGCTCCATGGTTCTGCGAGCGAGGAACTTCTCTAGAATCTCGGGATATCCTTGCCATGCGGCGTAGGCCCAGCCGCAGACATCTTCCCACAGGTCGTGGAGCAGCCGTTGGTTGGGCTGCAGCGCGACAGCAGCCGGGGACATTCTGTCAGAGAAGCCCACGACGAGCCTTTCGGGCCAGGGCTCCTCCTGGTATTCTTTCCAGTTGGGGACTCTGTGGCTCACACGGTGAGGCACGCTGTCTACCCAGGTGATGACGAGCTGGTCGGGAATCACCTCCTCGTTGATGCGCTTGAGCGCGATCCCGCCGGGCCCGGAGACAAAGCTCTCAAAGGGCACGTTTCGGGGAAACAAAACCTCAAAGTACCCACAAACGGGGCGCACGTACTCCTCTTGGCCAAAGATAGTAAGCCAGGCCAGCTGACGATCTCCCTCGTCGGGGATAGGTGGCCTCTGGTATGGCTCCTGAGTGACAGGCCGGGGACGGAAGACCAAAGCGGTTGGCTTTAGGTCAGCTTTAGGCTTGGGTACCTTAGGAGCCCACATGGAAGAGCTAAGGGACTTGTCTGGGCCTCGGACTTTGACAACCTCACTTCCCAAGTTCTTGGGGGTGGGCGCCCGGGTCTCGACCTGCTCAGAGGCAGGCTCCTCGGTGGTGGCCTTGGACTCTGCATCCTTGTCAGCAACCTCGGAGACAGCGACGGGGGAACCAGCTTGAGTCTTGCCCTTGGGGGCAGTTCCACCAGTCTCGCCTGTCTCGTCGACGGCCGTGCCCTTAACGGCCTCGTTCTCGGCAGCCTTGTCCTCGACGGCCTCGTCCTTAACGGCCTTGTTCTCGGCAGCTTTCTTGGTCTTGAGCCATTCGTGGTACACCACGGACCGGCCATGCGCCATGTCAGGAATCTTGGGGCGGTATTTGTCCCATGGCCAGTCGGGCGTCGGGTAGCCGTTCCTCTTCGCTTGCAGGACTGTAGAATGTTAGACGGGACCCCCAGATACCTATACAAAATAAACTTACACCAGTAGTTCCAAAAGCCCCTGTCAACCAGAAACTCGAAGCACGGGGTTCCAACGGCCTCGACCCTGGCGTTGTTGAGAGAGACACACGTACTTTTGACGCTGTCCTGTCTCATTTCATCGTAGATACGCTCCTCTACGCCAGGGAGCATATAGTTGAAGAAGGCGCGCATATGCTTACGCCGGGATCCCACGTTCGTGGGGTCAACGTCCCCAGGAGACACAGGGAACTTTTTCCCGCTCTCACCAACGGGCGGGAAGTCGGCGTAGGTCTTTGGAGGCGCCTCCTTTCCCTCCATCTTGAGGACGTGCGTTGTCTTGAATCTCTCTGTCATTTTGCAGCTGTGTGGCGTGGTTGTGTGCTTGGTTGTGTGCGCGCGTGTT
The DNA here is from genome assembly GCA_020744155.1 of Ilyonectria sp. MPI-CAGE-AT-0026. Taxonomy (NCBI): domain Eukaryota; kingdom Fungi; phylum Ascomycota; class Sordariomycetes; order Hypocreales; family Nectriaceae; genus Ilyonectria; species Ilyonectria sp. MPI-CAGE-AT-0026. The sequence continues at coordinate 2,978,039 of JAGPNQ010000003.1, forward strand.
GAGAGAGATGAAAAGGTGAAGTTGTGGTGAGCTCGAAGCAGGAGGAGAATTCTGACTTGGCTCGGGTTTTTTGTGTGGTTGGAATGGACGCGGGTGCCTGAAATGCTTTTATGACAGCCAGCTAATGGATCACCCACAAGACACGACGGACCTTGCTGTCGTGAGGAAGGGATATATCGGCTTCGTTAGGTAGAACTACGGCTTGGGATGCAATGGGATACGCGTGGACAATCACTTTTCACAGCGCAAATAGCGACAATCCACCCTCTGTCATTTCGCCCATCCTTTATTGTACACAATCTTCCATTTGCCCACCTACTGGCCACCCATCTTGTGGTCACTGCCCTGCTCCTGGTCGAACTCCCGACTGTGGCCAACAGGCACACTGGAGTTATCCTGGAGGGACACCTCCCCCCGACCACCCTGGGCTCCTTCCAGGCTCTCCTCCGCCATCAAATTGCCAAAGTCCTCAACTTCGGGACTGAGCCTATCCGATTGCCTGGCTTGTGGCAGTGAATTCCTCAACGCTTCGTCGCGGTGGGCGGCTTGGTAGCCCGCGGTCAAAATGCCGGGATTGGCCTTGACCGCGCTTTCATGATGCGCGCGGAGAGCAGCGAAGAGGGCATCTGCTGACCTCGGCTTCACAGCAGAGGCTGTTTGGGCTGGGCCTGTCTCGCCCTGAGGGTTCGGGGCAGGGTCCACGGGCAGCAGCTTCTGGTCAAGGTGACGATCAAGCTCTGCCTGGAGCTTGGGGATGTCTGCTTGCCTTTCAATGGCAAAGCGAGTGGACCAAGGCTTCCCCGAGGGCCTGCCTGCACTGTTTTCTGCAGGCTTGCTCAGAGTCTGCGGCGCCGGCTCGTCCACATCCTCATCCTCGATCTCCTCGACGACCTCCACGATGCGTCCTCCGGTCTTCACACGATCCGTCATCATTCCGGTGTTCGAGGTAGTTTTCAGGGCCCGGATCGCCATCCCCTTCTTTCGGCAGCGAGCCCAGACCTTTTGGTCAACGGGACGAACCCACCCTTCGACTAACCCATCCTCGCTATTCAGGGCTACCTGACGCAAAACTTCCATGATCTCGTCGAGGTTCCGGGTCTTGAAGTAGTAGCCGCCGGGGGACTCCCGTGTGGGAGCCGCGAGTTCATCCCGTCGGCCACCACTCTCAGCTGGGTGATCCATTGAGGCGTCACCCGGGGCAGAAGCCGTATGAGGAGTATGGTTCGAAGAGGAGGAGGTTCGGAGAGCGGGAGGTTCGGATAGCGGGAGGATTCGGAGAGGAGGAAGAGTATTCGACTGGGACTCGGGCCCAGGATCGGGGGTTGCTTCTGCGAGGTACGGAAATAGCCGCGCCTGATCGCGGGTGGTATCTATTGTTTGACGTTAGAGTTCAAAAGGCAAAGGCTTGGAATGATGAAGACCTACATCACGCAGAAATGGCAGAGAGAGCTCACAGGACAACAAGGCTTTTTCACGCTCGGGGTTCTCCTTGTTGACGCGAGGATTGTGAACGTTGTCAGAGTTGGGATGGAGTGGCTCCAGGCAAGGTCAGATAGGACGATTGAAAATTCAGCATGAACGGCACAAAAAGATTCCACAATAGAAAACACGTTACGTGCTTGGAACGGTGCTTTCGGAGCCAGGAGATGTTGCGCAGCGCAGACTATGGAACCGGCAACAGGCCTCCTAGAGACAGCGTCTCAAGTTGTCAAGAAGGAGAAGAGTTTCCGCTCTTGGATCCAATCTCTTATGTGAGGTCCTAAAAGAGAGCGGTGCTGTGAAGTATGGGACCGTCAGACGTTGACTGGGTGGTTCAGCAACTCCCAGTCGGCACCCAGATCATGATTCACAGCCAACAAACGTCGTTTGTTGCTCAACAACGAGTTCAGGCGGTGACATGATTGGAACGCACACCGCACAGGAAGTGACCAGCCAGTAAAAGAAAAATCATATTTAACACGCACACTTTGTGGTCAAGTGAAGAAATCTTCCTCCTTCACCCATCACCATCACTTCATCACTTTACCACCGCTTCACCACCACATCACACTACTACACCACAACAAGCTTTCAACAGCCACTACAAACTAGACTACAAACATTCTCGCCCTCGAAAAAATGCCTTCCCAAATCCCAGACCACGCCACTGGCATCAACGTTGGTCCTCTGGACCCCCAAAATGCCGGTTCGCACCAGAACCAGCCTGCTGGCAGCCCAGGCCAGCAAACCAACCAAGGAGGGTTGCGTGAGGGGGGACGCGCACCCGTTTTCATCTCCGACGCGGTTGCAAAGGCTATCATCGAAGATGGTGGCAGCGTCCCAACCTAGGACGTCATCCGAGAGGTCCCAGGCGGGGGCTTTTTCATCAAGACTGGGCACAGGGAGACCTTCCGACAGGCCCTTGACATTGTCGCCTCCATGGTTGGCACTTGTGAAGTGCAGACCGAAATCTTCCCCATCCTCGACGAGGATGAAGCCAAGCTGCGTGCCGGAGAGACTCTCTTGGGCGTGGACATCGAGTCCCGGCCTGGATACTTTTCCTCTCGGATCCGCCTCGATCGCCAGTAAGCTGTGACTGGTGGCCATGAAGGCCCCAGCACTGTCCTCCGACAACTCAAGGCCCAGGTGGCGGCTGTTTCCTGCTATGGTTCACGACATGGTTGAATGATTTGGAACACGGTCGGGAGGAAGTTCGCTTGGGTCGACTCAGCTGTGGGCGATGGCACGTTGTGATGGAACCGACATGTGGCAAGGATGGTGGCATTACAAGGGAAGCTGGCGGATACAAGCAATAAACCAACTTCAACTTCAAGACAAGTCCCAAGTTCTTAGTGACACGGTGATGATGTTTTCCCTTTCATGCCAGTATAGGATCCATGAATTTTGTTTGGGAACCAGTCCTCGGATCCGCGCTCCTCGACCTCGTACACCTCGTCTTGCTGGTGCGGTTCCATGCTGACTCCGGCTACCTGTGGTCGTTGGCCGGCCAGTTGTCATCCACTAATTTCCAGCGGACTCGTCGCCGGCCTCAGCGCGATTGTCCCCTAATCCCAGGGCTCCAGTGGCCCACCGTCCGCCCTGGATCATCCACACCTAGGTAACTTTAGGCACCTACAGCGCCACAGGCTGGCTGGGACCCCACACAACACCACGGCGGCACGATCTTGACGGATGAAGTGAGAGCGCAGTTGGGCTGGATGCGGCAGGAAATGCTGCGGGCACCAGCCGAGGAAAAAGCGGAAACTTCCCAAGCCAGGGAGGAGACAGAACGGGTATCACAGTAGGTTGCACTTGAATAGGGTCCTCAAGGATGGGATTGTCACTGACCTTTCGTACAGGCCGACGAAGGCCCTTGAGGCTTCGGTGAAGAACATTGAGCCACTGCTGCCCATATTTGAGAAACTCGAGCGACTCCCAGCCGATGCTGGGCCAAAGGAGGAGCGTGAGGCCACACAAAAGGCCATAGTAGAAGCAGGGAATCCATTTATCTCCGCACACTTGATTTACCTCAAGGATGCGGTAGTTCCGTCCTCGCAGAGGCTGCATTGGCGCATGGAACAGCTGCCCACCAGCCAAGACCTGGACGCCAGCGTCAAAGTTGGGGGCAGCTTCCTCATCGAGTCGGTTGAGAACGCCGCGAACCGAGTGGTCATGGCGTTGTTCATGCGGTTGTCCATACTGGTGGCGAAATCAAGACCGCTATGGGTATTGCTACAGGTGTGTTTGGCGGAGCCGTCAATGAGGCTGCCTGTCCTGTCACCCAGGCCGTGAGCGACCGAGTCGGCCAGGTCATTGCCCAGGCCACAGTTGACATCACCCAGTCCGTGAACGAAGAAGCAGAGAGAGTTGATTGAGGTCTCGTCGCGGCCGCCGACAGTGTCGGACCACCTGTGGGCGACGGTATGAGCCGAGCTGGCGAGACCGTCGCCAGAGCATGCGCAGACCTACGTGGCCTAGTGATCCAAGCGGGTAGCTGCGTCAAGGATGCCATCGTGAACATGGGCAAGTCCGTTTCTGGCGTCAGTGATGTCGTGAATGCCGTAGATGAGTCCACCACGCAGTTAAATGCCATACTGAGAGCCAAACTGGCGGGGGCATCGACCTTGACACAGGGCCAGGAGCTGATGTTTACGGTCGCATCCAGGTATGAGACCCAGACCGAGAAGCTTGAGACGAGAATAACTGATATGCGCCATGATTTTAAAGAATCCTATGAAACAGTGGTTGCCAGAATCGGCAGCCTGCCTGGCGTGGACCACATCACCATGGCCGTCGCCGGAAGAACTGATGCAATAGTGCAGAATTTCAGCGCTCGTGTCAGCGATCTCAAGGAAGATCACAGTCGAGGACTCTCGGACATGGCTACCAACCGCCGAGACCGCCGAGACGTGGTTTTACGTATGGACGCTTTGGACCTTCAATTCGAGACGCTCGAGCAAGGTGCCATAAGCAAGCACATGACAGTCAAGGCCAAGGACGACGCTGCCACCATGGCCGACAAGGCTCGGCTCGAGGACAACACGGTCAAGACCACGGACCTGGCGACGATTCCGGTTTCAAGCGACCATCAGCGGGTACACGCTGAAAGACGAAGGGCCTTTGGATGTCACTATTACTGTCTGGCTGTGGTTGTGGCATCATTTAGCGGCCTCTTCCTCCCTTTAGCATCCGGATCTCGGGATGTTGGATAGGACTATGAAGAATGAGGAGATGTCAAGGTCTGCGTCTTCCCTTGTAGAATTCTATGGCTGTCATAATTGCATAGTCAGTGGTTGAACAATTATTTCTTTGTCTCCCACGCCCATTACTCTTGCACGTAAAACCCTATGCCATTACTGGCCTGACAGTGACTCTAAGTAGCGGCCTCATCTTCGGCCTCATCCTAATCCTCATCCTCATCCTCGGCCTCGTTCTCATCCTCGGCCTCGTTCTCATCCTCGGCCTCGGCCTCATCCTCAGCCTCATCCTGAGGCCCATTATCGCCCTCACACACGGCATCATCATCCGTGTCTCTCATCTCTACATCCACGAACCATGGTGCGACCATCCGCTGAATCTTGGCCTCGAGCCACTCATCGTACGTCGTGGACCTTCCATCCTTCATGTCGTTGTGATTAGGACGGTACTCGGTCCAAGGCCACTCGGGCGTCTGGAGACCCTGATCTCTGATTCCCTGGACTGTGCAATTGCTAGACAAGTCGACTGATGTGGGATAGCAACGTACACCACCCAACCCAGAGCTTGTGGTCGACATCATACTCGAAAGCCGCCTTCCCCACAGTTTTGACATGCTGCTGGCTCATCGACTCACAAGCCAGCTCAGTGGCCTTCTCATGCATTTGGACGAAAGCAGCCAGTGTCGCGTCTGGTTGCATGTAGCAAAAGAATGCGTTCATATGAACACGGCGGGCGTTGATGTCTGTGGGATCGACAGCATCAGGCAGCAAGTGAAACCTCTTGCCAATCTTCCCAAAGGGCGCAAAGTCAGCATAATGGGGCTGGAAGACATCGTGTGGTCGTGGATAAACGTGTAGTTGGTTGCAGTTGCGATGGTTGTGGGTGCGAGAGAGAAAATTCGAGCGATGGAGAAATGTCGAGTGATTGCGAGTTTGAGAATTTGTTGTCATAAACAATGTTCTCTAAGCTGTCGCCTGGGTTTCAGCGAGTTTCGGCGAGTTTCTGTTGAGGACGTTTGGGTTCCAAACGGTGGGCATCTGTCAACAGCCGTCAAGCGACATGCACCTCTCATGCACCTCCTCAGCGCCAAAACTGCAGACTTCACCATCACAACATCACCGTCGCGTCCAACTTGAGCCATTTTCTGGCAACCGACCGACAAGATCAAGGGTAACTGTTACTGTATTCGCCCTACCCCCAGTTGATCTCACCGCTAACCTGAATAGAAAACATGTCTGCTCCCATCACCCCTGAGGCTCTCGACGCCATCGCCCACTGGGCATCCTCCTCCGATCCTGTCGCCTTTCGCCACCTCCGTGTCAAGCACAGAGACTTCAACCATCCCCGTGTCTATCAGGCCATCTGGAAGTCGGTCACCAAACATCACGATCGCATCAACTTCGTTGGGTCCGAGATGGAAAACGATGTCGCTCAATTCTCTGCTCGGAACTCGAACTGGGAGGGTCCTACATTCGAGACTTACGTTGAATTCGTCGACAGTCTCGAAAAGGATCGAGCACAAAATGGCAAGGGCCCCGAGGCCTGGAAGGAAGACTTGCAACCGGGCGACACGATTCAGAACCGCATTTCACCAAGCCGCGTCCTCATCATAATGTCCGTCGAACCACAGATGCCCAGCGACTGTGCTCTTGCCCTCATTGCCACGGTTCACTGGGCCGCAGACATTTCTGAACGAAAAGACGCCTGCGTCCGGGTGATTACGGTATCCCCAGAGGAGGAGGCACCCGCGCTCAGAAGTCTCCTTGAGTTGTACTCTGTTCCACGAGCGACCCAGGTTGACATGAGTGGTACATTGCCCACGGGGTTTCAGACTGTTTGCGCAGACCCCTCGGAAGTCGCCACGCAGGTTCTCTACAATCTGGCCCCGGAGCCAGCCGGAAAGGACATCGTCGTGTGCTTTCCGCCATTCAATCGCACCTTTGAGCTCGGGGATTGCTTCCAGCAACTCAACGACTACGGCATGTTGGACAAGACCAGAATCGAGACCGATTCAAGTCACTGGTTCAGGAATGGGTCAATTGTCACCAACCTTCAATTGGAAGAAGACACCCTGGGTCAGTTGGTATACACGAGTAATGGATTTCGTGCTCCCTGTGGCATCACTGGCTTCGATCGAGTACACATTGTCTTGGGGTCAGCCGACGTCACTCCCATCTTCGACGCTGTCGATAGTCAGATAACATTGACGGAGCTCGCTTTATCGCGAGATGAACGACTGGAGCAAGTGTCGTGGATTGGCAGAGCAGACTGTCTCCCGGAGAACATCTTTGTCTACCTCGATACCCAACACCGCACCGTGGAGGAGTTTGTTGACGCAGGTCATGGACGTCGTCGCCTGAAAGTCTCCGGCCGACAGCTGGGTGGCTTCCTTAGTGCCCTTGCTGGCATGTCACACTGGGGCTTTGATGTCTATCAGGTCGCTGAGCAGTTCGTTCATGAGGACTTTGCCTTGCGCGAGATGATAACCCGCATGAGCCGTCAGGAGATTCTCGCCCCGCCGCCTGTCTCGCTACACAACGGCATAACTCTAGGCATGCGCGACGATGAGCACATCATCTTCAAGACAGTGCTCCCCCTCCTCGACTACGACCACCGCTTGGCCTACTTCTTGGCGCGCCGCTCCTCGAGTCCTCTCCTACGACAAGTCAAGGTCCATGCAGTGGCCCTAATGTGTGTTGGCTCTCACGACGTAGTGAAATTTCGGAAGGAGGTCGAGCAGACGCCCACTGAGGCCGTTGCGGATCTCGTCAATGCGTGCTGGGGATGCACCCGACGGATGGCAACGACGGGCGCCATTTGGCTCATGTTGGGTCTCTGGAGCCAGGGTGCCAAGCAGCACCACAGCTTTCGGCGCATCAGCAGAGCATGCCACCATGTTGACCTCCCCATCCCGGGCACCTCGGCCTCTGTCAACATGCGGAGTGCAGCTAAAGTAGCCGACATCATCGTGGCTCTCCAATTTGCACTCAGTGAGAAAGGCGTCCCCCTCCGGCAGAGGGATATTAGCCAGGAGAGCGAGGACCTGTACCTCACCAAGTCGCAGGAGCTGGAGCTACAGCGCGACTTGCTGCGAGCCTACTTGTTCCAATTTGTTGGGTCCAGCAAGCAACGCGTTGCTGGAGAGGAGGTGGTGCTGACCTGTGATACTTTGACCCGGAAGGCATTTGGCAGCATGGCCGAGGGGTCCCGGCTCATGATCGATGCCGCTTTGCAGACGAAGGAACATCCCGGGACTGTTTATGGCATTTACCACTTTCTGAAACGCGAAGGTGACAACGTCATGTTCCAGGACTGGACTTGGATCCCCACTCAGCTGGTGTTTGAATGACATTTCGCCGACGTGGGAACGGACACCATCCACAACTGTCTGTCTAGGAACCTTCTTTCAACCATGAACTTCGATGGAGGTGGGAGGGATACTTTTGAGTAGACACGTCATTGTCAACGATAGTCATAGTGCGAAAGAAAATGGGACATAATTGTAATAAAACAAGTTGACGGCAAGTCTCGGGCTCGTCGTACACAGTGAACACATTCCACCTCGCCAGCGGCATTTTCGACGACGAAGGTTTCACGGAGTGGGTGAGGCCATATGTCAAGGACGGATAGGGCATTAATCTGGAGGCTCGAGGCCTGGGTTCCCAAGCTGGCGGATGAAGAAGCGAACAATCTCTTGGACCAGGGAAGAAAAGCCGCAGTAAACCTGCCGCCAGGCCTTCGGGGTTGCCTCCTTAGCAAAGACAACCTCAAGCTTCTAGGCGCTGGGGTGCTTTTCGAGCATGCCATACACAGCCCACACTTGCCAGATTTGATATCAGATCAGAAACCGAGATACAGGATACCACTGGACAAACAGTGCATGTATTATGTGATGCGTTGGCCCATGGCTGGATGCGGAGACTGACCGACCCTGGACTGTGGCATATCCAACGCCTTGAACATGCCCTCTGGCTGGGTTATCCACGGCGGTGCACAACCTAACACTGGCCTGAAGATTTGTACTCCAGAGCCCGACAGGCCCAAAACCCACTGAAAGCTGGGTGGAGGCTGATCTGAAGGTGAGTGAGGTGTCAATGAATCATCGTGAGATAACCATTTGTTATCAGTGGCGCACCAGTCGAGTGCAGGCATCTTGGCAATAAAGGACCAATCCATTCCGTGGCTCCAGTACGGCCAACCAGTGAAATAAATAATCCCTTCAGTTAGCAGGGTCTGCGTTGCCATCTTTCGTGAAAAATTCTCTTCTTTTGCATCACCACTTCACCCATATCAACATTGCATCACCATCCCTACTACCACTACAAAACTATAGTCCCCAGCGCACACCAGAGCATACCATATCACCTATACCTTATTTCATTGTCTACAATATGGCTCGACAGAGAAGCCGAACCTCCCACCGACGTGAGCGATATGGCCGAAAATATGGCTCCTACCAAACCCAGCACCGCGGCAATAATTCCAGACAGCACTTCGCCTATGGTTTCGCCCAGGGTTCCGTCCAGCAGAATGGCCAGCACCAAGCCAACAACATCACCGAAATGGCTTCTGGCGCCAACGCTGTTCCTCTTGGGTCCCGAGACCGAGGTTTCTCCCAGCACCGAGCTGCTGCCAACCAAGTGTCCCGAGGTGTCCAGACTGTCGAATCAGGGATGCACGAGAGAGGAAACGCCCCCGTGTTTATCTCGAATGCGGCTGCCAAGGCTATTATTGCGAGTGGTGGTAGTGTCCCAACTTTAGACGTTATCACCGAGACCCCATGGGGCAGCTATTGCATCAGGACTAAGAGCGAGGACACTCTGCTACAAGCCTTCGATATGATGAGCGCCATGATCGACTCTTCTCATATGCAGGCGGAAATGTTTCCCATCCTCCACGGGGACGATGCTATGCTACGTGCTGGAAAGGCTTTCGCGGACCTGAACATCAAGGCCAGGCGTGGATACTCTAGCTTGCGGCTTCGCAACAGTCGCCATTAGCATGTTTTTGGTGATAAAGAGCCCCAGCACTTTGCTGCGACTACGACCCTCCCTAGGCCTTGAGAAGATTATGATACAGTTCGGATAGGGACCGGCGCGTGGCGAGTCGGGCGTGCTTTCGCCTCCATCATAGAGTCTATAGACTGTACGGTTAGAGAAAACAATTAAAGGTCGAGGATAGAGAAACATGCACCAGTTGACGTCTGACCCACCTTGAGCCCTTCACAGTAGACCAAATCACAAGCCAACCTGGTGCACTTCCGTCTTATTTTTCTTACGGCGGCCTATGTGCGCCTGGGGATACGAATATGAAGTAGTCAAGCATGTAGATATATCGGAAACAGTTGTTTGTAGAGTCAACATCTTTAGAAGGCTAGTAGGATTTCCGACCGAACTACCTGAGGTACCTTTTACGCGTCCCCCCAATTGCCTGCATTAACTCACTTCTCTCATGGCGGTCTTTTCGAGAGAGTCGTGGTGGGTGGAGAAGTCGGAAAAGAAGTCGGATGATGAGCCGCAGTGAGAAGAACTTCTAGACGGGACTCGGAGGAGGACTCAAGAGAGGTCGAAAGTGGAGTCGGCGAAGAAACCAGGGGAAGGTTCGGAACTGAGGCCGTAGTGGGTGGAGAAATAGGAGAGGAGGAGACGTTGAAGCGAAGGAGGAGATGGAGCGATGAGTCGGGGTGAGGTTTCGAAGACGAGGAGAAGAGGAGGTGTCGAAGAGGATTCGAAGCAGAAAGATGTTCGGGAGATAGGTCAACTGGGGCTCGGGCTCGGGATCCAGTGGTTCTTTGAGGAGCGACCGTATCTGTTGCTCGACGTTAGACTTGAACAGACGAGCAGCTTCAGATGGCGGAGAGATACAGCATGCAGAGGGAGGAACCAAGAGCTCACTGGATGGCGCGGTTGGTCGCGCTTGATATCCCCTTCGTTGCTGTGTCCGGAATGAAAGTTTCAGATGTCGGCTCGGTGGTCCAACAGCTCCCAGTCGGCACGCGACCATAATCCACAGCCAGGTAGTTCTCGTCGTAATCTTCGTGGTCGGTGTAGTCTCCTGGAGGGCATAAAACTCGAGGCCCTGCGATACGATTGGAGGGCAACTTGAAGGGCGTTTCGGAAGAGGACCATTCAAGACGGAACTCGACAAAGGGCCGGGCAGACTCGGACTGGTTGTTCTTTCGGGGACGGCCACGGCCACGTTTGGCGGTGATACTTGCTAGTTCAACGTTAGATACGCGTCTAGTGAAGAGTTCAGTCAGGGATTCTAACGGAACAATCGTCGGGCGCCCGCCAGGGATTGGGGCCATATTGATTGCTCAATATGCGCAAGTCGTGATAGCGAGTTTTTGGAACAAGTTTGGAAATCTTCCAAGTTCAGTAGACGCTACTTCGTGCTGCACTTGACCGAAAGTAATAGTTTGTCGACGGACAGGTGTGCAGTGAATCATAATTCCGCTGGCGTTTGACAACGCTCGGTCATCAATCCTGCACACGTTCTCTGATTCCTCATCTTTCCATCTCTCCCTCTGGAGTCCTCTTCTGCGACCTCTACCGAATTTCTTCCTGGTAGGACCCCTCCGCCAGATTTTCAACCTTCTCGAAACCTGAGCCCTCTCGCGATATCCTCTCCCTCGCCGAGTTCCCAGAAGCCTGAGCCTGAATCCACCACGACATCTCCTCACACAACGGCGCCTTTCTCGAGCCCTCCTCCGACGCGTCTCCCGACTTGCCCTCACGTTTCGACTCTCCCAACACGCCTGCCATGCCGGAGACACACGAGCCGAAATTTAAAATTCCGATGGAGGTGAATGAGGCTCCAAAGACGAATGCCGATTTTTCGCCCGTAGGCGAATTCGGCAAAAGTTTTCCCTTGGGTCCGAAAGACGTTGACCCGACAAACTTGGGGTCCCGGCGTACCCACATGAACGCCTACTTTTTGTACATGTTTCCCGAGACCAAGGAGGCCATTTTGGAAAAAATGCGTCGGGAGTCCGTCGAGTCGGTCTGTTTCGTGACCCACTCCAAAGGGGTCAAGGCTATCGGGGCCGCATTCTTCGAGTTCCACGTGGACCAGACCCTGTGGGTGAACTTTTGTCAGTATCTCTATTCCCAATATTCAATAGTCTTCTCTAATAGCTGTACAGTCGCTGGAGTCAGAGATTCTGGCGCAGAAACGCCCCAGTGGCCATGGGCCGAACACCGTCCCGAGGTCACTGATATGGAGCATGGCCGGTCCGTGGTGTACGACGAGTGGCTCAAGGCCAAGGACACACAGGAGAGCAAAAGTTCCGACACCGAAAATGAGGCTACTGATGCCACCGTCTCCGACGACAACAACGCCGACACAGAAGTCCCCGGCATAAACGTCCTCGACTTCTTACCCCGGCCCGGGGACATGCCCGAACTCGAAGATCTCGGCTTCCTTCTCATGGACAACACCGACATGGACACCACCGAGAACTCCGACTCTGTGCAGGATGGCATGGCGCTTGAGAGTTTCAGCCTCCACTACAGACCTGGTGTTGGAGGGGTCCTCGTCGAGATTGCCGACTATTTGGCTGGGCTCAGCGATTCCGGAGAAGTGGAGGTGACCATGCGTTACACGCTGAACAGACGCTCACGTGGCCAGTGACAGCGGAACCCAACACTGGGATCCTTGAGGACCATATGTGTGGCACAACCTGTGTGAAGGCGGCCTTGGCTGAAGGAGTCAAGAAGGATGGGTGATGTTGCTCTCAAGTGTGAGCAGGGGTACGGACGGACAAACAGAGATGGGATGTTGTTCCAAGAATTTGTTTCTGTAGTCTTTTTCATAGATGAATCGTTCACTTCATACCTACCCAAGCTTGACATTGCGAGGCAGAAATGTGAGTGCTAAGCCTAACGTATGACAGCCGAACAGTTTGTGGGCGGACAGGTGTGCAGTAAATCATAATTCTTTTGCCGTTTGACAACACTCGGTCATCATCCGAACCCGCCCTGAAATTCCTCATCTTTCCATCTCTCCCTCGAGTCCTCTACCGCGACCTCTTGAGTCTTTCGAATCCTCCCTCCAGTTTCAAGCTCGCCGACAAGCTCAAGTCCGAGTCCTCCCACAGATCTTCTTTCAGCCACCAACAAACACCTTTTCACCTCCTCCAAGATGCCTCGCCGAAACAACAACCGACGTCAGCCATATGGTCGGAACTACCGCCAGCGCCTAGGCCAGGCCCACGCCGAGGGTTTCGCACACGGTTTTTCCAGGCATGTCGCCCAGAGCAATGCTCATCACCAAGCCTAGCACCAAGCCGACGCCCTCACCAGTACCCTCTCTGGCGCCAACATCGTTCCTCTCGGCCCCCGTGATGGAACCCGGGTCCGATCTGTCGGCACCCAAACCGTGGAAACAGGGAACCTACTCCCGGTTGGTCCCGATAGCGCCGTCAACGATACAGACCAGGTGACTCCGCCTCGTGAGCTCTTTCACATCAGCGACACGGACTCCAACAATTCGGGGGGCGTCGAACGCCAGCCCAACCTTGTGAGCCACACGACAGGCATCCCAGGCGGCATTATGGGCAGGATTGGGGATCTAAGCGCCCTTATCGAAGTTTTCGAGTTCGTAAAGAATCACAGTGAATCCAGAGAAGTCGGGTTCCAAATATTTCCCATCAACAAGTCGAACTTTGATGGGACCCAACGTGAGGAGGTGGACATTGTGACCGTGGCATCCAACCCTCAGACAGGATACCTTTCGGTCCCGGTCCCGGATGGCTCTGCCTTGTGAGCTCTTTACCCGTCATAAAGAGCCCGAAGAAGATATGCAATCGGTCTAAGCGCTGAAGCCTGCTACCGCGGTCAAATGTGCTGAGTGTGGCTCCACACCCATACCTTACCTGGTGTCTGCGCTGCATTGACAAGGCCCAGAGGAGGAGCATGGATTTGAGTCGGATTTTGAGATAACCCACGACTATGACGGAGTCGGGGCGACTAGGGACGACGGGGTGTTTCATGTATAAGGACGGGATGATTGATAGATGCCAAAAAAATGTTTGCTGAATTGGTTGTTCTTTATGCATTGCCACAAAGCCAACGTGAGTGTCTTGTCCATAATTAGCGACCTGATTAGCGAGCTCCTGGTCGGCTGTGTCAATACGCCCGCTTTGAGTGAGACGGCATGGTTCCTTCACTTCAAGACCTAAATTGAAGACAATCACAGGGTAAGTCGGGAGCGGAGCGGAGAGCTTTAGCTCGGTGGATGTGGGTGCCTTGGCCGATCGTTGTTGGAACCGCTCAAGCTTATCGCTCGCCCGACCTTTGGGGCGACGAGGGGATCTTCGTCAACGGGCAAGGAGGTTTCGGGCTCCGATTAGATCAGGCTTAGTTCTTCTATTGACTCCCGGCCTTGTTTTGTGGGCGTCTTGGCTTGAAATTGTCCAGATGCATATCGCGAATATTTTCAGAGCGACGCTGTTTTGTGGGCAACTGGCCAGATTCTGATGGCATCACATTTGGGCCCAGCACTCAAACATCACGGCTTCCCCAACACAAGTAAAGCGAGACTGCATCCCTGAGTTGACATTTCATGCCTTTATCTAATGATCCCTTACTTGATTCATCTTTCCGTCACCCTTCTCGGGCCTGCCGTTGGATGTCCATCGTTCGAGTTTGGCCTGACCAACTTGACCCGTGTATTGAGTAGGTCAAAGCGAGTTTGACGGCATCCACATGGTACTCGTGGCGTAGATGAAAAAGAAGCTTCGCTGTTCCGTCCACGGCATTCTTCCATCCAGTGTTTGTCCCATACACCACGACCCTGGTTCACTTAGACAGCCCGGCGCGACAGCAGACCCGCATGCATCATTGCCTCGACCTCGATAGTGTCCGGGGCGTCGGGATTAACCTCGGGGAATGCCGAAAGCTGGGTGTGGTCCGCACGGCCAAAGAACATGGCATACGCGTGGGAAGATGGGCTTCCAACGGACCATTTGCTCGCGTTGAAGGCCGGGTTGTTGGCAAGGATGCTGACGTTACAGCCACCAACCCCATACAGGCGCACATGTTCCATATCCTCGGAACCCAGGCGACGAAGTCTTGCGATGGCGATGATGGCGTAGCGGCAGCGACCGTCTCGGACGATGCTGGTTCCTTCGAATTGAGTAAAGGGCATGTCGAAAGTGCGTAGCTCGTCGAAGGAACGGCTTGGCTGATCGGGGTTGCTGTAGTAATGGACACGAACAACGCTGGGGCGTTTGCAGACAAGCAAGACATCGGCCTCGCCGTCATCATCGTACCATTTCTTCACACCAAACTTTGAGTCGACGGCTTCTTGGAGGGACATTCCAGGATTTTGAAGGCAGTCCAGGACAATTATGCTCTGGGCGACAATTTGGGGGGGATCCCAAGGGACCACGCGCCACACCGAGTCTCCTTCATCCTTCTGTAGGCGGGGAGCGAACAGGTGGAACTGAGGGAAGGACCAAAATGTGTCGCTCATGAGACCCAGCGTTGCGTTGAGAAAATGGAAGTGGGTAGCTGTCTCTGCGTCGCCGGGGAACAGCTTGGACATGACGGCCTTCTTCTCTGCTGCCTGCTGGGCCCGAGTCGCGTCGGTCGCTTCTTCCGGAATGTCGAGCATCTGCCAGGCGTAACGGAGGATGGGGTTCTTCTCCTCGGCGGCAGCGAATTCTTCATTGTCATGGAAGTATCCGGGCATGAAGGCGTAGATGCGTCGGATGACGGCAACGAGGCAATCCAACCCGTTCGTGTCCCAGCCAACGTCGGTGACTGAAGTCTCCTCGGGTTGCTGAGTCTGCAGGACCCGACGAGCGACCACACCGCGAGGGTCAAGCCGTTCTCGAATGTCGTTTTTGGGGTCCATCTTGGAGAGAAGTGCGTTGGAAGGGAACTTGGTGCGACAGTGAGGCGCTGTGAGATGTGAGTTTGCGAGTTGACCAAGAGGGGTTCCGAGAAGATGTGTTTGGTACGGGGATTTACCTTGCGGCCAGTTTGGGTCTTGGATCTGAACCTCAGTGAACTCGGTTTAGATGCGTAAGGTACTTGGGTAGTTGTTGTTCGATCCTTTGCGTTCCAGGTTGACGGGGTGAGCTTTGGGAGACAGTGAATCATCCTCAACACTCACCATTCAGATTTGGGAACCACCCGCCACGATCGCGTCGCCCATAACAAAAAAAATTTCTCATCTCCGGAAAGCTCACAACTCCGACAATACTCGCGACCGACCGAGATGGCACCAGATCTGCCAGAAAAACGCCCTCGAGGTCGACCAAGAAAGACTCCGACCCCGACCCCAGACGCCGACGCCGACGCTGCCGCCGCCAGCACCCAGCCCAAACGTGGCCGCGGTCGCCCGAAGAAGACGCAGCCCGATCCCAATACTGAGTCCAACCCTCAGTCCAACCCTGAGATCGATCCCCGGCCGCAGGGGTCCAGCCTCGATACACAAAGAAAGCGACCCAAGCTGGTCGGGCCGACAAAGGAGGAAAGGGCCTTCATTGAGCGCATGAACAAAGCCTTTGAGGATGTGGGCCTCGAGCTGCGAAGGAAGGCAATGAAAGTCATGGCAACCAAGCTGAAACCCTTCGAGGAGAACACTCTGGGCGATGTCATCGGCCCCGACATTGTCTACGACGACGAGATGGAGAGATCGTGGACTGAGTCTCCAGAGCTGGCGGGCTTGAACATGAGACACGGGCCGGTCATGGCGGTTTGGAAGATTTGCTTGCGCATGTTCCGCTGCTCGCCTCTCGCAATCATCACGCCCTTGAACGCCCTCGCATACCAGCCAATGACGCCCACCGCCAGAAGGGCCCCGATGGCTGAGTTGTCCGGGTTCTGGGGGCAGACCTTTTGTGCCAATTTGGCCCGCATCATGTCACACTCAGTCTGGGAAGGGGACCCCATGCTGTTCATGATGGCCCTTCAATTTGCCGTCATCTGCCGCACCGACGATCGTCGTGTGTGGAAAATGCCAGACGCCGCAACATGCGAAGCCCTCACCAACCTGAGGAAGGCCATGGACTCGGCGAAGGAGGAGCGTCTGCCTTTGTGCATCCATAAGATGCACCAAGATGCCCGTGACAAGGCTGGAGATGACAAACTCCGTCCAGGGATTCACTCCAACCTCATGGATCATCTTGCACGGCTAATTGAGGTCGAGGAGGGAAGCCATCCGACCGAGTTCCAGGGATTTCCAGTCTACGCCGTCAACGCTCAAGACTTGGAGATGATCCAGACCGCCATCGATACGTACTCCGACAACTCGGGCTTCCCCTTGCTCCTGCCCACCGCCATGGCCTACGAGGGTTTCATCTCGTGTCGCGCCACCAACGACGTTCCCCGCGGCAAAGAGCAACTCATTAGGTTCTGTCGCCGGGAATTTTTGGACCAGAAGAAGATGATGCAGGATATTTTGGCTGACTCTGGAGGCATCTCGCCGCAACCGTGATGGAGCAACCATGTGCATGGAACAACTTCCGTAACGGTGGCCTTGACTGAGACAGTCTGGACGGGTTGGTGATGGTTCTCTTAAGTGTGAGCAAGGGCATGGATGGACAGCCAGAGATGGGGTATTGCTTTGAGAATTGATGTCTGTGGTATTGTTTATAGATTAATTGGTCGCCCAGCTTGCTCGTTGTACCTGTGGCTATGATCCCAATTCGCCCGACAAAGATATTCCCTTCAGCTGACTGTGCCCAACTCTGTCCTTGAGATCCTTCGACTTTCCCTGCCAACATGCAGCTGCATCCCGGCGGCCAGGCCTGCCCAGCCTGAATTTTCAGGTGCACACCCCAAGACCAGCCTCAAGAGTTGTGCGCGGGAACCGGACAGGCCTAGCCCGCTAACAGTTGCATGTAGGCTGATGTGAAGGCGAAGTGAGATGGAAGTGAGTTATCGTGAGATTACCAACTTTTTCAGTGGCGCACGCACATTGGGAAAAAAGCCCTCCGTTGGTTATAATTTAACCAACCAGTGGAAGAAAACAACACATCCAGCCCGCAGATTCTGCGCTTGGTTCTGTGCTGTCCGTGAAATTTTCCCTTCCTTCACATCACCACCTCACCCACAACATCACGAGAATCACCGGCACACATCAGCCCACAGCACACCACACCACACCAATCCTACTCTTCTACAGGATGTCTCGACATAGAAGCCGCCGGCATAATCGACGTGGGCCATACGGCCGAAACTACGACCAGTCCCAAAGCCAACACCGAGACTTCGCCCAGGGTTTCGCCCAGAACAATACCCGACATCAGGCCCAGCATCAACCCGACGACCACACAAGACCCCTTTCTGCCGCGAACAGCACTCCTCTTGGCCCTCGCGTCGCAACTCGGAACCGATCAGTTGGCACCCAAGTGTCCAGAGGCGTACAGACTGTCTCGCGCGAGGGAGGAAAGCCGTCAATGCTTGGCCCAAACGGCGTCTATCCTGTCAAAGAGGGGCGGTTGCTTGGGGCCCGACGCGCGAGGAAGACCATCATAGGCGTGGAAGCCCCCACCCATGGAGAGCGGATTCAGGCCCGAATTGCCCCCCGTGATGTGGGAGAGGTCTCTGGAAGCCGAGTTGAGCCGGCAGGAAGGGTGCAAGAGGTCCAGGAGGAACAAATGGCGATCGATCCTGCACCCACCCAGCCCGCGACTTCGAACGCCGCGGTCCTGTGTGCCAAGTGCGATTCCGAAGCCCACACGCTCGCCTCGTGTATGCACTGCGGAATCAGTGGCATGATGGACGGCTGTCCCCATTGCAACACTTTGCGCCATGGAGTCAGCGGGTGCGGGAAGATGGCCAAGCTCCCATCGCGCGACGTGATTGACCTTCTGGTTTACGGCCGTGCCAACATGCCGCCGTTCAATGGGAGACCGTGGTTCCTCCTGTTCAAGGACTACATCAAGGGCAGGGAGAACTTTGACCTCCCCACTGCTCTTCCTTGGACCGTCGGGTTTGCTCTTGAGAAGCAACCAGATTTCGCGTCGCTCCAGGCGGAGTTGGATGCGCACCGGGACCACACCAGGTTGCCCGTGGACCCCGCCACCAAGGACTGGGAAACCGTTCAGACAATGGAAGCATTCTCCAACCTCGAGCGACCTGCGGGAAAGACTGTCGCGAAGGTGAAGCAAAAGGCCAGGCCTGGATTCTACAGCTACTTGCTTCACAAGCGTCTCCGTTAACATGTTTTTGGTGGCCATAAAGAGCCCCAACATGTCGGTCTTGAGATAACTCATAATGATGAGCGGCCAGTAACGCCGTAGTGCTGTATTTAGATGGGTGGCATATCAATGGATTCAAGGGGTTTTAATCATGCATTTTACTGTTAAATTGATTTTTCTTTGGTCATTGGAAGTGAGGTGTATTGCGATAAAGCCGGCATCAGTTTCTTGCCCACGTCGTCCGCACTGCTGTTCTACAACGCATCAAGTTGACACCCCTTGTATATCAGCATATGAAACAACAGAAACATAAATAATCGGACAGACTATTTCAGCTTGAGAGGCGGGCATTTGAGGCTCGTAGTTCATTTGCTAGTACCTTCTGCATCGGGGCTTTGGGAGCGCTCGCGTTGCCTACCTAATTAGGCAAACGGGAGCGATGGCGCCACCACGATCTCTGGACTGGACCTTGCAGTTCGGCACGCTTACAAGTATCCTTGCTAAGTAATTGGTAGATTAAATGTTCTGGTGATCTGAAATCCAGTATTACGGTTCCCGGGATATAATGGTCTCAACTCCCGAGGCCTTCTTTCTTGTCAGTGTCAGAGGTGACTTGTTTAACAACACAATATCGACATGAGTCTTCCGTCATTTCCCTATTTCTTCAATCAACATGGCACCGAAGTACCCAATGTCTTTGCGCAAGTCGAGACAATGTCAAAAAGCTGGCCTGTTGTACCTCTCAACCCATCTATGGTGTTCCTGTACGCACTTCACCCGCTTGCACGCCGGCTGCTAATTATCCGCAGGACATGTCAAGTTGCAGCGACACTAGCTTTCATATGTTCTGTCGTTGTTTTAAGAGCTAGATGTCGGGAAAATCGAAACCTCAAGCTTGCTGGACATTTCTGGACTGGCATGGTAAGTTAAGTTGCATAGCAACAGGGAGGGCAGTGTCTAACCTCGGTAGTTTTTGCAAACGGTCTTGATCGGCGTTCTTCTGGCCAAGCTTGCAGCCTCAATCCAAGGCCGTAACAAGTCTCCAGACACAGCCATTTGGATCTTCGCGTCTGCCGTGCTTGCATCTATTGCCTCGATTTTTACATATACTTTTTGCTACACTAGCACAATCCGGGGACTCTATCACTTGTGCTCCGGAGTAATCTGGAGTGGGCTTGCTTTCGATGCAAGCGACTTATTCACTCTTTCCAACCTGATTACGGCAATGTTTTGGTGCGCCTGTGTCGTGGACTTGCACACTCCATTTACACATCGCACCCGCCAACTCCCCTTTACCGATTTCTCCTTCTTTCAAGGGCTAAGCTTTTCGTGGCTAGAGCAAATCATCTCGCTCGCCGGGCGGAAGACCTTGGAGGGACCTGATATCTGGGAAGTGGACGAGGGCACTTCAGTCCAGAGATCTCTTCACCATTTGTTGACAACCTTCAAGGGGGGGTGGCACAGGGTGACGTTTGCGTCTTTTCTCGTCAAAGGATACACGGCTCCTCTCTCCATCAGCGCAGCCCTTGAACTCTTGAGCACCTTGGGCAAACTCGTCCAACCGTGGCTTCTCAAGGAATTTCTGGGACAGCCGAGCCTGAAAATCGTCGGATACATGTTCTACGCACGGATTCTAACTGCATTGTGCAGCAGCCACGGATTACTCATTTTGAAGATGGTCTCCATCCGAGTGAAATCAAGTCTCACGTCCCTCATTTACGAAAGAATATTCTCAACAAATGCAATTCCCGCAGAATTGACAACTGCGAACCTTACTGAAGTGGATGCCAACCGGATTCAAACAGCCATTCCAAATATCCACGCCATCTGGGCGCTTCCCGCTCAAGCTTTAATCTCCTTAAGCTGCATCACTCGGTTGATAGGCTTCAGGGCCGTACTGCTGGCTTGTTCTGTTCTGGTACGTAAGTTGTGTCGAGACTGACTTTGGCTAACTTGATAGTTATTTGCGTCTCCAATAACTCATTACCAAACAACCAAGCTGCACCGTGGCCTGCTGAGGCTGATGAAAGAAAAAGACAACCGAATTAATTTGACGGAAGAAATTCTCATGCAAATCCGAGCTATCAAGTTGCATGCCAGGCAAGACCTTTTCAGCGACAGACTAAATTCGGCCCGATCGAAAGAACTCGGAGTCCTTGCCAGCTTGGCGCATCACCAAGCAAGCGTCTTTGGGATTTTAGGAGCCATTCCGGAGCTCATGACTGCTGTGGCCTTTTTCTCGGTGTTTGCCATACATGGACGCTTGGATGCGCAAATCATCTTCCCCACCTTGGGATATTGGTCAATCCTCAAATCCTCACTTCCAGGCATCTCAAACCTGATGCCGGATTTGTTTGCTTGCATCGTGTCTTTTGGCCGGATCAAGGAATTCCTGACCGACGTTGAAGACAACACGACAATGGCGGCTATCAAAACTACCGATAGCCCTGGAATTTTCGTCGACAACGCCAGCTTCGGCTTTGACAAACCCTTGATATCTGGCATTACACTCGATCTGGCATCCCCGTGTGTTGTTACATTGTCCGGCACTAGCGGATCAGGAAAGTCATCCATGCTTCAAGGACTCATGGGTTTTCTGAAACCTCTGGATGGACACGTTCTCACTCTTGGACGGATAGCCTACGTCCCTCAGGTCCCCTGGCTAATGGGTGGCACTCTGAGAGAAAACATCGTCTTTGGACGGCCATTTCAACCACTCTTGTATACGTCGGTGATCCGCGCGTGCGCCCTCGACGTTGACATTGCTCGATTTCCTCAAGGCGACGAAAAGGCCATTGGCGGAGTTGGAATGACTCTAAGTGGTGGACAGATGAGTCGAATCTCAATCGCAAGAGCTCTTTACTCACAGGCCGACATTTATTTACTTGATGGCCCTTTGGCCGCTCTTGACACCAGAGTCAAGGCTCACATCATGAAGCATGTCTTTGGGCCGCAAGGACTGTTGGTTGGCGCAATCACCATCGTCGTCACTGGTCAACCACAGTTGATTCAAATGGCTCGTCACAATTGTACCATCGAGAATGGGCAGTTCCGTCTGACCAGTCGGATTGTCGATGAGAGCGTTGATAAATTTGACGAGACTTTGTGCACTCTAGAACCAACCAGTCTCGAAGACGTTTCCAGCATTGAGACGTTCCCTAGCGATGCTGTCAGCGAGGCTGAGGCTGGTACCGACTCAGACGACAAATTAGGATCCAACGCCGCTGCGTACCGTACTTGGCTTGGCATGGCTCAACCCATCGGTTGGGTCATAGTTGCTGGCCTTATTTTTATTGGCAGGTTAACGAGCGGATATTCGACCTACCTGTTGAAGCTTCTCGCTAAAGACTCTGGGGACACTGCCATGTGGGATCTAGTCGGGTTTACAATTGTCGGTCTTGTACAATCGGTGTGCAATGTCCTGTTCTTCCTCGTCGCCTTCAAACTATGCCTGATTCCGGTAGCTGAGAAAATCCACGCGAGGCTTTCGAGCTCCGTGATACATAGTCCCATGAGTTATTTCAACACGACACCCTTGGGCACGATCCTGAACCTATTCACCAACGACATCAGCAAAATTGACGGAACACTCACAAGCAGCTTCATCGGGCTCTTGTTGGTGGGATCGAATCTTCTTCTCGTCATTGTCGTCCTCTTAACTCCCTCTCCTCTTGCACTAGCGTTTCTTGTTCCTCTTGGACTCGTCTACTTTGGACTCAACTCCAGGTACTTAACCACTGCGCGCCAGTTGAGAATGATGGAGCTCAGCACCCGGTCTCCTATTATCAACACGATTCAAACAGCGCAATCTGCATATCAATCCATCATTATTTATGGGCAGAGAAACAATTTTGTCCGGGCGCATTATGATGCAGTCAATGACAATGTTCGGATGATGACGCTGGCGAGCACTCTTGAGGTTTGGCTATTACTTCGACTGGATTTGATTGGCAGGTAAGTTCAAAATCACAGATCTGCGCATTGAATCATGCTCATTCTCTAGCATTGTGCAGGTTTTATCAGCAGTGTCGATGATCTGGATGAATGTGGATTCGACACAACTTGGTTTTGTCATGAACTACGCCATGCAAATCACCGCAATGCTCCAAGCCATTGTCAGATTCGCCACCAATATGGATCTGGATATCATCTCGTTGCGACGTATCCAGAAACAGTCAAATCCAGCTCGCCAGGGTCCCAAAGCCTTCCTCGCGCCTAGTCCGTCATGGCCAGATCAAGGTGCGATCGCTTTCACTGAATTTTCTGCCTCGTATGGAGAGGCACCCTGTTTGAGTGACATTGCCGTGAGTATCTCCCCAGGACAAAAGGTGGCGGTTGTCGGCAGAACTGGATCCGGCAAATCATCACTGGTTCTAGCTTTGCTCGGGATGCTTGAAGCTTTGACAGGTAAAATCGAGATTGATGGGGTAGACATATCTCAAATCGAACCAGATATTCTTCGATCACGGATATCGCTTGTTCCCCAGGATCCACCCATGTTTTCGGGTACTCTTCGAAGCAATCTTGACCCAGGAGGAACTCTTGACGATGAGTGCCTGCGTCAAGCAATAAAGAGGTCAAATTTGGAGGAAATACTGTCAACCAGCGGTGATGTTCTCGATTTTCCAATTGAGAGAAAAGGGTAAGCAAACCGCCCCTCTACTGCTCTCTCGGGCTCTCTCTAACGTCAGCCAGCAACAATCTCTCGCGAGGCCAGTTGCAACTTTTGGCAATAACTCGAGCCATCTTACAAGGAAACAAGATTCTCATACTCGATGAAGGTTAAACACCTTTTCCTCTTGCGAGATCATCGTTGACTGGTTATAGCGACGTCCGCCATGGACAATGAAACGGAATCGATCCTCCACACACTTTTAATGACAGAACTGAAGCAATGTACAATTCTAGCTGTTGTGCACCACCTTGAAAGAATTGTAAGACTGCAACTTGAACTATGGAATATTTCTAACGATCATAGTCGGATTATGACCAAGTTTTGGTTCTGGACGCGGGCAAAGTAGTTGGGTTCGGGTCACCAGATGCATTGAAGCAATCCAACCCAGTTTTTGCACAGCTCAGCGCAGGGGCGATGGGTCGGGAGGATTAGAAGATATCCATGAGAAGATTGTGCGAGCTTGGTAATGGTCGAAAATTTGCAGCTGTCTCAACCATACCAGTGCCCGGCTGTTGGTTCCGACGACACGAAACCTGGAGACTGAAGGGACTCTGCTATCAGTCAGCTTCGGGCGGGCTTGCAATTTCGGTGCATCCCGCATGTTAAATTCGAATGGCGTGTTAATCCATAAGTTTATTGTTAATAAACGTGGATTTGCTACTCATCGAATGTCGGTTGGCATCGCTAGGATTCTGTTTTTTGTCTACCTTGGCGAAGGTGTGGCGATGCTATTACACAATCATCCGCTGGTTCAATTCCTCGTGAGTCAATTGGCTCCCCGTCTCTTCCATAATCGCCCTTCCTTGGGTCGCTAGGGTCTAATGGCCAGAGTGAACCACAAAGACAACAACTGCACGACCAGACAAGATGGCTGCATTCGTTATGGATGTCCATTTCAGGTCAATTAAACGTTCGGATCCTAAGATCTCGATACTGAAGGTCACGGTGTCAGACGGATTCACTAATTACGGTCATAGCGACAACATGGGTCCAGTGATCAAGCAAGTTCGTAGTAACGTCTCTGCCGAGTTCACTTATTATCCGGCACCAATCCCCATGCACAACGAAAAGCTAGATGCAATATTGATACATAAAACGGAGTTCTTCTCTCTATTATTTAGTCCCCTAGGACTGTAATCTATTCAGACAACCGGCGACGGCCTTGGCCTGGGAATCCAACTTGCCCCGCAGGTTGCCGATCAAAATGTCCTGAGCAGCCACAGTGCGTTGTAGGTTGACGATGAACTTGTCCTGCATATCCACTGTTACTCTCATGGCGGCGATGATATTGTCCTGGGATTGTGTTATTTGGTCGATAAGCTGCGGCCGTTTATTTTCCAACCCCTTCCCGGAGATGACATTGCTCAGGGTCTTGACGTCCTCCTCCAAGACGAAGATGCGCCGGGTTTGTGCATTTGCTTTTCCCTGCATATCAACAATTTCGGGAACAAGTTTCCCCAGCAGCTCGACCTCATTCTTCATCGCTCCAAATGTTTTACTCAGCAGGTCGTTGGCGGTCAACGTCGAGACGCCTTTGTCGCGGTTCCCAGGCACGGTAGCCAGATGGGTGAGGTAAGCATCGACGATTTGCTGCATTGACTCGACTCTTTTCTTGACCTGGCTGGTTGTGGCATCAGTAACTTCGAAATCGTAAGGTTCTAATGCGTAGTCGACGTGTCTCCTGACGGCTATGAGGACAGCTCTCAGCCGGGCGCGCTTCTCCGCCAGGGTCTCCTCGCTCTTGACGCCTGAACTCATGTCTGACATGCTAGCGGCAGATTCTTTGATGTCGTTGGCAGAATCAATCACTTCTCTTTTCACGTCGCCAGCTGCCGCGTTGAATTTTTCAGCAACACTCGGAACAGTTCGGTTCACGCCAACTTCGACCTCCGTTTCGACAATGCCGCGCTGTTTGTTGAGAGAACCATCGACGGTTCCCAAGTGGCGGTCCACTTCCTGGTGAGTCGGCAGTTCATGCGGGCCTGCGAACACAGTGTCCAGGCACGTCGCCACGGCGGCGTTGAGAGTTTTCACATGCTCTGCGATGGATGTTTCGTCTGGATTTCCGGGCGCCTCCGTAATGGTCTGGAGTTGGTCCGTGGAGGCGTCGATTGCGGTTTGTTTGACGATTTGGTGGATGATAGCTGGCAAGCTCTCAAGCCGATGATTGGCAACCTCTACGCGCGCGGCCAAGGCTTCGAGAGGTCGTGTCAACCTATGAAATCGTCAGCTATGAGTTGCACCTCAGAGGTCATCATCCCGGGGATTTTACTCTGATGCCCGTTCGGCGTGCTCCATGGCTTGGGCGGTCGCGGCCTTCGCCTGGGAATGCCGCATCGATTGGTTAACAAGATGTCGCAGTTCATCCCGGGTTTCGCTGTGCGCCGTGTGGCTTCCAGAAGATTCGGGAGCATCGGGAATGTCATCAAAGGTCGTCATCGTGACTGGGTTGTTGGGTTGTTGAGTTGTTGAGTTATGATGTTCGGCGTGGATGTGCGAGGACCTTGAATGTAGTTATAGTGAAGAAAGCAGCAGGCAGCGAGCGCAAACAATTCACGTGCATCAAACATACAAAGCATGACGCGTCAACTCAAACACATGGAATACAGCAGAATTCACAGGAACCAGGTGAAAGAAGTTTGCTTGAAGGTGGGTGCCTGTTCCTACTCACGTAATTGAATGATTGCATCGCCAGCATCAATCAACCCCACTCACAAACAATGCCAGGGACCGACTTGGACAGAGCAATCCGACGCGTAGTCAAAACCTGTAGGCTACCGAGCCAGATTGCTCTATCCAAGATATGACTGGTTCGGTGTTTGACCAAACCCTTCGGAGCAGGTCTTGATCATAGCATGTACCTTTTCCGCACTTCTAGAGCAGCCTTGGAATGAGCCCCTCCTCTAATTTCCAGATATCATCTAACTGAGACTCGTTGCAACGCCGCTACCGCAAATGGAATGATCTCTTCTTGCCGAAGTGCAGTTATAGTCCACATTTCCGTATGACAAGACTCTGGAGGCCAGCTGCTGAGACCAGCTATTATTCTTCGACAAGCAGCTTGTGGGAACAGATAGTAAGGCTGGCATGACTTCAAACTTTGACAAAAAGAGGAGTGGTCTCGCAACCTTCAGGGTGCAGAGAGTCAGAGGGAACTTGGATGTGTTCCGAGTTTGTCTGTCTTTCATTGTCAAAACATTCTGCCTATTTGGGACAGACGACCCGGAGAAGCACGGCCCCACTCCGTGTCCGGACGGACGGACCGGGAGGGAATTGCCTCTTTGAGACATGTTCTCAATTGCCCAACGAGATGCCCATTTGCTTGCTCCAGTCTGCCCAAATAACCATATTCTTATCCGAATGGCCGATCTTCAATGCGGGGTTCCTTCAGCTGCAAGTATACGAATGGCGCGTGACTGTTACTTTGTCGCGTGGTGTGAACGCCGTAGAACACCCAATGAGACTCCTTTACCGAAGCAGATGTCTACCACTTATGGCGGATACCTCACTAGGCTCTTGAACAACTTGGGTGAGTAGATACATGTCGGAAGGTGAAATGGCGATGTGGTCGCGATTGCTACAGCGGACATGGCGAGCGGCATTGGCCGTGATAGAGGATCCTGGGTGGCTTAGTGGAAGACAAGCCCTGGAGCGTAGTGGAATAGACAGATTCGAAGCGCTAATTCTTAGGGCACATTCCCGCCGCTGGGGCTGCTGCTCAGGGCCGAGCCACTGTAGCGCAGGCAACCTGCCACTAACCCCAGCCCCGCATTCCTTCGGGTCTGGATAATGACATCTCCCTCGTGAGGATGTAATTACTTAAGTCATCAATCTATTGAGCGATCTATAAATAATTTTGCCCCTTTGAATAATCCTACAAGATCTCTCTTTTCGGCTATTTGTGTCATGTTAAGCTTATGGAGAAGACGTAACAGGAGAGTTCAGCTTATTTAATTACACTGTTTTACTTATAAAGTATTTTAAGTTGAAGAAAAAGAAAGACATCTTTTGATACTACGCCCATCGAGGTTGCTCGTAGGTATGCGTAATATCACTAAATGTTTATTTCTTTAAATTTAATTCTATTTAAGTCTTTAATTTAAACCTCAACATTTAATACTTTTATGAAGAGGTTATGGTGCCCTAGTACACATACCCAGACGGGACTTAAAGCTCAACAGTAAAAAAAGCACCAGCAATAGTATCAACAATATTAATACTTTTATATTTAATAAAAGTCAACGTTTTCATTAATTCAATAAATAATAAAAGATAATAGAAGTAAATTAGTGGAGAATTATGTTGTAACGAGTTCTTACTTAAGAGTAAGATACAGTACTAAGCTATTCCGCTCAGCCGTCTCTTCATAATTCAAGACTAATTACAAACAGCCACTGAATTGCAAAGGCATTGCTCATCACGAGGATGGTATATAACTTAGATAACCACCTAGGTGGCAGCGATACCAAACTCACCCATGCCGTTTTTGTCCTTCTGCAAGAACTCAACTGGGCTCTGGTGGTCTTCCACATACCCAACACCGCCAAGGGCCTTGTCTAAGGAGAGGTCAGTTAAGCTATCGTTCCGGGCGCCTTGTGAGAATCCACTCTTACAGTAGCCAGCCAGTTTGAGAATGTCGTCGGGTAGTCTACGAGCAACCTCGATGGGCGTAGAGAGGATCTCGTACTGGTCTTGGCGGAAGTAGTCTCGCTGTCTGTAAAAACGTCAAGATTCAGCAACAATCATAGCAATGAGCAGGTTAGAATTACCCAAAGACAGCAAGCAAGGTCCGCAGAGCGTCGGGATCGGTTTTTTCGCACTTGTTTTCGCCAGCACCGTGGTACGTGGCTGTGGAGAGAATGGATAAGCAGCGAGCATGCCAGGTTCTGAGCGGAAAAGACTTACAGCCGAGCGTGAAAAGTGCCGATCCAGCTTCCATCACTGCGTAGGTGCACTCCTCGACCTTGGGCGCGCGGTCAGGGCCCCACAAGTGACTTCCAGGAATGACTGCGGTGGCCTGAAGCCGAAGAGCAATCAGTTAGTGTCACAAATGAGCGGCAACCATCGAGCTTACGCCATTTTTGTACGTGCACTTTGATCCTGCAATCAGACATCCAACCATGGGAGTGAAGAGGGGGTCGCTAGCGTCATGGCGGCTCTGGTAGTTGACGTCGTCCTGCGGGTCGAGCATTATTTAGTAGGCACGTTCTGACAATCCATGAAATAACTTACTCTATGCAGCGGCTGAGGCTCGGCCCCTGGCACCAGGCGAATGGCGACAGTTGATGAAAGCATGTATCCGCTCTTCTTGCTCACTAGCTTCTCTCCATTGTACCCAGCGAACTCCCCGCTTAGCGCCGTGTTAGCTTCATCACTCGGCCTGACACATCTATACAGCTTACTTCAAGAAGCGGGCCATTATGCCTTGCCAGACCGGCAAGCGCATGATCTTGACAACCTGGTCTGGCGTCTTGGACAAGAGACCCTGTAAAACACGTCAGGTTGAACATCAAATCTCGCCGGAAACGCCGCGCTGTACTCACGTAGACACGCTGCGAGCCTTCCGGGAAGAAATCAGCGCCAAACTCCCCGTGGGTTGACTTGGAATCGTAAACCTTGCGGCCGGACAAGAATGGTTCGACTGTTGAATCAGCGACTGTGCATGGAGACTGGCTGCCAACTCCAGCACTCACCAGCATCCATCGACTCCTTTAAGAGCTCGGGCTCGAGAAAGTTGGAGACGATGACACCGCCATCTCGGACGATGATGTCGAGGATCTTGTCGAGAGGCTCAGAGGCGTCGATGGTGACGAGCGAGGGTGCCATTGTTGGGTTTGTTGAGTTTGAATGGTAGATGAGGGGGAAAAGGATAAGAAGGTGACGCGCTGACGCCTGATATTAATAGGAGCCCCTAATATCTGCGCAGCCCTGCTTTATAAGAGGTAATTAGATTATGTTTGTTGATTTTAATTGGGTGTTGCTTCCGATGCTAGCGATCTTGATCGGGTGTGATTTCTGGTGCTGCCGATCTTGATCGGGTGTGATTCTGGTCTAGCGATTTTGATCGGGTGTGCCATCCGGTGCCAGTATCTAAGTTTTAGGCTAGGAGTGAACACCCCTTGTCCATTCGATCCATAAATGACCAGGCTTTCGCTGTAGGAGATGCTCCATCTTTCTTTCCCTCTATCCTCGTTCATCCTACATTGCAATGGAGCGTTCTACTAGTTCTCGCAATGGCTCCAAAGACCTCGATAAGAGGGAGGCTGGGTTGACTGCGGTGGATTCATTGGACATTGGACAATTGACCATGGTCAGGTCACTCCCTCCCTTGTATGATTGATCATGGCTGACCCTGCATTTAAATGGCATAGGTGACCGAAACGCGCCAGTTTTCGAGCTCTGGAGTACCCCAACCAGATGGAACAGACCTCGATACGGTAATCAAGGAGGCAGTGAACCATCGCCGACTGAGTCCCAGGCAGATCCAGCTATTTGCCATTGCCGGGTCCATCGGAAAGTACGTCTCTGGAGAAATCACATATTATCAAGTGTGGCACTAACGAAATTTTTACCGCAGCACTCTCTTCGTGGCTATTGGCAACGGCGTTCTGTCCGGGCCTCTCTGCCTCTTGATTGCCTTCATCTTCTGGGCCAGCGTCATCTGGTCTATCGCTCAATGCCGTAAGCCGAAAGCCCTTGCAGCTTTTAATCACATGCTGACATATACAGAGACCGAGATAGTCACACTGTTTCCTGTGGATGGAGCTCCCCTTCGTCTAGCTGGCCGCATGATTGATCCCGCCGTTGGTGTAGCTGCCGGCTGGAATTACTTCGTGCGTCGAGCGTGAGCGCAGATTCTACTTTCGGCTAACAAGCCACAGTTTATAATGACATCCTACGTCGTCTTTGAAGCCACCGTCATCAACACCGTCGTCAATTACTGGGGCTATGACCAATCGCCTGCTATCCTTATCTCGGGTAGAGTATTCTACATCCGAAGGCCGTTCAGAAGCTAATTACTTGCAGTCTCGTTGCTCTTCTTCTTCGCCATCAACGTCTATCGGGCGGATCTCTTCGGAGAAGTTGAGTGTAAGCATGGCCTGACACTGGTATTGGAGCGCTGCTGACTCTTTACTCCTTCCAGTCTGGATAGCATTAGGCAAGGTCCTGCTTGCTACCGGTCTCATGTTTTACACCTTCATCACCATGCTGGGAGGCAACCCGCTGCACGATCGGTTTGGCTTCCGGTACTGGAAAGACCCTGGCGTATGGGCCGGAACCAACTCGCCCACGCGCTTAGAATCCTTTGTCAACGCTGTCAACGTCGCTGGCTATTGTATGGGAGGACCAGAGTACATTTCGATGATTGCTGGTGAATCCAAAGATCCTCGTCGAACCGTACCGCGAGCCTTTAGAACCATCGTTACGCGACTCGTTGTCTTTTTCATTGGCGGCGCCCTTTGCGTCGGCATTCTCGTCCCATCCAACGATGAAACTCTCACGGGCGGTTCTTCCAAAACCTACACCGGCGCATCCCCATATGTCATCTCCATGCGACGTCTTCAGATTCCGGTCCTACCATCCATCGTCACTGCTGCTCTCATTACGTCCATGATCTCGGCTGGCAATTGCTTCACATTCAGCGCCTCGCGAAGCTTGCATGCTCTGGCTCTGGAGGGACAGGCACCAAAGTTCCTGCGCCGATTGAACAAGAACGGCGTTCCATACATGGCCGTCATTGTCGTCATGCTGTTGTCCTGCCTCGCCTATCTGGCTCTGGGGTCCAGCAGTGCCCAGGTACTCACTTGGATTCTAAACTTCGGCACTGCTGGCGCCATGTTCAACTGGTGTATCATGGCCATGACATGGATCCGCTTCAACGCCGCCATGAAGGCGCAAGGCATCGACAGGAATACGTTCCTTCCCTCCATATCTCGATTCCAACCTTTTGCAGGCTACTGGGCTTTCTGCTGGTCATTCCTCTTCCTCTGGTTGCAAGGCTACGCCGTCTTCCTCAAAGGCAACTGGAAGGTCTCCACCTTCATCTTCAACTATGGCATCATTGCCTTTGCTGCCGCCATTGGCCTCGGCTGGAAAATCATCAAGCGCTCGCCATTCCACCGTAGCGAGGATGTTGATCTCGTATCGGGTCTCCAGTTTTTTGATGCCCTGACGGAGCACTACCGACAGGAGCGAGAGGCTGCACCGGTGACGGTCAAGGACAAGATCTTGGCCAAGGTCTTTTAAGGGTATCGGTCCGCGAGGTTGAAGCTGACGAGACGCTGTAGGCATCGGAAGCCTGGTCTCTAGGGTCCTGGTCGTGGTGTGCCTACGGCTTGTTTTCGGAGCCTCCTTGTACTTCGGCACTCCACGTTGACTACATTGGTAGATGTAATAAGATCTTCGGCTCTGTAGACTCTGGATGAAGTCGTTTGATTAGTTTTGGTAGTCTTCGTAGCTGAAGTTGTGGTGCAAGATTACTGCCAAGAGCCTAATGTTAACAGGCAAATGTCACCAGTTCAAGGCACTTTCTTCCTATTTCTCTGATGACGGCAGGTTCTCGGTACGAATGGTGTCAGCAATTGTATTTATGACATAATATGTACTCTTCAAAATGTAGACTACTTGTTACTTTCAACTACAATGCTACAAGCTCTACTTGCTAGGTCGTAGCGAACAATTACGAGTCCGGTGGAGGGCTGAACTTGGTGAACAGGCGGTCTAGGGTAGGCGCGGATCGGTGGGTTCAGTTGACACCCCCGGGGTGGAAACGACACCGAGAGCGGATTGATAGGTTAGGACAACCCCCCGCACTATACAAATGCAACTCTGTCTGCTGCATTCCACCCCCTGTATTTTTGTTAGCGGGGGGTTTATTACGGATTCTGACTAGGCCTTCAGCCACTTACAGGGAGCTGTCACAGCCTGAATGACAGGGCAATGATCTGAAGGAGCAACTACATACAACCCGCGGCCCCGGCCTTCTCTTTCAGGACGTCGAGTGTAAGCGGTTACCCCGGAATCACTCGTGCCCCGCAGTGATCCGATCATTTGCTTGATTGGCAAGAAGCGAGTGGGTGTGCTTGACTGCCAGTTGTGACCGCCCGGCTGCTCGAGATAACGCCAAAGCAAACTCGCATTCAATTGAGTATCATTTCATTTACCTCCTACTTTTTTCCTGGAGGGCCAAACCGGCCTTGCTCTAAAGAGGTTCACGACGGAGCATTACTCTCTTCAGGTCCCACCGCCCAGTCTCATTCATAGCAGAACCATGTCGACGGCGCGGAAGACTTCATTTTCTAATCTCCCAGTCGGATCGGCGGTTTCGTACAAGCGATCAACCCACGCGTATGTACTTTCCAATCCTCCGGAACGCATCGGACTAAGACATTGCAGGTGCATAAGGTGTAGAAACCGAAAGACGAAGTGCAGCGGAGAATCACCTTGCCGGACTTGTCTCCTGGCGCGCAAGGAATGCGTGTATCTCGAGGTCCCGAAAAAAGTCCAAGTGTCAGAGCAGTGAGTCTCATCCTTTCCTACTCGAGAAACGGTAATGAAGCTGGGCAGGTACCTCTCCCACCTGGAAGCTCAGGTGATCGCGCGAGAAGGTAAGTAAGGATCCTTGGCGCCGAAGGTGCTGCTGATGTCGTTGTTCAAGCGGGCCGGATTGAAACTCCGACCGGGTCGTGGTTCGACTTGTCACCGTCGTTTAATAACGATGGAGCATCAGAAGATATCCACAATCCTTTGGAGCAGGAGGTGGCGCAGCTGAGTATCAGTCCATCGGGACAACGCCGTACGTTTTGCTCTCTCCATTGATACGAATCATTAACGTCATCAGGATATTTGGGGACTTCCTCTTCCATCAATTTTGGACTACGATTTCATAATATGGTCAAAACATTCCAGTCCGACGATGACGAATTTGACCTCCAGATAGAGTATCCAACCTATAGCGATGCGGCATGGCCGACCAGACAACCCTCGGTATCTCCACTTCCTCAACTCCCACCCTACGAACACGCGAAGCAACTATACGCTGCCCAGCACGTCTACATCGGCACCATCTTTTCCTTTCTCAGCCCCGCTGTCTTTGGCGAGCACATGCGTGGCATTTATTCCAAGCCCCTGAATCTTTCGGATCGAGAAACTTGCTTGATCTACTGTCAAGTTCTTCTGATGTTTGCTTATGGGCAAATGTATTCAATTAATCAGTGGACGGGACATGATGGCCCCCCTGGGTTTTCCTATTTTATGCAAGCGCTGAAATTCCTACCGGATATTCACGAAGAGGGGTCGATGCTGTTAGTCGAAGTCTTGTCGCTCGTCGGATACTTTATGCAGAATCTGAATCGACGAGATGCCGCCTTTTTATACGTAGGTCATCGAATTCGAGTGTAGTCGTTATGCTGACGTGAAGATAGATCGGGCTGGCTCTGCGGATGGCGATATCGCTTGGGCTACACCAAGAAGTCTCTGACCCAACACTGGATGAGATGGAACGAGAACAAAGGCGACGGCTCTGGTGGTCCGTATACAGTATGGACAGGTAACTATCTCTTCACGCTCTCTCGCAGTACTTCTGCTGAACTTCCAGAATCCTCTGTGCCAAATCTGGCAACCCCATCACGATCGCCGACGGAGACATAGGCGTCCACTACCCCTCTAGAATGGTACGACTATTTCCCATCACCCCAACAAGGCCAAATTGATTTTTCTAGCCTGCCATAGAAGCCGAAATTTCCTCTGTCACGGTCCTATACCACTATACCAAACTTTCCCGAATTCTCGGCAACATAATGGAGAGTCCGTTCCACTCCCATTCTCTTCCATCTCCTCCCACTTTTCTAACCAACGTCGCCAGACGTCTATCGCAAGCCGCGCAAAACTGGCTCTAAACTCGTCGAATCCGTGCAAACAATCATGGGTGACTTGGCGCTTTGGCTAAGCAATTTGCCCGCCCCGCTCCGGCTCGACTTCAATACACTGGACAAAGACATCTCGCGCGAATCCGTCAGCATATTCCTGCACTACTACCAATGCATCAACATGACCGCACGGCCTCTTCTCTTTCACGTCGTGCAAAAGCGTCTGCAGGACCTGAGCCGCAATGGCACGGCGACAGCCGACTGGCACGAGGGGCTCTCGCAAACCACCACCACGGTCATCGAGGCGTGTATTTCCGCAGCACGCGATTCGACGACTATTTTGGCCGCGGCCGTGAAGCAGAATTTGGTCGGTTAGTTCTCCTCATCTTACTATTGTCTTTCTATCACAACCTTGTACCCTTTTCCTCCCCGCTGATATGTCCTATCTCGTTAGCAACATACGGCTTCATGGACGGCGATGACGCCTTCTCCGCAGCTCTAACCCTAGTAATGGTCGCCATTGCCTTCCCGCCCATGCCCCGTGAACATGAAGCCATGACACAAGCGCTGGAAGTCCTGCGCGGGATGGCCGATCGCGGAAACGACCATATCCGCGCTCGCAGACAGTCGCTGCTCAACCTCCAGGCGATGGTCAACAAAGTGCCACCCGCCAGCCCAGCCATCCCTGCAACGTCAGCGTTCGAAGCAGGTCTCGATCCGCTGCTATCAGGGACGGAGCAGGAGAGGGCGCCGGGGGATGCTTTTACTGGCTGCGCGAATCTCGGGGCAGCGGACAATGGAGTCGGTAGCGTTGGGGATGCTGAAGGGAGTGGGAGTGGTGTAGCGGGCGCCACAACGGAGGATATGAGTCTGTGGGAGGAGGTGTATGGGAACATTGACGTGGGGATGGATTTTGATTGGAATGAGGTGGCGAGGATTGCCAAAGGGTTTGGTGAGGACGGGGGCAGTTTTTGAATTGGGGGTGGATCGATACATGTATGCATCAGGTGCCATGATACCCTGAGCGGAGCGATATTTTGGAGTGCACGCCTCAATAGCTTGGATGCTTCATTTCAATCAAACACATTCCAAAGCTCTTGCAAATTTTCTTTAAATGTCCAGTCTTCTGAGTTAAGGGATCAAATGCTTCTGTTGACACCACTTTAGACCAAATGTTGGAGATTTTCTTCTGGAGGCGGTTTGTAAGTAAATTAAACTGCTAATTACCAGGCGTACCCCTCTTACTGATTTCTTTACGTGGGCGTGCCCGCTGTTGAAAAGATTACGGGGTGATTGCGTCCAACATGGGGTGTGCCGGTTCGCTTGCAGTTCGAATGTACTACGTGATCATCGTAAATTCGTAATATCTTCTTAGCCCTTAGAATCGTACATTGTGATATTGAGTCAGCTATGTTGTATCATGTGCCTTGATCGGGAGGACTTCCCGATATCTCTTATCCTAACCACAAGGCTGTTGTTCCTGGATCGTCATAACCTGCCTGACTCGCCGATCTTGGGCGCGCACTCCATTGGCCTAGTCTGCTGATCCACTTCTCTGTCCGGGCTGCTCCCAGGCGAGTACCCCAGCCATAAGTCAGAGTACTGTGTAGAGAGTACTGTGTAGAAATTAATTTCACCCCTAGGTAATAACGAAACTGCCGTGTACTAGTTTACCTTGAATGGAGAGGGAGCCTTAGAACTAATCGGGACGACGTGCCGATCAACAGAGGAGCGGCCCTATCGGCTTTTCAGATAATAAATGTCGTCAAGGAAACGGGAAAATGTCCACAATCTGGTATAAACGTTCGAGTCTACCTTTCTCTTCTCTAGTACCTAGCAGGTTCTTTACTTGTGATATCGCATACCATGGCAGATCAAGGCGCAGAACCCATCGTTCCTATCCCCAGCTACATTGCCCCCGAAGGCTCTGCCTTTCATGCCAATCGTGCCTTCTACACCCGCATCGAAAAGACAACCGCCCGCAAACTAGTCGAAGACTTCACAGTCCCGATTAGGAGCGGAAGAGCCTGGCGTGTTCCCGCAGGGTTCATCTGCCGTATCAGCACGCCCGAAGGTCCGCAGGTCGGGGATTTGAACATCTGGAGTCTGCAGAACCCGAGGGAGAAGTTCTGGGCGAGCAGAACGAAGCAATTGCATGCCGCCCACGTGTCTACTTTTGATAGGTTGTGGAGTTGCTTGCCCTTTTTGAGGCCGATGGTCACCATTGTAGGTGACTCGTTGGGTGGGGACAAGTATGGGACTGATGCCGTGGGGGGAAGGGTGCATGATTTACTGGGGACGAGGTGTGATCCTTACGGTAAGTTGAGTCACGCGATGAGGACGAACTTCAGGGTTGATGAAGTATGCTAATGGCTAGATAGTTAACAAGATGTTGACCGGTGATGACTTTGATTATCACTGTCATTCGAATCTTACAAGGGCGATTATGCCGTGGGGGCTAACCGAATATGATGTCCATGATGTGATAAATCTGTTCCAGGTCACAGGGCTAAATAAGGATGACAAGTACTTTATGTAAGATTCACGTAGCCGGTTGTTTCTATGTTTACAAACTGACGGCGGTTGATAGGCGACCATGCCCGGCAAAGCCCGGAGACTACATTGAGTTCTTTGCTGAGATTGATGTCCTCATGGCTCTGTCCACATGCCCTGGTGGTGATCTCTCAGCTTGGGGCTTTGGCGGTGGGGCGGTGAACATGCTCGCCACATGTCGTCCGCTTCGGGTGGAAATCTGGGAGATTACAGATCAAACCGTAATGAAGGACTGGGAGCCTCCTGAATCGCTGGCATATCAAGGGCTCCATGGGATTGATTTGCCCAAATTTGAGAAGTCTGAATAGGAAATTTATTTGTCGCTACCCTAATTGATGACTTAACATTGCTATCGATATTGTGGAATGTAAACATGTCATTGGAATGTCATGCTGGCTCGGAACCCCGGGTCTGCGAGAGGAGGCCCTTGATGTGTAGCTTGGCTGTCACATTCGAGGCCCTCCTTCTACAGAGAGCCTTCCGAGAAGTACACCGCATCCGACGCACAAGTAACAACCCAACAGCTTGATGGATACCAACTTGCTAGCGACAGGCAAAGATACAAATCCGTACACTCTCACGACCGGCATACCCTAGGGTTCATAGCCGATTCCATGTATACCTGTTCTACAACACGGCCCACTTGAGGTGTGCCGAGATGCAGGACACGACAGCCACGGGTTTCATCAAAGACATAGCACCAAACTTGGTACAGTACATACACTCTCACTCAAATTTGGCGACAAGACATGTTCCCACTAACCTGCCCGATAGAAGGCGGCCTGCGTGGTTCGACGTCAGGGATAATGTAGAACCGATACTTGGCGTGAGCCTACCGGCCACTACGGCGGTCCTGGCCGATTTGCCGATGTATCCGCATATCGCGAGTAACCAATTAGCGTGGTACCCGATTGCCAGTTTAATTGAACTCGTACGCTAATGCACATGCACAGCTCATAGCCCTGTTTTCCTATTCCAAACTCCACACTAACTTGAGGAATCGGCCACTACGGCGGTACTGGCCGATGTGGCGCCCTAACAAGGCTTGTGCGACCACAATGC
This sequence comes from Ilyonectria sp. MPI-CAGE-AT-0026, assembly GCA_020744155.1. Taxonomy (NCBI): domain Eukaryota; kingdom Fungi; phylum Ascomycota; class Sordariomycetes; order Hypocreales; family Nectriaceae; genus Ilyonectria; species Ilyonectria sp. MPI-CAGE-AT-0026. The sequence goes on from JAGPNQ010000003.1 coordinate 3,016,029, forward strand.
TTGAGTGAAGGCGTGATTTGTAGAGCTATCTAACGATCTTCGGACTACATTGTGTAGAGGGAATCCGTACTCCCCGTAGGGTCTATTTAGACAGATAACATGCCGGAATCGGCCTCGGCGATATAAGACCGCACCCCTTGGGGTTTAGAATCTATCGATTAACCGGGGTTGGCGGAGGTCACTGTATCTACGACCTTGACTCGCGTCCAAAAATATGTGGGGTTAATCAGCATGCTGCCAGATTCTCCAGGCTCCCCAGATTCTCCAAGCTCCCCATATCTTGCCCGAGGAGTAAAGATATTTTACCAGCAGACTGTCCCTCCAACGGCCATCTACGGGTTACTCCTTCTACCTCATCCAACATAGTAGACTCAAATCTCATTCCATATACGGCGAACATCGTGCTACCTTTTGACGTACCTCTTCCCCGACATTTGCCCTTAGGGTTGAAGGTTGACATGGCAAATCTACAGAGCTTTTTCCGCTTCGAAGCGGTTAAGTTTCCAGCGGCGTTAGCATCTGCTGAATCAAGGGAGGAGAGGAGCCTTGTGAGGAGGTTGGATATCTTTTTGTTGACGTTTGGATGTCTTTCGCAGAGTAAGTGGCATGCAAGCTACCATTCATTTTGTCCAACTACTAATTTTTCTAGTCATCAAGTATGTTTTTCAGAGACTCTGATGCAATTTAGCTAATGAATCCAGGTCCTTGGATCAGGCGAACATACAGAATGCTTATGTCTCGGGTATGAAAGAGGACTTGGCACTCTGGGGGAACGAGCTGAACTTGTATGTGGAGACATGTCTCACAGTTTTTCCATTATGCTAACGGTATTATCTAGCTTTACCACCTATTTCAACATCGCATACTGCATCATGCTGATCCCCTCTCAAATCATCATTACCTACGTCCGGCCAAGTTGGTGGCTACCCTCCCTTGAAGTCATCTGGGGCATCATCACGGGTTTGTTCGCCATCACTACAAGCGCGAAGCAGGTGTATATCCTGCGAGTATTTTTGGGACTCTGTGAGAGCTCGGCATATCCGGGAATGATAACGTTGTTTAGTATGTGTCTTCCATTGCAATCATGCCCTTGTCTGGCTAACGGCTGTAGTGTCGTGGTATACGCCTCTTGAAATGGCCAAGAGGATTGGTTTCTACCATTCTTGCCAAGCGGTCGGCCAAATCATGTCTGGCGCGATGCAAGCAGCTATTGTCAAGTCTATGGAAGGCCGAAACGGTCTTGCGGGCTGGAGGTATGCACTGGCATGATTGGTATTGGTGCAAAATAATAACACTAGGTTGTAGGTGGCTGTTTGTCGTCAATGCAATCATAACGGTGGTTCAGGGCGCTGCAGGTTACTTCATGATCCCTGATTCCCCTCAGAAACCGAATCCTTGGGCATTCTGGTTCAAGAGGTCTCATGCAGAGTATGCTTTGCATCGACTTGAGAGGGAGAATCGGTTAGATATAAGGCCAATCACTTGGGCTGCCGCGAAGTACACCCGCTTGACTGATTCGCGGAACAAGAGTTGCTGACTGTTGATAGACGCACGTTCACCAACTGGTTGGTTTATGCAATTACGGTCATGTACATCGCTATGGTCGTGGGAACATTGGGATATAACTATTTCAACCTGTTTCTGAAGTCTGTCAAGAATAGTGACGGATCGCCGAGATGGACTATCGAGCAGGTCAATCTCATCCCGATTGGCGGTAGTGTCACAACCGTTGTTTTCGGTTCGTCAAATGATTCTCAAGTTTGAACTCGCTAACTACTTTGCAGTATGGGTCTGGGCATTCTTGTCCGATATCTTGAGAACAAGGTGGGCCTTGATCGTCACGCAAGGTATGTACTGGCGCAGTACTTGGGAATTTCATCTAACTCGTATTAGCGATCATTGCCGTCATCGCAGCAATCATTCTAACCATCTGGACAACGGAACCTAACGGAACTCCGTTGTCATCCGCATACGCCGGCTATTTCCTGTCCACCCTTTCTCTTGGTACTGCGCCACTAATATGGACATGGCTTTCCGATCTGTAAGATACACAACCTGTCACAAGAGAGGACGAAATCTGACGGTGCGATATGACAGTGCTCCCCAAGAACCGGAAGAGAGATCTCTTACCGTCGGCGCTGCCATTGCAGGCTACTACGCCGTTTCTGCATGGGGCCAGGTCCTTGTCTGGCCTGCTAGCCAAGCACCCTACTGTAAGCACTGCCGTGGCCATCAACTCAAATGCTTGCTCACGTTGATGATCTCAGATAAATACGGCTGGCAGTCGTCCATTGCCCTTTGCTCCTTCGTCATCGTAGTAGCCAGTCTTTTGCGCATCATCGAGGTGAAATATATCAAAGTAAGCACCGCCGCAGATTGCTTCGGACACTTTACTAAAATTGCACGGCAGGCCAAAAAGGAAGGTGGCATTGGAAGTGGCTATGAAGGAGGGGGTAATGTGTCCAATGCTGACAGAGAAACGAAAGAACCGTCAAAGGCGGAAATTGATTCTGTTTGAACGAGGTGGTGCACTACGTTAAGGTCAGAATAGGAAGAAATGTTCAGATGATGTGATGTTTAACGTTGACACACTTGCAAGTGGTGCAGTTGCAAACTTACTCGTGGTAAATGTAAATATCGGCTTTTGTAGAGTGGAACTTTCCAATCCATTTCTTGGGGGGTTGGGATTCACTGATCGTGCAAGGCCAAGACTTGTTCATTTAACTATTCAGCGAGAACCCGCGTCAGCGGTACTACCATGCGGTACAGTGCCCATTGTTCGCAGCTTTTAAAAACAAGGAGCATGGCGGAATGCTCGACGATTACGTGCCAATCCATAACGGGGATGTGGATGTGCCAAACGGTAGAATGGTAAATTCGAGGGTCACATAAACCAGGATGTAAACGCGTCATTAAACAGAGCAGTCGGCCTACAATATAAGCAACAGCTCCCCTATCGTCGTCGGAGATTCTTAGTGTAATTACTCAAGAGAAGCCTAGCGCTTGAGCCATGAACATGATCAATATCAGTACCGATTGTCTCTTCGCAGTAGGATGGTTCCGCCGTCAAGTCCCGAACCTGTTCTCGGAACCATCAAAATCCCAGTGGCGACTAGGTCCCTGGCCAGCTTTGCAATTAATCCATCACATCCCTTGGCGGCAATCACGTCAATTGTCACTGGAAGAAACTCAGTATGGTTTGTGATGGAGCTGAAGAAAGGAATCTGGCCGAGCGGGAAGACGCTGTCGGGTGTCTCCGAGAAGATGGAAATCCCCCCGTTGGAGAACCCAAATGGTAATCCAGCGGGGTCCAGGTAGTGGTTGCGGCTGCTAAAGCCGCCGGTGCTGTCTATGTGCAGGAGGAAGCCAGATGAACAGGTCAGAGGATCATGGTCCGTGGGGAGGATTTTCTCGTTGAACCAGTTCATAAACAGAGCCTTATTGGTTACCGCATCGTCGAGAATAGAATTGGGTTGCGTGTCCGCCCAAGCCCAGCGGGCAAGAGGGACGGGATCAATGAACGGACGACGACCATCATGAGCGGCTAAACCTGATGTTAGCAAAGAACGAGCTCTGGACCCGGTGAGTACGCACCTGCATAATCTTTATAGAAGGGATCGCGAAGAAGCTTAGTCTGATCTTTGGTGATGAGGGCAGCGTATGTGAGATTTAAGAACTCGTGAATATTCTGTGTCCTCGCCGGTGCAGGCCCGGACGCGGCCCATTCCTTTGCCAGGTCTAAGGTTGTGACAGACGTATTTAGGAACAAAGCTAGATCGGAGGCAAATTTACGTTGTATCTGTGTGGCAGAATCGTTCTTTAGAGGGAAGCCCAACACGTACAAGGTCTTGGGGTACTTGGGACTCCTATCTGCAAAGGAGGTGTAGTTGCCTATGTACAGCGCCGCACTAGCAGCATCCCAGATCTCTGGATCGCGAGCTAGGAAGCCAGCAGTGTCCAGTTTCGGGCTCAACGGCATGACATTGTCAAGGCTTACAAGGCCATGCGTCGGGCGGTTGCCAAAGAGGCCCTGAACTCCAGCAGGACCACGAATGGAGCCTCCCGTATCGCTCCCAACAGCAAGATCAAGCCACTCATAAGAGGCAACTGACGCGCCTGCGCCAGCCGACGACGAAGACGTATCTTGGTAACCATCACCTCGGGGATTAAATGGCGCATGGTAGTCCACCCAATCAGCCGTTGCTGTCTCGCCATTTGCAAATTGCGACGGCTTTTGCAAGCCCACGATGACGGCACCAGCGTCAATAAGGTTTTGCATTGCTGTACCCGTCACATTGGCCGGCGGGTATAGCCCGTACCAAGCGCGGTTGCCATTGGACCTTTTGACACCAGCGAGAGCAAAGATGTCTTTGACTCCCATTCGGACACCTGCCAAAGGCTTGCTTTGACTGGGCGTGAAGTACAGCCGAGAAGGAACGCCAACAGTCACGGAAGCAGAGGTAGTGACTTGAGCTGAAAGTGTCTGAAAGCGTCCGTCTGGTCGCTGCAGGAGAGATTGCGTGAATGCGCCCGCGAAGTCTTCGTACAGGCGATATGCCTGATGCACATCTCCTGTCGACGTTTGAAGAAAATATGGACCTGAGGGGATGTGGGCGTTCTGTAAAGGTAACATGGTGGATAGTTTGTTGCCCGAGCAACTCTGCGTAGAGCTGTTTGACTTATCGAGGCCACCGAGAAGGATGAGTTCAAGGAAGCCTGGTTGCCATACGTCATCTCGGGAGGTCCAGTTTGCAAACAAACTGTGTAGACTGCTCTCAGAGAACGGCTGTGCGACAACCGTCACAGGGATAAATTGGCGTGAATTTGAGTGTTTTCTTAAATCGATAGGGTCGTAAGCCCGGCCCTGCGAGAATGGAGAGATAAAGTAGTCGATGTCGTTGAGCTTAACCGAGGCTCCAGTTGGTACAAGAGTGCTGGAAGCACTGGCAGCTAAAGCTGTCAGTAATGCCAAAATTCGGGCTACCATTTTCGTAAGCGATCCACGCATGGGAACTTTTGCTCATCTTTTTTCCATACAGTTTTCATGGCGTGGATGTGGGAAGACGAGCGCTTTATGGCATTCTCAGGACACTATTCGTCGTCACGATACGGCTACAGGGCTGTAGCGAGCGTTGAAAATGGCTAGTCAATAAATTCTTTGAGCTGTACTTACCTAGACGGTCTTAGGTCCAGCTCCAGGTAAGTAGTAGTGATTGCTCTCCATTGGCGGGTGGACTGGAGACTATTCCGTGCCGGCCACCGGAGCACCCGCAAAATCTGGTACGTATCCGTCTTAGGAACGGAGATTGTGAAGTTTCAAGTGTTATTACTGTTGGCGAAGGGCGACAGCGGAGTCGGCAGCTACGGCTTGTTTGTCCGAACACATACCTGGTCAGCAATACCATTTGGAGAGTATAGGTAAGGCTTTGGAATATTAATGCTTATCAAGCCATCTTTCGTCCGGAATTACAAGCTAAGCCCAAAACTGCAGAGCCACTTGGCTCGATTCAAGGTGTTGGGCATATCGGCCGCTACGGCGGAAAAGCCGACAAGCACTTAGCCTACAAGGATAACAAAGGTTGGTTCCGCAACGATCGCCGGTATATCTCCAGGGAGGAAAAGGAAAACAAGAGTACATATACTATATTCGATGGATAAAAATCGCCTTGCCACAAGTACCTGTACATATGCTCAATTGTACGGGATCTAGCCTTTGCTATCCTTGTAGGCTGTAACTCTCGGTCCCTTGTGCTTAACCATGACGGCGGGTCCACAGCTCGCAACGACCTTCCATGAGCGACCCATGTAATCAACTCAATCAGGTTGGGGGCGAGGGTCGAGATCAACTGTTGGGTTCCCTTTTCTCGAGTTCTTCCGGTATAAAGCGAGCGCGTGAGGATCGTTGACCTAGGTGAAATATGGCAAGCGCTTTTCTAATGTGTTGCGAGTCCTCAGCTACTTGACACTTGACCTCTCTCTCCCTCTCACACACATATCCCCTTTTGGAATTCGATTGTTGTCGTTGTTTTCAGACGAAATGGCTTCTCACGTTGATACCCCCGAGTCCAGGAAGCGAGGTCCGCCGATGGTCAATCCGGGCCTCAGCTTCTGGCAGCAGTCGACGCGAGGATTCCTCCATCTCCACTCCAACAAGGACACTCAAGTCCCCTCGGAGTCGCCTCACGTCGTGATAGGCTCTGGTATCACGGGCAGCCTTCTTGCTTACGAACTGATCGCCGGCGGCGTGCGGCCCCAGGACATCGTCGTTCTTGAGGCCCGCGAGGCCGCCGGCGGTGCAAGCTCCCGTAACGCGGGCCACGTGCGACCTGATGCGTTCCGCGGGTTCGAGATTTACGCCAAACACCACGGCGAGGAGCAGGCCGTCAAGATCTTGGCGAACGAGCGCGTCGTCCTGGAGCGCATCAACAGCTTCGTCCGCGAGAACGACGTCCAGTGCGACTTTAACTACACAACCACCTTTGACTGCTGCATGACTCCCGAGTTTGCCGGGTACGAGAGGAGGAATTTCGAGGCTTTCCGTGCGGCTGGCGGTGACGTCTCACACATCAAGCATTACGATGGCGAGGAGGCGGTCAAGAAGACCGGCATCAAAGGCTTGCTGGCTGCGTACGAGTGGCCCGCGGGCTCGAGTCACCCGGCCAAGCTCGCTCACTGGCTGCTCGACTCCATCATCTCTCGGGGCGTGAGACTGTTCACGCACTGCCCGGTGACGGGGGTGACGTCGTCCAAGTGCGCCGGCGCCAGCCAGCGCCAGTTATGGGACATTCAAACGCCGCGGGGCGTCATCACGACCCCCGTCGTCATCCACTGCACCAACGGCTTCACGGGGCTTCTCGTACCGGAGCTCTCCAAGCACATTGTTCCGTACCGTGGCCAGGCGCATGCAATTGTCCCGGTGCCCACGCTCACCAGCGAGAACGTGCTCCCCAGCACATACTCCCTTCGATATTCGCTAAATCATTATTACTCCATCATCCAGCGCCAGGGTGACGGCACCATTGTTTTCGGATGCTCACTTCCGAACCCTGCCCTGCCCAGGGAGGTTGTTGAGGGAATCCGGACCATTGACGACACGTACTGCAACAAGGCCATTCAGGCGGACGCCTTGGAGCACTTCAACAAGTTCCTTCCTCATGCTGCCGTGGACAAGGCTGTCCATGGAGAGGGCTATATCCACGCATGGAACGGTATCGTCGGGCTGACTACCGATGAGGTTCCTTTTCTGGGACCGGTGGATGGTAAGCCGGGCCAATTCGTTTGCGCGGGCTTCAATGGCCACGGTACGTTGCTCAACCTGAAGCCAAATCCTCAGAACTTGTGTCTGCTCGTCAAAATCCCAGTCACTAACTTTCTCCCTTCCCTCTCCTAGGCATGGCGCGGATCTTCACCAGTGCACCAGGTGTTGCCAAAATAATCCTGGGAGGTTCATGGAGCGAGACCGGTCTGCCTGAATGTTTCCAGTTCAGCCAATCCAGAGTGGATAAATTGTCGACTCTGTTTCACGCAACGGCCAAATTGTAATTGTAGTAAAGGAATTTAATTGGTGAAGCTTGCAGAAACTGAATACTTGCTAGTGTTATAAAAGAGTTTGGTTATTTGCATGTAATATCTTGCTATTTAGAAAGTGGAATGACATAAGCACACTGTATTTTAAGATTCTTGAGGATGCCTGGACTTGTGATATATTATATCAAACTAAACGGGTCGAAACTGCCAGACGTCGAGTCTGGCATGGTCACTAGTCCCTCCCAGTCTTCGAAACCTAGCTCGATCTCCGCGTTGCTCGTTTCCGATGTCGGTAAATTGTCATTTCTAGTACGCGGTATGGGGGTGGATAGCACAATGCCATTCCTTTCCACCTCCTCGAGCATGCTGAGGTGGCGCTTTGAAGCTATGTTTCCAGCCTGTGCCATATGCACCAAGACATAACGAGCATTGCGGTAGGTACCTGAATCGCGTGAGATGTCGTCTCTGGTGCACTGAAAGGCGTTGGGCTGTTTGCTGAGCATTGAGCTGGCAATGGCGAGGACAGTAAGGCACGAAAAAAGATGCGCCGAGTCCCAATATCCGTAATTCACTGTTGATGGGTTATTGATAACATGCTCCTCCCAGAAGGAATGTAGAAAGTCTCACCAAGCTTTCCTGATTGTGCAAGTTCCAACATGATACAGGCATTACTTCGCGCGGCGTGGAGGCATATATTGTTGACCGTACAAAGCTCATCTGAGAGAGTGGCAACCGATTCATTCCACAGCATGAACGTAAACTGATGGAGGAGTATGGGGCGAAGAAGCAAGATGTAACACTGGCGAAACGGGTGAGATAGTGGTCGCACATGGCAGGCAGCACAGGGCGCGGAGTGTAATACCTGATGATAGCGTAGCGCAATAGACGAGCAGATACGGCTCTCCGGTATCGAATCGCATCCAGAAAACACCTTGTCAGGCATTTCCCTTCCACATCGATCCAATCTTTGCAGACATTGACCCAGGATTTCGTATGGCCCGGCAATATCTTTACTTTTCAACTGACTGACGGTATCAACCACAGCACATTTGATCCCACACAGCTTGATCTGTGCTGTCAGCAACTCTGGGTCGTAGAATTCTTCCTTTTCTTCTGCCGTCAAGCCGCTGGAATCCGGATAGTCCAGGCCTTCGCCTACCCCGACGTAGGCAGGACGCAGACCAAGCTCCGTGCTGATGGCGCGGTCCACGCAAAAGGCAGTCCACCAGACTCGTTTTCTGTGCTCGCGCTCCAGGTTCGGCAAGGATGCTGGTGCTGGGCGGTCCAGGCCCAAGCAGTGAGCGATTCGTATGCTCTGCCCCGCATACGCGTAGGCCGACTTCCGGCGGTTAAGGATGTAGCAGCAATGTGACTACCGCCGCAAACTTGATCAGTTCAATTCCAGCAGGGTGATGAAGCTACTGACAGCCAAGTTGAGAGCCTCGACATCATCGACAGTGGGTTCTTCGTAGGCCACCTTCAACAGCACAAGGCCTTGCTCGAAAAACTTGACCCCAGCAGACAGAATTGGTGTTGTTTCTTCTGATGCGGCGGGTCCATCTACCGGAGAAGTTTCAGTAGCCCCACCATCCAGAGTAAGCTGGATAGGTCGCCTCGTGGTTGTATTGGATTCGGCCAGTGCCAAAACGAGGGACAGGCGACACAGCCAGTTCCTATCACTGACTTCAGCGTGGTGGCCTCTATACGTGGTATGCAATCGATTCAGAAACGCCTTCCGGAGGAATGTATGGTAGTCACCGAACTCTTGCTCAGCTCTAGCCAGCAGTTGCACTGTATACGAGTACGGGGGAAGCTGAAAGGTTAGATTGGGAACTGAAGCCGTTAGGTTAACGCTGAGCTTGGAAAGTTCATTTAGTGAGACTTTTACATACGCAATGTGTCGAATCTCATGCTTGTATGGTCTCCCAGAGGCGTATCCGGGACCGTCGGGTTTGACTGATCAAATCGACTAGCGGAACCCACCGTCTCCCTCAGCTTGAGGATAAACGCCTCAGCGGTAGAGTCCTCGACTAGTGAGTCGGCTGCAGTATGTGTTTGTCGCAGTTCAATGTGCAGGCCAGCATCCCTGCCATGATTCCGAGACGAATCTGCCGAGTTAGGACCAGCATTAAATCCATGCGTCCGAATGGCGTCAGTCAACTCATTCAGCACGCGGTCCAGGCGCTGCAGGTAGCTCTCTGGGACCGGGATAATCGTGTCTTGCGTTGGGTAGACACAAATCTTCTCTCTGGCCGAGCATCGCTGACATGGCTGCTCTGCGGGAGAGATTAGCACGGCTCATTACGGAGGGACAGGGCAGTGTGCTGTTGCTCAGCTCCACTGCATTTGACCTTTTGGCGATGGCAGTCGTAGCAAGCCGTAGTATTGCGACCCCGGGACCTTTGCATTTTGGCGAAGCGCTGGTACAATGTCAGAGCAAGTAGGAGTTGCCTAAGAACTGAGCTGTCGCGATCTTTGTGCTCGTTAGGAGCCGCAATTTAACCGCAACCATTCCAGTGAGCGGGGTTGAGCCGACAGCCGACTAACCTGAACGTTGGTCTAGCTGGCTCACTTCGCCTACATCAACAAATACACATACTCTGGGCCTCGAGTGAGCACGTAAGATGCTGCTCCAAAGAGCAATGGGGTGAAGAGCAGACCTTCTCGTAGCGTCTGGTGTCAGTAGGGGCGGCGGGGGTGGTGCTTCGCGTTGCGCGCAGTCAGTTGCCACGGTTGTGTCGTGTCTGATACTGGGTGTAGTATTAAACGTGTGTCTCAATTTTTTACGAATGCTGCATTGCTTTGTTGAATGTTATAAGGTTGAGTGAGGTCGAGAAATAAAATAAAATAAAAACTCAAATATACAGTTAGGGGACTGTTGTTAAATACAGCAAATGCTATTACATCATAAACTTCCAAAATCACTACTGAACCTATTTCATCTCAAACCCGCAATGAATTATGCCTCGAGTTGAGCTGCAAGGAAGGCGTTGAAGCTTCCATTGGCTCTGGGCTGGAACTCCTGCTCCTTATCGCTTTCCTTTACGTCAACAGCGTCCTCCGGTCGACCCCAGCCGCCGCCGCCAGGAGTGTGCACTACGAATCTATCACCGTACGCCATATCCAGTTGACCCCTGGGTCCGTAGTTCAGCCACGTATACGTGCCATCAGACTTCTTCTGAGCCCAGTAGTTGGCTCCCAGGGCACCGGGCTCGCCGCCCTCCATGCCGTACGGCCGAGTCACTCTCCTCTCCGAGATCATGCTGAATGTCAGAGGCGCACGGCACTCAAAGTCGCGGACCACACCGCAACCGCCGTTGAACTTGCCCTTCCCGCCGCTCCCTTGGCGAATGGAAAACTTCCGAACAAGGATGGGATATCGCTTCTCCAGGACCTCGGCATCCGTCGTTCGAGTGTTGGTCATGTGCGTGTGCAGACCGCTCGCGCCGTGCCAGGTTGGACCGGCACCAGCGCCTCCAGCAATCGTCTCGCCGTAGTTGTATGCGAAACCCGGGAGGGGCTTGCCATCCTCGCCGACGCCGCCACGACCAAAGAATCCCATGCAGTTCATGCAGCCTTGTGATGCGGCGGCAGCACGGAACGCCTTGAGCAACAGATCTGTTACTCGCTGCGAAGTCAAGGTATTGCCGCAGCAGACTGCGCGCCCTGACGATGGGTTTAAGAATGTGTTCTTGGGGATGATGACCTTGGTTGGCTTCAGGCAGCCTTGGTTGAGGGGAACGTCGCTGCCAATGAGCACTCTCATGACGTATATGAGCGCCGAGTAGGTAATGGCCGGCGGTGCATTCATATTTGACAGCATCTCACACGTTGTGCCGTTGAAGTCGAAGGTGCCAGTTCCCTCTTCGTCGATGGTGATTGAAACCCTCATTATGGACCCGTTGTCCATGTAATCTTCTGCGGTCAATGGCTCATCACCGTACTTCTTCCGGGTCTCCTTGAGGTAGTTTCGTACAGCAACTTCGGCATTCTCCTTGATCTTCTTCATGTAAAAGTGTACCTGGTCTTTTCCATTGTCTGCCATCAGCGCCTGGATCAGGGCCGATCCCTTGTTGTTTGCGGCGATCTGCGCTTTCAGATCCGAAATGTTATCTTCCAATCGTCTTGAGCCTGTGCAACCCTCGTGGGTGCCGGGTTCAAGAAGGAGATCGCAGATGCCCTTCTCGTCGAACTCTCCATCCCTTACCAGAAAGAATGAGCGGATCGAGGCACCCTCATGGTACAATGTGGTCGAGTCTGGAGGCATAGACGTTCCGTTCAAGCCGCCGATATCCATGTGATGGCCTCTCGAAGCGGTGTAGAAGCAGACGGTTTTGCCATCGACCTCGAATACTGGGGTGATGACGGTGATGTCGGGCAGATGCGTACCGCCGCATTCCGGATGGTTGGAGACAAGGACATCTCCCGGTCTCAGGTTGCCCTTGTGAAGCATATCCTGATACTTGACCGCGTAGCTCATGCTGCCCAGGTGCACCGGAACGTGAGGAGCGTTGGCGACGAGCTCTGCGTCAGGGCCGAATATTGCACAAGAAAAGTCCAGCCTCTCCTTGATATTGAGTGATAGACTCGTTCTCTGCAGTGTGCGACCCATCTGCTCTGCAATGCTCATGAACCGATGGCTGTACACTGATAGCTGGATAGGATCAGCGACGAGTCCAACCAGCCCTGCGCTAACAACGTTCTTCTCCTCAAGAAGATCAATGACCAAGTGGGAGGTCAGGACAGACGCCTTTGATGATGGAACAACAACAATGGTCTGCGTTTGGTCGATGATGACTGCGGGGCCTTCAACCACGTCCCCATTCATGAGCTGCTCAAGCAGAAAGACGGGAGTCATCTGGTAGCCCATTGGGGCAAAGTACACTTTGGACTGCGATGGTCGTTAGCTGTCTGTATAGTAAACGTCGGGAGAATTCTAACCCTATGAGCTGCGTTATTTGGGCTGACGGCCTTGAAGGAAGTTGCGTGCAACTCCATCGTGAGACGCTCATTGTCCTTGCTGACTTCAGTGCTAGCACCAACTCCCCGAACTCGAATGTCGTCTACAAGGACCTTTCTTGTTGCTGGGAACAAAAACGCTAGTTCTCTGAGATGCTCCTTCTCAAAAGCAGCTCTGTAGTCGTTGCACGCGGGTTGAAGAATCATCAGCTGTGTTTCTGTTCCCTCATACCTAAGGTGCAGATAGACGTCGTATCGGATGGCCTCGTCTTCGACTCCTTGGGCTAAAAGGTTCTCTCGGACATTCATCTTGAGATCCTCTACCCTAGTTTGAATCATAGGCATAGACTCGTCTGACAGAGTCTCGCTACTTGGTTCCTGCATCTCTTGCACCACCTCCGCAAGCGCCATGCCATAGGCGGAGAGAATGCTGGAAAACTTGTGGATAATAGCGCGCTTGATATCAAGCTTCTTTGCCAGTTCGCAAGCATGCTGTCCACCTGCTCCACCAAAAACACCCAAGTTGTGAGCCGCCGTGTTGTGGCCACGAGCCTCGGTGATTGCCCGAACAGGGCGGCTCATGGCCTCGTTCGCCACGTCAATGAAACCGTTGGCCACTTCTTCGGGGGCCATGGAGCGTCCAGTCTCGTTGTTGATTTGCTGTGTCAGCTCCGCAAACTTCTCCCGGGCGATGGACGCGTCCAGAGGCATGTCCTCGGTGGGCCCGAAAATAGAAGGGAAGTACTCCGGCAGCAAGCGACCGAGCATAAGGTTGGCATCCGTAACAGTCAGAGGGCCGCCCTTGCGGTAGCATGCAGGACCTGGATGAGCCCCTGCACTCTGTATAACGAAGTTTGTTAGTCTGGAGAGATCTCTCAACAGGGGTTGCGTATTTGACGTACCTCTGGGCCAACTTTGAAGAGCCCATTTTCCCAGAATAGGATGCTGCCTCCTCCTGCCGCCACCGTGTTGATATCTAACTGAGGGCTCTGAATGGCAACGCCGGCTGTTGTGGTTTCAAAAACGTGCTCAAATTCACCTCCATATCGGGATACGTCGGTGGAGGTACCTCCCATGTCGAAGCCGACAACGGGAGTTTTTCCATCATACGAGGTTCGTGCATATCCGACGACACCACCTGTAAGAAGCAAGCGACGATGTTAGCAGATGCCACATGACTACAAGGGCTCAATCCAGAGGATTTACCTGCGGGACCACTCAGAATGGCCTTCAAACCACTAAAGTATTTGTAGTTGACCAAACCGCCGTCGCTCTGCATGAATTCGCACCTCACGCCGTTCAGGTTGCCGCCGTCGAAGCCCTTTGCAAAGGTGCTAACGTAACGTCGGATCTCTGGAGTGAGATATGCGTCTGCAGAAGCTGAACTGCCTCGAGTGATCATCTTGATCATCTTGGCGCCCACGCTGGAGGAGGTGGAGACATGTGTGAAGCCGAGCTTCACCGCAATCTTGGCTACCTCGTCTTCATGGCGAGGGTAGAGATATGAGTGAGCGAAACAGATGGCCAGTGCCTCAATGCCACTCTGCTTGATCGCAGCCAGCTTTGACCTGACCTCGTCGTGGTCGAGAGGTTTGATGACGCGCAGGACATCCCCGGTCGAGCCCTCTACCAGGATAGGAGCGACCTCCTCGTCCGGCATCTCGAGCTTTTCAGGCCCCTCCTCGAAACCCTCGACAGTGATGCGCTCTTTGATCTCTACGACCTCGTCGTAAAGTGTCTCTGGTTTTCGGTGGTCGAGCGCAAACAGCTTGGGGCGCGACTGGTGGCCGATGTCGATCAAATCGCGGAAGCCTTCGGTGACGACAAAGGCATGCTTGGTACCTTTTCGCTCTAGGAGGGCTGGGCGTTTCAGTTAATTGTATGTCGTAGGTAAAGACATAAGGACACCACGTACCATTTGTAGCCACAGTCGTTCCCATGCGAATAGACTCAATGTGATCCTTCGGGATTGGTTGAGTTCGCGGAATGTGGACATTGGTGACCTGCTCCACAACTCTTCGGATTCCTAACGCAGGGTCAGTCATCATTCACTTGGAACATCAACCAGAATGCCTCTTCTCGCCTTATTTGTAACACGAACCTTCTGAGGGAGCATCTGCATAGTTGTCTGGATCAACGGACAACAGCTTGAGAACAATGTCCGGTTGGCCATCAACGGCCGCCCACACATCCGTGAATGTGCCACCACGATCTGGAAGGGCACAGTCAGCATCCACCACGATAAATTGCGATAACCACGAGAATATACCTATGGCAAATCTGATGCCCTTGGGCGAAACAGCTGGAATCGAGTTCATGGTGAATGATTGTCTGGGCGGAGGAGGCGATGGGATGGAAGGGAGTATCCGACTTTGATCACGAGAGAGAGCTAATCTGCCGGGGATCTTGGACACCGTTATATAAACCCGACTGCGCGTTCAACGTTCTCAAAAGTGCCTCCGATTTGATTCCGAGATCAGACATCCACATGGCCAAGAGATATTGGTGAGTAGAATGGGGTATATTACCCGAGCGGGTTCATCGCGGCCGAAAGAGGGCAGGAAGGTCGATGCGACCAAAATCGAGGTGCTCGCCAAACTGACAAGGTCGAGCCGAGAAGATTCAGACGATGACCAGAGCTCCTCACCAACAAATGCCGGGTTGTCGAGTTCCGGCCCAGACTCAATCTGCTCCAGCGCATGCCCAATCACCGCAGATAGCTAATCAAGGGAATCCCTGGCAAGAATACGGCCATCCCAGCTCCCCACTTCGTAATCGCTCCTTAAAACTGACGCTTGCCCCAGAATGCCAAAGTCTAGTGGGCCGCCTCGTCGCATCGACCTTCCTGTGGCGCCCCATCTAATCAGCTTTAGCTACTATGATAGGCACAAGTACTTCGTGCCCCCTCCTCACACACGCTAGACCCAGTTTTTGGTTCAGTTGCAGTGCCAGTACGGATTGTACACTGTTTGTGAAGGTATTTGTGGCGTAATTGGCGAGACTACAAGGAGGGAGCAGAGCAAATGAGTTTAACGGACAGAATAAGTGACGAAGGAAGCTCGGCAACAAAGGGAAGACTTTGAAATGACCCACCTCCTTGGAAGTTTGCACTGTCACTATACCCAAAGGTGGATCCCGCTAAGGGGGAGGGGTAATCGTAGCAGTATCAAGCAGCTTGACTCCCACTTCCCCAGGCTTGGCATATATCCACAAGTCCACCCTGGTCAACATCCCCACGATATGAGATGCTCGCTATTTGGCAGCACTTATCTACACATGGGGACTGAATGCTCGGGAGATTATTTGCCTTGATTTCGTGTATATAAGGCTTGACCAGTCCTCGTTCCAGTTTTCATCATCAGTATCCTACGGACCATCAGATCTTGGAGACACTTCTCCCGTTGCCCTTCCCAACTTTATTCCCGCTTTCCTTCTACAAGACCATCTTCACAAGACCATCTTCTACCCAAGTCGAGCCAATGACTTCCGAGAAGGCCAACACGGGAGGTGACAATGTCATCCAGCCCATGACGAGCGCACAGGCCGTTGCCAACGAGGATGGCATCGACAAGGCCAAGGCAGATGCCTCTGCTACCAATGATCCAGCAGCTCACTTTCTAGCAACCGTCGGTCCCTTCCCTCCAATGACTCCGGAGCAGGAGAAGCAGCTGGTCCGCAAGATAGATCGTTGGATGATTCCCTTGGTACGTAGGCGAAACTACAGAATTCTCTCCTCGGTGATTATGTACAGTCATCTGACCATCGGCCCGTTCGTATAGCTGCTGTTCATGGGACTCTTTGCCGCTGTTGACAAAGTTCAGTTGGCTACCGGCGAACTTTACGGCTTCAGCAAGGACACTGGCCTGGTCGGGCAGCAGTACAGCTGGCTGGGTAGTATCCTGTCTCTCGGTGTACGTGACAGTTTCCCTCCCCTTGGCTCGTCTGTCCCTCGATAAATCCTAACGAAAAACCTGTTTTTTCATCTTTAGATGTTGGTTGGTATTTGGCCATCTACATACCTTATCCACCGCCTTCCGGCCGGCAAATACCTAAGTGGCTGCTCCATGTGCTGGTCCATCATGACCCTGTGCATTGCGGCTTGCCACAACTGGGCTGGGCTGATGGTTCTGCGATTCCTGATGGGATTCTTCGAAGCCATCATCAACCCCGGAGCCATTCTCCTCATCTCTGTCTTCTGGAAGAAGTCGGAGCAGCCCATCCGCAACGGCAGTGAGTCTTTTTGTCCCGCCCACCTAGCAAGGACCTTGAGATCTCTAACGCGCAAGCCATCACCTAGTCATCATGACCGTCTTCTCGTCCGTGGTCAATGGATTTCTCTCTTGGCTTGTCGGCCTGATTCCCGAGGATGCACCCCTTGCCAGATGGCAATACCTCTACCTCCTCACGGGCTCCATGAACGTGCTCTACTCTATCTTCATGTTCATCTTCCTACCTGACTCCCCTATGAACGCCCGCTTCCTCACCGTCGAGGAGAGATGGCACGCGGTGCAGCGTCTAGCCGAGAACCGTACCGGCATTAGCGGCAACAAGTGGAAGTGGGATCAAGCAATCGAGGCTGTCATGGATGTCAAGATCTGGATCATGTTCCTGTTCAACATCTCCGTCAACATTCCCAATGGAGGCCTCATCACCTTTGGCGCCATCATCATTAAGAACCTCGGATTCGATCCTCAGAAATCCGCCCTGCTCTCTATGCCTAATGGTGTCATTTCGTCGATTTCGGGTTTCATCGCCTCCTACTGCGCTGCGAAGTGGGTCGGTCGCCGTACCTTTGCCGTCATGATTGCCATCTGCTTCCCTCTTCTTGGAACAGCACTTGTCTACGGCCTCCCAAGATCCAACATAGGAGGCCAGCTGTTTGGACTGTACATGATGTACTGCTACTGGGGTATGCCTCTCTCTCCCTTGGGTGAACCCGAGCACAGCTAACAATGCCTCTCAACAGCCCCGTACGTTACTGCCATCTCCCTCCCTCAAGCCAACACCGCCGGCAGCACCAAAAAGGTAGTCAGCTACGGTATCTTGCTCCTCGGCTACGGTACAGGTAACCTCATCGGACCCCAGACCTTCCGAGCCAACCAAGCCCCCGCGTACACCGGTGGCACTATTGCCATGCTAGTCTGCTACTGCACGGCCATGTTCCTCATGCTCGTCTACTTCCTGGTGGCCTCCTGGGAGAACCGTAACAAGGACCGTACGTACGGCTCTGCGCTTGCGGTCGACAAGGACAACCTCGATGCTCTATTCAATGTTTACCAGGATCTGACCGATAAGAAGCAGGAGGATTTCAGATATGTACACTAGATCGCCGATAGTTGTAATAGTGCGGTTCATGCACCGTGGAGACGCATTTCACAGATGTACTCGCAGTTACCAAGGTATAGGTGTATATATCGTTGTGATTAGAGATTGTCACCATACAACAAAACTACATCCTCTCGCAACATTAAGACTACACATGCTCTTTGAAAATCAATTTCAGGGTCAACGTAAAACCCAAGGTTCATTCCAAAATACTGGATTTCAAAGGGCTAGGAGGGAAAGTAAAGCTTTCTCGCGTGGAATCTTGGACCATACACGAGTCAGCACAAGCTCAAACCCTCGCCTCCAGCATTGACAATGTCTTTCCAGCCACCAACACTTTCCGGTCCTCTCAAGTCTCTCATCTTCCAGACTGCCTCCACAACCTCTCTCGCTATTCTGACATTTTCCAGCTCGCGGGTATGTTGCAGGCTGACCAATCTCTCGAGGATGAATTTTCTGTCCGAATCGCCGTCACTTTGACTGATGCCCATCGTGCCTACAATGAATAGTGTCCAGAGCAAGACATGAGATCGGAGAGATATTTTAGGGATGAGGGAAAGGATCTGGTCTGTCAGTCGACTGATTGGCGAGTGGCCAGGAGATACCCCATCGACTCTAAAATATAGATAGATCAAGGCGGAGAGACGGCGAGTCTCGGCGATGTAACCAAGCTCTTCCAGGGTACCCGAGTCATGATCTTCATAGCCTGGCAGACTTGGAGTAGTGGGCGGCAGATGTTGTATCATACCGTGGAGACGTCGTTCGATCTCGTCGTGGCGTTCCTTCAGGGTTGCCAGCTGTTCTGGTTGGATGTCGGCTACATTATCCGATACTTTGTGAGAGCCACAGGATTGAAGTTGCATTTCCGCAGCAAGATCTGAGATATTCGAGATCAAAGATATCAGTTCGTGCGAGCACCCCAGCAGTGAATCGATAACACTCATGTCAAGGCCAAGCTCAGGCGGGAACCATTGTATTGACCAGCCATCATAAGGGTCGGATAAAGCAGAGGTCGTGCGAGATAATGCCTCGTGCTGGGCAAAGTAGGCACAGAAGAACCTGTACAACTCTTTCTGGCCGGTGGACAAATGTGCTTGGGTGGGCAACAAACTCCGAAGGTTGCGGGCGCAGCGAAGGTGTACCCACCATGCCGAGGCACTATCGTGGGAGATCTTGAATGATAGAATTGCGTCAGAAGATGCTGCCTATGCGAATTCATGGAAGGATCGAAGCGGAACTTACATCGAAGAAGGTAAGCATCACGAGTGTAGAGATGATTTGCTCCCAGTCCACCGAGGCTTCTTGTCGGCTCTGAAGTTGACCAATCTCAGCCTGAAAGCTGCGGATCGCCTTTCCACGATAAATCCAGATATCCCTTTTGAAGCGGCTGTCGTTGAGGAGTGAGAGCTGATGCGACGCGACCGCCATGACGATGTTGAAGAGCGGCTTGTCTAGAGCGGACATGCAAACAGGCAAGATAGTCCGTGCAAATGGATTGTCTGCAGGCCAGGTTGTGCATCGGGGGCTAACACCGTGGGTAAAGTAGTTGAGCAAGTACATCTCGTTGTCTCCTAGTGCGAATGGGGATGGATTTTGAACGATGGGCCAGCAGAATATCGGGTTGCTGCACGTTGCCACGTGGGCCCGGTTTGTCGGCATCAGTGACATATCAACGTCATCCGCTTGGAATATGTTGACATCTTGGTTAACACCAAAGTCCCAACCATTTCCGTCCAGGATTCGAGGAGTCGCGACCAGGGGATCCTCAGAGTCCCAGCAACGTCCATCCAGGGTGCGGGGAGCAGCAATTGTCGTAAAAGCCGGTGACGGCCAGAACGGCGCGTAGGAAGAAGCTTCGTCCAACATGGAACCATTGCAAAGGTTATCTGGATCTAGGTAGTGTTTGAAATCCTGGTACGTGGTGTTCAAGAACATCCAGTCCTCTGTCGGGAGAGGCAGGGCATCAACGCGTTCATCTTGCGGTGTCGGAGGCCGGTCATGTTGAAAGTTAGAGTCGACGTCCTGGTGCTGCTTCTGATTAGACACTCCTCTCTTCTTGGACCACAGGCCTAAACATTAATGTGCGTGAGCTTCCTGCATCCGTGCATTCCCACACCGACAGAGGTCATGTTGTGGAACTCACCCGATCGACCCAATGCTATACCTCTCGAGAGGGCTTCTTCTCGCCAGAGCAATTTGATGCCATATTGACAGGGCAGGGTCAGACGCTCACAAGCGTTGCATATTGGTCGAGCCTCTGCCCTGACGATCAGTCTGAGTACATGTGACGAGGGAGGAGACCATATTACCGTTGCATCTCACTTTACGTTCTGGCACAACTTCAGTCAGTCTCGGAAATAGTGACAAGTAACGGCACAACTCACCTTTGCACGGCCAGCAACCAGTTCGCCGTCGCTTGCCATTGTCTTGCCTGTCTTTCTTGGCGTTCATGTTGAGCTGCGAGGATCTAGACCCTGCGTTGTCGCATGCGCCCTGTATGGGGTAATGTAAGTGTGGCGACAGAGGTGGAGAGGAGGTGGAAGTTGGAGGTTTGGAAGAAATCAACCTATTATAAAGCATGTTGGCGCGCGGGGACCGGAAGTCACATGAGGCGCTTCTGGGCACGGCAATCCTATTGGGTGGATTCTGCCGGATAAAAGGTGGTTTGTACCTGTTGCAGGATCTAAAGGAAACCCCAGATTTGTAGAAAATTTAGGAAATTTAATATAGGGCTATAGCCACTGTAGCCCACTATAACTTACCTATACTTTGTATACGTGTTACAGTGGTCAGAGCCCTAATTTTATAGCGGGCTTTAGCGACTATTCTTTACCATAACCCACTATAACCTAAATAACTTAACATTGTATAGTGGGCTCTCTGCAAAGCTACAGCTGCTGCGGCTTTCTCTCTCTGCAGTAAGCTATAGCAGCCACCACCCTTCTTTTATAGCTGGCTAGAGTAGCTGCAGCCTCCTCCCTTACAGCGTGCTATGGTGGACTACAGTGGCTAGAGTGCTATATCTTTTAGCGGCCTAGAGGCTGCGGCCCTATATTCGAGGTTGATCAAGTTTGAGATTTTTTGTTTTTGCGCGTTGGCGTATCTCATTGTAGAACATCGCACTAGAGCTAGAAGCGCTAATTTCTAGGGCATTTTTCGCCGCTTGGGCTGCTGCTCAGGGCTGAGCCACTGTAGCGCAGGCAACCTCCCACTAAACGCAGGCCGCATTCCTTCGGGTCTGGACAACCATCTGGGCTTCTTGATGAGGAGGTAACTCCTTGAATGATCAGTCGATTGAATTGTCTCTAGCTATTTTTATTTTCTCCGAAAACCTCGACGCATTTCCCTCTCCGGTCATGGGCGTTTTGTGCCGGACGTGGTTTCCTTGGGTTAACCAGGCGGCGGCTCTTAAGGCCGCCATATCGGCAAAGATTCAGTCTCATATTGCGGGAGCGGCGATGAATACTGATGCGATGGGTGGTGGGTGCGGTTGCTTTAGGTGTTGGATTGTGGATAGGCCGTGAATGATAGGTAACTATCTGTTATAGCGCTGTCCCGTCCAGGAAGAGCAATGGTAAGTAATTTGAAATAAATCAAACAGTACTTCTTTGGAATGACTTGCGTGCCTATCTATGACATAAAATCCAGAGTTTCCACGGTCCCTCCCGTGCTTACTCAATTGGTGTTCTTCTCTTCCTAGTCAAGAGACGAAAGCACGGTGTTATAAATCTTCTTACCCCCAACGACAGCTAAGGAAAGGAGGATCAAATACACCACCATCTTTGCGCACCGAAAGATCGCTCGTCGCCAAACAGCAACATCAAAAAGAGCAAAGACAATACAGAGAGTCCAGAGGTAGCTTGCTTCATAGACTCTCAACAGTAAGATGGATACCGCAAAGAAGCAGCTGAAAGATCGCCACTTCCAGCTCTGCATCATCAAGATCCCAAATAGGAGCCTATATAAGAACACAGTCATCCTGAAAGTTATGTAGAGAGCGAGTGGTGCGAGATATGCGGCAAAAGCCAAGATCGATCGGATGTTGACCGTATGGGTTGGCTGAGTCGACTGTTCGGCTGTCGACTTCGGTGGTGGATATTGCTGGATCGGGCCAACGGGCAGGGCATCGTGGGCAAGCACCTTGACCGGCGTTCTAGTACCGAATAGTTTATCCAAAGCAAAGTATCCTGCACCTCTAACTCCAGACTCGGCGGACGTGTGCAACAATGCCGTGCCCATGGCCGCCGCTGCCCCTTCGCTCGCGGTTTGAGTCGCACCGTAGACAGTGTTATTGACCGCCTCGGTCGTGATGGAGTTTGTGCTGCCGGCCACCAGCTCCGCGTGCTCGGCGCCATGTTGGCTCACCATGGTGACGACGTGATGGCCAGCCTGGTCGGCAAGATGGTCGATGCCGGGGGCTAGGACGGCCGCGATGCCGGCAGGCCCGGCGCCGCAGAGCAAGTCCTTGAACTCAAAGCTGTGACCGCGCCAACCCTTCTCTCGCAACCGGGCCTTGATGACCCCACAACGCTGTGCGTTGACATCAAGGCGGCGCGCTGCCACGCCGGTTCCGATGAGCGAGATCCCACCCGTCGCAGGGGCAGCGAACACACCCACGCCACCTTGTGTCGTGGCCCCGACCATCTTGCGCTTGATACGTTTGTGGAGCGCGCGGAGTTCATTTTCGTTGAGACCCTCGATCTCGTTTCTGTAGGCAGCTGGCTGGAAGTCTAGAAACTGACCGATGCTTCTGTCGAGGTTACGCCAGAAACCCATGGTTGTAGCGGCTGTGCCTGCCAGGATGTTACAGGCGTTATGATCAATGATGTAGTGTGAATGAATTTAGATGCTTTTGAGGGATCAATCCAGTGGGTATATATCATGTCAGGCCGAGGAGGCTGAGGCTGGTATTAAATAGAAGAAAGGCTAACCTCGATGCCTTCAGACGGCTAACTCGGCTTTGCTCAGCATCTTTTACAATCCATCAGAGACATGTTTTCATCCTTTATGTCTTACTATTCGTTCCTTTATACCGCCCCGTTCAGCTGGGCGGTGGCTTTGGCATGGTGGCGTCTCTTGCGGTGAGGGCCCGCTATCTACTCCGCCCCGCAGCCTTATGGCTTATGGCTTCATGGCTTACCGTGGGGCATTTTTCAGCTTAGGCACTAGATCCCAAAGCCCGTCGAGGATAGCCGGAGGCGTCTCCGCGACAGATCGAGAGTTTGGGGCTGAAAAAATGTGCTTTGCAAACCTGTGACAAATATGAATGTTGTTTGTTTTTGGTGTGGGCTCCGACCAGGCGGCGTGCCAGAAACACAAAAAAGCACAATACGTCCTCCACTACTCGTACGGGACGGATGGCACCATCTCTCCCTCATGAGGGTCTGTACCCCTCCCTTAGTTGCAATTTAGCTTAGCCTTGGCGACTACTGAATTGTTATGAAAAGGTATATTGTTAGGGACAGGCCGAGACCAAGAAAGAACATCAGCCGCTCGGCTGCCACAAAACGCCATCTCAGAGGCGAAGCCCATGCCTGTCTAGCCGGTGCAAAATGAGATGGTGAATGTGTAGGTTTCTACCCTTCTTCACTCTACGCCTTGTCGGAAAAAAGGTGGTCGTTACGGTCATCGCTTAATAGGTCATCGGAGTAGCTTCGTAACCTCCCCTCCACCCGACCCCCTTCTCGTTCCAAAGGTTCTTTCGTGGCCTTAGGGTTCCTCTTCATAACCCATCTCCCGAACCGCCGACGTTTCCCCCTATACTCGCACACCTAGATAGCGAAATTCTCCATAGCGTGATAGAATTCATTTTTTGTAGATTCCGAAGCCGCCCTTCTCTACAGTGTTCATCGTTATGGAATTGGAACTGAAGTGGATGAATGGACACCAAGTCCGTCATGCTTCATCGAGCTCAAATAACGCATACTATTTTCTGACTCCTAGCTACAACTACTGCTAGTCTATCGATTCAGCATTTTGAAATCCTATGTTTGCAAGTTCAACCTTCCGGATCTGCTGGGAGTGCATTTTCTAAGACTCAATATTAGTACAGGGTACTTTATCCTGCTCAGGCTAAACGTACAACCTCAACAGTTCCTCGCACAAGGTAGCGAGTCACCGTTACTGCCTTGGTTTGGCCAAGTCGAGAAACTCTTCCAATTGCCTGAGTTTCGACACTTGGGTTCCACTGCGGCTCGAGGATGTAGACGTGATTTGCTGCTGTCAGATTGAGCCTTGTAAAGTTAGTTGAGGGTGAACAGAGATACCCTAGACACTGACCCAAATGCGCCGACACCAGTGCTCATGAGCAGAATCGGATATCGGTTGTCCGTTATGAATCTGTCCATGTTATACTGGCGCTGTGAGAGGACTTGGTCACCGTCGATTCTCTGATGAAGAATTCCATTTCGTCGGAGATGAACTGATACTAGATCGAGAGTTCTTGTCCAGCATGAGAATATAATGCTTGGTTATGTCAGTATGCTCCCGACTTGATCCAGAGTGACGGTACCTCTTCGCATCGGTAGGATTTCCTTCCAGATCCTTCATGAGAGCGTTCATCTTGGATGAAAATCCAGTCTGATTGAAATAGCCCTCAGTATTTCCCCAGGACTCTGCAGATGATCCTTGATCCGAAGGTCTTTGCTCCACCATCATCTTGCAAAGCGGACAGGGTGCGGTAAAGACACCACTTGATGCACCCAAGTCACCTTGACTCTCTGAGATGCATTCTTGGCAAAGCTTATGTCCACATGGATGGTTGAAGCTGTTGGACCCCCCGAGGAGGTCAAAAACAGGAATTGGAATCCCGCATGAGGAGCAGGTAATCTCAGCGTTGCTTCCCAGTGAGTAGAGAAAGTCTTCTCGTTCAGCCTTTCTATCTCGATGGGCTTTGCGAGCTAAGCGCTTCTGAAAGGTTCCATGGTTGCAAAGAAGCCTAAGTTGGAGTTGTGCTTGAAAAATGCCAAAGGAGTCGCGTTTGTCCGGGTTGAGACTCGCTTTCTCTTTGATGAAGCTGGCCATGGCCGTCAGAGTCTCGTCGTATTGTCGCCGCTCACTTTCAGTGAGTGTTATGTAATGATGATTCTGGGAGATGTTTGGCAAGTGCAACAAATCCTGGGTCCTTCTGAGACACACGGAATCAAGCAACGTGGCGAATTTCTTGGATGCTGCGATAATGTCATCAGCAAACGGAAGAATGATGTGTTTTCTAAAGACTGCCTTGTTCTCGAATTGGCTGAGTCTAAGAAATGAAAGGAGAGATCCCAAGTCTTCCAGGTGGTTTTGGATAGGGGTTCCAGTAAGACACCAACGGTAGTTGGCAGACAACTGACTCGCCGCTTGATGAAGAGTCGTCTCCTGACGACGAATCATGTGTGCTAACCATCCTATTAATACACAATAACTAACGGATTTAATAACTCACCCTCGTCGAGAACAATTCTAAACCATTTGATGCTAAAGATGGTGCTTTCGGTCTGGTTCATGCTATATGCGACTGTGTGATACGTGGTGAAGACAATGTCGAGATCCAGGTACTCTTTGTTTTCAACATTCCGACCTTTTCCGTAGTACCTTCCAACTTTGATCGACTTGTGAAGTCGCCTAATACGTTTAGCAGTATATCGTTTGTTCTTGTAGGTGTACTCACGTCTCGATTTCTTTTAGCCATGAATTCATAATCACTACGTCATTAGTCTCGTGAACACGACGTTGTCAATCAAATATCCTTACAGGTGGACGGCACGATGACGAGCGTGGCTCTGGAGCGGCACTTTTCGAAGTTTGCAGCGCCATATTGCGACCACGAGTGAGCATCCTCGAGAGTCGCTGTGATCAATGCCAACGTGCTCAACGACTTGCCCATTCCCATGTCGTCAGCAAGAATACCACCACCCAATTCGTTTGGCTGGTCGGCAGACTCCGCGTCCGTCAATTGGTGTCGATAACTTGTCACTGTTAACAGTGACCAGTCTTCGGTGAATACACAACCTACAGAGTCGTCATCAGATTGCGCTCAGGTACCCAGAGCCTAAACTCAAGAGGTATTGGCCCGAGTTCTCTCTGCATCATGAAGCAGAGTGCTGTTTCCTGATGGCTGTCGAGGAATTAGCCAGATTGTTCTAAAGTGGTTCCTTGCTTGGACTCGATGCGGTAAACATACGGTAAGAGGGGTGTTTGGATCATGGTTCCAGCTTGCATCCTTTCCAAATTCCGGGACCGCGATAGTGAGTGATAGATGGCTGAAACAGTTTGATCAAAGTTCTCTCGCTCTTCTCTCACAGCCTTGGCAGATTTCTGGATACCTGTAGAGAAGCTATTATCCATTGTCGTCAAAACTGGCTCCTCGATGCCAGGAAATTGTGCAATATGTGGGTTGCAATACTCCACGTTTTCCGTCCCATGCTCTGGGTCCTGGAGGAACATCTTTGCGGCACACAACTTGTCCCCAATGACCTTTGCGTCATCTATAGACCCATACAAGTTGACCTCAGTTTTGAGAGTGGCTTCGCTTGGTCTTTTTGCCCTTGCAAATACACGCTCGAGGCGCGTTGTTTCCACAAATGCCACAATCTCAACTGAGGGATAATCCTGCAACTCAGCAAGACCTCGGGAAGCAAGCTCACTCACTTGAGCAAAAATCTCACCATTCGGCAATTTGAGCATAAAGTATTCGAAATGCTTTAAAATCCCGAAGCGTTGGTGTGTGGATGATGGATCGATCTTGCTGCGCAAATCTCGCATGTCGCCTACAAGTTTGATCGAAACATCTGAAAGCTGGCGTTGATCCATTAACCAAGTTTATAATGACATGCGATTTAGACTCACCATTCCGTAGCAACAGAAGCGAATACCACCGGCTGCCTCGGTCTCATTCTCAATATCTTCGGGGTCGATTTTGTCATATTGGTCCAAACAGAATGAGGTATCGGCCCACTCTTGCATATTGCCCCATGATTTCCCCGCGCCGTTAGGATCAATGATAGGGTGCATACCATCAAAGAAAGAATCCGAGGTGGTAAGGTCTGGCAAGATCATGGTTTCCCATAGGTCTTCCCAGACCGAGGCCGGCACATCGTCAATCAAGGCCCTGTGCAGCCACAATCAGTCTCGGGCAGTGGGTGAGCATAGAAGTGGCAGCCCACGGAGTTCTTGTCCATTTTTCTGGATTTTCATTTGCGCCCTCACCAAAAATGTGCGATGGGTCCATCGATGTAGGTGACAAGCTTGTCTAAGCAATTGTGACTAATAGTCAACGATAGGGTGTCGTGGCTCGATGTCAAGACAAGAGTACCGGACGATTATTGCGAAGAGCACGAGGGGAAGAAGATGTTCACGAGTTTGGGGCTGGAAGTCGTTGCGCAGCCTCGTCACTCTTTGCAGTCACATGATCATTAAGGCGCCCAACGAGGCAAACTCTGGCTGCCTAAATATCGCAGCCGAACTTTTCAACACCAGGCTGAAATCTTGACAACTGGCGTTTCAACTTGGCCCTACCACCGCAATACCTTCTTTGCGAGAGTGTTGTGATTCATTTCCGCGATTGAACGATCTCTGAAACTTTCATGTCCGTGCTCTATTTTCGAGGCCTTCTCGTTCAATCGAGCACGCAGTCTCAGCCTCTGGGCGTAAGCTGCCAACATGACGCCAAGTCCGCCAATTCCTCCACCGAATGGGTTCGAAAGAGCTCTGAAAGACTTTAAGAGTCGATTGAAGGATTCAGAAAAGGCCAAGTTCAAGGCTACAACTCTAGACGATCTGAAAGTTACTATCCTGGCTATCCAATCAGAGCAAAGATCTCGAAAGAAGATGATGCACATGGGGAGAATCATGTCTTTCCTTGAAGCTATGGAACAGTTTGGGAAAGTGATCGAAATCTTTCTAAACGTTGCTGACATGCTCGCGTTTGTCTGGGGGCCAGTGAAGCTGCTCTTACTGGTATGTCTCTAGCTGCAACAGGCAACAAGTCTGACCTTTTTCATAGACTGCAGCTTGCTGGTCCGAGTCCTTTGACGCGCTCTTGGATGCCTATCAGCTCATAGCCGAGAATTTTCCCATCCTAGATGGTTATCAGTCGACTTTTGCAGAGAGCGATAGAATGCAGGCTGTTCTTGAATGCGCTTGGTCTGACATTCTTAATTTCCACATCCAGGCACTTCGCATATTCGAGCAATCAAGTATGTTCAATGCGCCTTACAATCTCGCAAGTCTTAACTGTATTTAGTGCTACGGCAGTTCTTTCGATCACTGTGGAAAGACTTCAAAAGTAGATTCCAAGGGATCCTCGATGACTTGAAGCAACAGAAGGACCTGGTACAGAGTCATGCACAGCAATTGCATATCCACAACTATGAGGTGGATCGACGAAAGACTTTTGCGGAGTTTGAGGAGGCAAAATTGAAAAGATCCGCGGAAAAGAAAGCATTTGTGGTACAATGGATTGCAGCACCTCGAACAATCTTGCATCACGAGTCTCTGTGCCAAATTCGACAAGAGCATTACGATGCTACGCAGAGGAGGACTGGTCAGTGGATCCTCAACCACGAAGAAATCAAGGCTTGCCTGGCACCACAGGTCCCTAAATCCTCATTCTTTTGGATCTCCGCAATGGCTGGAGCTGGTTAGTTTCCGAACTTGGGTCAATGTATCAGCGTGCTAAACTTGCTCTTTCAGGCAAAAGCGTTCTCGCTTCAGTCGTGATAGAAGAAATAGTCGACAAGAAAACTGCGCCGATTGCCTTCTTCTATTGCAAAAATGGAGATCCAGGACAAAGGACGCTCATATCGCTCATGAAAGCTGTGTTAAGTCAGCTCGTCACGCAACAAGATCACCTCATTCCATACTACCATGACGAGGCAGTTCGCAGCGGAGAGGTCTCGTTGCAATCCACAAAATTGTGCAAAAACCTTCTCCGGCATATATTGCTAAATATCCCCAGGGCATTCCTTGTCGTTGATGGTCTAGACGAATGTGAAGACACGGAAAGAAAATCGATTTTGGATTTTCTAAGCGAAGTGATCAATCTTTGCGACAGCAAAACCCCAGGGAAGGTTCGAGTTCTAATCCTAAGCCGAGATGAGCCAGATATAAGAAAGGCACTCGCAATCGCAACGGTAATCAGAATCGGCCGCCAAGACACGCTGCAAGATATCGAATCTTACATTCAGTATCATGCTAGTCAGGTACAGCAAAAGTTCATGCTGCCTGATGTTGACCGGGAATACATTGAACAAAATGTGCTCGACAAATCAGACGGTAATTCTCCCTTTATCAGCTCTTGTATGACAGCATCTAATGTCCCAGGAATGTTTCTTTATGCAAAACTAGTTATGGCGAATCTTGAGGGCCAACCAAGTCTGCACTTGCTCCGTGAGGAGTTCCACGCCCTCCCCAAAGGTCTTGGCGAAGCGTAAGTACCCACCAAAGTGAAGTAGCTCACCGATAGGTGTCTAAGCTAGCTGACAAATGGTAGATACGGCCGGAACCTGTATCGCATTCGGAATAACCCTCGCGAAAATGAGAGAGAGATAGCACGAAGGATTCTTTCTTTGATGATCTGCTGTAAGCGGCCTCTGAGATGGCGAGAACTTCAGTCAGCAATTTCTATCGACCCTATAAATCAGGTCGTCGACGCTGCTCAAAGACTATCCATACATGTTAGGGATATTTGTGGTTCTCTCATTGAAGTCCTTCCGGGGGACCAAGTCGAATTTGTTCACATCACTGCATGCATGTAAGTTCTCCAACCTATTACTAGGTTTAATACTGACACCTAGGGAGGCACATTGAAGAATTGGGCTACATATCGCGGTTCATGGCAGAGCAGTCGATGTCCGTCCTCTGCCTGCACTACCTGAGCTTTGAGTGTTTCGAAGAAAAGAATGAGGATGTGCTCCTGGGCTTTGTCAACGAAGGCTACTTCGCATTCCAGGACTACGCAATCGCTCACTGGCCAGATCACCTTCTCGCCCTCTTCCAAGTCTCGGTAGGTGCCGTTCATGAAGGGCCCCTTGTGGAAAACGAGACTTCTAGCGCATTCCTCCTTTTCGCCGATCGTTACGATGTGGACCTGTCCACCGCGCCTGTCGACAAAAGCTTGCTCCCGGATTACAATTCTTTTCAATTTTTTGACTGCTACCAAACCATGATATCCGTGTGGCGACACGCCAGGCATGTAAAGGGGCTATTCGATGATCGGCGGGATGTCGTGAGTCTAGCTTCGCTGGGAATAAATCTTAAAAAGAATCGCGCTCTCCTGGAAGGCTTCTCGAAATCCACTACAAAGAGTAGTTTCACTCAGGGTTCTTTACAGATGTTTTATGGGGAAAATTGGTTCAAATGCTCGAAGCTGTCATGCTACTACTTCCATGAAGGGTTCGCAACTCAATCCGCACGGCAAGCTCATTACGATCGTCACGACCGACCATTCAGGTGCGAAGAGGAGGACTGTCCATCAACAACAATCGGTTTCGGTTCGCTAAAGGAGCTGGACAAACACAGAAGGAATATGCATCCGGGCATCGATAAACTGTCGTCGACGTTTGCCAGACTCAAGAATGGCAAGAATGGACTTGCAGCGGAACACAAATATCCATGCCCTCAGTGTAGTTCTAGGTTCGCCACTAGACTTGAGTGCAGGATTCATATGAAATGCCACTGCGTTGCTATAAAGCCAAAACGCATTACATGAAGTTGTACGGGCACGAAGCTATAGAGCAATGTACAAGGGATTGGTGTCTCAAGGTTGCTGTCTACAAACAGCAAGGCTATTCAGTTATTTAATACTAACAGGGATATCAGCAAATAGTTGTATTAATGCTATATTTATCTTGCATTTTAGCCTTCTAGAAAAGTAAATCGGTAATCTGTTCTGCATATAAGAGGTTGTGTAACATCCCTACTATATATACAGTTTCTTGCAACGTCTTTAGCAATAGTGGATACAGTACGAGAAGCCCGCCTCTGTAAGTATTGTCGAAGGGATGTGTATTCCTTGCGACAGTTTGTAGTAACTGGGGGCTATATGTACACAGCCTCCCTCCACTCTTTAATTGGCTCGCACTCTCCTTCATTAACGCTAAAATTTTCAAGAGCCAGTGATCGTGCTTTATTATCTGGTTCACACTGGGACCAATCGGATTCAAGCCGGTGCACAGTTCTGTTAGCAGATACTTTATCTACCGCTGAACTGGCTACAGTCTATTGGCTAGCAATCTGCTTCCCTAACGCTAAAACTTTGGAGAGCCAACCATTCATTACAACACAAGATGTAGCCCCGCCTACATCACAGCCGCAGACACCCATCACGCCACCACGAACATAGTACCAGAAAGTATAGGCCAACCTGTTTCCGGACCCGTGGATGGTTGAGTCTGAACAGCAACGCGCGTAGCTTAAGCAGGCCAAGTATTAAATTGAAGGATATTAAGATGAGTAAAGATCAGGAAGCTAACTATTAAAATCTGCATAAATCGCCTGTGAATACTAGCGCGGGTGAGTTAGATAAAGGTGGGTATAAATACTGGTGTCTGTTTTTTTCTTATCTGCTTCATTAACGCTAAAATTTCAGATAGCCAATACATGGTTTGACGAGTACTTTAGTTGCAATATCTCTCTAGTCTGTTAATTGGCTAGCGATCTGCTTCATTAACGCTAAAATTTCAGACAGCCAGTAGGTCGACGACGCAACATCTCTCTATTCTGTTGATTGGCTAGCGATCTGCTTCATTGACGCTAAAATTTGAGGCAGCCACTCCGGATTCAGAATCCAGTTACAGTAAGTTAATTGGTGGATGACCCAGCCCAGATGCTGACGCTGCGCCCCGCCTGAATTGGCTCTGCCTTCTTGGTCTGCCGCAACGAAGGACAGAGCGCCCCAGACATCCCTCAAACAGCCTAGTAAAGTGTGGACCAACCTGTTTCTAGGCCCAGAGATAGTCGGGCCTAAGCAGCAGGCCAAATATTGTATTGAGGGACATAAAGACGAGCAAACATTAGAAACGTCCCTAATGGAGTCAACACTAAGTATCTGTAGACACCAACATGGTTGAGTTAGATAAAGGTCGATATCCGTTCTTCTCTTACGCTTTACTACGAGACTTGAGTTCAATCAATAACTAAATGAATAGCGTTTAAACCGGCTGATCGATCCTATAAAGAACCTCGGCAACGTTAAACCAGCCTTCATATTCAACGTCTTCCATCGTTTCATCAAGATCATGGTGGTAATGTCCACCACGTTTGTCTGCGTGCTGTCCGTCAACAGCAAAGCAGTGTGTATGCTCAGTCCTCAGACCCCAGTCTTGCTGATTACCGGAATGGAAGACACTCAGACAAACGAGAGGCGCATCCGTGTCGAAGAACTTGAGCCAGCTTCCAACGTCTTTCTCGTCGTCAAAAGGTTTACCTGGGAAATCTGGCATAACGTGCAATTTTGTCTTGCCGTTGTGGATTACAAAGACTCCACCTAGACTAATGAGCTTCTCCCCGTAGGCTTCCCGGATAGCATTCTGGATCGATTCGGGAAAGTTGGTTTTCTGTAGTCGACCCTTTGCTTTGATGTGTAGTATGGGGGCCGACTCGCCGTTGCAACCGAGCAAGTTGCACATGAGCCCAAATCCTGTCGACTCAGCCGGTTCAATTCTTTCACAGCAGACGCTTCCATCGTCGGTTACTTTTGCGTAGCGCGTACAATTGTGTAGCTTGCCGTCGGCGGTAGCAGATCCATAAGCGATATTTGGCATCAATTCGGTGTTGCGACCCAGGACGTGAAATGGGCCAGCACCCGCTCCGATAAGCACGCCACCGTCCTGCGACATGTCCATGAGCTCAGAGATGGCGAGCAAGTCATACTTGGAATCGAAGTTTGGGGAAGGTCTGAGGTTGGCCTGGCCTCCAATGTCTGCAATACGAACATCTCCGCTCAAGCCGGGACCGGCGAGATAAAACGGAGCTTCTCGAAGGTCGGGAGGTGTTGAGATCTGGACGCTGCACTTGCTGAAGTTTTGCTTTAGCCCATTGTGAATTGCAAGCTCGAGCTCCTCCAGTGGTGGCGGCAATAGATCCAGCTTGCGGACCGATAGTTTCCTGTGTTGAGCCATGATGTTGATGTGAGAGCAGGAATTCGCTCAAGCGCTGAATGTTCTATCCGCGGCTTATCCGAGTAGGAACAGGAGCTTGTCTACCCGGAAAGCGGGGTATCTTACCAACCAATTCAAGCCGTGAAGAGCATCAAGTCTATCCCAGCTGTTGTACGTTTATAAAGCAGTCTTCACGATGTAGATGGTCTTCAACTTTAGATAGACAGCTAATTGACCAGCCGACCCAATCCAGTTGAAACGTGGTTTAATTCGAGAAGGCACATCTGAAGACTAACCAGTAGGTAAAACAGCCATTATTAATTCGCATCTGCCAGGAGCCACCATTCTCAAGGCAATCAAGGGTTCGGTACCTCCTCACCGTCTCCTCACCGTCGCCCGCCATCCGCTCATGCTTAAAACTGGCACTGAGCCGCGTAGTCACTTCAGGAGCTCGTCTTATGCTACCAGGGGATATTACTGTCCAAATATTGATACAAGCTAGCGAGGGCTAATAAATGCCCTATCCGGGTGGCCCTGGACTTTTCGGTATCAGACGTTGAAAATTACTAAATTTGGCTGTTGACAATGGTCAGCCAAGGACGGTTTTGCCTCCCGGTTTTCGCCCAATACAAGGCAACAAGCAACGTCAGCGATCCGCAGCAGTATTCATCACACTAAGCACAAGACTGCCTAGCCAGCCATGGAGGGTATGTCGAGGCAGTCTCTCATTGGTTTTAATACGGCCATGATGTATGTATGACCCTTGTCTCGAATGACG
Organism: Ilyonectria sp. MPI-CAGE-AT-0026; assembly: GCA_020744155.1. Lineage (NCBI taxonomy): Eukaryota > Fungi > Ascomycota > Sordariomycetes > Hypocreales > Nectriaceae > Ilyonectria > Ilyonectria sp. MPI-CAGE-AT-0026. The sequence goes on from JAGPNQ010000003.1 coordinate 3,049,698, forward strand.
CTTAAAATTGGACGATGCCAAGACCAGATTGTATTCCATTTTAGGAAACGATCGGCTGCCTCACATGCCCAGCTGTAGAAACCACGACAAACTCCGAGCGGACTTGGGATATGCTAACCAGCGGAGTTCAATCAATGCAGGATTCGTGTGGTTTTTAATTGCGGATATCTCAAGGTCATTCTCTCTAAAAAGTATTTAAAGGCACCCATAACTCTGCACATGCTGCCATTCTCCGAGATCAATCAGCTCATCCAATACTCTCTTTGAACGATCAACACACTCTGAGAACATGTCGACGTTCAATCCTCAGCGTGATATCCCGGACCTCAGTGGTAGAGTTTGCCTCGTCACAGGAGGCAACTCTGGTCTGGGTGAAGCAACCATTGCAGCGATCGCACAGCACAACCCGCAGATGATCTACCTGGCAGCTCGATCTCGCGCCAAGGCGGAGGCAGCACTTGACCGTATCAAGGCAACTTCAACAACTGCAAGATCTTGCAGGATTGAGATCCTCGACCTAGACCTGGCCTCTCTTGAGTCAGTCAAGGCTGCAGCAGCTCGCGTAAACAATGAGGCCGACCGACTTGACATCCTGCATCTCAATGGTGGTGTTGGCATGATACCTGCAGCCACCACCAAGGACGGCTACGAGGTACACTTTGGTACCAATTATCTCGGCCACGTACTTCTTACCCAGCTACTTCTACCCAAGTTGCTTGCAACAACCAAGCTCCCGGGTGCGGATGTAAGGGTTGTTTGCATGTCTTCTGTTGCTCACAAGGCCTTTGCTCCCAAGCAAGGGATCCTTTTTGATGAGTTAAAGTCGGACATGAGCCGGCGGGGTGGACGCACACTCTATGGCCAGGCTATGCTTGCCAAGACTTTATTCGCTCATGAACTCGCCAAGAGGTATACGCAGATCACTGCAACATCCCTTCACCCTGGAACCGTCAAAAGCAACACATGGAGTGGCGACAAGGACGTCAATTGGGTGCTTCGAACCCTCGTTATCAACCCCCTGGTTGCCTTGACGGGCATTTCCAACGAAGAAGGTGCAAAAACACAATTATGGTGCACCTTCAGCGGCAATGTAAAGAATGGAAGCTACTACGAGCCAGTGGGTAAAGACGGAAAGGAGGGGAAGCTAGCTGTGGATGATAAGCTGTCGGCTATTCTATGGGAGTGGACAAACAAGGAGCTGCAATCCCACGGCGCCCCAGGATGGGTTTCGACTTAGTTATCACTGTCCCTCGATGCTTAATGAACACGAGTTGAGAAACTGCCTGAGCAGGCCCAGAACCAAGTTCGACATGCTGACATTACCCTCGGACTTTCTTCTCTTGCTGCCTGTACCTCAGTTCTCAAAGCTATTCTCTTTACCCTCATCCTCTAGCTCTGACCTTGAACACCACCTTAAGACCTGGGCTTGCCAAAGTAAATCTGTCTTTAAGCCCTGCTAAGAATTCAGGTGCAGTGCCCTTGTGTTCAAGATCTATGTTGAAGCGTTGCAGCACCTTACTCGTCACATGACGAACTTCCAACAACCCCAACTGCTTACCCACGCAAGAATACCTGCCTGAGTCATTGGACTTAGCATCTGCACGAAACATTTCCTGAATATATCATACTCACCGATAGAGAACGGTGCAAACACTGAGGCGTCTTTAACCAATTTCGGTTCTGATGTCCAGCGCTCCGGAATAAAGGCGTCGGGATCCGCGAAAAATCTCTCATCTAACACGCAAGTAAGACTCGTTGTTGTTGCGATATCTCAAGAAATTTCAGAGACTAGCCTGCTTTGACTTACCTCTGAACAAGGTGTAGGCAGGAACGGTCACAATTGTGTTTCCGGGAATGAAGATGTCTGCAATTTGCAATCCGTTGGCCGGCGTCATACGCTGCAGCCCGGACGGTACCACTGGGAAGAGTCGCAGTGTCTCGTCGATACAAGCTTGAAGGTACTTAAGTCTAGAGAGATTCGAATGATTCGGCTCGTAAAATGTCGCAAAGAATTCATCAATCTCTTCCTGAAGTTTGTGGCACGCAGATTTGTTCGTCGCCAACAGGAAGAAAAGACATGTGAGTGTCGTGGCAGTAGTGTCACTGAGATTAAGTCAGAGCCGCATTAATTGTGTAGATGCCGGTACTCACCTTCCAGCAACCGCAATTAGTTGCATATCTGCGTACAAATTGATCCGATCCTGTTGACTTTTGTTTTCGAGCCCTTCGTAGTCAGACAATAGCCAAGAAAAGACATCCGGTACATCTGGCCGATTCTTAAGATTCCACATTAGCTCTCATAATTAACGCCAGTAAGAAATCTTAACCAACCTTTTCCCGGTGTTGAACCTGCTGAATGAGCCAATCTTGGAAATCAATATCCTCGCGGTTTGCAAGTGGCATTGCTCTGAATAGAGGAAACATCCAAATCAAATGACTGAACACGCCAGCCAGAACCATGTGTTTGTGGACCAGTTTCATGAACCTATGCCCCACCCCGTCTTTAAGCATATTGAAGCTCTTGCCAAAAGCCAAATCGCCCATAAGGTCGAAACTGTAAAAGTTGAACCACTGCGAGGCGTCAAGTGGTATTCCTTGTGTTTCTTCGATTCGACCGAGTAATTGGTTGGTGTATTTGACGACCCGGGGTTCATAGTCTCGAAGAGCTGATTTCATGTTAAGAGAGTAGCCGAAGGTGCTCGCAGTAAATTCTCACCTTTCACACTGAACGCTCTATCCCAAGTCTTCCGACGTCGAGTGTGATCATCTTGATCTCTCGTCATATGCAGAGAGATAGCAGGCTGCTCAATATTATACCAAGGCCCCTTGACACAGGGGGAATTGTTTGAATATATTGCATGAAATGCTGTCGCATCTACTATAGATAGCTCCGAAGGCCCTTTAAAGTTTAGCATTAAGATCGGCGAATATCAACGCAAGCGCCTCACTTACCTACTCGTACAATATCTCCATATATCCTATGCAATCCTTGGATCTCTTTGAAGAGCTGAGAATTCTTGGTAGAAAGCCGAGTGATGTAGAAGTTGGAAAGTCTCGCCGCAAAGGGTCCCGGAAATTTGTTCAAGCGGTGAAAGCCAACTCTGTAGATGAAGATGCTCGAAAAGGTCCCAGCAACCACCGAGGATGTTATATAAAGGGACGAAAGAATAGGATCCCACAAATGGTATGATTGCCCGACAACGACTTTTGAAATTGTCAACAAACAAGCCAATCCACCAAACAGCAATCCAAAGAGACAGAGAATTCTGGTTGTGTATAGATCCCACTCTCCCTTGCGGAACATGAAGACGTGAAGAGAAACGCCGATTGCGAAGGCTTCCCTGATGCCTAATAAGGCAAATATTGCCGAAGCCGTGGCCATGTCAGAGATGATGAATGTAGCTTTGCAAACGGGCTGCAATGCTTCGATATAGCGGTAATAGTAACGCCTCTAGCATGTAAAGTCTTTGGAAAGATGATGTCCACCCAGCCTGTACGGGTTTATTTATGTGACTTTAATCATGAGGGGCTAACCAGACCCGACCATATGTAGTATGTCGCTGACACCCATTTCCACGCATGAAAGGCATGCTTTCCCAGCTATAATTGTACTGGTTTAGATGAGAGTGGAAGCTCTACATGGGGTGTGCTTTTTTAAGAAACTACTAAGGTTTACCAGGGTCCGTATGAATCAGCCAGCGTATACTACCGTGGCTGGCTGAATCTGCAGAGCAGGCTAGGATCAGAGCCGAGAGTCCGATTAAGGCTGTGGAAATAGAGTTTACAGTTTGAAGCACCAATGTGATGAAGGTAATCGCAGCTAGAGGCGGGCCGATTACTGTGTTAGACAGGGGACGAAAGTTTCACATCCTGCAGCTGTGGTCAAGTCATATCCAAGGATCAACTGCCGGGTTGTGGCTAAATGTCTAATGTGAACGGTAGGGCTGGTACTACGTAACTCTGTAGCGTGACAGGACTGTCAGATGCAGGGATAACCTTGAAAAGTGCTTAGTCGTCGATTACGAAAGATAAAGTCGAGCGTAGATAACAGCTGCATGTGACGTGGGAATCGGGCTGCAGGTTCAGGTTCAATTTAGGGACGGGTGGACGGCCCGCTCTCCATATCTCACCCATTGAACCGAAGAGGCCGTCGGTTCCGGTGTAGCTGAACCCAGGATAATCATCAAGAGCCTGAGAAGACGGCAGAATTCAGCGCCAATTATTTTTTACATATAGTTTATAGTTAGGGTATGACAATTAAAATAGTGAGCTACGACCAATCGGCCAGCCATAGCTGACTATTGTTCTATTTGGAGAAAGCTGGGCCATTCCCTACATAAAAGCAGCCGGTGACGCGGTAGATGCCGTGTTAGTTTGAAGTTTCAGGTATAGAGAAAAGCCGAGGGCTAACACAGAGCTTAATCGACCGCCCAACTACCGCAATCTCTTCCCGTTCTTGGCGAAGCCGGTACCTTGCTTATCTTGCCGAGGCATATTTATAGCCTGAAAAGCTTCTAATATTTCACCCTGCCGGCTAATATATGTCAATCAGCTCGGGCTAACTAGCCCTCTTCCGGCTCTGGTCCGACTCCAGCCTCAACTTTAAGTTGTGATTCTCTCCGTCATTCTTGCCGCGTCATCCGAGTCAGCGAGTGAGAACCGGTGGATTCAATGAGCGTAGCAAGGGAGGAATGGCGTCATACTTCAATATGGATGTAGCATGTGTTTCTGGTATCAGATAATCGGGCGAAATAGTAAAGTGATTATATAGACTGAACATCAGTCGCTAGGACTCAGTTATTCTAAATTCAATTACACACCGAAATGGACATATGGAATCCAATGCAACAAGTACATATCCTCATCCTCTTCTATCAGGATTACATTTCTCCCACTGTGTGTCCTGTTCATCGTGTCCAATGAGATGATGCTTTCTTGGACCAGATCGCTGTCCACTGTAAGCCCGTTTCCATCTTCTGCGTCTTGTCTGCCGTCCCTCTCTTCCGCCATCTCAATATCCCTTAGTGCTCTAATAGCAAGATGCAAACCTAAGCATATCGACCTATCGGTAATGCCCTCATCTCGAAGCGTCTCATAGAACACCTTTGCTATGTCGAGACAGTGCTTGTCGGAAGCTGCCCACAACGTCCCTACAACATGACGAAAGCCAGCAACTTGACAAGCACTGACTAGATGTATGCCTTCGTCAACAAGCTTACTCGCGTCGTTGGCACCTGTCTCGCAAGCAGAGAGGTAGCTGAGGAATGGAGCCTCCGCTTGCAGCCTGGAATCCCGGATACAGGCAACTGTCAGTGGATCTTGACTCCAATCGTCGAGGAGCAAATAACTTTGGAGTGGCTTCGTGGGGTTGGATAGTCCGTGTCCAGCAAAGTGAAAGATGTCACTGGTGCGCAGGTGCTCCAGTATGGCCTCTTTGTTCCGTGGCGGTTCAATCGCTGACAGCTGAAGCGATGGACAGAGACCTTTCACTAGATTTGTCTCATTCAGGGCAAAGCGGAGGGTTCGTTGACTAGGTGTGTTTGGCATGGAGCAAAGGAGAATACGCCCTGCTCCTAGAGTTTCCGGAGCACTATGTCGGCGTGCGTAGATGAGAGTCTTGATGGATAAGCTATACGATGACATGACTCTATCCAGAACCGTCTCTGTGGAGTCTTTGGTATGGATCCCGGCTGCATGTATTGGGAGACTGCTGATGACGCCGGTGGGTATCCACCAGATACGAGGCCACTCAGCTGGATGTTTCTCGAATCCCAGTCTCTTCAATATTGGCTTCGCAGCGACGTCCCAAAGCCACTCTAGCATAGCTCTCTTCTGGCGCGGTGCACCAGACTGGCGACCTAGTCGTATCTGTTTGGCATGTTCCTGTGCGGATTCGACATCCAAATTGGGCAATTCCAACACCATGATCTGATGACTTTGGACGAGAAACGCATCAGACCGATAGCTGCTGAGGTTGATAACAACAATAGGGCCTGATTTTGCAGCAGCCATCATTTCATCTGCAGTCGGCGGAAGCAGAAACCTCTCAAATCCTGGCTGGGCGCGTATCGCTGCGACCGTTTCATCAAATCTCTGCGTCGTCTCGTGCCGCCAGTTGAGACGTGAAGCCGCCGAAACTCCAACATCGTCCAAACTAGAGATGAAATGCGCCGCCACATCAACAGGCGAATCCAGGGCATCCCGACGGAGCCGGAATTGCTCAGCCAAGTCTGGATACCTTGCATCCAGGTCAGAAATATCGGTACGCATCTCCAGTAGGAGGCCATTCACCACGCCACGACCAAGTTCGAGAATTTCCAATGCCCGTTCACCTCCACCGCCTGCATTCAGAGTCGCTGCGGCGGCCAAGGAAGCCAGCCCGGAGAAGTTGCTTATCATGGTCTGTTTTTCTTCGTCTTTTAAATATCTCGGACTGACGGCTGGGAGGAGCTTGACCGCGTCCTTTAGAAGTACGTCTGCCTCACTCCATTCCGATCTAGTGGCAAAGATCAGAGCTGCCCTCCATGCTAGAAGAATGCGGGCCGAAGGTCGAGACCTCTGACTGGTCCAGCCTTTCTTGCAAAGTACTAGGGACCGCTCAAGATCCTGATCCATATTATTTTGCCGGAAACGCTGGATCAGGAATGTTGAAAGACCATATGCCTTGTCGGCGAAGCTAGGATGGTCGAGTGATGTTCCCGAAACAGCCATGTCGGTATATTCGATGGCTTGGTCAAGGTCTCGTCGTAGGCCTGTTTTCTCGAATCTTGAACCCAGTGAAGCCCCTAGATTGTGCAACCAGTTGGCGCGTTCGTAATTAGTAGTCGGCGTGGCTGAAACTGCTTCTTCAGTTACCTGGATAGCTCGATCGATATCGTCCATTGTGCCCGTGAGCTGAAACCGTCTGTTGAGGCTTGCACCCAGGTGAATCAAGCCTGCAACGAAAGCATCTTGGCTACGAGCAGCTTTTAAAGCCAGCTCACAAGTGTCCACCGCTCGATTCAAGTCCTCTTCTGACTTTGTTTGGTCAAATCGTCGTGAGAGCTGGTGCGCAAGGTTGCCCAGAACTTTCCATCTAGATGTGTGCTCCTCAGTGATTCCCACGAGAGCTTCTTCTGTAGCCTTGATTCCATTGTCAAGGTCCTCCAATGAACCAGAAACCTCGAACCGTGCACCCAGCTGAGACCCGAGGTTCAATAGCGCGACTGGCCGAAGATGGAGAGGCATTGCTGCGACGGCCAGTTCCGCAACCTCTACAGCACGGTTCAGATCTTTCATCGAAGCAGTCAAGAGGAATCGCTTCAAAAGACGGGTTCCGAGATTGTTCAAGAGGGGATGAAGATGAGGGTGGTCAGAAGGCATAGCTTCGATTGCTGTGTTGATAACTTCGATGGTCTGATCCAGGGTCTGGTCGAGTTTGTCAACTTGAAGAGTGTCAAGTTCATCGATATGCCCACTCTTCTCAAACCATTGCACAAGCCAATCTCGAAGGTTCTCCAGTAGACCCCCTCTATCCGGATACGAGCCCCATTCCGGTGTTGCTTTGATGGCCTTACCGGTCAACTCGATTGCACGGACAAGGTCTGGAATAGAGCCGCTTTCTTCGTGTCGATCGTATAGTCTTGCTGCCAAGTCGCCTTGAAGGGCAGCTCGCTCAGAGACGTTTTCAAGTTCTGGCAACGTGGCAAGAGCTTGTTCGGTGATCTTAACAGATCGGTTGAGGCTATCCATGGACTTTGTATGCGTAAACATGGTGTAAAGCCAATGTCCGAGCTCAGCGAGCACATCACTTTGGTCCTCGGCAGGTTGATCTGGTATCATGGCTGCTATAGCCATTTCGGTGACTTCAATAGCGTGATGGAGGTCTTCAATCGAACCCTCGTACTCAAACCGAGTCCCGAGATTATTTCCAATATTCTTCAAGATTTGGAACCGATTTGGATGATCGAGAGGTATTGCTGCTACGTCATCGTAGTCGTCGTAGTCATCCATCTCAATGGCGGCCGTTATGTCCTCATCCCTCGAAGTTCCAAACATGGCTTCCAATTCCGAAACGATCTCGGAGCGATCCATGTTGCTTTCCATGTTGGGGTTGAAGGTGATAGAGCTGTCTCAACTCTCTCGAGTGTGATCAGACAGAAATTCAAGGCTGCCGTGAGAACATGTGTTGCGTGAGGGGACAGATGTGGTTAATTGCATAACAAGGTCATTCACACCTGCATTGTGTTATAACCGTTATCAAGTCTAGGCTGACACACATGATTACTCAGGGACCATGAGAGATTTACCTCTACCAGCTGCCACTTAGCAACACAATACCAACCAAGTACTCATAAACTGGTGGCTTGCGTACGCATGCTGGAAAGCCCCAAGTCCACACAACATTTAACTTTAAACCGGCTATCAACGTGATGCACTATCGTCCTCTGTCTGATCTTCAGTAAATGTATTCCTAGAAGATTGTGGCCATACCGAACATTGGCCTTTGTGGAACTAAGTAGATACTGGGTCATTCGTGACGAATACTGATAGCATTGCAGCATATGCGGAGGAAACTATTAGCAACTCCAAATTAGCTACTCTCAGCATGACTGACACAAGTTGGCAGAAGGCGATCATTTCAGCAACCTCGGCTACGAGGATTGCAGGTTGATTAAATGAGTCTTCTTGACGCGACGAAAACCGTATAGAGAAAGGTTGCTGTCTGCTTTACCAACTTCCCTGTGGCTGGCAAATTATTCCCTCAAGCTTTTATTTTGTTCAGAGGCACCATTTCTTAATTTCACTACGTCAGCCATTTGTACCAAATATTTTCGGGTATTTAATACTATGTTAGCTTACCTGAATATTCGCGCAAGAAAGCTCAATGATGAATAAAAAGAAGCTCCAAGGAGCCTCGGAGCTTCTTGTGAATGCTACGGTGCCTTGCATTTGCGCACTGGTGGGGCAGAACAATACTACAGGGTTGCAAAAGTTGCTGCCGCAGTAAGTTAATTGGACGGCGAACGCTTCCATGCCATTCCATAGAGACGTCTCGCCGCAGCTCATCAAGACGCGACCTTGATAGGTGGAGAATTCGATTGCGGCATATTCTTATGCAGACACAGTTGCCTTAATGCCGATACGCCACTTCTGCTCCTCTGCCGCAAATGTGGTCTAGTTGGGCAGCGGAATAAGTGCAAGACACCTAATCAATACTCTCCGCAGCGGCTTTGACCACTGAAAACTCGTCGACAGGGACAGGTAGTGGCTGTTTATTTATCGCCTACGCATGCAGAGGGCTATTGGTGAGGGATCGACATAGAAGTGGATATTAAGAGGGTTCAATTTTTAACAATTTACCGGGCTTGGTGGTTATTACAGCTTATTTAAAGTACTCTATCATATCTTTAAATGGACTGGGAGGCATCATTTCGTACAAGAAACAGGTCTAGACGTTATCAGATTTTGCAAACCAACGCGTTTCGAGCTTGCCTCATTATTGCACGAGTAGGTTGAAAGCCATATTATTTATCCATTCTTGGGGCCCACATTCGAAACGACCTGGCTGAGAAATGAGGCCCAATTGAGAGGGATAGTTACGGCCGATGCGATCATTGGCTATTGGCTCTGTTCTGTAGATGCATGTGAGCAGTATGTCCCACAGTGGAGCGAGCTACATGAGGGAATAAAGAGCCAATGCAGCCAGAGACCCGATCGAGACAGCAACGTGCTTGACTCATTGTCATAACTTAGCTTCAATTTGAACCTTTGGTGAGCAGCTAAGGGGTCTTGAAGTCCCGGTCCAAGGTCGTCGACAAGGCTCCATTGGCTCCTGGGGCTGTTAGAAGGCATCTTCCGGATTAGGTCTTAAGGGCGGGAGGTAGATTGTTCCAGAACAAAGTGGTCTTGAGGAATACTTTAAGGGCTAGCTACAAGTGTGGCCAAAAGCACTTACGGTCCCAGAGGTGGACAAAGATCAGCTACTACTACAGTTACTCTTCTTCTGGTCAATAACAAATTCATTAAGCCCTCGCTTCTATCCTGTCTATAGAAGACTATAAATAATTGCCGAATCGCTTATAGGTCACGAGCTCATTACGGGGTTTCGCCAAGCTTACTATCGATGCATGAATCCGAATCAAATCGTATAGTCTCGGCTAAATCCACAATGACTGAGAGGTGCACTTCGTATTCGAAGGGGTAAAAAATATCTCAACCAATAAAGTCACAAGGAATGAGACTCCACTCGGCCTCCTGATAGAAAGAGGCAGTTCCTTAAAGCATTAAAGGACAATTGGACGTTGTAAAGTAGTATGCCGCTTATCTCACGTAATGGTTTCCCCAAAATCGACCAATAGGTTTCATGCGACGATGCGGGCAACGAAGTTCGTATATGCTTAGCTGACGTGTTTCGTTAACCGTTAAATTAACCGTCAGCAGAAGCTTAAATCCGGCCCGATACTAGATGTCGGTCTCGTTTAGTTTACCGAGTCACAATGGTTGCTTCCCATCGATCATCTGCTTAATATAAAGCACATCACTTCCATTGAAGATTTGATTCAGCCACAACATTCCCAAACAAATCACAGCAACTCGTCGACATTCACATTGTTCCTCTTTCCAGTCAACATCTGGCACCAAGATGCAGCTTCTTAAATTCTCAGCCGTTTTAGCCACCGTCGCGCAGTTCACCGGCGTGCAGGCCAACTACGAAACCGGCAAGGCGGTTCAAATCAACTTCTACACAAACACGCAATGCTCGGCGTACGCTGGCGAGATGGCCTTTTGGCAATTTCGCGGCGGAAAACACCCTTATGCCGGACTCACCTTCTCCATCAGCGACCCTGACGACGGAGAATGCTGGGATTTCCGACAAGCTGGTGGAACACAAAGCCTGAATCTTGCCGGCTGCTGGGATGGAAGCAGCACGCCGCATCCTTGGTGCTCTTGCTCATTCTGGGATGACTGGGGATGCAAAGGCAATCAGAAGGGAATTCATACGGGTAGTGGTAACTGTCTGCCGGGCAGAAGCTCTGCCGGCTGGCAGTGGAAGAGCGCAAAGTGCTGGGTGGACAGGTAGGAGGACTACGGAAGCGACTTGGAGACTGTCAGACGGACGGGTCTTAGGAAGGAAGCCAATTACCGTGTCTTAGGCCCTTGGTGGCATCATGATCTCGAACCGGGTCCTAAGTCATCCAGACCTGCGGACCCAAGTCCGAGTCGGGTCATCGTTCCGAAGGCATCATGCTCAACCCGATCCCTAGAAACACCTAGCCTCCTACCTGGTACATAGAAAAGACAAGATTTCCATCCCCATCAAACTGTCTCATTCAATTTATCCTCTTTGGCGGAGACTCGAATAAAAACGAAAACAGAAAAAGAAAAAGAAAAAAAAGAAAAGAAATCCTAATCAATTGCTTCCAGGCAGAATCGAACGGCCGTTTCCAGTGTTTTTGAATGCGGTTGACCACAAACTGGTGTCCTAACCACTAGACGATAGAAGCTTATCTCTTGATTGGATGTTGAAAGCGGTCGAGTTAATTCAGTTGTTAAAGTCATGCAAGCGAAGACCCATATATGCGGGTTAGCCCTCCCCACCGCAGTTACGTAAATTAATTGCGTAGGTATTGAAGGAAGGATTCGAAATATATTTGCATGCTCTCATTATATGCTCTAATCACCCGCTGAATCTTGGAGCGATTCTCGGCATGGTTTCAAAACGCTTGGTGGGCGACATCGATGTTGCGAGTGATGCGCAAGTCAGGTCAATTGCTCATGCATCAGGTCATGCATCGAGTCATGCATCAAAAGCTCTGAACCCAAGCAAACCTGTTCAATTAATGAGACATCTGTTCGTGAATCGTAATACATTCAACCTCTATCCAGCTGAGGAACATGCCACGGCCAAATGGTGTAGGGTAGTTGATCCTTTCGCGACTCCATGTCACCGTATCAAGCAAAAACCACGCGTTATTCGGACAAGGCCAACAGACCCACCTGGAGGTTTTAAGCCTCAGCCTCTTCGTTTGCTCTTAGCCTCGGCGGCAAATTTTTCTGCCGTCTCTCACCTGGCACACGACGTGACAGATTAATTCGCTTGTAGCCTTGTGGTGCACCAACAGGCCGGCCTCACCCCCAACGATTCCCAATCTGCCCCCGCGCACTCCAAGTAGCTTCGAGGTCATGGCTGAAGCGCTTGATCTGGGAAAAGTTTGTCAGGGCCCATCTCCGTTGAAACTCAGATCGAATGAGTTCAATGTCCTCGGGAGAGCTCATAAAAAAGCCCAGCGTGTATACGGGCCAGCTTCCGATGTAGCACTTCGTCCATCCGTCGTCGTATCTATGACTTTGAAGGATCTGAACCGCTTTTCTTATCTGCCAACTGTCGCCTGACGCCATCGGGGACGGGCCAGTGTTCTCATTCCGGTCCAGCTGCTCCAGTAACATGGAGACAATGATCGCGTACAGATATGCCGCGTCCCTGTAGTATCTTTCTTGGGTCTTTGGTCGTTCATTCAGGGATGAGAGTTTCAGCTCCTGGTCACAAAGCAACGCTGCTTCCCACACCTCTACTTCGCTCCGTATTATTTCAAGGACGGCCTGGTCTTGCGATCGATTCCGGCACTGCTGGCGTAGCGAAATGGCAAGTCTATATAATGAGACTGGAATGCCAAGGACCGGGCTGTTGAAGCTCATGGAGCGCCCGGGAAAAAAAGACGATCGGTCCAATAAATCCTCGGCTTGGGTCCAAAAGTCGGTGTCAAAGTCGTAGTCCAGCCCTTTGGAATCCGTCCACAAACCAGTGGTAACAAGAAATATCTGGTACAAAACACTTTCAACAGCAAGCCTGTCAAAAAGCCGGTCGATGCTCAAAGAACGGCTAAAAAGTCGTAGCGTAAGGATTCTCGTTGCAGCAGTGACGTGCCGTGGGATATCGGCATCCGTACCATACCCCATGCACTGGAAGAGTTAGTACAAGGCTGTGGAATTGTCGTGGAACTTACCCCGTGTAGGTACAATAGCATAACTGACATTAACAAGCCATTATGGTTCTCGAGCTGGGAAGCCCGTGCAAGAAGTCTGGAGAGCTCTTTGAGCGCATTAGAGTAATAGCTGAGAGCAAGCTCTTGCATTTGTGACGATGCATCAGTGCAGTGTATATGAGATGCAGCACAAGCCAAGACAGAATAGTAGAGGCTTTTGTGCTGGACCATCAGGTGTTGTATCTCTGTCAGCCACCCTTCGTAGAAGCCGGGGTGGCATTTTGGCAACAGCAAAAGGCCATAGAATCTGTCGACAAAGTGGCGGGATATGACCATCTCCAAGTCACGAGACAGCACCCGGTGAGCCGCCGATTCCGAAAGGAGACAGAGTTCCGAGTCGAGGGGAATTGATTCGGAACGTGCTTTCCGAGATCGATCCTCGGCTGGCTCTGTTCGTTCAGTCTTGGTCGCTTTGTATCGTGAGCGGTTGTGGGAGGCGAAGCGACGATCAAGGAGGTCGTCCGACGTAGGCCATTCGCAATGCCGGCTCGAAAGATGGCATCCTGTGCAAACGGGGAGTTGTTCGTCGCATTTCTTCCGTCGTTTCCTACCTATTCACAGTTAGAAGGTCTCTAGAAGGTCTCGTGAAGCTGGGCGTTGTTTACATGTGAGGCAGCCAGTCTTGGTACGTAATCTAGCTGTAGCACTACTCATAGTGCCCAGAGTGAATCAACATGATTTGCAAGCCATAGATTAAGAGCTTGGGTCTGCGGAGTGGGCCAGGGGAATGCCCACGTTATGTACGATGGCACTGCTCTTAGCTTTGACCAGATGGGTTAGTGGATGATTAGTGGTGATAACGTGCGGGGGTCAAGATAAGGCGGGGCCGTTAAGTAGTCTTGATGGTGGCAATATCCAAACCTTGTTATTGGATAGGTTCATGGATTGTTCTAGGCTCTGCTACGTGATGAGTTGAGATTGAGAATCAATATTGGATTACTATAATTCCATCGAGCAGTGGAACCACTGGTACGCTAGATTACGGCTACAAGCTTATTCCAACACTGTCTACCCTACCCTAGACCGCAACTATTTACCCTCCACCTTGGCCTTGTCGCCGTTCACAAGTTCCCAGTATTTGCTAGCACTCTTGACTCGGAGTGGCTTTCCGTATTTAATCATGATGAAAAATGCAGAAGACGCGGCCATGCCGACAAAGGCGGCTGAGATGAAACAGTTCTGATATCCTAGGTTTGTAATCCACGGGGTGATTCTACACATGTTAGATGGTTACGTCGCTCGGGAAGTATCTGGGGAGCATCTTACCCGTAACTAATTGCAAAAGACATTGTGTTTCGAACGATGATGACCGTGACAATGGCATCACCACTGATGTTGTGGTAGCTGTCGATCAGGTAGTTGACACTCAGGGTAATGCCTACGGTGGACGTAAAGGCGAGGCAACCCATGGCAAAAATGAGTCCAAACCAATGAACTCCATGCTGAGCGCCGACACCCCAGAGGATCAAGGAAGCCGGAACCATGACGACGCAGAGGACAAATGGCCAGAGCCTATGTTCCGCCTCCATGATACCATTGTTTCGGCGGGCCAGTTTGATCGTCAACCAGTCGCTCAGCCTACCGGAAACGAAAGATCCGACAATGACTCCAACGCAGCATGAGATGTAGCTAACTCCAACCATGGAGGAACCAAAGTTGTAGGGAGCTCCGGAGAGAATAAGAGAAGCGGTTGCGTTGAGAACATTGAACCAAATCAGGTAGGAGCCGTAGGAGAAGCCTGCATAGAAGATGACAGGCCAGGTGAGAAACGACAAACTCCGAAGCGCGCGATGAAGCATGTTTTGACCGGGAGATGGTTGCCAAATGGACATTTTCTGGACAAAGGTCTTTTCGGTCGCGTATACCTCGCCAATCTCTGTCAGGTGTGGGTTCTCGACAGGGGCTTTTTCTGTGGGCTTTACAGGCTCTGTGGGCGAATCTGGGGGCAAAGCCGTCTCTTGGACTCCAGTGACACGGTTGTAGTTTGTCTCTTCCATAAAAAGAAAGAGGAAAACAAAGACGACAGCGAGGAAAATGGCGGGCCAGTAAAACACCCATCTCCACCCCTGATACTCGGCGATGAAGCCACAGATGACGGGGGCGAAATAGTTGCTTCCTGCCAGAGTAAAGGCATAGATGCCCATGTAGGTGCCGCGCTCGTGGGTAAAGTACTGCCTCTGTTAGCTTTGGACACTATCAAGACAAAGCACTTACAATGTCAGTGACGGAAATCTCTGGGAGCGCCTCAATGGGTGAGATAAAGAATCCCTGCAAAATGCACTTGGCAATCCACTCTCCGTTGCTAGTGACATATGCACTACATGGGTTAGCTTCTGCTATGCTTGATATTGGCATGCTTACCTCCAAATACTTGTGCCCTAATTATGGTTAGCTGGGTCAGTGGCGGCCATGGATCACGGCACTTACGATGGCTCCTAGGATTGAAATGAGATATGCCAGGCGCTTTCCATATCTCAGAGAGAATGGCTGCCAGAATAGCAGACTCCAGCCAAGGAATAGAAACATATAACCGGTGCCTTCGTTGAGGGTGGCGATGGAGACACCAGACGCGGCAGAAAGGGGGACGATGACCGAGTAGACGGTGGACACTGCGATTCCGGTGAACCAAGTGTATCTGCGTGCATTAGTAGAGAACTCAGTCCGTTTGGGATACTCACAAGCTCTGGCAGATCATGGAGAGGAGTTTCCGGCGAGGAGCCCAATTGAGCGGATCATTCGGGTCGCTGGAAGGCGACGGATCAAGCACAATGTCGCCCGTGGCACTGGAGTGACGAGCGTGCATCGTGTGGTCCAAGTCAACCAGATGGACGGTACCGGGAACGGCATCCCTGTTTGCCATATTTTCCGAATCAATAGACATGTTGTTGAAGAATTGATGAGGAGTTGGATCGGCAACTGAGGAGGGAATGCAGGGTCTTTAAAGTGTTTGTGCATTCCAAGGTATCACTCCGAATGTCCCCGGCCAGCGAACGATACTCGCCAAAAAAGCGACGGCCGCATTTACACGCCGGCTGATAAGACAAACAGAGGAGACGAGACCCTTGCTCATGTTGCGAATGTTTATCTGCCCTTGACCGTTGACGCTCGTGACAACCAGGATCCGACGTTAGGAGTCCGGATCAGCGCTATGGGATCCGCCACTGCGCAAATCCACATGATTGGTTGGTGGTGACATCCTGGCATGCGTGATAAGCGATGTCGACGGCTTGCGCATTTAGTTTTGATTGGACACTGCGCGAGATAGTGCCAGATAGTGCTTCGGTTATATCTACGGCTTGGAGAGTCGGAACAGTTACGCGGCCGATGTCCGACACCTGGTGATACCGATATGAATACTCGAGCGGGGAAGTTGATCAGACCAATAGAAGGTATTTGCGCAGGAAATGAATAGATAGACAATTACTCGCATTCCACCGACAGGTTGGGTGCACAATGAGGGGGTGTGGCTTGCAATATTAAATGCCACCAGCTTGCAGCCTACATCAAGATTATCATCTTCTCCTCTTCTTTTTCATCACCTTGCCCATAATCTTTTGGTCTGTGCTTCACCGTCATGGCCAAATCTCTTTCCGTCGTCACGCCAAAGGCTGTCCCCCAGGGCACTCCTGAGTTTGAGACAAAGCGGGCCTCACTGCTTCAAGCCTTGGCTGAAAAGGTTCCATCTGAGTACCTTTTGCCTCAGGAACTTATCAACAGCCCGCCTCTTGATGTGTCTGGGATACCCGCCACGTGTGGGATCTTGACTGCTGAGGAGGTTGAGATTACAGAGACCTACGATGCAGTCGGTCTTGCAGAAGCAATCGCAACCAAGAAATACACTGCGGTTGCGGTGGCTACGGCTTTTTCGAAGCGCGCCATCATTTCTCACCAACTCACTTGCTGTTTGACCCAGTGGTTCATGGATGAGGCGCTTGAGCAAGCGAAGAGGTTGGATGAGTACCTTGCCAAACATGGAAAGACGATTGGCCCTCTACACGGAGTACCGATCAGCATCAAGGACCACATGCCCATAGGAGGAACCTATTCTTCTCTTGGATGCATGAGTACTATTGTCAAGGACGAAAAGGACAGCCACATGATTGCGATTCTGCGTGACATGGGCGCCGTGTTCTACTGCAAGACCAACCAGCCCCAAACCCTGATGCACCTTGAAAGCGACTCTCTCTGGGGTCGAGTGCTCAATCCTTTCAACATCAACCTCACGGCTGGTGGTTCTACCGGCGGCGAGGCGGCCTTGATAGCCATGAAAGGATCCGTCTTGGGCGTTGGCAGTGATATCGGTGGAAGCATTCGCGCACCGGCTGCGTTTTGCGGCATCTACGGATTCAAGCCAACATCGCCTCTGCTACCGATGAATGGGTTCCTCGCGTCTCCGTCCGCAGCTGAGCTCAACATTCTGTGCTCGACAGGACCCATGTGTCGCAGCTTGAGAGACATGGACTTTGTCATGAATGGCATCCTCGCGGCCAAGCCTTACCTTGTCGACCCCAAAGTTGTTCCACTCCCCTGGACAGGCCTGAAGACGCCTGTTAATAAGCGCCTGAAGATTGGCATTATCAACAACGACGGTTTCATCGAGCCTCAGCCACCCGTTAAAAGGGCGATGGCGTGGGCAAAGGAACTCTTGTCTGATCCCAAGCATGCAGAGCTCATTGAAGTAAAGGAATTCAAGCCCTTTGGTGCCGCCGATGCATGGTCCAAAGCCCGGCGGATGTACTGGCCCGATGGAGGAGCGGGTAGTAAAGGCGCTATCCTCGCCACTGGAGAGCCACTCCATCCTCTAAGCGATTGGATCTGGAAGGACGAAGAGCCCAATGGGATGCAAACTGCCCAAGACGTGAATTTGGCGCGCAGGGAGAGAGATGACTTCCGCTGCGACTTTGCCGCGAGTTGGAATGAGCAAGATGTGGATGTGGTGATTGGACCAGCCTTTGTCGGACCGGCTTCTGCCCATGACACGGCCTTTTACTGGACGTATACATCGCTCTACAACCTTGTCGACTACCCTGGTGTGGTGGTTCCCACTCCGATCAAGGCCAAGAAGGAAGAGCAGTATGACTCTACTTACGTCCCATTGAGCGACGCCTGCAAGCACGTTAAAGAGCTATGGGAAGGATCAAACTTCGAGGGTGCTCCAATTGAGCTTCAGTTGGTGGCGCGCAAGTATCACGACAATGAGTTGTTTGGTGCCCTAGCGGTGTTGAAGGACATTCTTGGGTTACCTTAGGGCTGTTGTCGAGGGACAGGCTGGGATCAGTCTGGTCTTGGTGTCGACGAACAGAATTGGAGGGTGTAAATTAAGTATCGCAAAATGACTACAAATTCACTCTGTACTCGCTGAAGTCTTCAATAAGCAGGCTGGTCGTCTCACTCCGACATGGCAACGGTTGAATAATGGGAGTTCATGAAGCTATGATGGAAGTGACGTTGAAGATCAGGGAAATGTTGCAAGCACTCGACAATATAATTACGTGGCCTCCTCCTCCGTCTCCAGAACACCCTCCTTGCCTCTAACAACAAGCTTGACCTCCTCATTAACACCCAGCCACAGCAGATCTGGTCGGCTGTAGTGCCCGGTGCAATCCGCAAACATCTTAACCTTGATCAGTTGATCCATGTCGAGGTCAGCGTAGATGATTGTCTCGGTAGTCTCATCAACCGGATCACTCAATCGTCGCCCATCTGGACCAAAGACAGCAGAGCTGCCGCCTCCTGGAGTTGACATGAGTGCCCCGCCAGTGGTTCCCAGAGCCTTGATTCCCTTTTCCGTAATGAGGGCAGTGCTGTGCAGCACAAATGCACCCGACTCAATGGCATAAGTCTGAGAAAGATTTTGGCAGCCTGTAAAGTTAGCATGGTTCAGCAGTACCGAGAAGCACGTACCTTCAGCGCTCATGGACCACAGGTCAGGGCCACCGGTGTGAGGAGTAACACTAGGCCAAGCCGAAATGTGAATCTCCTCCTTTTGCGCAATTGTGTTGTACTTTAACAACGGTTGGATATGCTCCCAGCAAGCCAACGATCCCACTCGCGCAAACGGGAGCTGAGCCACGCTCTTCAAGCAATGGCCAGATGCATCACCAAAGATGGTTCGCTCCATGTGCGTGGGCTTCATTTTGCGGCGATGCACCTTGATCTCACCGTCCGGTCCGATAAGAGCCTGCGAGATGAATATCGAGTTGTTTTCATTCTCTGAGAAACCCAGAGACACGGCGATGTTGTTTTCGCGGGCACAAGCCTGGATCTTCTTCATCTCAAGCGAGTCAACGGCCATGGAATTCTTGATGTATTGCACATTGAGATCAAAGTCAATGAGTCGTGACCTTGAAGTGTTAGTGTTGGTGGTTACAGGCACAAAATCCTCTACCTGACGTACCATATCCAAGCAGGATAGCCTGGGATCCAGACCTCGGGGAAAGCAACAATCTGAGCGCCGTTGGACGCTGCCTCCTCGATGAGCTTGCATGTCTTTTCCACAGCGCCCTGGAGATTGGCCCAGACTGGCTCAGCTTGAGTTACTGCGGCTCGGACGGTGGTACCCATTGTTTGTTGGAAGATGAAGATGTAATTATCACATTCAACTGAGGTCGTCGCTGTCTTTAATACCTACTCGTCGTACTTCTGATGAATGCGGGGGCGGGGATTACACCTCCGCACTGATACTTGGTCAGACGCTAATGTGATTAACGTGTTATCGTGTGATTCTGTGCCTACATTTCCGATTGGGCGCCTCTCGGAATCGAGCGGAATCAATACTGGAACTTGGTGAGACGGCGTTTTTATCTTAAAGCACAGATAGCTGCTTGGACTGGTGTGCCAATCTACAGTCGCATATTAGACAAGGCGCGACGACGTACAAGAACAAGACATCCCGTATTTTTGTCAAACTTGAATGCAGGGACGGACCCTCTATAGTCCACTGTAAAATATAGCGCCCTGACCACTATGGCCCACTATAGCTGTAGTGGCCACGGCTTCAAGATTCCAGTAAGCTATATTCTCAACAGGCAGCCTCCTACTGGATACAAGGGTGCAGCTACTGTGTCTGTTACACAGTCTGTTAGGCTGTGACTCCTATAGCTCAATGCCAAATTGAGGGCTGCAGCTCTCAATGAGAGGGAAGGTTACAGCTGCAAGAGCCGCTGTTAAAGATACAATAGTGGGTTATAATGGGTTATAGTGAGCTACAGTGAGCAAAGTGTCGCTATGGCCCTATAAAATAAAAGGCTGTAACCGCTATAGCCCGTCGAAAAAAATCAGGTTATAGTGGGCTATAGAGGCTGCACCTTGTCTAATAATATGCGACCGTAAATACTGATCGAATAATTGAGTTGAAACGACCAGCGTGCTCGAATTGAACGAGATGCTTGATTCAATTACAAATAATATTAAAAATAGTTCCATAGCCTATGATAGCCAAGAAAAATCGTCGCAGTTGGACAATGCCCCGAAAGCTGTGAGAGTATCCATATTTGCTTGCTGAGGATCCGTCAATTCTGGGATAGGCAACGTCCCAAAATCTGCAAAAGCCGACCAGTCGAGAGAATCAACATCTGAAGACCCAACTGAATCCATTTCTATCCGTTGGCAATCTTCACCATCTGTCCGTGAGTTTGGTTCCACCCGGTAGCTGAAATCAAGTGGTAGAGATGCCGTCACGCCCCAACGCTGGGCCAAAACGCGGATGACTTTGATGCTGCGTTCGGCGCGGTTTGGCCATGGAACTCCTAACGCCCGAAGGAGTTCGAGACACTGTCGGACCCAGTAAGTACTCTGATTGCGCAAAGACTTGGTATTGCTTGTTGCATTCATGAGGTGCACAATAGCTGCACTGAGTAAATGATGGATAATGACGGGGTTGGGTGGTATGTCGAATCCGAGAGACTTCTTATATGTCCGAACCAAGCGAACGGTGGCCGTCGCTGCCGCTGTAAGTGATCGGAGAACAAGAAGAATGTATTTAGAATTTGACCCATGCGACAGCAATTCGGAATCGGCAGAGAAGGAAGCAAATATTCGGAGAAACGGAGGCATTGTGATGAGAATTGTCATTTGATACGCCAGATGGAAAAGCAGTACTGGCTTTGGAGTTGTATCCCCGGAGAGTTGTAATCGATCGCGAGAGTGAAAGAAGGCACTTAGAGCTTCTTGGCTCGAGACTAGTAACCGGACTTGCTGGGTTATCGGTAGCGCATCAAAACTGCTGGAGAACCTGCAATGGTCAGCTTTGTTATATATGTTGCGAATAACTTACACTTGGTCCATGTGTTGATCGTGGAGATACCACAGCTGGCACTGAGCGGCAAAAGATATCTGCGCAAGGTCGGCTGTGGTAGAAGTAAAGGTCGAGTCAAAGCTAGGAACGTTGACCCTACGCCAAGGCAGAGCACAGTTGCGACCCAGGATAGATATTGCCGTGCGATCAATGATGTAGAACATCCAAAACGTCCGAATCTCCTGCTCACTGGCTTCTAGACGACGGGAATCGCATTCGTCCAGTGCCAAAACGTGTAGTCGCAAATGGACACACATTCCGGCGGCCATGGAGATGAAGATCCATCCAAAGTGATCTCTACCCAGAGCTAGTGATCGCCAAGAGGACATGGATAATCCTTGGATGACCTTGATTGAAGGCTTTTGTCGGCAGCATGAAAACACAAGGCTCTCTGCGAATTCAGCAAAAGCGTCCCCTATCTTAGAAGCATCGGGTCGATCAGAAAAGGTCGAGCCCGTGGCAATGATTGTGCAGTGTAGAAACACCTCTTCCATACTTTGATACGGAAGTCCAATTAAAAAGTCTGTAGTGGTGTATGTCGTGAACTGATGCTCTTTGTTGATGTTGGTAAGAAACAATGAGGCAAACTCTTGCATCAATGTTGTGTCTTGGCAGTAGCTGAGGATGTGTTCTGGCAAGGTCACCATTGTGGGTGCGGCTTTCAAGGACGTCTCTAGGGAGTATCGAGACCCTGTTGTAGTGTCGTTGATGATAGTAACGCCATCTCCGACATTTGTTCTCCACAGCATGACGCAAAGCTCTTCCATGGCTTGGTTGGATCTCTTGTCGATGGCTTCATGCCAAGAGACCTGATTTCTCGATTCAGCGACTGTATCGAGAACCAGGGTATCGGAAGCATCTTTGCCGACATGCGCATCGTCATTATGTAGAGTGCTGGTATTTAATTGTATCTCTACTGACGGCAGTGGATTGGCTGGGTTCTCTGCTTTTTGCTCCAGGATCGACAAAAGCGATTGCACCTGAGCTTCGAGTGCTCTGACATAGTCTTCATCCCAATATTTCCGTCTTGCGGTGTCAGCAACGAATGAGAACCGGCAGGATGTGCGGGGACAGGATGGAGCTCACTTTCTTGGGCGCGTCTCAGTGTAAACGCATTCTCGCTTCTGCCGTTGGCACAATGAACAAACAGGCTTGGCGGAGTCGCACTTGTCGGTATTAGCAATGTACGACCGTTGTGGACAGTGGCCCACCTTTCGCTTAGACGTCTTGCATCTGTCACAGGCGAAGCTGAGCTGCTTAGACATGTTGCATGGAGCGTGGGATTGCAGATGCCGAAGGATGCGGAGGAGAGAAATCCGCCGCATCCTCATTGGGGCTCTTCCATATCTATGCGGGACTGAGTCTTCCGCACACTAAGAGTGCTTATCGGGGTGGATCATTGCGGGGAACGGTCTGGTTGGGTCGTGAGCCTCGAAAGTTGGATTCCGTATTCCGTTGATTCCGCTTCTTACCTAGTGGGCGGATTCCGAATATCTACGAGCCGGATATCTACGATCCTGATAAGTACTATGATGGAGTGAATATTAAATACATTATGCAGCTTCACTTTACTGAAGACGTGAAAAAGGAATTCAATCTCACCAATTATATGTCTCCTTCCGAGCTCCTGTCCTAATCTGAGCTTGCCTTAGCTTAGTAGGTCTGGCTTGAGGCTGGGTACATACGCTGTCTCTCTTATACCCTCGAAGACTCAGGAGAAACTGTTGCTCATGTAAACATACAAGCTTTCAGACGTCTGTAATACTTTTAGTAGCTCTGGGAGGGAAGAAGTAATACGATCAAAACTTTACATCTCGTCTATGCTACCTTGGAAGCAGGGATGCATTGCGTGCGAGCAAAGGGCCGATCGAATTATTGAGGTAGGGCACATGGGAGCGCAACTACGCCACTGTTCACAATACATGTATAACTAAATTATTGTGATTCAGCTGTGACCTTGCTATTGCTGCCTAGCCGCGGATGGTAGACAGCAATTACCTATGCCTATCTAATTGGCCGAGCCTGCTTGTGATTCCCCTCCCTGGTGACAACAGCTGCATAATGTGGCGGCGGCTGTGCTGTTGATGCCTAACCCCGCCAATTCATTTCGACCTAAAGGCTGAATCCGCTCTTGGTAAATCATGCAAAGGAGGGTTCTATCAAATTTAGCAAAAGTAACATCAATGATGCTACATGTGATAGAAGCTGAAATCGATGGAAAATTGAGGGCAGCTGCAAAGAATGGAGACGAGGAAGGAGTAAGGTCAATACTCAAAGCCTGCACCGGGCTGAATGAGAATATAGTAGAGGTAGCTGCAGAGAAAGGGCATGATGTGGCAGTAATGTTATTGTTAGAGGGAGGTGCAAATCAAGCCGAGGAAGAAGCTTGTAGCATGGTTTGATGATGTTATGAAATGTATCGCAGTTCATATTTAACTGAAATCCCAGATTTTCTCAGCTATATTTCTTAGCTGACTAGATAGGCTACCCGTTAGAATAAAGTGCAAGGAGTAGTTAAAAGTCGTTAAGACTAACGCTTCAGGGCTACAAGGGGGAGGCGTAAACACGTTGCAGCTCGCCGGGTAGATTCCCCTCCAGAGTGTACTCATCTGCAACCTGATTCTGCCGGCCCTGACCGCCTAGTCCGAAATATCATCACACTGGTTGCGGCAGCACGTTTCTCAACTTCCGTAATGAGTGACTGAGTCTTTCTTCAAGGAAACAGAAACTCCAAGGCTTTCGCCTCCAAGATATCTGTCCTTCATCAAGTCTTTTGAACACTATGACGGAAACGTGGCTTCGTACACAGCCACGTATCCTCGCCCTGCCACAAGAGGTGCTTCAACATGTCATCAATTGCCTCATTGACACAGTCACGATAAACAAAAGGACCGGATATCAGTATCCATACTATTCACGGCCCTATCGACAGGCGCATCAAGAATCAAGGCGGAACCTACTTCACCTCACACTGTCATGTCGTCGGCTCAATATAGTGGCCACTCCATTATTGTATCGCAATGTTCTGCTCACCAAGAGCGCCGAGAGTGATGAGGTTGATCTAGCAGAAGAAACGCGTCCTGATAGAGGCGCTCTCACCCTCGCATTGTTTCTCCAGACCATGCTAGCGCAGCCAGCACTTCGAAATCATGTCCGTCACTTGGATTGCTGGTTCTTCTTTGCCCGTATCCTGGATATGCTCGGAACAGACATTCCTGATTCCACGATAAGAATGCTTCAGGCTCAAGAATGGGAATATTTCAAGACGGCAAGCAGCTGCGCTCAATCTGAACATGACCGTGCCGTTCTAGCGCATGTTGGTCTGAATGACGAGCTTCCTGTTGATGCACTTGAAAGAGTTTTCGCCGCGATTCTTTGCTTGATCCATGGGCTTCAGACAGTATCCTTTCCACCGCCGCCGGGGAAGAAGTGGTGTTTGAATGGATTCCGAGATGGATCTGATGATGAAGAAAGCTTCAACCTCTACCTTGATGCGGCTCGTTACGATACGTTAAGCTCTCTCCTTCAGCTGGCTTACCAGGATCGCCTGCTGTCCTCAACGACACTACAGAATCTCGAGGCGGTCAGGTTCACATTTGTTCCAGAATTCTCGCCCATCAATAGCCGGGGGCACACCTACAGCATAAATCCGGATCCAAGTGTCCCTCTCAATCCTGAATACAGCTTTCACATTGATGCATGTATTGGTATACTGCAGGCCCCAAAGGTGCAAGAATTTGAGATGGACTCGGCCAACGGAACACGCGCATCAGAGCTTACACACGACTTTTGCCTCGCCGACCTGAAGATCAAGCGCGCCTTTTTTACTTCAGCTGCTGAAACTCAGCAAGTACTCGATGATGCTTGCAGAAACTGGTCCCTTACTGTTCTGGCAATCGGCGAAGCCAATGTAGCGAGTTACGAAGACCTTTCAGACATGAGCCCCGCAGAAGGGGCACCGGAAATCGATGTCTGGGACACGGCTCTTACGAAATGCGCAAAAACTCTAAAAGTTCTTGACATTGGCTCATTTAATCCCTTTGGGAATCTGCAACATCTCTCCTGCTTGGATCGTCTTGTTGCTCTTGAGCACTTGCGCATCGGGCTGCCTTTGTTGAACACGAATCAAGGCTTTGTTACTCGCCCACTCGCAGATATTCTTCCACGGCGACTCAAGACGCTTACTATTAACGACTCGTTTGCTGCTCATTTTTATAACGAGTGCTTTTTACAGGAGGAATCCCCAGATGAGGGCGAAACGATGGCCGACAAAAAGCCCCGTCGGTATCGACGACTTTTGTCATTAGCATTGCGCAAATTTTCTCGCGTATGCGGCGAAACGCATCCAGAACTTCGTTCTATTATGGTGTTTGGACTACCTCCAGTAGATGGGCCGCGTTATCAGAGCACAATACGCGCCCTTGAACTTGCAGGCCCTCAACCTGGACAGGTTATTGTTGACATGGATCATGTGAGGAATCTGTTTGCAGAATCTGGTGTTGCGATACAAGAGTTTTTCCATGGGCAGGAGGACGATTATCGTTTTAGAGAAGTTCATGTAGCACGCTATGCGTGATGCAAGGTCAAGTAAGATATCTTTGAGGTAGCTTTTCTCGTTGTAATGCTACGGCTACTCGTCCATTTTCACTGAACTAACCGACAATAATTCTACATCTAGTTGTAAAAAAATTGATCGTGATCAATATGGCACGCTCACGCCTTTCCATCTAAACAAGTCATCCTCTCAAGGCTCTATTCATTTGCCACAAACAATGTTAGTAGAACGCCGAGGCCGGTAAGCTCGGTTAGCGGGTATGATCCGCAGGATGTGCGGGGTAATCAAGAGATCAAGCGGAGGACGAGATCAAACTTCACTCACCAACACTTCAATCAACATTCAATCGCTCTGGATACGATGCATCTTCCAAAACTCCCACCGAATGCATCTTACATCTACTTGAACAATCCCCAAAGACGAAATGCCTTGAGTATTGCTGTACTGCAAGAGCTAAAGAACAAGCTCGTTCAGTCGTTCACGTCGCCTTCCTCAGGACAGCTTCGCATCTTGCCACCATTCAAGAAAGACATTCTCTCTGATCTGGAATACGCTGCGAGACGAGAAAACAGGGAAAGCGAGCAATGGAAGAAATATGGATGGCTAGTCGATGCTTCTGAGTGGCGCAGGGAGCGTGCCGGATTGCCTGACGTCTTGGTTCTGCGTAGCGAAGGGCCTGTCTTTTGTTCCGGGCATGATCTCAAAGAACTCAGTTCAATGAGTCACGATGATGTCAAGCTTCTCTTCGCTCTTTGCGCCGAGGTCATGACACTGATTAGAAGGAGCCCGGCGATTGTCGTGTGCCCGATCCAAGGCCTTGCCACTGCAGCCGGATTTCAACTTGCCATGACAACTGACTATCCCATATCGTTGGCGAGTACCGAGTTTTCTTTACCAGGGGCCAAGATTGGCTTACCATGCACGAGCCCATCGACGGCAGTCTCACGACGGTTGCCCCCAGGCCAAGCATATCGGCTTTTAGTGACAGCAGAGCCTGTTACAGCGGCAGACATTCCAGGCTCAGTCGACGTCGTTCAGGTCCCAGATGATGCGCAACTGTCTGAGAAGGCTGCTGCATTTGAGGGTCGAGTTGAATCGGTTGTCAAGCGGCTCACAGGGATGGCAGCACAGCCACAAGCTTTGGGGAAATGGTCGTACTGGACACAACTGGGTATCAAAGGATCGGAAACGGATTCTAATGGAACCACCGAGTTTGATGGTGACGGCTACGAAGCTGCTGCTAGCTGGGCAGGGAGAGCAATGGCGTTGCATGCAAAGAGTAGTGATGCTAAGGAGGGGATTGATGCCTTCTTATCCAAGAGAACTCCGTCTTGGACTAGTCGATTATGAGGGCGAATGCAATTGCGTGAAACCTAATATGACTAAAAGGGTTATTACTATAGATATATACGAGGAACTATATGTTGCATTGACAGCCCGAGTAGGAGTGTAATGGATTGTGCACATGGTTTAAACGAACCTTATGGTCTACCGTCTACCCATTGAACAAACATACATTACTGATTCAAGTCTTGACTAATATAAAGATCTTACTGTCTATAGCTCTATTAAACCTGTGTCAATGTCCTCTAATTGTTACTGAATCTAACACGAATAAGAAAATATACTCGAAACAAGTCCTCTATTCAGCCTCAAAGCGGGTGAACGCTCAACATTACCCACCACCAGAGTTACACTGCTTGGCGCACTTCATGCAACTGACGCGTTGAACTTGAAACGCTGGCCAAGTCTTGCTCTTCATACTCGGATTGTCTTGCTGGCTTGATGACAACCTGGGATGTGATTGTCTTTTTAATTCCGCCAGCGCCTTCGGCTGCTGTCAACTCAATATCGTCTCCTCCTGTTTCAATATAGGTTCTATTTCCTCTGGTGAAAATAGAAGCCATCTTCTTGCTACCATTGGTCGCACCGTTTTGTGAACTCTTCGGATTGGAGCGAGAAAGAGAGTTGGAGTAGCCTGCATAGTCGGCCGGGTTGCTGGCCTTGACAACTTTGGTAATGAGGTCGGCCATATTCATTTCGATGTGGAGCTTGACGAGGTATGCTAGAGGGTGGAATTGGAGGTATCTGAATATGGGTTAGATGGATCATTGAGGAGCCAAGAATAACTTACACAATATCATTAGGAAGAGACATCATTCCAACAAGGAGGACCTTTGCCAGTTAGCATTGTCTAGAGGATGTTTAGAGAAACCTACATCCATAGTGATGGAAATTCCAATCATGCCAAGATTGACGTTGAATAGTCGAGTGTACTTGGTGAGACCATTGGCAATAAGTCGAGACTTTACCAGGTGAATAAAGTATAGGTTCAGGCTAGCGTCGATAATGAGGAATATGCACTTCTCGATGCGATCCCAGATATTATTGACGTGGATAAAAGTATCGCTGATCTGTAGTCGTGCGGGAACCCAGATACAAAAGACACTGACGTTGATGGCGAGTAGAATTAGGAAAATTCCCAACTTGAGCTTCCATGCGTTTTGTCGGACTACCATGAGAATGGAGATTCGGTTGATGATGATTTGCATAAGAGTCTGGATTTGGACCGCCCAAAGAAAGACTGGATGGTCAGCGACAGCCTGTGCTGGGTTCGTGCAACATACCAATGACGAAGAAAATGGCAAAGCTAGGGGGAATATGGCCACGCAAGTAGAACCAAGTAATGGCACTCATAATGGTGCTGCTGGCCCACTCTGTCCACAGCATGATGAGGTAAATGTTGGTCCTCCGCCCTCTCTTCCACGATTTGACCGTCTGCCTCATGCCCTTTGCTCCGGTAAAAATGCACACGCCCAGGGAGAACCCCCAGGCGATGCTGGCAATGTTCATGTCATCGATGCTCGGCTTGTTATATTTGTAGTCGTCGGGTATCAGAAAACCGGTCATGTTGTCGGCGGGGCGGATGTAAAGGACTCAATAGCAATGATCAATATTGAGAGTAATAACGGAAAAAGCAAAGACAAGCGGAACCAAGACACGGGAGCCGCAGTGTTCACCAGCCCCATATACCACAACTCACAGCACAATCTATTGACACGGGCCAGTTGCAGATGGCGTTGGGCGGGCGCTGGATGGTCCGCAGCTTGCGTCCGCTTCAGGGATTACACGTCCCGGTATCATTATGCGTGCGCCCCGGACCCGCAACTGAGCTGACTGAAGATCACTGGGGCATGCTCGGCAGTGGTCGTGCCGTATCAATATGATGCTACGGTAGATCTTGATAGGGCGTACATCTGTGATTGATCTTCTCGGCTCCTTTGGTAGCTGGATGACCGCAATGTCCCTCATGCGCATTAAGCCGCCTCTTCCGACTCCTAGATAATACACGAGCTGCTCCAGCGTGGTGGCCAGGGTGTACGACGATCTCTTGCGGCTCCGGACATGGCGCTCGGATCAAATAATCTGCACTAAGGCCGCAACGCCTCTAATTAGGAGCCGTATCGGTCCGTGTCAAAAACGTGGTCTCGACATGAGAATGGGCGGGAAGCAACCGAAACGTGACGGTCTAGCGCCCGGCCCAGCGGGAAATCGCACGTCCTCATGGAGTGAGTGAGTGAGTGGGTTGGAACGTGGCAGAGCCAATCGAATCCCATAATCTATCTGTTCGGCGGCTCCGCGGTGGAGATGCACCAGGACACGAGTCAGTCACATCTCGGTCCATCGATGTTTAGGACTGTTTAGGACTGTTTATGGACCGCTCTGAACAATCGGCTGCTAATGAAGCCGAGTGATGCAAGAATAAGTGCGACACTAGAGCCAACAAGAAGCTGAGAGATGAACTTTTGGATGGGAAGCACCTCTAGCATCGATCGATATCTGGATGAGCGAGATTAGGGCGGGGCGTTTCTGGGCTGATGAAGAACGCCACGATACCCAGGGACGGGCATGGGCTGAAACAGATCCTTTGCACGTAGGATTGAGTCTCAGCTGCACACTGCGAGGCCATCTACTCGCCATGTCCAGTGTCTTGATGCATGGTATCCGCCTCCCACACCGGATGCCGTCAACGAAGCCACGAAGGGGCCAGGAGCGTGTCAAGTGCGGCTTGTTATGATTATATTTACAAAGTGGGTTGACCTGGCCATTAGTGACTTTCACCTTGCGATATTGACCCTGATCCCTGCGACACTCAAAGTCTAAAGCTGACTGAAACAATATCCCAGGATTGAGTGCCAGGAATGGCTTAGTTGAAAGCGGATCATGACCGACACTACGATATCGATGGTGCGCGCAAAGATCCATGCTCACCGGCTTGTGGAGCCCTCAGAGCCTAGAAGAACTCCATCACTTGGATTCCAGCTCAAGGTCGAAAGCCACGCCTTGCCTCAAGGGGCCTGATGTACTAGTATTGAGAGACGACACTACTCGCACCTATTGACACTCCGGAGCCATGACTACCCCTGTCCTTAATCGGCCCTCGTCTGCTGCAATAGCTGGGCGACGGTCAGGCGCTAGAAGGAGAGCCATCAATGTGAACTGAGCTTGGGGGCATGGAATATCAACCGGAACTTTGGTGATCCGAGCAGGTATGCGAAGCGCTGAACAATTTACCTACATGCATGGCGGACTCTATTAATCTCCAGAATAATACCTGCTGTCACATGAGGAGCCGCCGCCCTTGTCAAGGCTTTGCGGTGGCAGTGGAATTCAGGTCGTGGCAAACGATATTAGCCCGGATCCCTTATCACGCGACAGGCGGTTTGTTGTTGGAAGAAGCACTTAGTGCAGACAGGGCCCGTGACAACAAGAGTCTTGGATACCCTGCAGTTCGGGGTAAAAGGAGGTCCTGCAGCTAAGACCAGCAGAGGGACATTGGCAAGAAGGGAATGTCAAGCACTTGATCAAATGCTTCTGAAAAGGATATGGTAGAAAGACCAATAAGAAAGGGATAGGAGCTGCTGCGACAGCTGTCAAGTAGCAGGTCAAGCGACAAAGATTCTCTTCCAAAAATTTAAATTGAGAAAGGGAAAAAGCATACCCTTTCTAGTAGAGGGCGGGCTCATCCATTAAGTAGTATCTAGTCCGGCAGGCTAGACCTACTGTCATTAAACTCCCGTGCGTCTGTCAGCACCATCACAGTGGCAAGAAGCCGCCCCGACTCTCACTGTCTATTTGACAGAGCTGCACGTCTATATCCCTCGGACATGCTCCATGTCTCTCGTAGATGATGGTTTGTATTTTTAAGTACCTCCTGTATCTGCTCGAGTAGACGACCTTAAATGTATGTCCCTGTCATTAAGCTGTTTCATAACTGGACCCAAGGATGGGCTCTTGATTAGTTGAAGCTTTACTGTAATGCTTACTTGAGCTTTTTAAAACACGAAAAAAACACAGCATACCGTAGTGACATAAATTCTGGCCCTGATATTTAGAATATTTCTGGATTTCGTGAGGCTAGTTAGAGAGTCAAAGCGGTTGACTGTATCTGAACACCCCAATGTTATTCAAGCTGTGAATGGTGTCGCACATGATTTGACGCTCCGGAATCAACCTTAAAGACTTGAAACCTGAGTAGCAGACCCTGATAGGCCATAATGAAATCTGAAATATAACTCCTGCCATTCTCTGAGGCTCCTTACGACAGGTCATTATTACTCGTAGTTTGGGACAAAGTTATCCTATGTCCTGGCCATTTACAAACGTAGCTCCATAATAACAGGTCGAACTGCAGGGGTGCGCGACTGTGTCCTGATATTTCTGGCATGATCTGAGGCGAAAAAGTCGGTAAACATGTCCCACAGAAGTGGAATGCAACCTCGTACCACGCTGACAACTGATCTTTCTCAGCAAATGACACCTAAACAAACGACTGCAGCGACGCAATAACGAGCGAACATAATGGCTTCAGTTTCTGCTATTCCAAAGAGTGCAAAATCTCGCCAAGTCAGCTTGGAGCAGGAGAAAACCGTTGATGAGATTTGGCGTCAAGTCCAAGCCAAGGTCATCCAGCTCGCGGGTGGCGACGCAAACAATGTTCGCAAGTTGGGCATCGACGACGTTATCCGGTACCTGGACTCATTCCAGGACTCAAAAAAACCACAAAAAGCCCAAAGGCTCAAAGGAGTAATTGACAAAACCCTCCAATGCATCCAGACAGTCGGGTCGATTGTTTCTTCCGGCGTGTCGACCGTCTTTGGTCCGGCCGACATGTGTTGCAATGCCCTCACCTTTGTCATCCAGACATGGCAGGGTTATGAAGGCATGTTCGAGAATCTTGCTGAGCTGCTAGAGAAGTGCATAGAATTCTTGGACCGCCTCGAGTACTACAACGAAAAGATGGATGCAAGGCTTATGCGCATTGCTTGTCAAAACCTCGAGCTTTTTGTCGAGATTTGCGAACGCACCATCAAACTGCGCAAGAAGCACACGCGATTCTTGGCTTTTACGAAAATGCTTTTCCTCAACGACGATGGTATCCAGGGTCTTCTCGGTCGAATGGACAGACTCAACAGCAAGGAGTCCCTCCTCGTGGCCGCTCAAACGTTTGAAATCGTCAACGACAGCGCGGAAAATATCAAGACCATTGTCGACGGCCAGAAAGAGCAAAGAAACACGCAAGATGCAAAGGAAAGGCGACAGACGATTGTTGAAGCACTTGGGTTCCAGCCTATTGAACTCAGCCAGAAAGGAGAACCCATTTCCAACTGGAAGAGAAGCTTTGATGTGTACAAAAACTCCGTCATCGCCGCTACTGGCGAATGGTTGTGGGAGGATCGCGTGTTTTTGGACTGGTCCCAGGCACCACAACCCCAAACTCCAATTCTCATTCTCCAAGGCAGCAATGGCTCAGGAAAGACTTCGCTAATGGCAAACGCTATTAATCATCTTCAAAAAAGCCAAAACAACCCTACCTCTCGTATTGTCACCGCCTACTTCTTTCCCGAGCATGACTCGAAAATTGTTGACCAAGACCCACGACAAGTCCTAGAGACGGCATCAAAAGCCCTGCTGTGGCAGATTTCAGTTTCTTTTGAGGCCATGGCAAAGTCTGTAGCCCACATAGCCCAGACCACTTCAGGATTCGACGGCTGGCTGGATATATGGGAACAGCTCTTTGTCCAAAATACCGAGCGTCACAACTCGGACACGACCTTTTTCATCTTTGTTGATGGACTTGACACAGACATGCGAAGCTTCGTGACTGTGTTTCAAAGCGTTTGTTCGTCAGGGATGGGAAAGGTCCGCATTATGTTGACTGCTGGACAGCGGATGGTGACTGAATGCAGCCGTCATATGAACGATGTCAAGTTTGAGGTTATATCAATCGCAGATCGGAACGGCAGCGATGTTGAAAAGTACATCAACTATCATATGGATGCCATGCCAACTCTACGGGATCACACACGACCCGGAATATCCGATTGGCGTAAGCGGATTCTTGTTGATCTGAGTGCCAAATGTGCGGGTGACTTTTACAAGTTGAATTCAAGTCTCGACACGCTCGCACAGATGGACCTGATTGAGGACATTGAATCAGTCCTAGCAGATGCAAACAAAACTAGATCTGACCAGATCGATGCCGAAATCATTCATCTCAACAAAACGCGCACTCCAAAAGAGATTCAAGAAATCAATGACATTATTCTCTGGGTGGACAATGGGCGGAGATGGTTCCCCGTCAACATGGTCGAAACTCTCATCTCCTTGAAGTACCGTTCTCCAGATGGGAGCCAGACCGTTTCAAGTCGATCATTGGCAGTCTCCCTACTCCCCCTGTCACAGAAGCTGGCAGAGAAATATACATTGTTTGAAATCACCGACGCAAACACAGTTAGGTGGCGTACTCCAGAAACAAAGGACCGCATCCCATCCAAGTCTACACCAGACGAAAACATGGCCCTTGGACTGCCTCGCATTCAGGAAACAGAAATCAACATTGTGCGGCACTTTCTTCACAACGTTTGTCCAAGCGAAATGTACAGTCGGTTCGACTTTGAACAGTTTTTCGAAACAAAGCTCGGGGCCCAGCATCGGGAATGCATTTGTCGTGACCCAGACAATGCCCACATCAAAATCGCGATTGCTTACTTGACAGTCATGACTGATGAAACAATGAACACCAATGGGATTCTTGAGCACGCTAGGCGTGATCTCCTTTTTCATTTCAAGCAAGTCGACTTGTCAGCTGCTGATAAACAATTCAAAGTACAAGTCGGACCGCTTCTGGTGAGGCTCCTGACGGAAGAAAAAGGAATCACGTCCTTGTTCCTCCCGACCGAGTCCCTGTCCTTGTTTGATTGGGCGAGAACTGAATATTTTCACCTCAAAGATGTTCGCGCCGAGTGGCTGTACTCAATTGAAGGAACACGGGAGGTTTTGCGGTGGCTCAGCGACACTACGGTGACGAAATACATTGAGGGAGACCTGGCCAAATCTTTCGTTGAAGGTATCACGTCCACCGGAGGCTTGCATGCATCAGTGTTGTCACATACGGCAACGCATCTGGCGCGACAAATCTACCACAAAAAGCCGAGTCAGATGATGCTCGTTAGTGCCAGTCTTTTCTTGAGAGGCTATCTTCTACGAGTAAGTCAATTCACCGCACTCATGTTCAAGCTAACAGTGCAGTGTGACCCTGAAATATCCAAGCAGATGGCCAATAACGCATCCTTCTACATGGCGAAAGTAGCCGATGCAGCCAAAGAACTCGAGGATCCAAGAAACTTTACTCTGGAAACTACAGATGCGATTGAGGCCTGGGCAGCAGTTTCTCTCAACAAAGCCGAAAACACTGCAGCCCAAGACTCTCTCTGGGAGTTCCAAGCTTTCACATTCATAGGAAGTATTTGTCAGAATTTGCCCATTGGGCAAGCAGTTACTAGGGCCCAGAAGGCTGCCGAAATCGACCCCGATAACCTCGATGCCCGATATATCGTTGCTGCAGACAGACGCCTCGCGCGCCAGGAGCAAGTCGATGCACTCTCCAAGATGAAACAGGACCTCGAGTTGAACTTGGAGAAAAAGTCGAATGTGCTTCTAGCTAGAGTCACAATGGCATTGGGTAATCGGCTTTGGGACATGGACGAAGACCGTGACCTGGCTACGCAAACCCATCTGGAATGCCTCTCATACGGATACTGCGGATTTGCGTCAAGGGAAAAGTACTCGTCGATACTCGACAGGTATACAAAGATATCCGACTTTTCTCGCGTGCTGAACTTTATCGATGGAGTCAACAAGTGTTGGGAGACTTGGAGACCGCATGTTGATGAAATGGTGATTGACTTGATCAACTCACTAACCGAATGGCAAGATGTTGCCAAGGCAGCGGACAGTGATCAGAAATGGGATGTCTTGGAAGCCTGGTATAACCAGATGATCGAGTTTTGCATCAGTGACGGATTCGATGAGCTGGTCTTTGCCCTTCGCAGATACCTAGCAGGTACTCGAGGCGAATCATCTGACGAAGCGAGACGTGACAGTCGAATTGCTCTCTACGAAACCGCACTAGAGGGCATCAAAGACAGCACACAGACCAAGGAGAACATTGGGACATACATCATCTACATGGCAGTTGACAATCTTGCGGCCGCATATGCAGAGAAAGGGTTTGCCTCCGATTCCAGCTCGGAAACGGTGGAACTGTACGTTTCCAAGCTTGTCGGGCTACTCACCTTTGCCGAAAATGACGAAGAGTCTCTACGGGCCGTGACTCCGGTTTGCTGCCTTGTCAGACATCATCGCAGCAATGGCAATTACGCAGACCTCACCAGGGCCTGGACACGCAAGATTATGTTGGAAATCATTGAGCTTTTGTCCGACGACGACGAGAGCAATGACTACGAAGCGTATATATACCTCCACCAGCTTCTGATTGCTCTGGGAGACATTGAGAACAGCCGCGTTGCAGTTGCGATGCTGAAGTGGGGGAATCACACGAGATTTCTTGAGCTTGAAGAAAAGAAACTACAGCGGGTGAAGACCGAGTACATCACCAAAGGGTTTCAAAAGGAACAGGATGCGGAAAAATCCAATGTTTCAGACACTCAAGATGGACTACAGTCATCTGAGGATGTAAGTCGGGTGGAAGCTGTTGAGTCAGATGTGACGGTGGCTGTCGATGTCGAGACGGAAGGAATAGCAGATCCGCCCAGTGTGCCTACAACGGTTGAGGAACACAAGGCCAATTCGGTGGCCACTGAGGACTGTTCGCCAGGGCCACATAACACCGACTCAGGTCCCCCGTCTCAATCACAAGCACCGATCGAAGAAACACCCTTACTCTCCTGGACATCGTGGTGCGATGCCTGTAACGGCCCAAGATCTACTGAGGACATGGCCATCTACGTTTGTCTTGACTGTGTGCAGAACATATTTGTCGAAAGCAAGTGTTACACTAAGTTGAAGAAGGGAGAAGAGCTGGAAGAAAGTTTGGACTGCAAGGATCATGAGTTCATCTACGTGCCCGCCTGGAAGAGAGACGTCGAGTTTCCCAAAGCGAGTGTGCCTGTGTATAGCACTGCAGATGTTAGGGACGGCGAGGTTGAGCTTCAAGGATGGATGCCACTAGAAACTTGGAGGAACCAGTTGAGAAAGTTGTACATAGAAGACTAGTTCTGGATGCAGTTCAATACGTGGAGCACCCTCAGCGTACCTGGGATTACTCTGCAGAGCTTAAACTGCGGGAAAAACGGGCTCGCAAGGACGGCAGCTAGAAGTAGCACGCCCTAATGTCATATTTGAAACAAGTGACCGATGTGGAGGAGCAGTTCGCCAGTGGTCTTCGCACCGAGATACCTACAATATATGAAATGTTATCAATTAATCACTCAGCTCTGTCGCCATGACACTACTGTATTTAATTGCCGCAATATCATCCATTATTATCACTAACAATTAATCATATTATACCTAGCGATAGTCACGTAGGCCATATCCACGCCATTGCCCCCCGTGACCCGACTATCTAATTCCCGTAACCTCCAGCGATATTGACGAGGATGTGTGCTGCATAGACAAAGTTTCTGTCGTGGACAGCGTAAGCGTGAAGATATTGGTCTTGCAGCCCCAGCAGATGCGCCAGAGCTCGACGTCGCCCTCGTCGAGGTCAAAGTTGTCCTCTGGTCCACAGGCGGCATCAGATCACCGCAAGAGGCAATGCCAGCGGAGGGATCGAGAGAGTTCGACAGCCCACTGCTGAAAGTTTCTAGTTTAAAAAACATTCGTCTTGACTCCACATTGTAAAAATCTTGATCAGTGTGAGCCCTCGTACCAAGCTCATGACGCCAGGTCGAAGCGGGTCAAACCCTGGGAACCCAGTCTGGCACACAGTCTCAGGGCATTTAAGTTAAGCGTACTTATTTTCCCCAACCCGTACGACGCGACTGTTAGGTCGTAAACTTACCAAAATAAATGGCGCAGGCTGGCTGAGTGTATCCCCCCGAACCCAACTCATCCACATGATGCAATGATTGGAGATGATGGCGCGCCTTTTGGCCGCGTTTTGGAATCGAACACCAGTGCCGAGAAGACGGCTTGGAAAACGAAGGGCATGACCGCTGGACCATGGGAAGAGCAGAGGTACATGCAAGAAGTACCAGGTACATGCGAGAGGTACCAGACACATCCGAGAGATCGGGGACCACGCAAACCTAAGGACACCCACCGACACAGGTATTGATGCATCTCACAAAGCTTCTTCGCCCGACGCGCAGTATAAAAGCACGTAGAGGAGGTATCATCATTGGGTGCCAGATGAGCGCTGACAGTTGATTCATATAGGTATGCTGGCTCTGGGGGAATTGGTGGAAGGTGGGGATCTGATCTTGGTGTCGTTGACTCCTTCCTCGAGTCGAGACGTGGATGGCCATTCTGCGGTGAGCGAATGGTCACGTGGGGACTTGAGCTCTGGGGAAAACCAGGTTGACTATTGGCACCTTGTTGAAGATGAAAAGCACGCGAATCGTTCATCTTTGAGCATCGGATGAACACTGTCACAAAGATTCATGTAGATGCTCCGGTCCTGGGGGAATATGTGGGAGATGGGCTCAGGGGGTAGAGGGGACATTGACAGAACAGTGATGATGATCCAACACTCCAATCAGAGAAGTTTCTCTGCATCTCAGGAGTATGTTGCAAAAACTGAGTTCGCATGTCTTGGTGGTCCGTATGGTCGCTGTTGCACATCTGCCGAATCGGTAGTCAGGGTATCCCGATTAACTTGAGTATGTTCAGCTATACAGAGGAGACTTTAAAGCCGAACGACATGTTTTTATAGAAGGGAATATATGAGAGTCTCTTGCAACTGTTTATCAGCTTTTAAAAGTACTAGATAGTTTCTTGCAGACTTGAAATATATGTGTTGAGTTAAGTCCTCCAGGGATCTACAGATAATATCGAAAGCTCTTATTTTCCCAGTCGGTTTCGTCAATCTCCTCTGTATTCTCGTCTTGGACTACAGCAGGCGAGTTATCGCGCGCCTCAGGATCAATGCACACGCCCTGATCTTTGTCCCGTCGCTTGTTCTCCCAATTCAAGTAAACTCTGAATGACGCGAGGAGAACAATTACAAGGCAGTAAATTGCGAGTAGAGCAGTGAAGGCAGTCTATATTGTCAGCAATTATACCATCATCGCGGGAGATTCCGAATACCTGGTAAGTAGGAGCTTCTTTGGCAATGAACAACTGGGGCCCTCCAATGTTACCAGCGCAGTAACCAATAAAAAAGAGTGCATTGACTGTCGCCTTCTTGGTAAAACCGGCAGTGTTGGAAGCAATCAGACTCAACATCAGGGGAAATATGTTTGAGGAGGCGACAAGAAGCAGCACGCCTACGTAACGGCCTGCTTTCATGGTAACTGGAAGTTGTCGGATAAGTAAAACGCCGAGGAGAGCGACAAGATAGCCTCCGATAATCACGATGCAGCGAGATCTCCGAAATTTGTCCGCAAGAAGGGTAGAAACAAAAATGACAACGAATTGGAAGGCTGCTATTGGTAGGCCGAGGAGCAGAGTGGTTCTAGTGTTGTAGCCAAGTCCTGCGACGATAAGGGACGTAAACTAAAACGTTAGCTGAGGACAAGTGAGCCCATTGACACTTACGTTCGAGATGACACCATTGGTCAAGCTTGAGATGGTTGTGATGACGAAAAGAAACCACGTCTTTGGGTCCATGATAGCTTCTTTGAATTGAGCATGAGACCATTTGTTTGTCTTGAAAGTCCTCTGCTGTTTCTGCGGTCGTTGGTTGGCGATAATTCGCTGTGCTGGGTTCAAAAACCGGGCAGTCTTGGGCGTATCTGGCAGGGTAAACAACAAAACAATACCCCACAAGGCAGTAATGATGCCCAGCATAATGAATAGCCACTGTTTAGGTTAGCTCATGCAATAGATCAGTCATAAGTACGTACTCTCCAAGGTTCTAGAGGTCCAGTGGTGATGTATGAGCAGCCAAATGAGATTAGAGCACCGCAGAATGCTCCAACAGAGTTGCCAAGAAACCAAACTCCGTGTCGTGCAGCATGTTCTGATGGTTTATACCACAGGCCGGTAATGAGTGAAAACCCAGGGCTAATTGTGCTTTCAAAAATACCAAGCAGTACTCTGACGATGCAAAGGCCAATAAAATTGTTGGTCGCGCCGTGGCAAGCAAGAACAATGGCCCAAAGAATTCTACTCGTGTTAATTCATTGCTTTGAAAATTTCTGGGCTTCTTACATTGAGATTGACATTGTTTTTCCCAGTGGTAATTTCACCAAGATGATCGAGACAGGATAACTCGCAACGAGGTAGCCAAAGTAGAAAGCACTATTCAGCCAGGAAAATTCTTGTCCAACAAGTTTCTAAGCCGTTAGCGTCTGCTCTTAATAAAGGGAGTTGACATACTGTATCTTGGATGACGCCAAGAATGGCCGTGTTTCCCAGGCTGGTTTTGTCAAGAAATTGAAGGATGTACGTCACAAACAGCAGAGGCAGAACGCTGCTTAGTTAGTCTCGGTCGTACTGGCAGGATCAGACATACAATAAGTCAATTTTCTTGAGCACAGCCGCTTCCTCCACCAAAGTGTCACCCTCGGCAATGTCAACGCTGTTGGTGGGCTCAATTGAGGCCGGCGCCTTCTCCCCATCTTCGAAATCCTTAGATGGTGACATTTCGAGTCCCATATTGCGGCGCAGGCTTACGTTGCGCGGTTGGTAGGTGGAATGAGTAGATATTAAATGATGTGGTCAAGACTCAGCAAAGCATTATGGGTCTATAGGTTTAAACAGTGGCAGCGAGAGTTCTTATGTAGAAGTCGAAAGATGTAAAGATGTAGGCGTTGATAAAGCTGAACTCTCCCATATGCTTGCTACATGATATGGCTGTGATATGGGACCACTCTTCAACGCTTCAGCGATCTTATCTTGCATTGTTGGCTTATATCCCGGCTAACCATATTAGTCGGTATCTTATCTCTCCGAACAAACAAAACCCCGCCCACCCGTCCTCGATTGCGCCGTCAAATCTCCCTTTATCAACCTGGGCTGCTATTGATCAGAATTGACGACGGATCCCCAGTTTTATCGCAATTACATCCCTGTCGATTGACAATGGGATGTTGCCGGCTCTGAAAATACTTGATCGTCTCAGGTCAATCACGTCGTCAATTCTTGACGTTTCTTATCCAGCTCGCGCCGCGGAGGGCCATAATGGAGTCAGGGACAGCACATACAGGGAGGAAGAGGATTAACCCTGGTCGTTCCAAGTTTGGTAAGCATTTTTTCTCTTTCTCTTGGTCCAAAGTGGGCGGACCGACCCTCACCCTGCCACATGGGATGCTGGCATCAGTCTGACAAATTTCAGGTTGCTTTACATGTCGGTCAAAACATGTAAAATGTGATGAACAATTGCCCGTCTGTCGCAGATGTGAGCGCTTGGGATTGACATGTCAGCCATATTGGTCAAAAGCAACACCATCCCCCAAGCCCCCGAGAACGCTCAAGCAATTGAGGGCAAAAGGCTCGCCCTGTCGGGCTTCCAGAAGCCCCAGTGACATCTACTTGGCTCACTCTCCTGCATCCTTAAATAGCGTTGCGGAAACATGGCTCGACCAAGTCCAGCTTGCACAGATGGCAGACCCGCCCGAAACACCCGAGATGTTAAATTTTGACGTCTTGGCCAATGTTTCTGGCTCAATAAGTCAAGCTTCTCAATCCCAACCAAACTCAGTCACCCCGGGTGGAACAATCGATTCCTTGGAATGGATTCCTCAGAACTCCTCCCCCCTGTCCACATCGCACATCCCTTTGCCGAGTTCATTAATCCTTGGCGAAGAGGAACTTGATGCGCTCAGACATTACGAAACTTCATTTGCGCTTTCACAGACAGCAAAGGATCCCAAGTGGTCTTTCCCAAAGCTGCTCTTGCGTCAATCCTCGCACAGTACCATGGCAATGCACTTTGCGTTGGCCATCTCCTTGCATGATCTTGATACGCAATACGACACGCAGACAAACCGCAGGCTGCTGGCTCACCACCACTTCAACAGCGGCTCCTCAATGTTCAAGCATGATGTGTCTGATAGCAAAGATCATGTAGAGATTCTATCTTGTCTTTACTACATCTACATCTACATGTCTCGGCAGAGGTTGGTCGACGAGTTCAAACTCCAAAAGCTGAGCCGGAACACCCTTGATTATATCGACAAACTCGAATTAGAGTCTCTGGCTAGATCCGGTCTGACAGAACAACTTAATAGAGTCGCTCCCAATGCGGCGATACGCAGTTTCCTCTGTCGGTTGATCCTTTGGTTGTACAAGGAGGATGTCTACTGCTCATTCTCTGGGTGTGCAGGAGACGTTGCCAGGTACTTTCAAGGGAAGCCGAATTTATTAAAGGCGGTATGGGAGGTATCCCGGCCGATGCTGCAACTCAATTGGGGTGCGGCTTATCCAGAGAGCCAGTGCATCAATGACATGGAAATGTCTCATGTGGTCGACATGACCATCGATCTACTCTCACTCCGATTCGATGTAACAGAGATGGGTCACTCGAGGTTCAATCTTCCAACCTTGCAGATGATTGAGGATAAATTTTCCTTGATAGAAACAGTGAGTTTTCATTCTGCATGACGATTGAGCTGACGCTTGCAGAAATATTCTATCGTCTTCGGCATCGCGACCTCCCCTACAGCGCCATCAACGGGATTGGTAGCATTTGCAGCCGCTGCCGTTGCCATCTACCATGCCATACGGCTTTGCTGTTACCGATACACAGAACATGCACCTGAGAAAATACGGACCATTCCTGCGGAGCAGTGTTTATCGCAACTCCTCGCAGCTGCTCAACGAGCGACCTCGTCGGCTCATTCGACCTCTATGTTTGATGGGCTGCAATGGGCATTGTTCATCGGAGGAATAGAAACAAAAGACACAATCCACCGAGACTGGATTATGAGTAAACTCAACCTCTCACGCTTCAAGTCAGCTCTCCAAACAATCATCGAGGTCGAGTCACAATTTGGAAGGGTCGGGATGCAGACAATCAGTACCATTCTACGCGGCTCATATACCGGGCCAATATCTACAACTAGCTAGGCACTAGATATTAAGCACCAGATAAGAAGCACCAGATATTGCTCGTCAAAATATGACTCATTTCAACCATCGTGAACTGTCGGCTGGTTCACGACCTTATCGCAACGGCGCACCTCTCGCAATCGCACTGCTCTGATTGGTCAAAGTTGACGACGAGAACATCGCCAAGAGATATCGTCAAGATCAGGTATACAAGGGCAAGCCAGTGGATCAACAAATGCGTTATAAAAGCGATCTTGCGTTGATCATTACCGCTCAGCATCGTCTATATTGCATCTTGCAGCAACTATGACAGTCGTGACGTTATCCCCACCTGCTGTCGGTCTGAACGAGGCGACACACGAGTCAATCTTTGGAGCGATTGACAATGCGGATCAAGAACTCCGAGCACTCAACACAGCGGTAAGTAATCAATTTCTAGACACATCTGAGGCTAACAATTCTAGATCCATGACAATCCCGAATTGTGCTACAACGAATTCAAAGCTCATGACAACATTACATCATACCTTCATGGCCAAGGCCTAGATGTCACTCCTCATGCGTATGGTCTCCAGACATCATTCCTCGCAGAATATGGACATGGCGGACGACTTGTGGTTTTCTGTGCAGAGTACGATGCTCTAGAGGGTATGGGTCATGCATGTGGGCATAATTTGATTGCCACATCTTCCATTGCTGCGTTTCTCGGAGTAGTTGCTGCATTAAAACTCTCCAAAGCTCCAGGGCGAGTCCGGCTATTGGGCTGTCCAGCAGAGGAGGGGGGAGGTGGAAAGATCAAGCTGATTGAAGCCGGCGCATTTAAGAATGTCGACGCGGCGCTGATGCTTCATCCGACTCCTCCGATTGGCAACTTCTCGAGTCTTGACGGCATCTCTTACGGAACATGCCTTGCCGGATCTCGATTCAAGGTTACCTTTACAGGCAAAGCAGCCCACGCAGGTGCCATGCCATGGTTAGGTAACAATGCTTTGGATGCAGCGACGTTGTCATACAATGCTGTTAGCATGCTCAGACAGCAAGTGATGCCCACTGACCGCATCAACATTATCATTCGAGAAGGCGGCCTGAGCAGCAACATTATTACCGACAAGGCCACTATTGATGCAGCCACTCGCTCCACAACACTAAAAGACATGTTGAACTTGAGTGCCCGAGTTTATAAATGTTTTGAAGGTGCTGCTATTGCAACCGCTTGTCAAGTGGAAATTACCAACGAGTACGTGTTTTTCACCTTGTCCAATTGTCTGCTAACATTCGCACAGAATGGAACCATATGCCGACCTCAGACCAAACGAATCACTGTGTTCAAATTTTGCAGAGGCAATGGCAACGAACTTTAAAAAGGAATATTATTGTGACTTGAGGAGCAGAGACCGCGGGGGCTATGGCACGGATATGGGGAATGTAAGTTACGAATGTCCGTCGTTCCATGGTAGCTTTTGCATTCCTGTCCTTCCTGGAGACAACATTCATGGTCCTGGTTTTGCGACAGCGGCTGGGACTACAGACGCTCATCGAACAGCGACCCAAGCAGCCAAAGGTATGAGTGTTACAGGTTGGCGTGTGCTGATTGACGAAGATTTTTCACAGCAAGTGCGAAAGGATTTCGAGTCGGACAA
Organism: Ilyonectria sp. MPI-CAGE-AT-0026; assembly: GCA_020744155.1. NCBI lineage: Eukaryota > Fungi > Ascomycota > Sordariomycetes > Hypocreales > Nectriaceae > Ilyonectria > Ilyonectria sp. MPI-CAGE-AT-0026. Next base: position 3,093,735 of record JAGPNQ010000003.1, read on the forward strand.
GAAGTTACGTTAAAGTTATGTAGATTCGTATGTATAATAGTAGATACTTCGGTCCAATATCGACTAGATGTAGGAAGCTTGCAGCATCCTTCTCGCCGTTTTTAATATGCTGCAGTTTCAATGGACTCATTTCTCGCGCCGAGGGTCGCAAGGTTCTCGCTGAGCCGCCTAATTTGACGTTTCAGCCCTCTTTTCTTAACCTAGATAGATAGAGTAGAGTTACATGCTCAGCTGACAGAAATTAGACAGCCTAAGAACTATGTACTGAACTCCAACTCATCTCTAAGCACTGAAATCGCTGTGCAAACACTCGCATCATTGCCTAACCTCGATTGGTGGGTTGTTGAACCCTAAATTGCACTATAATAGGCAGGGGGTTATCTGTCAGGTTCAGCTCAAATGGTTCTTTACTACACAACAATCCAAAAGGTTAATCGAGTAAGACTCCCTCACTCTCTCCCTTTACAGCACTAAAATTGCAGTGCGGTTCCATCCTTCGGCATTCGGCATCCGGGAATCCCTGTAGGACACCCTCTGATTCCGGTTGTGGGATTGATGGGAAAGGTGATGTGTGAAGGAGGGAAAGAACCAGGGCTCAGCTTCTTGAGCCGACTACTTATGTGTTCATACAGGTTTAACTTTTCCAAGCTGAAAAGCTTGATATTTGGTCATCGTGGCAGCATTGGGTTACAAATGCTTGAATTGTGGATAAAACTGTGTTTTTTTGACCTTGTGCCGGCAACTTGCTCACCTTGAGGGAGCAGACAGAAGTTAGATTAGTAGGACACCCTCTCCCTTTAAAGTACTAAAATTGCAGTGCAACTACAGCCTCCTTCCTCCACGTCATCCTGCAGAATAGGCTGTAGGACACCCTGACTTCTCCCTTTAAACTACTAAAATTGCAGTGAAATTCCGTGATTCAGGTCGACGGACAGGTCAACAGCACTAAAATTGCAGTGCAAGATACACCGCTCTTCAACACCCGAGTACGTCACCCCCTCCCTTTACAGCACTAAAATTGCAGTGCAAATGCCACGTCAAATTTGGGATCGCCAATATTTCTCGTCACAGTAACGTAATCAAGAGGTAGGTCGTAGTGGCGAGCGGAATAATTCCATGATGCATTCATGTATTTCCATAGGTATCTCACTTTATTGCCCCTTGGGGGGGATAAATGCCTTGACTGTCACCTCAAGATGTAAACCCGGGAATACCAGTGCCGCAACCTCCACTCCCGTCCACACAGGCTTGGTGTTTTTCAAGAGGTTCCGGGCTATGGGGATCACAGTCTCAGCAATCCCCTTTCCATCCTTTGCCACTTCAAAGGTTTGCACCTAATATACCACGGTCAGCATTTATTAACTAGCAATACTGTGTCAGTACTTACCTCGTAGACATATTCCCATGCATCATCTCCTAGCCCTGCGGCTTTTAGGGTACGTGTAACATGATCAAAGGCCTCAGCCACCTGATCCTCCAATTTTTCGGGAATCTTGCCGTCGTCTTTAATTCCTAGTTGCCCTCCGACTGTGACGATTTGAACATTTGGGGGGATAATAACCGCATGAGAAATACCGAAGCTCTCAGCAGCTTCCTCTCCTCCTACCCAGTTGACGAATTTGAATCCGTGTGCGGTAAGCTTTGATTCAGCCATGGTTTAATATTTTTTGGTCGGAACACTCGTTAGGTAGTGGACTGGAGCAGGTATGTAGAATTGCTGGTATGTTGTGGTATTCGTGATTGATGTTAAGAGCCCCATTTAAAGGCATGCGTTGACTATATTGTTATTGTTCTATTAATCCGAAAGATGGCCCGAGGCACAGCGTTCTTCCTCACGGAGGGCAAATGCGGAAAATTGTTCAGACACATTAACACTATTTGTAGGTCGTGGCCTGGGTGATGGATCCAAAATATTGTTCAATTTAGGTTTATTCCCTTCATCGGGCAAGATCATACTCGGTCGGGTTGCGTACGGCGTTCTATTCGATCCAGGCTCATTCTCTTTAACACAACAGATATAAAGATACTATCTCGCTCACCACCGATACATAATCGACAAGAGCATCACAGCTACCCTAAACCAGTCATGACTTGTCCAGGGACGGGTTCGCCAAACACACGCGCTAGACTATTTACAAATGGAGCGGGGATTACGCTGCCGAGTTCCCGCTAACCGCGGTTGTTATCAACCATTCTAGATCAGGGATCAATATCTCATTGGTCACTTTTTCCCGTTGTGTGGAACGCATACAGCATGACAGGAAAAAATATGGAGATTTGTGCGACTTGGGCAACTTGGGTTTGGAAGCGCCGGCCGTCACTTAGCTTACATGCGTAGTTCCTCGACGTGCAACACCACCTCTTTCGCACTTGGCTAAATTGAGTCAAGGTATTCACTATGATCCCGATGTCATTTTTTATGTCGTATTTAAATATAAAGGGAAAGTGTACTGTTTGGGTATACGTTCTCGGACAAGATGCCTGGACTGTCGTTTATATTTAGCAGGAACCGGGTGTTGAGGCGTTGGCCTTCTGAACGCGGGACATTGACGGATCATGGTTTATGGCATACGCCATTGATTCAGTACATCCTAGATTATTTATTCGACTAGTCGTGGTTCGCTTCACCTAAACTAGCTTGCGAAAATTACTCCCTCATCTGGTGAGAGCTCAAAACCCAGAGTCTTCGATGACCACACCGTTCCCTAGGCCCAACAATTTGCTGCTCTACTAGCAGCCGCAAAGCTCGTATTATCAAATATGATGCACAAGGCCTGGGTGTATTGATAAGCCTGTGCAATACTTAATGCTTGAGATATTGCCAAACCCACCTTTCTTGGCTCTGACAAGTTTCCTTCCGTTCGTATTTGAGCCATTCTGCCTACATCCACCAAGTCACATACCTCGACTACAGCCCTGACTTGTCGATCTGCACACGATATTTTAAGAGTCCACTGCATCATTCAGCCAATTCATGTCGCCGACATCGCACCTTGATGCACAAAACATGTCCGCCTCTGGTGGCGAAACTAGCATCATTTCGTAGACACGCTACTAGTCCCAGTGACATTTATCTAATGATCCTTGTGGTTAGAGGCGAGCTTGTATAAAGTACCCCGCACATAGCACACAGCTCGGAATCGCCGGAAAGTTCGCCGACAAGCGATCGTGTTCTACCAATGTCAAGAGGCTTGCTCACATTGATTCCTTCAAAAATGTATTGGGTACATGTATGAGCAACGAAAGTATCAGCAATAGATCGTAGAATGTGACGAGCCAACATATGACCTTCTATCGCAATGATCCGAAGACTGTGTACCGTTCGAAGAAGCTCCGTAGATAGAGACGCATGTGGTATCGTTTATCACAATAATCCGCCAGCTGGGGATTAGACCTATTCAGTTAGCATTTCCCCAGAATTTTGCATCTTTAGCGTGGCAGCTGATAGCCATGGGTCGCGACAAGTCTGTGGTTTCTTGATAAAGGGCGTCCACTGCCTGTCAGGTCCAACCTGTCGCTGAACCTCTAAAGTCCACGTTTCTCACTAGCCTTTGATTCCGCCATCTGAATATTTATTCCACCGTCAAAATGACAGAAAGAGAAAGTGTCAGCGACATGCCCGTGGAGAAGGGAATGGGCAGTGTGGACAAGGAGGCAGAAGCGCTGGAGCACTTGGGTGTCGCGCCATCGAGCATGAAGCGCAACTTCAATCTGTGGTCGTTGCTCTTCATGTCGTTCTGTACCAGCGTCACCTGGGAAGCCCTTTCATCGACAATGGCTCAGGCTCTCACTTCTGGCGGAAGCTCTAGCCTGGTTTGGGGTTATGTTGCCTCTGCTACAGGTGCCATGCTTATTGTGGTCTGCATGGCCGAGTACGCAAGCATGATTCCTACAGCTGGTGGCCAGTATCACTATGTGGCTGAATTGGCCCCCATGAAAGTGCGCAGACTTTTCTCTTGGTATGCTGGTTGGATCACAATGATGGGCTGGATTCTGTGCGCGACTGCGGGCATATTTGCAACGGCCATGTCGATTCAGGCCTGGGTGATTCTGTTTTCGGACACCTATGTATACCAGAGATGGCACACAAGTCTGGTATGAAGCCCGCTCCGTGATGAGATGCTAAACTAATGGGAAATAGATTGCTATCGCACTTACGACATACTATACTCTGTTTTCGATTTTCCAGCTCAAGTACTTGCACTACTTGCTGTTTTTCGCCATGTTCGCACACGTTGTCGGATACTTTGCCACATCTATCTACCTCCTTGTGCACGTCAAAGAGAAGAACACGGCGTCATATGTTTTTACAGACTTTACCAATCTCAGTGGCTGGGACAGCTCTGCAGTAAGTACTTGCTAGACGATCTAGGTCGCTGCTGACATTTCAAGGTCTCTTGGTCCATTGGCCTGCTTTCTTCTTCGATTGGATTTGTGAATTGGGATAGCTCACTTCATATGGCTGAGGAGATGAAGAATGCTTCCCGCGACCTTCCACGGACGAGTAAGTCGCCAAGATGTTGGTGAGACGCAGCTAACATGTCATAGTTCTGGCCACCGTCGGTGTTAGCGGGATCGTGACCTTTCCATGGGTGATTGCAGTGGCCTTTTGCATCACCGATATCCAAGGCGTTCTTGGCGGCCCGGTTGGGCTCATCAGCCCCATGGCTCAATTGTACTACAACGTGTCTGGGGGTAGTCGAGCTGTTACGATCGGAATGACATGCTTCCTCCCAGTTCTTGGCTTCTGTGGTACAGGGTCTAGCATCATGTCTTCTACGTCGCGCGTTGTATGGGCATTTGCCAGAGATGGAGGTCTTCCTCCGCGCTTTGCTCATATTGGTGAACGCACCAAAGCCCCTACTGCAGCTCTCGTTCTGACCTGGGCCATCATTTCCGCCATCTGCCTGATTTACATCGGCAACGCTACCGCATACTACGGCGTCTCATCGGCTTGCACAGTTGCGCTCATCCTTTCCTACGCATTCCCGCTGCTGATCAATGCTGTTTGGGGCTTCCAACATTGCAATATTCCCCGTGGATCCTATTCCCTCGGTCGTCTACATCGACCAATCGCAGCTGTTGCACTGGTTTGGTGCATCTACATTTCCATCTTCATGTGCTTTCCCACTTACTACCCAGTGACCAAGGACAACATGAACTATGCTTCGGTAGTGCTGCTGGCAGGCATGGGGATGGCCACAGTGAGCTGGTTCGTCTACGGAAAGTCGCGTTATGTTGGAGTCACGCAGAATCTCGAGGGACATTGATGTAAATTATAGTATTGTCAATTGACAGAGACAATAGAGCTTGATATCTTGGTAGAAGTAGATAGAATACATATCATCAATTTCATGACATTGGACCTCTGAATGTGTGACCAAATAACGTACCCTAACCGCCTCGCTCCGTACCACTAACCCGCCCACATTTGCCCCGAGGACTTGTGCCCTCCAGACTTGGGGAGGATTAATCGACTGCCCATGATTCGCCACAAGAGGTCACGTTGATAGCCCGTCGAGCGGGGAAGTGAACATTCCAGGCTAGCTTGTACCAAGTGGAAACCTCATATTCCGACCCCTCCACGCTGATTAACTCCGGCCTGATAACAAATGTTCCCCGCCAACTGCTGGGAATTAACCCGTGCATGGGTCTTATATACTGGCCCTTTCTTCCGGCTGGCGTCTCCTTTCTTCATCAGTCAAGTGTACAATATTCCACCCATCTCCCTTATTGGCACTCACTCATCAATCCTCAATATGGCTGTGTCAGCTACGCTCCTCACTATTCTCCACACGTACTGGCAGTACGCGATTCCCTGGCTGTGTGTCGTCTATCTCCTTTCAAACCGGTATCAAAAGGGACTCAACCGAATCCCTGGACCATGGCTCAATTCATTTTCTACGCTGCCGCGCATGTGGTCGGTCTACAAGGGACACCATCACCTCCAAGACCTTGAACTCCATGCTCGGTATGGCAAGGTCGTGCGAGTGGCTCCAAACTTGGTGTCTGTCGCCGACACAAACGAAATCAACCAGCTCTACGGAATCACGACAAAGTTCATCAAGTCTCCATTTTACAATCTCTCGGCCGTGTATGACGAAGATGGCCTGGTACCGGACCCATTCGTCATTCGCAACGACAAGACGCTGCATTCCCGCATGAAGAGAAACGCTGCCAATGCCTACAGCTTGAATGGCCTAATCCAGGTTGAGCCTTGGGTTGAGCCCGTCATCTCGCGCTTCGTCGGAATCTTGGACGATCACGCTCAAGCTAATGCGATTTGTGATTTGGGGGAACTCTTAAAACGGTTCGCCATGGATGCTGTATGCAGCCTGACGTTTGGAAGCGATTTCGGATATCTGGAAAAGGGAGACGAACTCAATTTCTTCAAGAGCATCGACTTGTTCACCGCATACATGTCAATTGTGAGTATCCAATCGCTGCCAATGCCCATTCTAACAGTGTCAGTTCGGACATGTCGCTTGGCTTCACCCGTATCTTTTGGGAAATGCCAGGGTGGCTCAATTTGCAACAAGCGGCGATACTTCCTCAGTAGCAATGGTCCAGATCACAGCCAAGGAATTGCAGAAATTTCGAGACTCTCCCCCGGTTGAAGGCGACGCCATGACATTTCTGAACCGTCTTGCCATGAACCAGAGCGCGAATCCTAAATCCATCAACGACCGCGAGATTATTACCCACGCATTTGGAAACGTATCTGCTGGCTCCGACACGACAGCAATTGCCATGAGGGCAGTCATGTATCACACACTTACGAACAAGGTCGCGTATGCCCGACTTTGTTCTGAGATCCGCGATAACCTCTCTGAACCCGTTCGTTTTCAGCCGGCATTTAGTCTCCCATATCTCAAGGCCGTGGTTCAAGAAGCGATGCGCATGCACCCATCAGTTGGACAACTCCTCGGACGCACCGTACCCGCCGGAGGAGCAGTCATTGGCGGTTTCCGAGTTGGCGCTGGTGCTGAGGTCGGCATGTCTCCTTGGGTTCTACACCGAGACCCCGAAGTGTTCCCAGATCCCGACGCTTTCAAACCAGAGAGATGGATTCTCGGCGAAGGGTGCTACGATGAAGACCATCTACGACGAATGAATAGGTCATTCTTTGCATTTGGTCATGGCGCTCACTCATGCAGCGGCAAGCACATTAGCATCATGGAAGTTACCAAAGTTATCCCTACCCTGTTGTTGAGATATGACCTGGAACTTGTTGGAGACAAGACTGGCAAATTTACCAACTGGTGGTTCACACCACAACACGAACTAAAAGTCAAGATGGATCGACGGTAGTTGGTGGGCATACATTTTAGTTGCAAGGCTATCTCAATCTATTAGAACTGAATAAAACATCACTAAACAATCCACCACCTTTCTGCAATTGCTCTCGCACAAGTAAGCTGACATTGAACCCTTACAGACGTGACAAGATGTGAGCAAGCGTATTCCAAAGCTACATGAAATTAACAAAGAATTAATCTAGCTTACAAACGAACGGTTGGTTCGGTTGGGAATTGCATCGCAGGATAATTAGTTGATGCGTTCCTTCTTGGACTTGCGGGGTACAAGAGATATGGACAGACCACGCGTACCATCAGACCCAAAACCGTATCAGCAAAGGATCTAGAGTGGCACGATGGGAAAATCACATCTAGGAACTGCTGATCGGAACGTCGGAATTGAAGGAAGTGTTGGAATAGAAGGATTCAGCATAGCGGAGGAGCGCTAGATATGAAACTGGCCAATAGCATAAATATCCGCAGTGTCATGCCCACGATACGCTCTTAGCAGCAATCGAGATGCTAGTGAGTCTAATCATCTGACGCGGCGCTCCCCGCTAACTGATTCGAAACCCGCGGATCCCGAGATAGTGTCAGTCGAGAATTGTGCATTTATTCAACCATGTCCTTCTAAATGGTCCTGGTCAGTCAGCAACCACCTTCAACCAAGCTACAATGGCCTCCAACTTGCACATTCTGATCGTCGGTGCCGGCTTTGCTGGTCTGACTGCCGCCATTGAATGTCGTCACCGTGGCATGCGAGTAACTCTTTTAGAGAGTTATCCGACAAGCCGCAACTATGGCGACATCTTGGATTTCTCACCCAATGGAGGAAGGCATATGGCACGATGGGATGGAGGCAGCGTCGCAAAAGAGCTCATGGAAGTTTGTCTCAACGATACCGACCAATTCGAATACTTCAAGTATGATGGCACAAAGGTGCTAGAGGAACCGTTCCTGCTGAAGAAGGAGCACTACTACGAATTGCTCGGTGGACATCGTGGCGAGATGCATGAAATTGTCTGCAACTATGCCACCCGAATTGGAGTCGATATGCGCTTTGGAGAAAAGGTGGTCGAGTACATTGACGACGAAGAGCTGGCTGTTCTCACAGAAGCTGGTAAAAAGTACGTGGCCGACGTCGTTGTTGCTTCCGATGGACCCAAGTCGTTGGGCCGTACTCAAATCCTCGGTCTACCTGAGACCAAGGTCAACAGCGGGTATGCCATCTATCGAGCCCATTGTGAAATCACGGATGAACATCGCAATCATCCGTTGATTGGGCCCTTGTGCCGCGAGAGTCCCAACTTTGCCGGCATGTGGGTGGGCAAAGACCTACACATGATTATCTACACATGGAAGAAAGGCAAAGACTTAGCCTGGGTTTTTACGCACAAGGTTTGTTGCTCTTCTATTTCTGGAACTCAGCTAACTTGAATAGGATGGAGATGATATTTCAGAGTCTTGGTCTTTTCCAGGAAATATTGATGACGCAGTGGCGTATCTAGAAGAAGCCAAGTTCGCCGATGTTTGCAAAGAAACTGTCAAGCTCACACCCAAGGACAAGATTATCGACTACAAGCTTGTCTGGCGTGAACCAATCACGACTTGGCTGGGAAAGAACAGGCGCAGCTGTGCCATTGGTGACGCTGCTCACTGCCATCTCCCAACCTCTGCTCAGGGTGGCTGCCAGGCTGTGGAGGACGGCGTTGTGCTTGCAGTCTGTCTCGAAAAGGCAGCAGGGGATGTTCCCCTCGCCCTTCAGGTTTTTGAGAGGATTCGATTTAACCGATCTCACGTTATTCACATGTCTTCCATCACGGCTCGAGACGACATGCACTATATTGACTGGGAGTCTGACTTTATCAACGAGCACCCCGAAGCACTCAACATTCCTCGAATGGCTTGGGTGCTGGACTTTGATGCTAAGGCTGACGCTGAGAAACACTTTGATCAGCTCGCGGCGGACGTGAAGAGTGGAAAGAAGGGGACCATTCAGGAGCTGTCACTCCCAACCGGGTCGTTTGAGTTGGCTGAGAGGAAATACTTCAAGGAGTCGGATGCGGAAACTCCGAATACTGCTTCCCAAGTTACTCCGACGGTGGTCCAGTAACTTGGCCATGGTGAAAAGAATAGGTAGTAAATTGACAATAAATCAACTGGGCATAGGCTTGGAATGTGATAAATTTATGCTGACGGGAGTACGCACAGCGTCACTACCAGATGTGGAAACCTGTATTTGCAATCATGTTGAGTAACCAATTAGACGCAAATGGTCACATAGAATTTCAATAGCTCTGGCTTACAGTTCTTATCAGAAATACTGCCAGAAATAACTCATTCCACTACAGCGAGTTACAAGAAACGGTGTGTTCTTCCTTGCCTCTCATTAGTGCGCATCACGGCGCTCCGACGATGCGGGGTTGGGCTTCAATAGAGGAGTCAGATCGGGCCACAAGACGCCGAACGCCAATACAAGAGACGCAGTGGAGGCATTTTACGACGAGCTCCTTTTTGCAGCTCAAAATGAATTAGTTTCTCAATTATGTAGCCAGCCCTTGTGACCCGTTTGGTGAATCCCCTCATCCAAGTTACGTCATGCCACCAGTCGGGCCACAGAGCTCCGACAGTGGGTCTAACACTTAAGCTGACTTGGCATTTGTTGCTCGATTCCTAGCCCATGTATAAAAGGCTTGTTCAATTCCCATAGCTGTTCTGAACCAACAAATATCAACAACACCGCCAAGATGTCTATGACAGTAGATGATTGCTTCAAAGTCCGGGACGGCTTCCCTCGGCCGTTCCCCAACACGCCCTCCAATGTGCTTGAGCAGTTCAAGTTGACCGGCAAGGTCGTCGTTGTTACCGGCGCTGCGGATGGTCTGGGTCTCGCTGTGGCGGAGGCAATGGCCGAAGCGAATGCCCATGTAGCCTTTTGGTACAACTCGTAAGTCAGTTGGCCAACATCTGGAACATTCTAACACGCAAAGAAACGATGCTGCCATTGCAAAGGCAGAGGAAATCGGGAAAGGTCACGGTGTCAAGACCGCTGCCTACAAGGTTGATGGTATGTACAAGACCACTGTTACGCAACTGACGCTAACAATACCACAGTCTCCAACGCCGAGCAAGTACAGAGCACCATAGCCAAGGTTGTCCAAGATTTTGGACGAATCGATGTCTTTGTGGCCAACGCCGGTAAGATCAAATGAATTCCCGAAGAGTTGGAGCTAATCGTTCTAGGTATGGCAATTTCAAAGCCCATCTTGGAACAAACCCTGGAGGAGTTTGACAAGCAGATGTCTGTGAATGGTTAGTTGTCTTCTCATTCTGTTCTTCCGTAGCTAACTGTCTAGTCAACGGAGTCGTCTATTGCTCAAAGTATGCTGGAGAGGTTTTCCAACGCCAAGGAGCAGGAAACCTGATCATCACCTCCAGCATGAGCGCGCATATCGTCAACGTACCAGTTGATCAACCAGTATACAACAGCACCAAGGCCTTTGTTACCCACTTTGGTAAATCTTTGGCTCGCGAATGGCGGGAGTTTGCCCGAGTGAACATTGTTTCACCTGGATTCTTCGACACCAAGATGGGCGCAGGCCCCTCGGCCCTCAACGAGGCCTACCGCATGTCATCTCTTGGAAGGCAAGGCCATGTGAAGGAGATCAAGGGCCTTTACCTATATCTTGCTAGTGATGCGTCTACTTACATGACTGGAAGCGATGTTCTTATCGACGGTGGTTACGTTCTGCCGTAATAGAAACAAGCATTGCAATATGAATGACGAATTGTGGCTCGAGATACAGGGTGATGAAATAGTAGACTTGAACATTGATTAATTATCGTTCTGTAACTCAAACTGGGGATAAATCCAGTCGTTAAACATTGCATCCATCGGCGTATTGTCCAGATACCCCCATGGCGTCTGATCAAGTATCATCCGCAGAGTCAAGTCGGAGGTATCATCATACAGGCCAAATTCATTCACCGCAATCGCTGCGCATTCAGCCCCAGGTGCTCCGGCCAAAGCCTCACTATGCCCCGGAACTGGCAATTGCTGTTGATAACCCAATATTTGCCCGGGTGATGCGGTATGGTCGGGTTCTACAATGTTCCTCGCTTGGGTTCTTCTGTGGATGAGGTCTAAAACCTCCAAGCAGCGACTCGCTGACTTGCTCTTCCGAGCTAGAATCACCAAACACTCGCGGGCCTCGGACACCACCACCTGCCAAGCGGCTGTCTCGTCATCTGACCGTTGCTGGTTCTCTTTGTCAAGATAGCTTGCCTCAAGCACCAGCGCAGCCTGGAACAAAAAGTATGTTGCATACCACGCAATACCCAGGTGCAGAATACCGTCGTAGGTACTGCAGAATGCCGCAATATCGTGGATGCTTTGCATTGCAACCTCGAGACATCGCTTCTCTGCGTCCATTTTGCTCGGAAGAAAACTATGGTACCGCGTACTTCCCCGCCACAATATTATACGCAGGTTCTGTTCCTTCCACAGCACAACCGCGCGAGGACCGAGGAACCATGTTGGAACATCTGGTGATGTAAAGTAGCAAGGTAAAGTCTGCCGCCAAGTGGCCAGGTTGCGTTCCGTGGCTTCAGCGACTTGGTATTCTAGTTTTGCGTTTGCCGTCTTTGCCAACAAGAATTCGTGATACAGAACATTGGCAAGCCTAGCCAACTGCGCTTGTGCAATGATTGCAGACAGGGTGGTTGGGCAATCCACCGCTCCTGGAACTGGCGAGATGAGAGCAAGATCCTTGGACGGTTAGTGCCGACATGGAAAGAAGGGCTGTAATTACCTTGTCTTGTATGTTTCTTGGAATCCGTGTATCGACAACGCCCTCGGAAACATTGGGTGGTCGCCCTGTCGTAATGTTGAAGCCGCTGTCAAAGCAGTACACGGTCCAAAACAATTGCCGGCGACGCTCATGACCGATATTGTCTTCGACTCCCGGGGTTTCTCGGTGCATACCAAGCCCCAGAGCCATCTTGTACGCTATACCAACAAAATTGTAGCCAGTATTGGGCCGATCGATTTTCTGGAGGTAGTTGCCCATCAGCAAGAATGCCTGTACAGTTTCCACCGTGCCTGATTCGAGCATCTGGATTGACAAGTAGGATCTCGCAGCCGAGTAGTATTTGGATTGCTCATGATGGGCATCTGTCGTGGATATCCAGTGCCCAAATGCCAGGACCATGAAATAGATGACATTCCAAGATGATTTGCACCTTCGCTGCTGTCGACTAGCAACCTTCTCTCGAAAGGTTCTCTCGTGTAGAATTGGGTAGGATACATTGTAGAATAGAAAGTATGCATCAATCAGGTGGCCTGTAATGGCTGATGATGCAAGTCCTGGCGGGTCAAGGATATTTTCGGGTGCCCTGCGTGATCGCCACGTTCCAGGCGAATTGCTGTGGTGTTCGCTCGAGACGCTTGGCGTGGCCAGCTCCGGGAGCATCGAAGCAATCTCCTGAAGCAGATTTGAACCTGAGCTGCTTCCTATAGAGTCTTAGCTCTTGCGGTTATCAATGGGAAGACGACATACCTAGGTATCCAGCGTCGAGAGTGGACAGGGTCGCCATGCCGTCCTTGATTCTTAAATCACCTGCAGGAGAGCCAGAGTCTTGTGGTAACGACGTTTCATGCCACTCAAATTCATGGGCCGGCTGATCCCGATCTGTTTCAATCTGGGCCTGGACATCCTCAAAGTCGATCGGGGTAGCATTGCTCCGGCCGTTGGCGTCGAGGTTCGCAATTGCCACATCAATGTTGAGCTGGGGATGTAAAGACTGCAGCAGAGATTGAAGCTGCACGCATCGAAGCTCAGCTGCGTCGAGATTCCGCCTTGTCAAGGGTGTTCGATCTGGGGGGTTAACAAAGCTGCAGGTTTTCCCCGTCCGCGAGCAGTAGGAACATGGCCCCCCACCAGTCCGGCTTAGCAAGCAGCGACTCTTTCTTTTCTGGCAGTTGAGACAGGCCCGGGGTTGGACTGGAGACCGAGATCGTCTGGAGGGACCCATTTTGGTAGGCCACCAACGGATAGCAGGCACATCGAACTGCAAGATATCATCACTCCGACATGAAGCTTCAGGCTTCACGTGAGCTCCCATCGAGTGGGGAAGCGTCGGAGCACAGAAGGCCGATGTGGATATCCCCAGCTTCCATAGTGTGTTGGATTGGACAGGCTAGAGGTTGAGTGGATCTCGTATGCCGACTGCGGGGATGAAGTTACATTGTTAAAGGTTGCATCTCGCGACGATGCAACATCGACTGTTAGAGAGGGGGTGTTACAGCGGCAGAAGAAAAGTGGTGCATGAACAGGCCAGACCGAGTCATGATTAAGTGAACTGATGAAATTTGTAGTCATAAAAATGTCTAATAGACTTCAATTTGTTAAATAATGCCTGGCGAGACGAATTGAACACCCTCCGTTAGGTAGACTTAAGGTCAAGATCGTTTGTAGAAGCGATCAATCTCAGGTCGGTCACTGATAATCAGATGGACTCGACCTGAGACGTAGAAATATGTCCAGCCTTGTCCTTCTCAATATCTACGCTCACTATTCCCAACTGCAGACGGATATTGGCAATTCGCTGCATATCCTCCACACCCTGATTGCCACCAAAGAGCTTGTCCATTTCCTCAATCCTGACTCCCTTGGTCTCCGGGACGAAGAAATAGACCCACACTCCGAGGAAGAGACAAAAGCCTGGGGAATTAGCTGGTGAAACGAGCACAGAGATTAAACTTACCAAAGAAAAAGTAAAATGTGCCAAATTCGATGGCAGAGAGCATGCGAGGGGTAATGAGGGCAACAATGAACTAATATTGTTAGTACTCGAATATTTCAGTGGCTTGTGTCGTACGTTGCTCAACCAGTTGGTTCCAATTGCCACACCCACTGCCTGAGAGCGGACTCCTGGCGGGAAAATCTCAGACGGCATAATCCAGTTGACACACCCAATGCTGAATGCAAAATTGGAAATGTAGAGCCAAATGAAGACGGCCGACGCCCATCCGGCCGCGGGGTGATTCGCCAAGGAATCTTTGTACACGGCAGATATAGTACCGACGATCAATTGAGAGATGCTCATCCCGACGGCACCAATGATGAGGACTTTCTTGCGGCCCCAACGATCCATAAACATGATGGCTGGAATCGTCGAAAAGAAATTGATTACACCAACTACACCAGTTGCAAGAAGGTCGATGGAGTTCCCAGACAATCCAATCTTGCGGAAGATCTGGGGAGCGTAGTAAATGATGGCGTTGATTCCTAAAGAGTTAACAACATCCATTAATGGAGCATGGCAACTCACCAGTAAATTGCTGGATGATCTGGAGCAGACAGGCGATAACCAAGCGACGGTTGAGATGGCGGACGGTGAAGAGTGACTTGTATCTCTCAAAGGCGATTCGAACAGGAGATTCAATGCCTGGGTACATTGCCGCCGTCGTTTCCTGATCAAACATGGCCGCCGCTTTGATCTCGAGAAGCTCCAGTCTAATACGGTCGTCCGTAGCGGGAACTCGACGAATGCGAATCAAGGTCGCCCGGGCCTCCTCTTCACGGTCTGAAAAGTGTCAGCCTTGTTCAAAAGCAAGAAATACACTCACCTTTCATTACCAACCATCGAGGCGAATAAGGCAAGAAGAAGGTACCGGCTCCTAGAATCACCGAAGGGACGCACTGGAAAGCAAGAGGAAAACGCCACGCCGCAGGTGATTGTCCATCCCCAGTCCCGCCGATGTGCTGAGTCCCGTAATCGAGCCAAAACGCAACCATGATTCCGACCGTGATGCCAAGTTGCTGCATGGCAACGAGACTGCCGCGCAGATTGGGAGGTGCCAATTCGCTCAGATACAAGGGCACCACCATCGAGAGCTGACCAACGGAAAGACCAGCGATGAACCGGCCCACAAAGATCATGGGAATATTAATCGAAGCGGCTTGAATGATGGATCCGATGAGGAAGATGATGTTGGCAAGAAGAATAGACCACCGTCTGGACAATCGATCGGCAATTGGTCCGTTAGCGAGGGCACCAAACATGGCACCCAACGTGAGTACGGCAACCATCCATCCTTGTAGCGTATCGTCGTTGGCCAAGAGAGGAAATTGCTTTGCCTAGAAGACTTAGCACACGTCTTTAGACGAGAACGGGTGACGCACAAAGTTGTTCATTACCAACACGCCACTGATGACACCTTGGTCGTAGCTGTCGCTGTTAGTCGAGTCCTGCGTCATTTCGAACAACTTACCCAAAAAGAACACCACCAATACTTGCAAAACATGCGAGAGAAAGGATGTAAGGCTCTCTGAAGAGGCCTTTGTAACCTAGACGCTGTCAGAATTGCACGTCAACGCCGTGGTGTACGAACCTGCTTCTCCGTATGAGATTTCAACTCCTCCCGCAGGAGAAACTCCACCAGGTCCAGCCATTTCAGTGTTGGACGGGATTTTGGTAAGTTAAGAATATTAACAGGTAATTCTGTCACAAGAGATGTGCCAGGCTGATTGACGAGGAAAGGCAGCCGGCATGCAACATATATAGTCCCGGCATGAGGAGGATTCCGGACACCTGGACCCGACTAGTCATGCGCTAACCCATCCTGCGCTTGGCAGAATCCCCATGGGGTAGAATAATCGGGGTAACCAGCGTCGGCCACTGGTAAAACAAGTCAGGTGCGACAATTGAGACGGACAAACAGGGTGTTTGTCACCTCATCGGCGACTGTGCTCCGAAGTCGCATGATGGATGAAGCGCTAACCGCCGGACTGGGTCAAGCGAGGACCCGTATCGGCATGCTGTGATCCGATGGCAAGGAGTCGGCGCGTTGTGGACCGAGAAGAATGGTAGCTGGGCTCTGGTCTAGTGGGTGATGCTGGTTTAGGTTGAATCTGATGGTGGGTTGCATTATACGGAGGGATAGAGAAGTCTGCAGTGAACGGATTGGATCTGGATGGACGATTCAGCTTCATTTGCGATGGATAGCGAACATGAGTCAAGGCACGCATCTCATCGATTACGTGTGAGTTCTCATTACACTGTGACCATAGAACTGTTCTAACAGTCAATTGCAAGGGAGTCTATTTCTATCGCAGACTAAGAGCCCTCATCGACACTCTGCACAATAATATTTGGTCGTACCAGATTCCTCCGCACCTCTTCTCCGTTCAGCAGATCGTTCTTGTTGGCTCTAGCTATGGCCTCCTCCCAATTCGTTTCTATCCCTGCTTTGATATGCCTGGCTGCAACACGGTGTCGTGCCAACGATGGTTCCACATCAACAAACCAAGTGTCGTCCACGTAGTCGGGAATCTGCTTCCACGGGGCACGGTCGAGAAGCAGCCAATTGCCCTCGATGATGACGATTTGAGTCTCTGGTTCGATGCGAAGCGCATCTGCAACGGGGTCTTTGGATTTGTGGTCGAAATTCGGTGCCGTAATGACGTGTGAAGGTCCGTTCCGAGAGACGTGGAGAGCTTTGACAAGCTTCAATACGCCGTCGGAATCGAATGTCCAGTGAGCGCCCCGTCGGGCGTATGCCTCGCTGCGATTGGGCAATGTGTCGAGGTGTGCGCGAGAGTAGTGAAAGCCATCCATCGGCAGGACTGCTGCGATAGGACGGCCGGTTTGAGTATTGATGCGTTGCACCACCTCAGCTGCAATGGTCGACTTTCCTGATCCTGGAGGACCAGAAAAGGCGATGATGACTCGCGTTAGAGAGTCTTGTTTTGACGCCGTGTATATGTCAAGGGCCCTTTCTGCTAGATTTGTGTAGACAGAATCCATGGTGTTGCCTTCAATCGACTGTTGCCGCCCAATCCCCAGGGATCTAGTGGCATCTTGTAGGGCAATTGGATTGGATTCAGCCCAAAGCTGATCTCTGTCAGGCGACTGTGCTCCGAACAATGTGGAGCTCTAGCGAGGGATTACATGGCGGCCACAGTAGATCAAGTACTGCAGTGAGAATTATTATCTTCATTGTCGATGCTAGCTAGATTCATAAAGCACTCTTGGTTAATCCTTGAGTTCACTTTACACATACACTTGTCTTCTCACGTCATTCTAGCACAATCATGTCTCCTTCTGTTGAACTGACCGATCGCACGGCCTTGACCGCCAGAGCGGTTCCGTCGATGCTTCTCAGCGACGGCTCTGCATCGTCAATGACGCCGCCGCCAACCACAGGGGTTGCAGCTGATCCCGCCAATGGAGCCAAAGATCGATTCACGGTTCGAGGAAACATGATTGTCACTGGTGGAGCTGGAGCTCTCGGCCTGGCCTCTTGCGACGCCCTGTTAGAGCATGGCCTCGGCGGATTGATGATCTTTGATGTGAACCCCGCACAGTCACAGAACGAAATCGACAAGATGCGGTCCAAGTTCCCGCAAGCCAAAATCAACGCGCTCAAGGTGGATGTCACAGATGAACAAGCCGTGGAAGAAGCCGTGGAAGAAACAGCCAGAGTGCTAGGCTCAGTCGACGGCCTCGTGTGCTTTGTCGGCGTGGTTGGCTGCGTGGCGACTCTCGAGATGCCAGTGTCGCAGTGGCGGAAAATACTCGATATCAACACTACCGGATCTTTCATCTGCGCTCAGGCTGCAGCCCGCCAAATGGTTCGACAAAAGACGGGCGGGTCCATCACCTTTACTGCGTCCATTTCCGCCCACCGCGTCAACTTTCCCCAGCCGCAGGTCGCGTACAACGTGAGCAAGGCAGCGCTATTGACGCTCAAGAATTGTCTTGCGGCTGAGTGGGCGCAATACGGTATCCGGACCAACAGTATCAGCCCGGGATACATGGACACTATTCTCAACGAGGGAGATGGGATTGCAGAGCATCGAAAGATTTGGGCTGCTCGCAACCCTAGTGGTAGAATGGGGAGCCCGTCTGAGCTAACGGGGGCGGTTGTACTGTTGGCGAGCACAGCCGGGTCGTATATGAACGGAACTGATATTGTTGTGGACGGCGGTGCAATTGTTTTTTAGCCTCTTTTAAAGAGCTCAGCATGAAAAGACTCAATGCTCAGTGTTCCAATCAGCAAGTTCTCGGGCGTGAGGCGATTCCGGATACAAGTGCAAGTAAAACTCGCGTAGCTTAAAAGTCGTCCTAAGAATACAATCCATTGGATATACAGTAATAGATGGTGAAATCACTTCTGGAATGGTTCAGTTCATTGACGAGTCGATTAGTGACTTTCGTAGTTGGCATAAAGGCTTGTATAAGCTGCATCCTGAATATGGAAAACACTCTGAGAGCATCATATTGTTGGCGGCCATAATAGCATAATCTCATTATAAAATTGGTAGCCACTGTAAAAGGGTTGATTACAACGCGCGAGATAACTCAGGATGGACGCAACCATTTTGAGCTATCGAAATGGGCAATGCAGTTATTGCAAAGTTGCTGATATCACCGATGGTGTCTCTCAGCTTGGAGGATACACTGGATCAGAGGCCAGTATCCATGGCTACTTACAAGGCTAAAAAAGACTCATAAAGTCACCAGTGAAATGGGATAGTGCATTTACACATGAGATGAGATGTTGCCAATGATGAGTAAAACACCTGGACCACGGGCCTCTACGGCCATCTTCAAGGTCGGAGAACTTACAGAAGGTGTAAGCGCTGAATATTAGGGCCTCTAGGGCAGGTTAAGCGCTGAGCTTCAGCGGCCGGCACTAAGAGCGCCAAAGGTTAGGGGAGCTTGAAGGGGGAGGCTAAGCGCTAACTTCAGAGGGTTGGAGGGGTGAGGTCGCTGAAGATTAGGGCAGCCATACTCAAAGGCTATCCAGATAATTGACCTTTTCCAATCATTACCTAGGTATTGGCCCAAATCGCTCCTAATGCCCAATTTATAGCCGTAAAGAGTAATTAACGTCAAGGGGCTGTACTAAACAATGGAAATCGCAGAAAGATACGAAGCCACTTGCATAACTGGTACTCCGGCGAAAACGGGCTGGAACAAGCCTAGTGAAGCATTCTGACGTCAACCCTTACGCTGGATTAGAGTCTCCGTCATAAAGACCAGGCGCTTGATGGTCTTAATGATTCTCTCACTTTGCTACATCTATGTTATAGTAATTTCATTTATATTTACCCTAAACAGAGAAAACCAGATTAGAACTATTGTCAAGGGAGCGAATACATGTACTATTAAATAGGGACAGGGCTACTTGGATGCAATTTCAGTTCACGTGGTGAATATGCCTCAATTTAATGGGTTAGGACACATGGGTATCGTTCAAGCAGCCAGCTTAAGTTCGCAAATTACCAATAAATCACACTCAAATATGTAGAATCAACATCAACTCATGTGAAGAACCCTTGCCAGCCTCAACATGATAAGCGTTTGCCACCCACTTCGAATACACAAGCTTACAAGATTTGGTACATGTTTGAACAGGCCTGAAATATTCAGGTATTCATGTAGCATCATTTGGTGTCTATGGAAACCCCCTCCAAGTCTTGCATCTGTCAGTTAATTCCCAAGTCTATGAAGCCAAGTTTCACTCAAACTGTCTCGTTGTGCGAGGACTTTACCTCCTCCGCGAGCTTCCCTCCAGTCTCCAAACCAATGGCATGCTTATCAAAGATCACAGCCATTTCTTCAAGACTGTGGCCACGAGTTTCAGGGTAAAGGAAGTAGATGGTGATGGTGATGGCAACCAGGATAACCGCAAACACCACGTAATATTTCCATCCAATTTTCTCCAGCGCGATCGGGTTCACGAAAGTATTGAAGAAGATGGCGGCATAGGTCGACAGTTGAGTGATAGCAATGCCGCGGGCACGCAGGGCGTAGGGCCAAATCTCGGCGGGGTAGGAAACGGCCAGGGGTGTACTGTTTGACGTTAGTATTGGACTAGCATGATGAGATACCCCAACTTACAAAGCAATGTCGTAGAATCCATAGTAGATAAATAGGAAAGGAACCACGGCAAGACCTGCCGCTTTGTTGCCGGTGGTATCAAATGTCCCCGACAAAGCTGAGATGAGCACGAAGCTGACCAACATGCCGACAGAGCTGAGGAGGAAGAGGAAGCGGCGTCCAACTCGATCGACACTGGCAGCGGCTCCAACAGCTAGGATCAAGTTCCAGACTTGCAGGCAACCACTGATGAGGGTCTGATCGGTGACGGAAGTGATGCCGACAGTTTGTAGCACAAGGGCCAAATAATAGCTGACCTATTGTCGTTCAGTTAGCAGATGCAGTCGACCGAGAGAAAATACTAACCACTCCCACACCGTTCCATTGGGCAAAGACGCCGAGTGAAATGGAAATGGCTGCGCGATGGCGGTTTCCGGGCGTGTTGAACAAGTCTCCCCACGAGGTGCTGGATGCGTTATCACTCTCCTCTCGGATAACACACTCAATCTCCTCCAGTTCGAAATCGACCAAGGCCGAGTTGTCCTCGCCACCAGCGTGGAACTTGCGAACGATCTGTTTTGCTTCCTCCGCGCGTCCCCTGGATATAAGGTATCGAGGCGATTCGGGGATCAAGAGAACGGCGGGGAGGGCGAGGATCGGGATGGCGATTTGGAGCAGCGAGGGAATACGCCACGACCAGGAATCGTCGTAGTTTCGCGTTCCATAAGTCACCCAAGCAGCGAGAAGCGAACCGACATACCAGCCGCAGTTGTACAAGGATGTGAGGAACGCTCGGTGGGTCGGGTACGCGAGTTCGGTGATCAGAAGAGGCGCAAGACCAGACCACCACGCGCTGGGCTGGCCGAGGAAGAATCGGCTGGTGATGAATCCTGCTGAATTCGGTGTGAATGCTTGCAGGAAAGCACCCAAGAAGAGAAAGAAGTAGCCGATCAAGAGGCCTCGCTTTCGTCCCCATCGGTTGGCAAAGTAGGCAACCGCCGGATAGGCCAAAGTCGAAGAAAGGGCCTGGATTGCATTGATGAAGCCGAGCCACGCGCCTTTGGGATTGTCCATGAAGTCGTGCCATTGCGGCAACGCCTGCAGTCCATTCATCATGGATCCGTCATATCCATTGGCGGCAGCCAGAAGCGTCAAGGAGACGGCATAGTAGTTGAGAAGACGCAGGTGGCTTTTCTTGTACCAAGCGACTCCGTCGTTTGGCAAGACGTGAGCGATGCCTGCGCCGACGGCATTCTGCTCGCTTTGAGTGTTGGAGCCTTGGCCCATGGTTCAATGATCTGATCAAGTAGAAGAAGCAGGGATAGAAGGGATGATGAGATGAGTCCGTTCCAAATGGAAACATCTCGGACTATATATGTTGGAGCATCGAACAGACCACTGCTACCCCAGCCAACCCCACAACATAAGGAAACGCGGGGATTCGCCTGGGGTAACTGGTGGCAACGAGCAGATTAGGTTCTTCACGCCTCCGGGGAGTTACGGGGATTGAGTCGTCTCGGGGAGTTCCGGGCACGCTATTTTCAGCCATGGCATCCTTGATCTCAGTCGTGGCTCCTCGGGCCTATTAAGGGTCCATGGCGACGTGAATGCGACCTGCCAAGTATTTGAGGGCATTTTCAGTTTGAATTCTTACGCAGAGGATTAATGGTCATCGTTCGACTGTTTCCAGGAGCACAATTTTCTTCAGTTTACTTTGTACGAACGGTAATGAAGACGACCGGAATTTGAATCCCGCGTTGTTGTAATTCCGTATGGACCCAAGTGGAGACATTCCATGTCACCAACCCTGGTGCGTTAGACTGCCCGCGGAGTTTCGGTTCTCTCAGTTCCTGAACAAAGGTCCGCTTGTTCCGTGAAATGATTGGAAGCCAAGACTCATTATACGCGCCTACTTACCGCCTGTTCGAGTAGGACAAGATTGATAAAGAGTACCACGTCTCCGGGCCAGGAGGTCTAGTCATGATCCAATGTTAATTGATCGCGTGGCATACTTTCTGTGCCTCAGCTCTCTATATACTTGAGTACTGCGGCTTTACGTTTGATCTGTGAGAGTTGACATGATCCCTTCAATGACCTCTATAGCACGACTCACTCCCGGACCCTCATCCTCCCAATACTTGAGTTTCAAAAGTGAGGCACCTACAGCACTCACCCAATCAGGCGGTACATGAATGGTCCCACATCGAACAGCTGCTAGAAGTGATAGCATGGCCCCCGTGCATCCGCGAGTGGCATACCATGTACCGTGGTGGCGGTGTGGCACCGGCTCGCTACGAACGATGCGCATGCAATTGGCGACCGCTTTGTCCAAGTACGGCAGAACCAATCCTCGGCATCGAGCATTGGGTGGACTGTGGATTGCATAATATAGTAGCGGTCGGTAGATCCACGCCTTGATGTCCAGGACGCGGCTGTAGACCATGTAAGGGAGTTCTTCGTCGGGGATCGTGTCTTCGTTATACTGAATAAGAGCAGGAAGTCCTTCATACCTGGATCGGTCAGTCGCTGGCAGTTACTGCACGGGATGCATTACCATTCGTCAAGTTGCTGCTCAAACTCACTGGCAGCCTTGATCATGTATGGCACAGTATCGTCGGTCCAAGACTGGTGATCGTCGCTGTAGAGAACATTGAGAACCCGGTTTACTATCCGACGAAGCGTTATTTCCGTAAGGTAGTAAAACCAGCTCTGTTCATGCTGGCGATGCGACCCAAGCGATCTCCGGCCCCCTGAAGATCGCTGCAGCCCACTTTGAAAGGTAGCCTCCCCATGAGGTGCTTCGCTCGGGACGTCAGGAGGGGAAGGGTACATGTCGGGGTAGTGGAAATCGGCCAAGGAACTGTTGGGGAGCTCAATCTCGGCGCGTAGCTCGCACTCGGACTTGTAGCAGCTCCAGTAGAGGCGCTGCTCCAACTGTCGACGCTTGGAGGCCTTTGCGGCATCCACACAACGGGAAGGCCGACGCGCTTGACACTGCAGGTACATGTGATATGATCTGGAGGCTGAGTGAAACTCTGCCCAGGCGCTCAAGGGTCGTTGGGTGTACATGAGATATACCCCTGCTAGAAACTGGCACTGGGAGGCGAGAACGTCCCTCTCGAAGAGGCCAAATCGTCTGCGAGCCAGATTGTAGTATCGTTCCCCTTTTTGGATATCTTCGCCCTGCGCCTGAAGCGAGGTAAGATTTTCCGGGGGGGAAAGATCGGCCGTGTAAGGCTGGGCAACACAGCCGAGAGCACAGGCAATGAGCTGTTCACATTAGAGCCACACGAGATTGCGTCCAGCTTGACTCACCACGAGACAAGACGGTGAGTCCCACTCCAATCCGTCCTCAACCACCCGACGAGCGTATGACCAGATGGTGTCTGGGTCTAGAACCGGGTTTTTAATGTGGACCAGGTCCAAGAACCGTTGCACAAGGTCTAGAATCTGGTCTTCATCAATTCCACTCCCTTTCAATCTCGGGTTGCTTCTGCGGGTTTTGACGGCTGGGTTCAACTCTTCCACGTCTGAATCATCAGCCATATCTGCCATGAAAACGGCATCGACCATGTAGTTTCTTGGATATCGGTTCTCGAATATTGGCCACCGAAGAATGGCATCTGGTGAAGTCTTGGACGAGGGGATTCGCAGGTGATCATAGCTGGGGTCTTGATCAGGGCTAATGAGCGGCTGAGAAAGCTGATCAGTCGGGGATATGTGGGTATCGGCTGTTGATATTGTGGAGACCCCAAGAGAATCGGGCAGCTGGTTGAGGCGGGAAAGGACCTGATCTAGGCGATCTAGAATCAGTATACTGGCAGGGTCGAATCTGTGACGACTATTAGCGACACGGCATCGCCGCCACGGCAAAACATACGCTGAGTGATCCTGAGAGTCGTCATAGCAACACTGCGACTTGGAAGCGAGGCAGCTTCCACAAGCAGGGCGGGAATTATTGCATTTGACCTTTCTCACACGGCATTGTCGACATGCAGCCACGGCTCTCTTTCTGGGATACACAACGGCATCCCGGGAGCTCTCAACACGCTTCCGCTTGCCATTTGGCTGTGACTGCGACGATGTGAGGTTCTGCTGTGCGTCATTGATTTGGGTGACATCCATTCTGGTTCTTGGAGTAAGCACACCCGCGTGTGGGACTACCCCGGACTGGAGAACGCCTGGGGTCGTCTTTGGAGATGGTTCTTGCCCTGTTTCGTGGCTAGGGATGAGGGAGAATGAAAGACAGCTTCCGGTACACTTGCCGTCTTTCACGCGGAGACACGGGCATGAAGATGGATGAGGGGGAATGATGGAGGGAGAAGATGCAACCCGTTTGATCCGGGGAGTTGCGGCACCCAAACTTTATGTTGCAAACTCGGGGAGTGACGGGTAAGCGGGTCATGTCCGGGACGACTCCGCGGAGTCTCGGGCTTCGTATTTAAATGAAAGTGGACTCGAGGCGTCCAGGCCTTGGACAACCAGGAAAGGAAAGGCGGCCTTTGAGCTGAGGATGCTGCGGGGAAAGGGACACTAAGACGTTTTCTGTTGCGGGGTGGCCGTGGAGTTGTGGCATGTCTTGACTCGGGCCCAGGAAGCCTGATGGGGTAACGCCTGTGATGTGTGATGTTGGTGATGTCGATGTGTCAGGATATGAAAGTTGTACCTTGTTAGTGGTATCATACGCTGGATTCAAGTAATTCTGCCAATTCGATATTTTATCTGAATTTTGGAAAATACTGTTACCCTACTCATTTTTTCATAATAGCTCTTAATCTTTTGTCCAAAGCCCAAGGTCAGTCTCATTGTAGGTGTCACGCTTGGTCGCTGCCGCATCGCAGGTGGGCTCCGGTTCGGAGGCGCCGGAGCCCCGGAGGTTCCGGGTCGGTGCCGAGGCCCTGCCGGTCTCCGTAGATAGTCACATACGTATTGATATGGTCTTGAAATGTGGCGTTCTTTTGTTTCACATCGTCTCAGACACTTTTTGCTTTAATCAACATCCTCAGATAGACCAAATCCATGAGTAGTGCAGATAACAGGGATGAGAGGTAGCGTTACAGTCACAGTGTGCGCAAATGCCACCCTAGGGTTGTTGCGCATTTCCCTTTCCACAAGCCGTCAATTAAACCCGCCATCTTTAATTGTGCACTTCCTGAGTTGCCGTTGATACGGAAACAAATTGCTATTCGCACACAAGATTCAGGTGACGGTAATCGTCCCATCTTAAGCCTCTACTTCTACCTACCTAAAGGTATGCTAAGGAATACTGTGACCAACTAATAACACATGGCAACAGCTTATAAACCCAGCTATGACTGAATTACTTAAAACAGTCACCTCTGTAATCTTCTGGAGAAGCATGCAACTCTGAGCTAATCCCCACTGGCTGTATTTCCGATGGCTGCTGCTACGGTCGCTGCCACTGAGCCGAGGTAACTGGCAGAGGTTGTGGCAGTGGGAACAGTCGTTAGTGGGCGTCAGTCCCTGTAAGCTGTGCGGCTACAGGGGACTATGCGCTATAATTCAGGCCAAACGCCTCTGCGTGCGAATAGCAACACGAAGTGTTCAGTGTGCATCCAAACTGGAACAGGCATGAGAAAAATGTTTTGGATTCTCCTACATGATCCAAAGGAGATTGGCGCTAGATACGTGAATTTAGTCAAGTCGTGACTCTAACAACTTGTCTTGTCTCTTCCTTTCTCTGCGCCTAGTGGCCTGACAGTACGAGGCAGTTGTCAATATGCTCCTCTAGCGTAATCTCGGCTTCAACTGTCATCGTCAATGTAACATGAATTGGTCTAATTGGGCAGGTTAGCTGCATTCTATAGATACACTAAATGCATGGGTGCAATCACCCATATGAGACTGGTGTTAATTGGTTGCGGCTCCTTCGTCGACTCACATAGGTTCCAAGTAGAGACCAGACCTGAATGCACGCTTAACACACGCGTGCAGTCGATTCACGGTAACTTAGTTGTTCAAGAATACGTGAGTCATGTCAATATCGCTGCCAAGACCAACGTCTTACATGTTTCGCTCCCATGTGTAGACGACAGTGGGAATATGGTACGTAAGTTAATGCCTCCATCTTACTCGAATTCCATCCTGGCCGTCATCCCCAATTGATCAATCCTGTTCTAAACCATTGACTCAGTAAGAGTTTTATTAAATTTTGAGCCGGGATCTTCTTCACTCTGTCTCAGAAGCTCAGCCATCAATCTATCCGAGCCTGTTAGTCTGTTGACTCCGAGCTTATGCCTCTTAAGGGACAGATCACACGAGAAGTCCTTCATTTACTGTGATCTTTATATTATCTTTCTATACGCCTGTAGATTACATCATCGAGTACCCTAATCCTCTTCTTCTAGATCAAAGCTGTCGAGGTCAAATTCAGAATCGATTGGTGAGCTGCCGGTCGACGGCTTATAATCCTCATCATACATCGGCTCAATTGCCTCCAAGTAGTGACCTCGATCATGCATGTCAGAACTGATGTCGCAGCATTTATTGCAGAGCGAAAAGTCGCGAGTGCACTCCAGACACTTCCACTGTATACCTATGATACCCTGGATTAACACTGATTGTTAGCATCGGCGTTTCGTCGGTAGAAGGTGATACTGACCACGAGACAGCTGCTACAAAAGTCTGTCTTCTCATGACCACACTTGCTCTTGTGGAAGAATTCGTCCCAATTCTCCTCCTGACCATTCGAGTTGACCATTGTGTGCTCCTTGGGCTCAAGTCTAGCTTTTAAGGACTCAGGCCGACCCGCAAAGTTGGCCAACTTCAACGCCGACCACTCATCCTGCTTGCTGAGAGCGCGGCCTCGAACCCACACGTCGGCGTTTCGCTCTACTAGCTGCTTGACGGTGTTGTCGGAACCTGAGCGCGCTGCCCACATCAGCGGAGTCCAGTTGTCGAGGTCCAACACGTTGACGTCCATTTGGAACTTTTCCAAGAGGTAGCGGGTGCAGGAACTGCCTGGAGCGGATGCCGCAAAGTGAATCGGCATGCGGCCAAAACCGTCCTCGACATTAATTTCCGCTCCGGCCTCAACTAAGGCTCTGATGGCCTCGTCAGAGTATGATCTACACGCGAGGTGCACGGCGCGGCGCTGTTGACTGTCGACAGAATTCAACGGAGCCTTGCGCCGAATAAGAAACTTGAGTATCTTGACCTTTGTTGGGTCGGCAAAAGCCATGTGAGCAGCTCGAATAATCGGATACCCGAACTCGCCACCCAGCTTCTCAATTGGCACCTTCGCTTCGTCAACGAGATATCGCACCAGATCCTCGGCTCTCCACGAGGATCGGACGCCTACCGCGGTATACAGTAGCGATTCACCATACTCACGATGGACCGACTCGAGATCGGCGCCCGACTCGACAAGCAACTTGACGAGACTCAAGTAGCCCATTCTAACGGCAATATGGAGAATGCTTCCAAAACCGGGACCAAGCACGTTGACGTCGGCACCTTGCTCGATGAGGTACTTGGCAACACCGTCATTGCGTGCCCAGACGGCCATAGCGAGGGGAGTGTGTCCTTCTTCATCCTGGACATTCAAAGGCGTATTAGCCTCGACCATGATTCGGACTGTGGATGGGACTGTTCTCCAGCGTATTTTATGAAGCCAGGTCTGGCCTCTTTTGTCGACTTGATCAACAGCTGCCTTGTACCGTTTAGACAATAGCAATTTGAGGATTTCATCAGCGCCGCCCGAGTCTCCTGCCTCATCGAGTAGGATATCAACAGCGTTCTGGCCGTTCTTGTTCCTGAAATTTGGGCTGGCACCAGCTTCCAGAAGGAGTTTGACGCATTTAATCGCTTTGTACATGCAGGCCAGCTGTAAAGGCGTGCACCCGATCTCCTTTCGGGTCCTCCTATCGTCACCAAGGGCAAACTCCAGGTCGGGCTTGGGATCGCTTCCAAGCAGTACTTTGACAGACTCCGAGGACTCGCCATTACCTGCAGCCATGTGCAGCGCCGTTCCGAAGATGCTGTGGGAATCTATAGGGACGGCCCTTTTCAGTAGCTCCGCAATCATACCTGGGTCTTTGTGACCGGCGTGAAGGGAGCCCATTCCACCAAATCCAGTCCACATGGAGTCGGCACCATTATTCAGTAAATGCTTTGCCACTTCAGTGCGATTTCCGTACAGAGCGCCGAACAATGGTGGGGCTGAGACGTCTCCTGTGTAGTTGACGTCAGCCTTGTTCTCCAAGAGAAGCTCCACCATCTGCAGGTTCCCTTCGAAGCAAGCCCTTGAAAGCGGCGTCTTGCAGATCCCATCAGTATTTTCTTCAACAAAGTTAACCTTGGCGCCGTGTTCGATCAGGAGTGATACAAGCTGGGTGTTGCCTGTTCTTATGGCGCAGATTAAGAGCGTGGGTCTGCCGTCAGGAATCACATCCATGTCTGGCTTGGGGTCGTGATCGAGCAACAATCGAGCCACATCCAAATGGTTTTCACAAACGGCGTTGAAAAGTGCAGTCCCGCTGGCACACTCGACATTTGGATCCGCCTTGTGATGAAGCAAGACACGGACACACTCCAGAAAGCCTTCGTGGGCTGCAACGACAAGCGGCGGTCTGCGATACATGAGGGCATCTTTATCCTGCTCGCCGGTCTCGAAATCGGCACCAGACTTGATCAGGAAGTCAACCACCTTGTACCGGCCCTTGCCGACTGCCAATTGTACTAATCCTCGGCCATCGCGGTATCTTGTATCAATACTTGCACCCCGTTGTAGAAGGAGCTCGATTAAGCGCATGTCTCCTCTCATGACAGCGTTTGAAATTGGGCCGCAACCTCTATTGTCCGTAAGGTTCAAGTCTGGTTTGGACTCTGAGTTTAACAGAGCCTCCATTGTAGAGAACTGGTTTCGCCATGTCGCAATACCTGCTGGAGAGGCTCCCCAGTAACTGCTAAGCTCATTAATGTTGAAGCCAGACAACAGAATGGCTGCAATGAGGCCATCCTGTCCGGCAGAAGCAGCTCGAGACATGACTTGCTCAGACCACTGGAATGTTGCAAGGTTCGGTATCTTGTCAATAAGCATGTTCAAGACGTCGGCGTTGTCTTGCGCAGCTGCCCAGAGTAAAGCGGTTTGAAGCTCCTCTTCATCTACTCGGACTCGGTTCAATAGTTTCTGGACCATTTCCTTGTTGCCTGCCCGAACACACTCCGTGATGGCCAACCAGCAGTCTTTCTCAAACCAAGGCTGGTCATTTTCGGACTTAGCCTTGTCGTCGACCAAGTCTTCTAGCCCCAGCATGGCAAAGACTGGGAGTGTTGAGATGTAGTGACGTTGTATCCGGGTGAATGGATTGGAAAAGAGCCAGAAACAGACCTCCCAGGCAGCTCGGGCCTTCTTGGAAGCAAATAGATCATGAACAAGCTGAATAGGCTTGAACTGCCCGCTAGCCTTGCAGTGTTGAGGCCAAAATCGAACGGCATACTCGGCTAGAGAGGTTCTGGGGTGCGAAATAACTATCGCATCCAATGACGTCTCCCATGGGCCTCCCTCGAGATTCTCCGAAGAAAACTCGTCAAGCGCCTCTTGTGTACTTTTTAGTTGCAAGTAACGCAAGCACATCTCTGCCAGAATACTGTTGACTTTGGCCGCCCGCTCCTCCGCGCTCCCCTCCACGCCTATTTCGGGCACCTGGTAGAACGAAGGGTGGCTGAATTTGACATTGCAGTCCTTGACAGTGATGATTCCACACAGCGCCTCTTCTATTTCGGTCATCGTGCCTTCTGTGTCGACGTCGTCCAAGCAATGTTCTTTGTTGGGAAACTCGTAGACGGTGAGTGCTTCAACAAGAGAATCAGGCGACCATAGTTCTGAAGCGTGCTTAACCCAGTTGAAGACGTTTGCAACTCTTTCTTCGAGTCGTGGTGACAAAGAGGAGATGAAGACCTGGACGATATTCTCTGCCGTGAGGGGGAATAGTTTTTCGATGATGCCCGTAAGTTCAGCATTTGGCTTGCCTCGATGGTTTTTTCCAAGCCAATTCAAAATGATATGACCCAGAAATGGTGTGTCGTTGCATTCCTTGAATAGCTTCCGGAGCTGGGGTCGGAAATCCTTATAGATCGGCCGATTTCCCATCAAGCTAGCCACGCCCAACTGGAGTTCTTCGGCCAACCTATCGCCTAACCCACCAACCTCGGGACAATCATTGAGATTGACCCGTGCTTCATCGGGAAAAGATTGAACGGCCAGGCCGCCTGGGGTTGAAGTTGATAGAATCATGCGATATGTTTGGTCGCTGTAGCCCTGTTCCTCCAGAACACGCTCAAGAAACCATCGCCGCTGATCTTCCGGGCATTGGTCGAAGCAGCCAATGAATATGGTGAGGCGAAGAACACTTGTGGAAAAGAATCTGAGTGCTGAATATAGATGGTATAGGTCTTTGAGTGACCACGATCGTGTGATATTCAAGAAACCCAGCTCTTCGGGTATATAACGACCGAGGACGGTCCAGAAGTGCCCAGAGATGACGTTGATCAAGTACGTCAACATTGATGAAAGATCGCCGTATCGGGAATCCCACTGATCAAACTCAAAGTATATCACAGTGTTTTCAGGCTTCCCACTCCCGTCACGAATAGCGAGATTGGCGTCGTAATCGACATAGAAGAGACGGGACACCTCCGAGATGTCAATCAGAGAGTTCCCATCGCCATAGAGATGCAAGAGTCTTGGCCCCGTGCCCGTTTGGTCAAATCTGGTGTATGCCTCTTGTGTGTGAATCCATTTTACAATGGGAGGCTTTGGTAGCACTGGATCGTAGGGGACACCCAAAGCCCGAGTTGGAGGTGCGAGGGAGAGGAGATGTGCTTGGAGGTGGATGGAACGAGAGTTGACTTCGATAACTAATATCTCGTTCATGGTCAGACAATCCTCTCACTTTTCGTGCTCGATAGTTCAGAACTTACTGCACCCCGGGACATTGAACATTCCAGACACGGCCAAGTTCCAACCGCTATCTGCGTCGCCTTGAACGAGCTTCACATGGTCGATATCTGCACACGGAAATCTTCCAATTGCTTCAAATGAATGCCCAGTCGAGTGTGCGTATCGCGGGAATGAAGTCACCGGGTCTTGTAGATTCTCTTGTTTCGTGGGGTCTGTGGCAACAGCTCCAAATGTGCCATCGCCGATGGACCTTTGACCGAGGATATCACCAACACTGTGTGTGAAGATGTTGAAACTGGAAGCACGATCCAAAATCTTCGTTCCCAGAAACCTCTGGTTGATCATGTTGACCTGAGTTGCGAGGTTTGTGACCTTGGGTAACACTCGATACTTGATCTCGGGGCCAGGGAGGAGAATAAGCTTGTGTATTTGATCCTCGAGGTCGCCAGTGGATTGGAATCGGTGAGGCGTGCCCAAGAAGATCTAATAATGTAATTAACGGGTGTTGAGGCAGGAGAGATGTGATACTCACGAGCCCCGTGGTAAGAATAGCTATCTTCCCATACTTGGCAGGGTTGTTGATAGCTATGGAAAGAGCCTATCACGTTAGCCAATATCGCTCCAACCGTCATTGCGCAGTACCTCTTTCACGATTGTTCCTCCAAGATCATGGCAAATCCAAATGATGGGACGGTCGACTTCAGTCTGCAAGAGGTAATTAACACGGCGCATTCCAGTGAAATAAGGAAGCCTACCTCCTCAAGCTCTTTGCGAATTTCGGCGTATTCCGTGACCAGCCTTTCTGCATGTGCCCTGATGCCGTTCGGTTGGTAGAGTAATGATTCTTGATCAACCTCGTATGAATAATCGAGCTGTCTGCCCGGCAGGCTTTCGAATAGCTTTTGTCTCACCCACCAGCTGCCATCTGGGGCAATCCAGGCCGTCTTGTAATCGTCGCGAATACCATGAACGGTGATGATACTGTAGATCTGTGAGCCCGCTGTTCTACAGCCAAATTGAACCATCATCTTCATACTCATAATCATCGTATGCTGAACCATACCAGCCTAAACCAAGGGTACAATGGAGGCCAAGCTCTCGTTGCCCAATTTTTTGGGGCTGCCGAATTGTTGATAAATCTTTCGCGAATATATCATCTGTTGTTGTAGTGTGGACACTGCCTGAATCATCGTCGTCGTCTTCCTTAGTATCGGGCAGTTTTGAGCCAACGTTCAACGCTGGCGTTCCTGGCTCCATCTCCGACCCTAGAGGTGAGGCCTGATGCGTGATTGCCTCAGAGTCTGCGATTTTGTTTAGATAGTCATCAAAACGCAGTCTCAGTTCTTGTCGAGGGAGTTGATCGGAATGAATATCCGGTTGAAGAGTCCCAACTTTCCCTGAAGCGCTGGCATTGAAGCCTGGAATGCGGAGACAATCTGAAATGGCAAATTTAGCCGACTTAGCCTCAGACCCGAATGATTTCGTAGTTTTGATTGGCGTCGTGTTGGTTGTCATACGACACCCCTGTGTTCCGTGTCACTGAGCAGGCGAAGATATGCTGTCTGACCTATTCGGCTGCACTGTGAGCCATTTAATTTGCACACTCTATTGGACGGTTGTCAACTCATTTCCGCCTCGTGATTCAACCTATTTTTAGCTGTCCGCTGAAGGCCGAAACCGGGTCGAGGTACAGGCAAAAGGGGGGGGGGGGGGGGGGGGGGGGGGGGGGGTTGGGACGAGACTCGAGGTCGGGTCGAGACTCACCTTGAAGAAGGTAGTGAAGAATAGAAGGGAAAAAAGGATCAAGGTCGGAGGCAGGAGAAGACTATATACCCTGTTGACAGCGAGTCAAGCCCAGGATTCGGCCAGCTGGGCTTCCGGGTATGATTCACGGCGGAATTGGTAGCATCTATTCACTACGCAGAGAGAGAGGGTTTAGAGAAGGACTTGGGGTGATCTCGCCTCGAGATAGAATAGACCTATGGTGAAAGTAGGCATGAGTCGACTGAGGAGCTGCTTTTGGTGTGAAGGCGCCTGAATTTTCCCAGAGCAGAGAGGTTTATCTGCTAGAGATAGAAGATGTCAACTCAGTATCGGCTAGATCTATACATTTCCTACAGTAGATACTGTTCATAATCTAGATTCCCAGTACAGTTCAAAGAGAGTAAGAATAAGAACTAGGTAATCTGTCAGGTGACTATTAGAATAACGCTAGGTTGTAGCACATGGTGAGTGCCGAGCAGAATCTTCCTTGGCCGACGGATCATCTCTGAGACTGCGATTCAGTGGTTGTCAAAGAATGTCAATATCAATTCCTATGAAGAAACAGCAGAGTATCATCCCAAAATGAGCAGTGATGTTACTACTTCCATGTCTTCTGACCATTTTTTATGAGAGTTCTGAACGTAACATCGCAAAGATCGTTCGGATCAACGCTTCCCAACTCTTCGTCACCATACTTAACATTCTTGTTCGGACGAGTCCCTTTGTCTTCAGGGTCTGGCTGGAAAACAATAGCGTCGGCCTTGGGAATCTTTTTGAAAAGGCGCTGGAAGGAGGTTTTAAGATCCGTCTTGCACGTAAAATCCAGTTTGCAAAAGAACTTTTCCTCGTCGTTTCTCGAGACAAGCAATGCAACCTTCAGTGAGGCAGGAATCCCAGCTGGCTGTGACTCGTTCTCAGAGAGTGCCCATGTCGCGATGCGGTTGGGGGGCTTGTTGTCGACAAGACGCTTTCCGCCGCTCAGCGTAATAGCATCTGAAGTGGCTGAAGAGACCGTCTTCTCCCACTTGCCCGTCAAACTGAGATTTGCAATTTGCTCAACCCCGATGGTGGCTTCTCCTCCCTTGGTGACAGATTCCTCTTGGGTTGCCGGCATCAGGCTGTACACATCGGCAAAGGAGATTTTCTCAATCTCAACCTCTCCATCGTCCGAGCCGGCCTCAAAAGTAAGCGTGATGGTGGCTTCGGAAATCCGACGCGAGCCCTTCGGTTGGAATTGCCATTGCATCACTATCAGGGTCGCGTAGAAGTCGCTATCGGCAGACATGGCCCCGTGGACCACCTTTTCGAGGTTGCAGGTGATATCTATGGCACCTGTACGCTGGAGGGCTTCAGCTCGATGGTATTGATCTGCTGCAACGTTGAAGACATGGAAGGCACTTTCTTCGTCCATCCCAGCCTCGTACATTCCAATATTGGTCTCTTCGGCATCACCTTGGCGTCCGAATAGGTCCTGGTCTCCGAATAGGTCGTGGTCGAGTTCGGACATTTTCGATCAAGAGGGCACTTTCAAGCGGTGTAATACGAGGTGAAAAGTGTCGCGGCCGCGATGCCAGGAGTACCATGGTAGATATGACTGCCACCTGTCACACCACGAACGGGGATTTCCAGGGGCTGAACAAGATCCATGTCGAAAAGGTTTCAGGGAGTAACACCTGTATAACACAGGTTCGCCTTTCGGCCCGAGTGGAGTACCTGCATGTAAGAATAGCCGAAATGAGCGGCTCTGCCTCATTTGAAGCTCTTGTCCAAGTTCTCTAGATCTTACCACTCAGACTTGCATCAGCAGTAAGACAGAAATCAACCCACACCAGATGGAACCCGACTCAGAACTCGACTCTGACCGTGGGTTAGATGACACCTTCCCCTTCGACCATGAGGTGCTCGAAGATGACAACTACGTCCACGCACAACGGGAGGAAACTCTAGAGGAGGGTTTAGAGAAGGCACGTGGAGTCATAAAGAAGAAGAGAAGATTCATCACTGAGGACGACGTTGAAGAGTTCTTGGATGAATTCCACGAAGTTGCTGGCAGGTCATCGTCCAAAGCTGTGGGCAACCTGCTCCACGTCTTGGTCGAGGTAGTCAAGCATAACGACGTCGAGCCGAATGGCGTAGAACTTCTCGTTCGGCAATTGGTCAAGAGATTCCCAGATCTGCTCAGGTACACGGACAATCATGGGCAGAATCCCATTTTCATGGCCATCAAAAACCTCCAGGATGAACTCATCAACTACATGATCTCTGCTTGTGTCGAGGACAAAGGAGACGAAACGGGTGCGATATGTCTCCGGGACGCACTGAGCATGAAACAAGGTGGCAAAACATGTCTCCATGCCGCTCTCCGCGAGAAAGTCAAAGCGAGAACAATCAGTATGCTGTTTGAAAACGCCCCGGATGTGGCCTTGGAGGTTCAAGATGAACACCAAAAGACTCCGATGCATCATGCCGTGGCGTTTTCGAAATGCACAGATACCAGGACAGAGCTTATCCAATTTCTTATTCAGAGAGATTTGAGCGCGAGATCAACCAAGGGGAGATCGGAGAAGACTTTTCTTGACCTGCTCGATCATAAAGGCTCCTCAGTGTTTCGAGAACATCAGAAGACGAGGATAAACACCACTTCGCGGTGGGAGAAAGAAAACCAACTCGCCGAAGGCAACAAACGAGATCAAGTCGATCTTTCGAAAACGGGTGACAGACCTACTACTAAGGATCCCGGATCTATGGGGAGCACAGGAGACTTGAATTCCGCTGCATCAACCGAGGTTGCAGCAGACCCCATTGCAGTGAGAAATGGCTGTGGTGGCGATGGACTCAACGGGCCAGGCGAACGTCAAAGGATGCACCCGCAGAAGAAGAATAAGCAGAGCGCGAAGCTGGAGGAGGAGAAGAAAGACGAGGAGCGCGGGAGGCCGTCGGAATATGACAAGCATCTCAACGGGGGATCCATCGTTTGGCCAGACTTAAGCCGGAATACGTCCTTTCGAATCCCTTCACCCGATTCAAATATTTCAGACCGAACAAGCAATAAAACCCGGTATATGCCATCTCGGTTCCCTTCACCCGATTCAAACACTGCAGTCCGAGCAAGCTATGAAGTCTCGTATCTGCCACCTCGGATCCCTTCACCCCATTCAAACACTGCAGTCCGAACGATCAATAAAACCCCGGTCGTGGAGCCAACGCCTAACAGTGGGATTAAACGCAGAAGCACGGCGCGATTAGACAACAAACCAGACCAAGAGAAGGAGAAGCAACCAACAGAACCGGAGCAAACTAATCGAAGCAAAGCCATGGCTAACTACATCAAGAATTCGAACAAGATCCTGGAGTCTCTCAAGTTGCACTACATGAGAACAAGAAACGCCGAGATGGTAATCTCTTTCTTGTACGGTACTAACATGGAGGGTGAGTCGATATGAAGTTGATCCAACTCGTACTGACAGACTTCAGACATCCAGATTAGCTTTGACTATGATTGTCTACCTCGCGAGATGATATGGAAGGATTTTATCCAGAGGTTCGGGGCAGACGCCAACTCCAAACTCCAATTCGACCCCGTGCTGCAGTACGTGACGTTTCCACGTGTTGAAGTTCGATCAAAGGGTCGCCTGGCGGACCGCAAGCAGAGGGCCGACTTCGAGTTTGGGAAACAACAACATGGAGCCAACGGCCGTAAGGATATGAAGTACTTTCTCGATTGGTTGTATGACAAGGGTGTACGTCACATCATCAGGTTGTCTGTTGACGACTCCGGGGAGTCTGGTCAAAAGGTCCATAGCGACCAAGCTATACAAGAGTCTCTCGAGCGATTTGTCGTCGAGCATCTCGATTGGCGGAAGACAGACTTGGATCCGGGGACAATCCTTCACATCAGCAGCAAGGTCTGTACGAGTGAGTCTGTCAGCTCTGAGGACCCAAAGCAGACCGAGTCAGGCCCGGATCGGCAGTTGACGAAACTCTCATTGATGTGGAGTGGAAGCAATGCTGCACTTCGAGCTTGGAGCGAGCCTGATGCCTTGCCGCTGCTACCTCAACTTCGAAAGGTACAAATCATTCAGCCTCCTGCCTACAAGGTATGTGATTTATACCCATTTTCATTGCTCGCGCTAACAGTGAAAGATGTACGAGAGCCCGCAGTGGATCAGGCAGAAGATTAGGGATTTCGAGACCAGACTAAACGACAGCCGAAAGACTATCCAGGCCGAAGCACTAGCAGCCTCGAGAAACAAAAGTGTCTCTGACAATAATTCAGCATTTGGCCATGTTGAGGTCACCGCTATCGACTCAGGCACGTATGAGGAGCGCACGGTGACATCTGGCGACGTACCTCACCTATCTACTTCGAGTTCTAGCCAGGGCGTCAACGCGCATCAGTGGTTAAAGTCGACCGCTAAATTTGCTGGCGTAATGAATGACTTCTGGAAGAGCACTGTCGAGGAGTTTCTTCAATCGGAACAAAAGCAGGACACACCGGAGCGGGTTCAGGATGATGTGGTTGTGGCATTGATCGACGACGGTGTCGACATGTTCGATACAGCTTTATCAAATCAAATCCTCGAGGGCAAGAGTTTTGACTTTCACGATGAAAAGGTCCGTCCGCCGTTCTCGTCGGCAAAGGGCCATGGTACAGTCATGGCGAGTATGATCCTACGCGTTTGCCCTATGGCCAAGGTCTACCCGATACGACTGAAGACGTACGACAATGCGAACGGGAAGAATAACATCGATGCAAATTACGCAGCACAGGTACGCATCTACCAGTTTCTACGAGGTAACACAATCTAACCATGAGACTACCCCAGGCTATCCAAGCGGCTCTCGACAAGAAGGCTACAATAATTTCCATGTCGTGGACACTCCCAATTGCAAGGGGCAAGGACGAGTCAAAAGATAAATGTCAGTCTCCCAAGTGGTTTGACGAGGTCCAGCCTTCATCTGAAGACCATTAAAATAAAGTGAATGTGTTGGATTGACTTCTGTACTGACGTCTTTATAGTGCATACCGTCCTACAAACGGCCGTCAAAAACAACGTCCTAATGTTTTGCTCCGCACCTGACGAAGGCAAGTTCACTGAGCTTGACTATCCCAGCGGCCCATGGCGGGATCGCTTTTTCCGTATCGGCGCCGCGCGTGCTGACGGCACCGTCTTTGGATGGACTCCTGAAGACGGAATCACGTACGTCTTTCCCGGCGTCGACGTGATACTTGACCAGGTAAAGGGCGTCTCTTCAACGACAGGCTTGGGTAAAAATGTCACGGATCGCGTCAATGACTTCAAGTACGAGACCGGCTCGAGTGTCGCTACGGCGCTGGCGGCTGGCCTTGCTGCCATGATCATATATTGCATCAAGACGAGTATCCTTGCTGTCAAGACGGCGAACCAGAAAGCTGTCCTCAACCCGATTCCGGATGATCGCGCGGTCCTGGTTGCGAAACCCGATGCTATGAAGCGGGCTTTTGCAAGCTTGGGAAAGCTTACGCCGAACCGCTTCATCCAAGTTTGGGAGGAGTTGGACAAGGTCAGCGAGATTTTGGAGACTAGGCAGTTGCGAGGTTCAGACCCAGAAGTGAACCTCAAATGCACTCAGAGGTTCATGGAGTTTGGACTCAAGCTTGCGAGTTCAGTTGAGCAGTGATATCAAAGAATTTTATTTTATTTTTATGATGAACGACTGTTTAGGACTCAAGCTGAGAAACTGAGTGGGATCTAATGAAGAAAGCGGGGGCTGAGACATGTTGCTCACGTTGATGTTTGGAAGGAGAAAAGACTCAAGACCCAACAAGTTGTCAGACGGAGATATGGACCACAATAACGCTACCGGTAAGAGGAGTGATCATTCCCTTTTGCCGTAGCGGGATTGCGACACAAGTTAGATGTCTTTCTCATGAAATTCGTGTAACTAAAAACCCACTTCATCTAAGCCTTAAGAATTAGGTCCGCACCAGTGAGATGAAAATAGTAGACGTTTCGTCACCGTTGAACCAGAATAAGAAGAAGTTGTTCTACCCTTTTATCGTGCATTGGCAAAAACTCCTACCGTGAAGTCTCAATAAATCGGCCAAGCCTAGCGCGACATTACACCACCAGCTACCCGAACCTATTGGATGAAAGCTCGATTGGATCCATTGTTAAGCCTAATCAAGTTACAAGATCTACCGAAATACGGCGCTAGACTTAGCCAATTCGTTGAGACTTTGGGATACACTCAATGTAACTTACCCTAGAGCCAAACACTGTTACCAACAAAGCTACTCAATTGAGCGGTCGGCAACTTTTGCCCTTGGTTGTCAAGTTGATGAAACCTTGTTCCATCTTCCAGGGTATTGTCCGTTGATCAGAGCTAGACTGAGAGTTAGACTGGAGAGCTGGACTGGAAAGCTGGACTGGAAAGCTGGACTGGGGAGGCCTTGGCTGGGGTAGATCTGGGGGAATTTCTCCACTGAATGTGGACACGCGGTTTGGTGGTGAGGACGCGCGTCATGTCAGAAGACGGATTGGAGAGGCGAAGCTCTCTTGTGCTTTGAATTCAACCTCCATGGCCAATAATATTAACCCGCGACGAAGGAGAGAGAAGGCGATTCCGTACGGCTATTCGGACCGGGCAGAAACTAGACTCGTCCTGTACGCGGAAGCAGCGTATAGAAATGAAATCTAACCAAGTTAGGGCAGGACTATCAATCTATACGCGTACGTATATGACGGCCAATCAAAACCCCAGTTTCCTCTCCCATGGCTGTCGTACTTTGCCCTGGTATCAGAGCAAATCCGAGAGACTTTTTGTACTTGCAAGGACCCGAAAACCCGAAAGGGAAAAGAGCGAGGCGCATGCGAATAATGTCGTATTCTACAGGCCACTTTTGTCCTTCAATTGATGGCGCATTTTTCGTAGCCGTATTTGAGACAGTATCGCCAGATCGTATCCGAGTCACGTCCCCTTCCGCGTACGGACCTGATGAACATAAAGACGGCCGTTGCCCGCTCCTGAATGCATGGAGTGCTTGGCAGTCAAACACACTCGAATATCTCTGTTTCATTTCGACGTCTCCCATTCCCCAGCTCTACATCTCCGAGAAGCCATGCCGACCCTCGAGACCTACAATGGCTACCCGCTATGGCGGTACATTCCGTCTTTGCCGGCTGCCATTCTATTTACCGTCATTTTCGGCATCTTGATGGCAGCGCACTGCTGGAAGCTCTTCCGACACAGGATGTGGTTCTGCATTCCGTTTGCAGTCGGAGGGTTGTGTGAGTACTCTAATCCCCTGCGCGCGAACGATGCTAACAATGAATTAGTCGAAGTTATAGGCTACATCGGTCGAGCAGCGGCGTACAACTCCACCGGCGTCCTCATTCCCTACATCTTGCAGTCGATCTTCCTCCTACTCGCCCCGATTCTCTTTGCCGCGACCCTCTATATGACACTCAGCCGAGTCATTAGTGCCGTTCACGGCGAAGCTTGCTCGATGATTGCCCCTCGATGGCTTACTCGCATCTTCGTCTTCGGCGACGCCTTCAGCTTTCTGATCCAGTCCAGTGGTGCTGGCCTTCGCGTCAGGGCTGGAAGCGGGGACAGCAACAGCAACCCCAACCTGGGGTCGAACATCATTGTCGGCGGCTTGATCTTCCAGATCCTCGTCTTTGCCGTCTACGTCCTCACGGCCGTGCGGTTTCAGATCAACTTCAAGCGGCACGAGGCGTCAAAGAACGTGGTGGATCTGCCGTGGCAGGGATTGCTCAACATGCTCTACGTCACGTCTGCATTCATCATGATCCGAAATATTTTCAGGGTGGCAGAGTATTCCATGGGCAGTGATGGGTATTTGCTCGGCCATGAGTGGGGAGTGTACGTTTTTGATGCGTCGCTAATGACCTTTACCATGACGTGGTTTTTCCTGCGATACCCGAGCCAGCTGGTGAGGAGGGAGAACTCGGAGGCTGGAATTGAGATGGCTACTACGGAGAGCGCTTAGGGGGAGGAGCAGTGGTTTCCATTCGAGTAAGGGAATTACTCAGTTGTCGCTTCACCTCGTTCGAAGCGATATATTATTCAGCGACATTTGGGCTTCTATGGGAGTTACTGTCGCATTTACCTATTTGCTGCCCGGCTCCTGCAACGTCATTTCCACTCATGACAAGTGGAAATGGGATCGACGATGAGAAGCTAGCCGGGGAGAGAAATAGCATAACCAGGGCGTTTTAGGCGATTACAAGAAGTAGCAAGCAGATGTTTTGGATAAGTAGTTTCAAACGATGGAATTTATTCTTGATATTAGTCCCATTCACTAGCAGGGTTGCAATATCGGTGCTCTGCTGGAATTGTATCCGGATCCGGCTTGTGGAATGGTTCAATTCGGCTACTGCTCCGCTTGCGCAGTAATTAGCAGTACCAGTTAAGCCCACGTACAAGGTGCATAAAAACTTCGGTGCTAAGAGCGAATTCAGTCCCAAGCCTGCTTTAATAGCTCATTTGCAGAACTCTTCCCTCTTATGCTCGCAGGCTCACAGAATCTGGTCCCTGGCCATCTTCACAGTAGCATTAGCAGCGAATCCAAAGCCGGGAATTCGTAATATCGAGTCTAACCCTACGAGGCAATTTTTACCAGTGGCGTCTTCTAGGCCACGAGGCGTCGGCTGTTATCGCGAACACAGCTTCCCCGCTCATTCACCTGCAGAAGGCCACACTGTTCTTCCAACCAAACCTGTGCTGCTTAACCATTACTAATTGAAGGCCTTGGAATGGGCCAATGGGCTTGCAACGACTTCAGCTGAAGACCAAATGGGGGCAATGAAATGCAAGCGTGCAGTTTAGCACTCATCGTCTGCTTCGCTTCCTTATCGCATGGCGATCGTAGCGCTTCGGCTGTTATCTGTTGATCAGTCGGGGTAGTTTAGATCTTGTCCAGCACCCGATACGAAGCTCTTGGTGTTTGTATAAATCAGACCACTCCCCCATTTGGATAAATTATCTTGTAATCACGTATCTTGCTTCATACGGACATTTTATTACCATCCCTCACACTACCCTATACGCACTCACCAACATGGGACGTCATGACCTCGAGTATCCCAAGGATGCCACCAACACCGTCAAACGATATAATGCCCACGCCGTTTATGCACTCGAGACGATCCATCGAATTGTCAATTCTTGCCAAATTCTGCACGTCTCCTTCAATGTGCCCTCTCAACCATTCCCGGTGACGCTGCCCATGATTGGACAAATGGGTTCCTTTGAGCGACCAAGTGCCGACCTTGGAGATGTTCTTGAGCTTTACCTCCATGGTTATGTTTCCTCTCGCATGATGAACACGTGCAAAAACAACGAAAGCGTCGATGCGGAAAGTGAAGAGTCTCAGGGCATGCCAGTTTGTATCGCCGCCTCTCATGTGGATGGACTGGTCCTCACTCTCACCTCGTATTCGCACAACTACAACTATCGCTCAACCGTCCTGTTTGGATACGCCACTCATGTCAAAGACGAAGCCGAGAAGCTGTATGCCATGGAACTCATCACGAACAGTGTTGTGCCCGACCGTTGGCGCCATACCCGTCTACCACCTACCAAGGCGGAGATTCAGAGCACTGGCATCCTCAAGGTCCGAATTGCCTCGGGCAGCGCCAAAGTCAGCGCTGGTCAGGCCAGTGACGACAAGACCGATATGAGTAACGAGGCCATGCTTGATTCAACATGGACCGGAGTCCTGCCGATCTATCAGACAATGGGGGATCCGGTGCCGAGTCCGTATAACCGGGTTGATGTTCCGGCCCATGTCTCGGACTTTGCGAGTGACTTTAAGGCGGATAATAGCCAGATCTCTCTTGAAGCAGCCAAGGGGGATCGACGTGCTTTGTAAGGAGTAATTCGGCGGAGGGTTTTTGGGCTACAATGAAAGTTTGGGCTGGTAGTTGCCTTGGAGATGAGAGATGATACGACTAACGCTCATGGTAAGAGAAACGCAAGGTATTTAGTGTTTAATTTGTTTAAAGCATCTTCAAATCGTCAGGCCGCATGAAAGGTCTCACTAGCTGCGTTGTATGACAATACTGTAGTAATTTAATGTGAAACACGTTACTCACACTCCATTGCACTGTATACCTATTAATGTAGTCGATGCCCGTATTTCCACAGCGGCATTTGGATTTCAGCCACCCACGCCATCAAGTCGTATTCAAGTAGCATATTACTTGAAAAAATAGTTACCAACGTCGGGTACGAACGCGAGGAAAGAGGAGAGTGGCCACGTCATCAACGGTCCTGTTTTCCGTGATGAGACTGGATGTGTTGGAGTGGGGGACGTGCCGTGACGATAATAGAATTCATGACCAATTGCACACGTGTTGTCACATAGGAATAACCTCTCCCAGTGCGGATATTTTGTTGAGACTGCGAGGTGGAAGTAAAACGGCCTTTTCGTAGAGTACGTGCTACCTTGAGGTTTGCACTGCTTCTAATTTTAAGAATCCAATGTAATTGCGAACCCAATGCAGAGAAAAGGTTGACAGCCCGAGGCACAATAGGAAACGTCAATGCGACTTCTGGTGCATCGCAGGTACGGGGCCCCCGACCTATCGCCACCTACTTCGTAATACATGAACTCTGGGAAATATTATTCCCGACCTGTCATTCTGGACAAAATCGATCTGCTCAGGGGTTG
Source organism: Ilyonectria sp. MPI-CAGE-AT-0026 (assembly GCA_020744155.1). Classification (NCBI taxonomy): domain Eukaryota; kingdom Fungi; phylum Ascomycota; class Sordariomycetes; order Hypocreales; family Nectriaceae; genus Ilyonectria; species Ilyonectria sp. MPI-CAGE-AT-0026. The sequence continues at coordinate 3,137,293 of JAGPNQ010000003.1, forward strand.
GAGCGGATAACCGGCGCGAAAACGGCTGACGGCTGACAGGATGTGGAGATTGAGGCGGTTAAGTGGTCTAGAGAGGTTGAAGTGGTGTATAACCTAACCTCCACACGCCATACTAATGCGAAGTTGGGTCTAATGAGAACTGATGGTGCGCCATTATGTGTGCCACTCATTTCAAATGTAACGGCTGGCTTCAGCTCATGCAGCTTGCTTGAAAACTTGAATGGCTTCAGCTTGCAAAGTTTATCGAATTGTCCCATGGCTATTTAGCAAACCCGGTCGCCGCGTATTCACCCCGGATTCTCCACCGTCTACTGTCACTCTCGCCTCATTGTCTCTCGTTTCCGGTTGCCAACATGCGTTTCCTCGCACTCCTCGCCGCTGCCTTGCCGCTCGTTTATTCCGTGCCGGCAGATTTTCCACCCGCGTTTAATCCTCCTCTCAAATCCGTTGAGGAGCGAGCAGATCTCAAATCTCTTGAGAAGCGAGTAGATCTCAACTCCGTCGAGAAACGAGTAGTTTCCACGGAACGATCCTGCGGCGTTATCGGATACGACCAGCAGAAGCCATCCCCGTTCTGCATCAAGCACTTCAAATGCACTGTGAGCGATTGCCTGGCTCTCTGCCAGAGCAAACCCGAATGCGAGAGCTTTGCCATCGGCAGCAGAGGCTGCTACTTCTACTCAGCAGTTGTGGCTGGCAACTTCCACGCTGATCTCAATTCGCCTTTCGAGTTTTACGACAGGGCATGCGCCTCTGGGAGTGGTCGCATCCGTTTGGAAAACCTGGACGGCTCGCTGTACGGCTACATGTCCAACAACTTCAACCCTTTCGGAGAACGCACGACCGCCACGTTGGCCAACGCGTTAAAAGTCGATTATGAAGCGGTCGAATTCGTTTCTACCCAGTTGAACCTTGATAACGCCAACTCTGCTGCGTATGTTGACCTGACGTATTTATCTGGTATTGTGGGCTTTGGGGCTACCAACTCCGATCTTGGACCGGGTTCATACAAGTAAGTATTTTCTTGCCGACCTTTGTTATAGTGCTAATTCATATATAGTTACGTGACCTTGGGTGCATCAACTGATAGTAAGTGTCCTGTCTACCGCCCTAGTCTTGTACTCATGATTTCCAGCACCACCGGGAGTCAAACCACAAAGCGGTATCGACAATAGCTTCACCAGAGCAACAGGTATCGCGAAAAACGTCGAGTCTGCAATTGTAAGTTTAGTCCATCGGATCGGTAAATCGATAGGGTGATGCTTACTGTCATAGTGGAAACTTGACTTGCAAAATCTCGTCTTAACCCCTCAGTGGGTGAATACTGATATAAGTAAGTTACTTCATATGCCGATGCTTGCACATGAGATTGTTTTACAGGCAGGCTAACAACAATTTACAGCCTCGAATCCTCTCACCGTTGTTTTCACACAAAACACATTGGCAGTAACAGGTGACTTTACTGAATTCACGAATACCTTTGGGACCGCTGTGCAGCTCAAGTTGAGGCTGGAGCTAACCACTTAGTCCAAGCAATGTGTGGTAGACACTCCGGGGTTTATTATAGTTAGGCCACATCTGTTAACCAGGGCTCTGATTACAAAGTAGCTCTGTCGAGACTTCGCAGGGCATGTTTTTTTCTTCTTCAATGCCAGGGCCATATTTCGTCTTGCCTTATTTCATTGCGGTACTGTCGCTGCAGATCTTGTGCTGTTATTCTAGTCACGAACGTGCTCATGAAGAAGCACTGAGTCAAGTGTCGCAAGAGAATGCAACCTTGTCCCACCCCTAGTGCTGCTTATCTTGACTTGATCCTCCTTGCCTTGCATTCGTGATGACCTCTTCTGTGTCTTGGTGGGTGTTGCGCTAAATGCTTCCCCCAACAAGTTAGACGCGACATTCTTGGGTAGAGAGCAAGGTGTTGGCTGGATTTAATGACATTCAATTCCAAGGGCTATGTATTCGAGTTAAGGGCTTCCAGCTGAGTAACAGCAATGTTTCTTCTGATGCAGCTTATGGGAACGATATTTCCTGTAACCGAAAGAACGTAAGATGATTGTTGGGTTATAGTAGGATGTGAATGTTGAACTGGTACATGGATGGCATTCAAGAAGCAATAGATAATATATCGGACCGGGTGAAGTTATCCGGGGATGTCGGTTTAAATTTCTGATTTATTTCTCAATCGCCAAGGCTCGTCAAGGAATCCCAACACAAGTGCATATGACAAGAAATAACTCGCCCTGCTTGTCTGCGAACAATTAATTCTTTTTATTTGTCTTCTCCTCGCTGCCGTGATGCTTGGTGCGGAGATAGGTGGGGTCTCTCGGTAATAACTCCCGCTCCATCCATTTTATGGATTCATCCACTTACCCTTATCTCTACTCCTCACCACTTCCAGCCCCCAATGCCGTCATATCGTATGAAAGCAAAGCGCATTACTCGGGCATGCGACTTCTGTAATCGCCGTGGCCTCAAGTGTAGAGAGGAAACTACAAACACAAATGGAAACGAATCACCATGCCTCACATGCCTCGACTACGGCCAGGAATGTACGCGAAATCGGCAGCCCAAGAAGCGGGGCACGAAACCTCGAGGATCCTTGACTAGAACTGCCCAGGAAAAGACGTTGGATCTCTCGAGCGGACTCGAAGAATTTGCAACTGTCGGTGGTATGTCAGGGTCTCGAGCTTTGAGGAGCCGAAAGATTATCACGGCGCTCCTTGATGTTTACCTCGACACCATTCATCCAATGTGAGGAAAGCAGAATTCTATTAGACTGTTTCTAACACTTTGCAGGTTCCCTTTCTTTTGCGAACGTGAGATTTGGGTCGGTTGGAGAGACGGATCATTCCCTGGCGATGCTTCAGACTACATGAGCCTCATGTGCATGTGTGCGCTGAGTGCCCAACACGTCGGGAACGGCGCTTTATTTACCGAGGATGCCTCAACAGAGCCCGCGACATTTGCTCAGGATTATTTGAATGAGGCAATAGCCCTCGTTCCAGTGGATTTTGAAAGCGCAAGTCTCCTCAATTTAATCCGCTCATACGGATTCCTGGCCCTCCTAGGAGCTCAAAATGGCAACAGCGCCATGCTGAACCAGTACCTGGGCCTGTACCATGGGATTTCGGGACACTTCAACCTTCACGATGAGTCAAGGTGGCCAGGAGAGATTACTACGTGCGAAAAGGAAGTGCGACGGCGTCTGTGGTGGACCATGTACCGACTTGAAGTTCATACCGCCTGTGTTCTCGGGAGCCTGATACGATGTTCCGAGACTCAATGTGACGTGGGTTATCCATCCGGACCTCACCATCCAGCGTTTATACCCGGAAGAGAGGGCCAATTTGAAGACTGGTTTTCTGGTTGGAACTCCACTACAGATCTATATCGCGTGCTCGAGCATGCCGTCTGTAACTTCCGATCAAAGCACCGCAGGCACAATTCCATAGTGCGAGGCTCAAATGATGTCCCTACACGATTTCTTATGGAGAGCCTTGGCAAGATACAAGAACAACTCCAACCTCAATTTGGAGCCGTGTTTTCACCATCATCAGACAACGGTCGAAACCGGTGTGGATTCCAGGCCTGCAACATCTTGTGCACAATCCATCTCGCCCGCATGATCACATCACTTACGGGCGAGGACAGCTCGGCGACGGCGTGCCAAACCGCTCGAGATATGATGGATAATATGAACTCGATTCCTCTCGAGTACATACGCGCTACAGGGTCTCCTCTATTGCAGCAATTAGCCGGCGTAGGCCATATGCTGCTGGTTGTCGCAAAGAAGCAGATGCCATCTCATGAAGAATACTTGATGTTGAGAGACGTATCGAATTCCATCATCGGCTTTCTAACTCGTTTTGGCGAATACAGTAAGCTAGCAGCGGTTGCTCAACACAAACTCTCTGCTCAGTTGAACGACTTTGATAAGCATACGGCTGGGAAGTTGTTGGAGGGCTTACCTGGCGAAGACTGTCCTACGCTTGACAATGATGGCACCAGGTGCTTGGACTTTAACTTGTTCACTTTGGATTATGAGACCGACAATGGTTTATTTGGTGCAAGCCTACTGCGGCCTTTGACTTGGCCAAGCAACTCCAGAAGCCTTGAATAGAAGAAGCGTATAGCACGATCAGTTTCTGCGCATTTTACATTTGCTAAACATGAAATAGTGCACTAGGTGAGAAGTGATCAGCAATCCGACGTGACATGAAGTTGTTTGCCCATGGCAAATGCTATTCACGTCCATCTCCAATTGCATGATGCTTCGCTTCATAAAATACAATTAAATACCCGCATACTATGTACTTCTTGTGCTAGTTCCCTTTTGCTTGTTTGTCCTCCAAGCGTAATATTCTCCCCCCGTCATGATTGGGTACTTCATTGGGTGATCATCACTGATACACGTGGGCACTGGCTCCAAGAGCTTTGTTCTATCAAACCCAAAGAAGAATGGAGCAGAGTACCTCTCATTTCCGCTCAGGTTGATGACTCGATGAATCGTTGAGACAAACAAGTCGTTGGTCTGCCTCATGAAGCAGTCGGCAATGTTGACCACAAGAGATCCAGGGATTGGCTTAGCCTTGACCCATACGCCGGCCTTGCTGAGTACTTCAAGCCCCCCAGAAGAATCCTGTGTAACAATGGTGAAACACTCAACGTCAGTGTGTGCCCCAATGCCATTCTGTTCGTCAATAGAATACTTCTGCTCCGGGTAGCGTAGAATCCGCATGCCAGCTTCAGGCTTTCGAACGTATGGGTCAAAGTAGTTTTCGGGTAGGTGCAGAGCCAGCGCAAATATTCGAGTCAACTGCCGAGATAGGCGCAGTAACTGTGTATGGTATGCGTATAGACCTTTGCGGAATCCTGGGAGGTTAGAAGGCCAAATACTGACAGATGGGTCTGCATCATCCACGGCATCTGGGTCCTCGATGGGATCATATGCCCAATTGAAGGCCTCGCTCAAGTCTACACTCAAGGTAAGTACAAGATAACGCTGCGGAATTGAATCTTACCCTGGCGTTTCCATCCGTTTCGGTTGTAGCATTCCATCGGATGGTACCCAACGTACTCATTTGGGACCAGGCCAGTGAAGACCTCCATCTTTTTCTCTTCCGGCAACGAAAAAAAGCGCTTGGCTTGCGCTATGGTCTCGTCGGCATGTTTTAGATCGATTCCCTTCGGGTTTATGATTAGACGAGATATTGGAGGAATCTGGCGGGCTCACGTGGTTGATCAAATAAAAGAACCCAATCTTTGTTGACGCATCGCGGATCTCGTCAGCCACAGCCTGGCGATCCTCGGAGCTCTCACTCCAGATCCTTGACGCATCAATAACAGGTATTAGATCCAATTCCATTGACACATTAGATTCGAAACTGAAAGTTGTGCCATTGTGTAATTTGACCGTCGTGGCTGTGCTTGTCGGCTGGGCAATAGTCTCAATTTGCGACATTTTGGAGGGGTCGAGGCTAATGAGCTAGCGGAGGGTCGTCAAAGCAAAAGAATACACTATCAACACACTTTATATTGTCGGGGTTATTTGAGTATGGATGGACTAAAATTCTGACATTCATGATGCAGCCAGGGTATTATTGATACAGCGATAACTGCTAAACCTTTGAACTGCTGAACTGTTAAACTGCTAAACTCCGATACGTCACGGTCGGAGAACCCGCCCGCGACCCACCCGTATCTCAGGTAGATACGTTGGGTTGCATTCTTAGGTATTTGTTATCTCAATCTTCCGATAAGTATGTAGACACGTACATCTACCGGCATACGCAAAGCGTCTTATGGTCTCGGACGGGTGATCGACCCACTTCGCTGAGCGCTACTAACACCGCCTAGGGTATGTTATCAGACGCATCGTTGCATTGGAATATCCAACTTATAAGTAAACACGAGTGCAAGACATTGTGGTTGCAGACATCTTTGCTCCTCAACATTTGAAAGCGTTGTATTGAACCATGGTGACGACTACCACTTTCTCCCGCCGTCTAATTAGACGTCTCGAGGTCAACCGAGACGTGGACACAGATGTGGAGATATACGTGAACAAAGACACACGCCCTCTGCCCCCCTCACGACGCACTTATGGGCCGTGGGAATTCGTCGGCCTTTGGATGGTGACAGGATCATTCAACGTTGGAGGATGGACTACTGGTTCTGCGTTGATTTCCCTGGGACTCAACGTTTGGGTTAGTGCTACAAATCTTGGCTGTGCGATATGAATACTGATACTTGATAGCAAGCTATGCTGGCCATCGTTATAGCTCACACCTTTGCGGGGTTAATTTGCATAGCTGGAGGACACCCGGGTGCTAAATGGCACATCGGATTTCCGCTGTGGATGAAGCAAAACTGGGGCATTTGGGGCTATCTCTTCCCAATGGTATGCATTACCTACCGAATAAAAACATGGATTCTAATAATCTCAGGCAATCCGTGTGTTTCTTTCGTTCGTCTGGACCTCCACAAATACCTGGTACGGAAGTCAATGCCTCAAAGTCTTGCTCACTTGTATCTGGCCTTCATTCCTCAACCTAGATCAGGAACTGGCAGGAGGTGCCATGCAAGCTTGCGACTTGGTTTCGTTTGTCATCTACATCCTACTCTGTGCGCCTCTTGCCTGGTTCAGTCCTGAAAACTATCGCAAGCCCTTCCTTTTTGCTTCCACCACCGTCGCCACCACAGTCTTTGCTCTGCTCATATGGTCCACCGTTCGAGCGGGAGGTGGCGGTGCCATGCTTTCAGATGTCAGCGGAGTGTCTGGTGTTGAGCCAGCAAAAGGTGGTGCTCTCGGCTGGGCCTTTGTCGCCGCAGTGACGGCCAACATTGGTGGCATTGCTACACACATGTGGTCTCAGTCTGACTATACACGCTACGCCCGTAAACCTGGGGATCAGATACTAGCTCAACTTGTCATGGTGCCTCTTGGAACGATTGTCGTGGCATGTATCGGGATTATCTGCACCTCGTGCGCTGCGTCTCTATATCCCGACGAGGACAAGCTGTTATGGCAGCCGTATGCATTCCTCAACGCAATTCGCGAGCACGAAGGCAATCGAAGTGCTCGAGCCGGTGTTGCCTTTGCTAGTATTGCTTTCATGTTCTCTCAATTTGGTATGGTTGTTGCGTCAAACTTGGTTGTGGCTGGTATTGACTTGGCTGCTCTTCTGCCTCGCTGGTTTACGATACGACGAGGTGGCTACGCAACGTTACTCTGTGCTTTTATCATGCAGCCTTGGTCACTCCTCAACAGTGCCACCAACTTCTTGACCGTTGTAGGGAGCTTCAACGTGTTCCTTGGTCCGCTTATGGGCATCATGTTTGCCGATTATTTCCTCTTGCGGAAGCGAACAATAAAGCTGACGGATTTGTATGGCAACTCTGCTCAGAGTATCTACTGGTACTCTAAAGGCTGGAACTGGCGCGCACCTGTTGCGTGGATTCTCGGTGTGTGGTTCCTTCTACCAGGACTAGCTCAGAGGGCCGTTGCACCTGGTGGCTTTTGGGGTGGATGGACAAGACTCTATCAGATTGCTTGGTTCGCTGGTTGCTTCGTGTCAGGGATTTTGTACCTTGCCTTGGACTACATGTGGCCTATTTCCGACAAGCTTGCGGTCGATGACCTGGACTACTTTGGTACTTTTGGAGATCTTCCGGTTATTGTCGAGGATTTTCCCTCACCATCTCCGTCGATTCATGGGGACGAGAAGCATCCTGGGGTAGAAAAAGTGTAAGGTGTTGCAAGTTTATAATAATACTCAATGGCCCTTCAGCTATCAAACGCTTGATTCGCAAGCTCGTCTGCCTCCCGGTTTCGCTCTCGCGGAACATGCCAGAACTTAAAGTCTAGGCCTCCATCATCACCATATTCCATCTCGTCAAGTCTCTCATGAATTCCTTTAAGAGCAGCATAATGCTTCACCGGCCGTCCCTCATCGTTGCGCCCATGGTTCTCAATCCAGCCTTCGATCCACTCCGACATTGATCTCACAAGATAGAGTGAGTCTGATTTAATGCGTATTTCTATTAAAGACATGTCTTTCGAAACATCCCTTTGGATAATGTTCAGGGCCTGCAATAAGGCTTCGATCTCGGCACGGTTGCTCGTCTGCGGAAAACTGGGATCCAGCAGGCCATTCGCGTTGTGAGGGGATTGCGGTCCGAAATACACACCCCAAGCACCTCGCGCGGAAGGAGTTCCGTTCCCACGACAGGCTCCGTCGATGGAGACGACGACAGTGGGTATGTCCAGCTCAATAGAACCAGTTCGGGGATGCTTCACCTGAAGCTGAGAGACCTTCTTGGAAGGCGTGTAAATGACAAGCTTGCTCTCGGGAACATCTCGGTGCATTGGGCTGTACAGTGGATCGAATCGACGTCGAATTTCTTCGCCAAACTCGTCGAGTGAGTTGTCGCCGAGGTTCCCTGGCGGGAAACTTGAAAACGACATTCTTTAGGTTCTTTCGCTGTAATTAAGCAGGCTCGTGCTGATGATGATGCGGCAATCTTGGAGTAGCGGTAAGCAGAGCAACAACGCGGATGATGTCTCAATTACGACATAGAAGTACCATCCCTTGATTGGAAGATGAGTATGGAACAAATGTCGGGCCGAACAAACAAGGCTACAAAGGGTTGCATTCTTTGAAAAGTGAGGAGAAACCTTGGAGTGAGACAGCAGGTTCCTTTGAGGGGACGAGACGCCGGCAGATTTCCCGCTGGTGTCACGTTCACCAAGCTATCAATTGAACTTGGAGGCCAATCGTCCAATCAAAACACATCATGGTTCCGTGGTCTAGCTGGTTATGGCATCTCGTTAACACCGAGAAGGTCCCCGGTTCGAGCCCGGGCGGAATCACATTTTTGCCTACTCAACACAGGCATGCTGATATTTTTATTTTTGACTAATAATCCCGATCATCTCAGTAAGCACTTTGCTTGATGCAACAAGATGTTGGCGCCTATGTCTGAGCGAGCATGTTGACCAGACAGGACGTTTTGACACTCACCAGCTTATATCTACAACATCTTCTTGATCAAAGCAGACCTGAGCTACTGTCTGGGGGGGAAATATTCCTCGGAGTAGATTTCGAGCCACCTTTGAAGTCTGGCCCAGACCTTCGTAACGCTCCAACCGGGACGGATTGTTCACCATCCCCGCGGCAGTGGAACCCCGGATTCCGGGGAACACCTTGTCATTCATCCGATATGGTGGACCGGTGTGGCAGCCACGCAGATCAGTTTATAATCTGGGGACATCTAAATGTGTGTTAAATCATTCGACCCTCAAACTAGACGTAAGCATTGCGGGGAAGCCCTGCCGATGTGTGATATATACATTTAAACCCGAGGTCAAAATTCCCAACTTGGCTACGGTGTGTTGTTTCGGCTGTTTTAGTCCATTGTGAGTGATGCTCATTTACCCAATCAAGCGGTTCTTGGTATGACTGCCTCTAGCTACTAAATGGGCTGTTCCAAATATGGAAGTAGCCGGTGACGGGCCGAGGCATGATGGTTTATGGTGTTGCGTGTCTACTCTGGTCCTCCGCACGTTAAGGCCGATTTCCGGTCGAACAATTTAGACTGAAAAGGACGAACTTTTAGGCGGAAAAGGGCCTTGTTCAGCCTAGATTCAAGATGCTAGGTGCACCGATGAGATCAAATTATGCCGAGGAGTGGTACAATAGTTTCCGGTCACCCGGTGTATTGAGAACTCAAGTATTTAAAGCGAGCTTCCTGAAATCATGCAACGCCCATCTTTTTTCTATTTCCGAAGTTCTCATCGTTCAAAAATTTATCCCTATCTAAAGAAGAAAATACAACCATGGCAGCCCCAGCTGAAAAGACAATCAACAATCTCACCGGAAAATGGACCTTGGTAAAACAATGTTGTCTCGGTCAGCTACTCCTGGCTAACACGATCTCCCAGAATAAAGATCTGTCCGAGAACCCTGATTCAATTTTCGCCCTTCAAGGAATCGGTTATCTTACTCGTAAGGCCATTGGTTTGGCACCAGTCACACTTGAGATGAAGCAGTATGAGGCGGCACCGAATTCGCCAAGTACGGCAACGGGCCAGGTGACACATGTCGACATGGTCCAATTAGCGGCCGGTCTCAAGGGAGTTCAAGAGGACCGGTGTATGGATAATGTTTTTCGTGAGTCCAGTGACTGGATTTTCGGTACCACGCAATGCCAATCTAGATGGGCAAAGGTTGAGGAAATCGACGAGGAGTTTCTGAAGGATGGTTGGCTTGTCGAGGGTGAAGACAGTGCCCTCATATTTAGTCACACAGAGAGCAAGGCCAATGGGTGGACTCTTACGCAGGTCTGGGGGTTTGAGATGGTGAATGGAGAGAGAAGGTATTGTCGACGCATGGTGGCCAAGAAGGGTAGCAAGAGAGCCACGGTGCGAATGGTTCATAATTATGTCTCGCAAGGATAGAATACACGATAAGACTAGCCCTTGCACTAGTGGTAAAGATTATAGTGGACTAGGAGCGAATTTCACAGGCCATAGTTTGACTGCGTGTTTGAGCATGTAATTGTCAAATACTGACTCTTATGAGAAACCGTAAGTGTACATGATATAGTATGTGTTATGGCGGCTCCTTAAAGTTCCTTGCCTAAGCTCGAAGAGAATCCAGACTTTTCAAGTTCGCCGTTTGAAGCCATCTTGGAAGCCTCAATGTCCGGCACAATCCCGTCAATTGAAACCTGATCCGCGTGGATCACTTGGCTAATGAGCGTTTCTGAGTGAGGGGAAATAATATTGAGACTGTAGTAAAGCACGATTGAGGTCACAAATCCGTAGATCCAATTAAAGTCAAATAAATGCTGCAGCCCGATGGGAATGGGTACGCTTTCAGGGGTAACTTTATGGCCGAGGGCGGGAAGCAGAGGCGTGATAATGACCACTGTAGTGACCAAAGCCCTCCAGTTACCACCCCAGCCAAAACGATAGATTCCATGGGGATCGTAAAGTGCCGGAATGTCATACTTTCGGCGCTTGACTAGCCAATAATCTGTCGTGAGAATGCCGGCGATGGGGGCCATAAAGATGGCGTAGGCGGACATGAAACTCATAAAGGCTTGAGCTGACGCCATGATAATCCAGGGACATAGCGCCCAGCCACCAAGAAAGGAGACTACGATGACTCCACGTCGAATGTTTAAATATTTAGGCGCTATGGTCGTAATGTCATTCGCAAAAGATATACCGTTGGCGCTGATGTTGACGCTAATTTGTGCAAGCAGCCAGATGAATCCGCAAAAGAAGGCAGCGGCTCGGCCTCCAGGAGAGTCTTGCCATTTGTTGACAAGATCAATCGGATTCCAGAGTGCTTCTCCGTAGACTTCTTTGGAGGCACCCGCGGCGATAATGCCAAAGATGCCAACAATGACTTTGAAGAATGGAATCGCAGGTAGTTGCCATAGGTTCGCTCCTCTTCTCTTGCTGAATCTCGAAAAATCGGGGATGTTGACAGTCAAGGTTGTGTAGCCGCCAGTTACAGAAGTCTAGATTATGTCAACACGATATGACTGAGGCAGGATTGACGAACAGCCTAACATACCAGGTTGGATAGCCAAAGCCATGCTCTTGTGGAGCCGGAAACGGTCGCAGGTGCGTAAAAGAAGTTGGAAGATTGTCCCCTGGCCTTTACAGAGACCCAAATAACCATAGCAAGAGCCATGGGGGTGACGAGAATGGCTTTGGCGTTGAAGAGATACTGAAGCTTGTGTGTAGGGATGAGAAGGAGCGGGGTTTGTATGAGCCAGTAAATGAAATATGACAGCATCCCTTGACTGGTTATGCCAATGGACTCTGGCAGGGTGTTTTCAATGTTTTGGTAGCTCGGCCAGATTGCCGTGATCATCTAATAATTTAAGCTTGTGATCATTAAGATGTTGATTCAACTTACAGCACTGACACATTGCCCTCCGCCGACGCTCTGGACTCCAAACCAGAACATGGCAAGGACAGCCCGACTGATGACGCAGAAATAACTCAACCAGTAGCCATAGCTTGCACGAACTGCGATGGGGAACGGAACATGCAGATCTGCCCCAATAGCGCCGTTCAAGACGGTTGGGATGGCGTTGCAGATACCTGCCATTAGTGTAATGAGGATGGCATCCGTGGCAGAGAGACCAGTCGTCAAAATCGAACCGGCAGCCGACCAACCGCTGATTGTAACAAGGTCACTGAACCAGTACGTGAGAAACGTCACTTCTGTCCATGTTTGCTTCTCTGGCGGTACGGGATCTTGATCTGCATTGGTCCAGACGTCTGGAGGTGCAATGCTGCTTTGTTGTTTGGGGAGTTTCCAACTACTAGGTTCTGTCAGACGAAGTTTGATCTTTTGGTTGGCGGCGGATATCTTGGCCGATGCGCCTCTGCGAAAGTTTGAAATGTCCATTAGAGCCAGGGTATTTACAGGCGATGCTGCTTGGCTTAACAAAGAACTGTCTGAAACGTCGTTTGCGGAGGGCGGTCAAATATATTCGCCCTTGTCGGGTTGCAGAGAGATAACCAGCCTTCCCATCATCAGCAGCTCACCCATGCATAATCACCCATGCATAATTGATATGAGAATGACTCCTCCCAATACAATACAACCGGGGAATGTGGATCAGGTTGCATCGGGATCAATCAAAAGATAACGTGCGGAGAAGCCCCACTTGATAGCTGTTAGATCCGGGTGTAGAAGTAATCATGAAGCTGTTGATTTGTTCAATCCAGATTGGCCCGGGGTGATGATAAGGGATTCATACTGATAACTTACTCCCTCCCGAGCCTACATCCGAGCTCAATGCGTCCGTTGCTTCGGTCACTGCTTCATTGTTGTTACCTAGCTCACGTTAACTCGATGAATACCACACGAAGTCGTCTCGCCTGTATTTCATGTACACGGCGCAAAGTGAAATGCTCCAAGACGGTGCCATGCTCCAATTGCATTCGGAGGTGAGTTGATGCAACGGGCTTCTTCAATGGAGGCTCGGTATACCGACCCGAGGCTCAAACAAGGCGCTTAGAGGCGAACAAAATACCTGTCGAACTTCACAAGATGGCAATGACGCCACAACGATCACGATTGCCGAGCAAGCAGCATCTTCTGCCTCGTCGCCACTGTCAATACTGTCACCGGCCGAGCCTCGAAATGAAAGCGAGCTGTCGATGCTTCGACGCCGCGTCGCCGAACTTGAAAACGAACTGCACCACGCCCCGAACCCGTCGCCGTCTCCGACCGAACAATGCCCTGCAATTATCTCTCATCGACTCGGAAGCAGCACCGAACAGGGACCTGGAGAGGCTGTAAACCGACAACGTACTCCATCCTGCGACACTGTCGCTGAAGATGCCGCGTCTATACTCGAATTCCTGGCTTGGGGCCGGAGAAAGAATCCGGATTTGCCGGTAGCCTCTCCCGAAGCAGTTATCCACGTCTCTCCGGTTGGAGACATTATAATTCCCCAGGCGCAATCTGATATTTCTCCGAATGACATCGGGACTTTGGATGATGTTTCTCAAATGTCAATTCTCCAGCTCTTGCTCCCAGACCGCCGCCGAACCTGGGATCTGATATTGTGGCATGAGCAGTACCTCCTATGGTATCACTGCTCCTACCATGCACCATCTTTGAGGAATCAGCTGGAGAATTTCTACGACACGTATGATGGATCTATTGAGCATCCCGAAGTCAATTTGCAATGGGTGGCTTTCCTATTCGCTGTTCTAGCTGGAAGTATCACGTCTTTACCAGCATCCACTGCCGAGCAATGGGGCTTCGACGATGCTGAAAGGGCCACGCTCTCAAAAAGATGGTTCCAGGCCGCTATAACTTGCCTCAACAAGGCTGATTTTGCTTCCAACCATTCAATCCTTTCTCTTCAAGCTATCGCTACACTTACCCTGTCAGCTCACATGCTTGGCTTCTCGAATCTTCAATCCACATACCTCGCCGCTTCTGTCCGCATAGCGCAGAGTCTTGGATTTCATCGCCTCACTGAGAGCGTCCCGGGCGGTATCGTGGAGAAGGAAGCAGGGCGCCGCGTGTGGTTACAGATTTGTTGCCAAGATTGGTTCAGTCTGCCGTTTTCCGATACATATCTCATTAATCCGACATACTCAAAGTCCGAACTGCCCCTCAACTGCCACGATGAGAGTCTTGTGAGCTTGCCGGACTCCGAGCCTACAGTGGGTGGCTATTCCAGGTTTCTCGGGTCAATTGCTAGTATAATGCCACGCCTACAAGATGGTTTGATGTCTTGCAACACCCTATTCACCAAGTATGAGCAAGTCTTGAAGTGGGATAAGCAACTAAGAACCATCGCTACAGCAACTCGCCCCAAATATCTGTCCAGTGGACCACTGAATCCGGACTGGCCAATCTGGGTACACTGGGCAAGACGATCACTGGCAATATCCTCGTCTCACAAGATCATTATGATTCATCGATCGTTTCTCTCCAAGAGCTTCTCTAACCCAGCATTCGCATTCACAAGGAAAACTTGCTTAGCTGCCTCCAAGACGATAATCAAAGAGTACAAATGCGTGGTCAGCGAAGATGGGCCGGTACTCTGGATCTACCAAGCCTTTGCTGTCGCCGCTTCGATAATCCTCATACTCGACTTGCTCCATTCTGAGTCACATGAACCACACAACACGGAACATTTTCAACTTGTCCACGACATCATCGAGATTTTAAGCAAGTGCCGAAACAGTACGATTGCTTCCAGAGGAGTGAAGATACTGACAGCTCTCCGTGACGAGGCATCCGCAACCATGCGTCAAGGCAGGAAGAGGACATCGGGCGACAAAGATGCAAATCCCCAACCACAAAAGCGATCTCGATTGTTTAATGTGCCCGCTTTTGTCAAAACTTTTTGCGAAGACCAGAAATCCCCAGCTCCACAGACTTCTCGGCCACAGGCGTCAACACACCCTGCCGTTCTTGCAGACTTTTTCTTTGAATCGGGACCATTCGATGAAGGAAGCATTGAGAATCTCTTTCATTTAGCTAGTCAGGACTTCTACTCTTAATCTAAATGTCTATTTTTCCAATCAGCTTTTCAATGGCCGTAGCCACAGCTTCCGGCTCCTCTACGATAGGTTGGTGTCCGGCCTTCACTATCTCCAGCCAACATGCATCGGAGCCAATGAGATGAATAAGGTCTTGGGACCTTTGTACCGGGCTGATCATATCAAGATCACCAGCAATCAACAAGGTAGGGCACTTGATCTTGCTGTAATCTGGATCCTTGTGCGACTCGTCCACCATCATTTCGCACGTCAGCGCATAGCCCTCTGGATCCGATGCAACGACAGCGTCATAAACCTCCTTGCGCAAGCTTTCATCCACCTGACGCTTGTCCATCGGAGGGAAGTTGGACTTCATTGCTAATTCCGCCGCCCATGTCGTCCCCATCTTGCGTGTATTGGCCGCCATTTCAAGCATTCTCCGTCGAACGGCGGCTATATGCGAGGCTGATCGTGCTGATCCGATGAGGACAAGGCCAGCAACGAGGGAGGGGTTTTCGGAGGCAAAGTGCAGAGCGATGGCGGTTCCGAGGGAGTGTCCGACGATGATGACCTGTTTCTAGAGTTGGCCAAATTCTTGCTCTCGCTACAACTCTCTATTCTGTACCTTTTTGCTCTTGTCTTGGGCTTGAACTGCTTGCAAAGATGCGATGACATCGTGTAAGTCGGAGACATAGCCTGGGACTGTCGGGCGTTGAGCCGGCACGGGGCTTTTTCCAAACCCAGGGAAATCCACCAGGACGATGTTGTAAGACTGTGTCAATCGAGGCACCAGAGGCGTAAACGTGTTCGTAGAGCCCCCAAGCCCGTGAAGGCAAATGAGTAAAGGTCCCTGAGAATTGCCGCTCTGGAGGTAATGGAGCGTTGTTCCGTTTCCGGTTTCGATAACGTTGGACGTCATTGCGGTTGCTGTGTGCTTAGAAGATTAATTAACTGCAGAGTCTGGATCATTAAAGACATGTCAGACCAGAAAGATAGACTCACCAGGATCCTCAAAGTTGATAATTTTGTGCTTCGGCCGACCTTACGCTATCCACAAAAACCCTCGGCCGAAGCATTGATTACATCCACCTCGGCCGAGATAAACAAATTGCGTGGAGAATGACAATCCAGCTTGTATGCACACCAATAATAGCTACAAATAACCACACTAAAAAATGCATTTGTGCGGCTTCGGCAACCTAGTCCTATCACACCACGTTACATCATGGTCATCGCTGCAGTCATCACGGAAGAAATCGAGCATCTGCACCTCACGACCCAGAAGACCGCCTTCAGTCTTCCCCATGCTGAATCCACAAGTGGCAGGCTCGTGGCTATACAGCACAGCCCCGACAAAAAAGTCGACTTTGGAGCCGAAATTTACGGCATTGACCTAAACAACTTTACCGATGCCGACTTTGACTTTATCCACGATGCGTTGCATTGTCATAAGCTACTTGTGTTCAAGGAACAGCCCGAGATGCTAAAGCCTCAGCAACAGTACATGCTTACATCGAGGTGCGCATGTTGCACTCTTCGGATTGATAGACAGGAATACTAAGTTGCTTAGTTTTGATCCAGAAGAAACGACAGGAGGGTTTGCCCACGGCGTCGATCCCCTCCTTGCCACGCATAACGGCATTAACATCTATGGCATTCCCAAGCGTCCAGCTATTCCCGTGCAGCCGCAAGTCCACATCCTCGGTCGTGGTGCCGTCCCTAACGATCATTACTCGTTCCCTCCGGGCTTTGAAATCCAGGGCATCGATCATGAGGAATTTCATCTTCCGCCCCATATCCCTCCCGAGGAACGGGAAAATGGAGCAAGCCGCTTCTATCAGTGGCATTTCGATGGAGCACTGTACAAAATTCCCCCTCCGCGGGTGGGTTGTTTGTTGGCTGTGCGTACACCCAAAGGTCCCGACGTGACGGTGCGCTGGGACGATGGTACAGGTACAGAAATGGCTATTGCCCCAGGCTCAACTGCCATGGTGGCAGGTTCCCGCGCGTTGGAATTGCTTGATGAGGAAACTCGAAACATTGTCATGAATAGCCGGATCGAGTACGCGCCGCATGCTTTTTTATGGATGTCCACCGCACACAGCTCGCGCTTGGGACATCTGATTGAGACAGAAGGCCTAGAAAAGCCACTGGACCAGCTTCCTTCATGGGATCGCAAGCACGTCTGTGTTTACCCTATGGTCTGGACTAACCCAGTTACGGGAGAAAAGTCTCTGCAGATTCATGGTCAGGGAGTGCGAAAGCTGTACCTGAAGGATGCGCCGAACGCTGAGGAAACGGTCGTCGATGATCTCAAACAAGTGCGGGAATTTATGCACAAGTAAGTTCCGATTTTTTTTTCGCCTTAAATCCACTTGCTGATGACTGTCCAGGCTCATGAGGCCCGCATTGGAGCCTGAGAACATCTATGCCCATCGACACGAGGAGCAAGACGTCATCTTGTGGTACAACAGAGCTTTGTGGCACACAATTGTAAGTAAACTTTGCTTAAAAGAAGCTCTGAATACTTTACTGACGCATCTTTAGACGGAGTTTCCCAAATCCTATGGGCCAAGAATTATGCATCAGTGCAATGTTGCGGCTAGTGACCATCCTTCAGGATGAGTGTGAAGATGCGTTACCATTGACTAGTACAATCGAGTACCCTACTTTGTGACGAGCTCGCGGTATCAGAAAGGCGTGAGGTATTAATTTAAACGTATGAGATTAAGATTGGCTGTTTCAACACTCCCATCCCATCGCTTCTTAACATCCTGCCCTATTCTCAATACACAACTGAAATGTAAGTGACATGACTAGGCTCTCCATACTCCGGGCACCATTTATGAAGACCGCAAATTTAAAAAGTCGCATTTTAGCCATCGTATCGTCAAATAGATGTATCTCAGTACTTCAAGACTGCATATCAAAACCCTGCAATTAATTTTCACACCCAGTGGTTTAAAAACCCAGTCTAAGGGATGCCAACCTCATGACAGGCTAATACAATAAAGATCCGAACACATCTGGGACACTACACAGGAGCGTAATGGGGTTGATACGAAAGACTATGATAGTGAATTGCTGTAAGAGGACTACCTTGACTAGATAAACTACACTAAACAAATGCTGGCACTGGAGTAGGGCCAACAGGTGCCGTGGAGGCTCCAATATTGGCCTGGTGCATTGTCCGTGGGCCATAAGAATCAGGGTAGTCGATCGCGGTATGAAAACACTGCCAATTGGCCCACATGACAACATCTCCCTCTTCCACTTTCGGGACAATGATGTATTCAGGACGAAGAACACGCTCCTGAATCGGCTTGAGCCACTTTCGGATTTCGACAACGTCGTCAATGACCTTGGGCTCCTCGTCCGGTGACGATCGCAAAAAGAGCCTGCGAGCGCAAATACCGTGCACCATGAATGCCTTTTCCCCTGTGACTGAGTTGACCCATGCCATGGGATATCGCTTCACAAAGGCCGGATTCCAGTCGCCAAGCTCCTGGAGAGACTTTTCGCGTCCTTGGGAAACAAGACCCAAACCGTTGGAGTTGCTGCGGCAGTCTCCCATCCATTGATACGGGTGTGGTGCATACTCAACCCAACTATGATCTGCAATAGTCTTTTCTTCCGGAGTCATGAGGTCATAGGTCTGCACGTTGCTGAAGAATGCCGTCAACCCTGGCTCGACTTCCATAGTGTGCCCCGATCCATCGTCCCAGCGGACAGTAACATTTGGGAACGTAGGTCGCTTGATACATCGTAGTGTAGTGAACCATGCGGGATCGCGCTCGTACAACGGTGCGTCGATGTGCCACCGCTGAAACCTGGTGTAGCCACTTTCAAAGTCTTCTTTGGAAAGTTTTGTGGCATGCCAGTCGTGGCTCAAAGGTTTGGAGACTGTTTTGTCTTTGATGCCATAGTGATCGACCCCTTGGTATCCCTTGCCGATAAGACGCACATTATCAGCACCCGGGATCGCGAGGACATCACGACTGGACTAGCAAACAAATTTAGCATGGGCAGACCAGTTGTCACGGGCTGGGAAGAATAATTGGCGTGCAACCTACCGACAAGATCCCTCCGTGTTTGTTAAATGCCTTGACTGTTCCATGAGAGTGGACCTGAGGTGCATCGGGGTCAAAGCGAGTAACGAGCTCCCACTGGTTAATCGGTAGGAGGTCCTTTTGTCCTTTCACAATGATGACTTTCTTATCCCAAATGGTCTTCTTCAGCTCATTCACATCGGCATCTGAATGGATATAATTAGTGACGAACTTGAATGCATGCATGAGATAATTACCGCTGATGTGATTCAGGTCTAAGCCTTCGACAATTGCTCCAAAGTTGGCCTTCTTGCCTTCTTCTAGGGGGAGAGGCTTCACCGTGAAACTAGCGCTAGCTGGCTCAATCCTTGAAGGCATGGTGATGAGATGGGTTGTATGGAGACGATGCCCTTGCGAGAGTGATGGTGTACTAAGTATCTGACGGCATCTTTCTGGTTTAGCGAATATTTTGGTGATGAAGTGTTCGGCTGAATTATTCGACGTCCTCCTCACTAGCAGCAAAGCGCGTGATAACCTTCCCCGCCTCGGACGAGAGCTCGGCCGAGGCTTGATAATCTTCCATATCTTTGTCGCGTTTTTGGAAGATGCACCTAGGGAGTAGAGCATCAGTCATCTTTATCGGCCGATTTTCTTACCTCGGTCCGAGTGAATGACACAGTGAATAACTGGCCAATTAATCAGTTTTATTCTTGTTCAGTCAAGATTGGTGCATCTGCAGGACTTTGTTCATCCGGACTAGATGTTCCTGCACAGCGATCATAGGTGAGGCCTCTACAATCTTCCCGAAATACAGCTACCATCTACAACTAAGCCGATGCCTGAATAAACTCTGGTTCATCACGTACGTGACTGTTGTATATTTCGTAAATTGAAGAACCCATTAATTCAGTATCTTAATGAGCTATTGTAGGCGATTTAAGCTTCTACTGCCACTGCCCTTCCAGCTCCATTACTGATCTCTGATTCAACCTTGCTTCTCCTCTAGTGTCTGCTTCAATCTTTTGTAATGTAATTCCATAGCATTCGCCGTAAACTGCTCCCCCGTCACCATGGGATACTTCTTCTTGGGTCCTTGAATCAATGCATCTTTACACGGCTGGTTAAAGAAGGCAATGCTATACCTTTCGCCGTAGTAATCTCCGTCTTCTTCCGGAGCCTTGACGCGGTGGAAGGTGCTCTTGAATCGATCATCCGACCAACTCATTAGAAGGTCCCCAATATTACAGATGATACTTCCTGGTTCAAATACAACCTTTGTCCAAGCATCACCAGACGCCCAATCTGTGACGACCTCCCGACCAGGGCATATTTCTAGTCCGCACTGCTCTCCTCGCTGGAAAAGCAGTGTCAAAAAGTCCCAGTCTGCATGGGCTCCGGCACGATGGTAGGTTGTGCCGTCATTTTGCTTGGGGGTTTCGAAGTAGTGTAGCAGCCGAAGGACGGACTGGCAGTTGGATTTGGTGATGTCGTGTGCCTTGATAAAGAAATCGTCTGGGAACCCTAATCCCCTTGCAAAACAAACCATCAATTTCTCAGACACATGCTGGAGAGTATGCATGAATTCGAGAGCCTTCGTTTCGAAACCCGGGGCGTGGTCATCCGAGATCCACATGCCCTGCATATTTTCTCCAAACTGGAGCTGGTACGACTCTTTCTGGTCAGGTGCACCAGTTGAGGGTCGGATCTGGGAGCGATACTCGTATCCCACATTCTGGGGGTTCCAAGGGACACTGCGCTTGGCCTCATCGGAGAGCGAAAAGAAGGCTTCAGAGGTGGCAAACATGGCGTCGACCTCGGCTTGGGGAATACCGTGATCGACAATGGCGAAGAAGCCGACATTCTCGGCAGCCGCACATATTTGGTCGGTGATTTCGTCGATACGTTTGTCAAAGTTGGCGAGGGAGATCTGTGTGAAATAAATCAGCGTTGTCGTGGTAGGAATTGAAGTGAGGCAAACCTGGGGGATCACGCGTTCAGCGTATTTAGTCATTGTTGGATGTGCGGTGTTGAATGGCGGGAGGATCTCGTATGTTCGGTTCAAGTTATTCGGGGACCGGCCTTTACGGACGGAAACGATTTGAAGGGATCGTTTTCTCTCGACGTAACAATTGCAAGATTGAAATATGTCTGACTCTACGGTGATGCATACTACGGATAGCAGGAGGGCGGGGAAGTGAGACAAGATAAGCCTTGTCCAATGAGCTGCGTCGGCCGAGGGTTGATACCGGATCAGAACCGAACCCAATCAGGCCGAGATGCGTTCGGCCAGCTCCGATACGTACATTAGAAATCGCAGCAAGTGACGTGGTACAACACAAACAATTGACTTAGAGTGTGAATATGAACATGTCTAGAGGCTCGACAAGGCAGACGTGCCGAACCAAGCCTTCCTCGAAAGGCAGAACAGACTTAGTCTGAAGAATGCTTGAAGCGTCGAGTAGGTCTCTTAGCAGCGAAAAGACTGTCCATATCCGCTGACGAGAGGCCTTTAAATTCTGGAACCTCAACCCATGCCCAGATTAAACAGAGTAGACAAAGGCCAACCCAAACAAATGCGGCCTTTCCACCCAAGTTTGCTGAGAAGTGAGTTAGAAAGGCTTGCAGCATCAAATCAATCATTGCGTTAAACTTACCGTCGTCTGTGTTGATTAGGTATGGCGTGATGAAATTGAGGATCCAACTTGTCACGGCATTGGTAATAGTAGCCAGACTTTGAGTGTGAGCTCGCAACTCGAGGGAGCTGACCTCGGCACAGATAACCCAACTTGCTGCACCAATCGTTGGGGCATATACAGCTTGGGCGAAGTTCATGACGTAACCGATAAAGTACAGTGCTGCTGTGGACGTGAAGCATCCTGCAATGCCAGTAGACATTAGGACAAGACCGTTTAGAACAATGCCGACAAGGATCAACTTTCTCCGCCCTGCAGTGGCGTGGTTAGCGAAAGACACAATGGGAGTAAGTAAAACGAACCAACATATGACATGATTCCCCAGGACAGCATATTGCCGACCATGGCAACACCAAAACCACCAAGTGCCAACTTGAATGTCAGCCCAGTCGGCAACCCGATTATACCGAGGAAATAAAGTGCTTGAGCATAGAGTGCAATGCCGGCAGATTGTTGGACGACAAACATGCCACAAGAAATCCTCGTGCGTCGGAAGTTTGTGCCTTTGAAGCAGTCGGCATAGGTCGAGTTTTCATGTAGGTTATTCAATAACCGCTCTTGCTCAATGGCGCTCTGAATCTCCAGCAGGGCATTGGCAGCTGGGTCTGAGTCTGAAGTCTTACTGTATAGTCTTTGCAAACTTTTTGCAGCGGCCTCGTCTTGACCCTTTCTGCAGAGATACCAAGGGCTCTCTGGCATGAACAAGGCGAAAAGCATAATGAAGCAGGGAAATGCCCATTGAGCGGCAAACAACACCTTGTAAGAGTCGGGGGTGATGATCGTAAAGCGCGTGTTTCCGATGCCAATTGCTGCCATCTGGCCTGCGTTGATGAAGAAATTCACCGCCGCCGTCAGGGTTGGGCGCAGAGGTAGAGGTGCGATCTCTGAGGCATACAATGGCCCAAGAGTCAAGAAGAAGCCAAGAGCTAAGCCGTTCACCTGCCAGATGAATTCATTAGCATTACAACAAAATAAGCTGGAGATGAACTTGCAATTTTGCCTGCAAGCAGGGTCCCAGCACTGTTGGAGGCATATTCGATTCCCACGCCGAGTACAGACAGCGCTGAGCCTAGAACAAACCCTGCGCGTCTACCCCAGGTATCCGCAAGCCAACCACAAGCGACACTACCTATTGAAGGTTATTATCGGCTTTAACGTATCCCAATCTTGATAACATACCTAAAAGCATGCCCAAAGAACTCATAGCAGTCCATAATGCGTTCCAGGTGGCAGAAAGGAGGAGTTGTCCTTGGTACTCATAACCAAACACCAGCTTAAACCCAGGCAAGGCAGAACTAATAGAGTTGACGCCTTAAGCCATCGTCAGTATCGACCTCTTAGTGGATCACAGAGTACTTCATACCGATATCGAAACCCCAGAGGATCGAGCTCATGCAGGCGCAAGTGCTGTAGAGGATGATTTTAGGATTCGCCTTGGTCGACTCCCAGGCCGACATGTATCGCTGCGTTGAATCTTCAACCACCTTCAACGTCTCCCAGTGTTTACTGTCGCCATCTTTCGCGTCACCGTCGTTGACGTTTATCGCCATCTCGAAAGGGATGAATAACTTTTAGGCTTTGGGATGTTGCCTTGAGTTGCATGAGGTGGATAGTAAAAGCACTTGAAAATCCGGGGTTGTCTGGGGAAGATAAATATCTCGACCAGTGGATAAGCCGGAGAAACGACCCAAACCGGGGAATCAACATCTCTCTGTCGAACGAGCTTACTCGCCGTGTCGTTCCCGGAGGGCCACATGGCATGCCACCGGATAACCCGAATAATATGAACTGGGTTGATTATGTGCTTCCGGGACTGATCATCGGCATTTACTACTTGCTCCCATGTGCTCTACGGTTTGGTATAGTTGATTGGCCCAGTCTGTTGAGGCTGAAAGACGACCTCCGCGGGCACACACTACGGGTTTTATCCTCTTTAGCCTGAATTCCATTGTTCCACAATGTGGAGTCGCCCGACTAAATCCCTTGACGCCTGCGTTCCGGATTCCGGGACAGTCCACTTTAATATCGGAAAACCCGGTGCATCACCAAGTGCCTGGCAAGCCAATGTCTAAATTAAAACCAGGACGAGGATTGTCAATATAACTCACTCGGTAGGGCTGGATCACATTATTAACCTTCCACCTCTCAATTCTCCTAATTCCTATTCACTACTCGCCACTGTGATAACAAACCAGAGCCGCAAAATTATTCCAAACACCTCAACATGTCCACTGACGACGGCTTTGTCAATCCCATTATTCCGGGGTTCAACCCTGATCCTTCAATCTGTCGTGTGGGCGATGACTTCTTCCTTGTTACCTCAACTTTCGAATACTTCCCTGGTATTCCGATTTATCACAGCAAAGACCTATTGGCTTGGACGCTAATTGGGCATGTCTTGACACGTCGATCCCAGCTTGAGATGCGCACGACGGAACCCTCCGGAGGAGTTTGGGCACCAACATTGCGATATCATCAGGGCACATTTTACGTGTCTGTCGGGTGTACCCAGAGGTTTCGACCTAAAGAGTGGGTGAGTCTTGGATCCTGTCTTCAACTTACTCCTTTCAGACCAATTCTGACAGAACCCTTTAGGATATTACGATACCCCGTGGTTTCTATGTAACCACTACAGATATCCGAACCAAGGACTCTTGGTCTGATCCGATTTATTTCGATGTCCCAGGAATCGACCAAGATGTACGCCAACCATCCCCAGTGACCCTTTTGACAAGCTCTGACATGCATTTAGTTGTTTTTCGATGACGACGGCAAGGTTTACTTTTCTGCCGTCAATCAAGTGAAGGACCCGAAGATCACCAAACATGGTCTTGGACTTGCAACCTTCACTGCCGAAATTGATCTAAACACGGGAAGTTGTGTGGGTCCTATCAGGTGGAATCGCATGTCGGAATTCGGATTCGGCATTGCAGAAGGGCCTCACATTTTCAGAAAAGACGGATACTACTATCTGTCTACCGCTGAAGGAGGCACTGATGAGGGTCATCAGCAGTGGATACATCGCAGCAAAGTCGGGCCATTTGGCCCATGGGAAACGCCTGGGAACGACGTCAACCCAATTATCTTCAACGACATGGACATGCAAGTTCGCAATACTGGACACCTGGATTTTATTGAGACCAGTGATGGGCGTTGGTGGGCAGTGTTCCTTGGAGTTCGACCACAAGGAGACAAGGCTCAATTCAAGTCGCAGCTGGGGCGAGAGACGTTCCTCGCGCCTGTTCAATGGATCGACGGCTGGCCTGTGGTCAATGGACGGAAGAACATCAGTCTTGAAATGAATGCACCGGGGATGCAGCGTCTTACAAAGCCGCAATCTTGGCGGGATGATTTTGAAGGCCCTGAATTGCAGCTTGGGTGGTACCATCTACGAACGCCCCTGAAGCAAGCATACGAATTCGACGCTCACCAGAACTCACTGCTTTTATACGGTGGTGCCAATAAAATCTGGGATTTCGAATGCCCAAGTATGCTGTTACAGAAACAAGTCCATTTTTCCTTGGATTGGCGGGTGGAGATGAACTTCGCCCCCATGATTGCGGAAGAGGAAGCGGGCACAGCGATTTGGTGGTCCCAATTTGCCTACGCATCGATTGGCCTTCGAAGGACGAGTAATGGAGAAGGGATGGAGATTATTTGTCGATATTTGGATGAAAAGAACGAATTTCAGGTAAGAATCTCTGCTTCTCGGGCGTACAGATGCTAACATGAAAAGCAAAACACATCTCCGTTGAATCAACAAGAAGCCGACGTACAATTTGTGATAAAAGCGAGGGCACTACACTACGATCTCGGGTATATGGCGCAGGCATCCTCGGAATTAGAGGCAGCTTTCGTTAAGATGGGGTCGATCACATCTGAATCATTGACACATCGCGTCCCAGGTCGAGAGTCCCCAAACACCGGTGCTCATTTTGCGATATACGCACAAGGGTCCTATGATATGCCGTGTTTCACACCGGCTTGTTTCAAATCCGCCGAATGGGAGGTAGTCTCGTAAGGCCATTTATGTTTTGGGGTCTTTGTGAGATTACACGTTTAAGGATTTCATCAATTTCGTCTCATATAGTAGACTAGAGGTTGGTGCCATACACTGGCAAATGTGAAATTCTGAAGCAAAAGACCACTCTTAAATAGGTATGCAATCAAAGTGAGGTTTATTCTATGAGCTATGCTCGTGGCAAGTCAGAAATTCCTGCTATTTGCTATGTGTAAGGAATGGCAAGAAATGTGTTCGTTTGCTTAAATCTAATCACCCTGACACAAATCCGCTCATTCAGTAAAGACCAACGCAGACATCGCCCTTTACGCGCGCAGTCAAGTGCACCTCAGCCTCAAGGTCGAGCTTGATACCGACAAGCAGAGCGGCGGACTTGTTCTTGCCCTCATCGTCGGTGGCACCCCGGAGGAGCTGGCCTGGAGACGTCAGAGGTGCCCAAACATTCCAGGTCTGTGACATAACTCACCAGCAGGTGCAGAGAGGCCAGTGGATGTAGGCAGGGGAACAACAAACTGACGGTTGTTCTCGGTCTGGTAGGACTCGAGAGTGCTGTCTCGGGTCAGTTTTGATCATTGATTCGAGTGGTGATGCTCACTCCACGGGGGTAGGAGCAGGAGGGACACGGGCGGGAGGGGCAGGTAGAGCAGGAGCAGTCTCGGTCTTGGGGCTCGTGGCAGGACTATGCATGGATGTTAAGGGGAGGTGATGGGGTGTGTGGACGGTGGGAGTCTTACGTGCTGGGAGAAGACATTTTGATCGTCGTAGGGATCGAAAGATCGAAAGATTGATGGTAGTTGTTAATAAAAGGGATTAAGAGACTTGATTGGATTTTTTGATTGATTCTATCTCGTCCAGGAGACAGACGGCGCTTTTTATAGAAAATATTCACTTTTGATCTTCACCCTATCGAAGCCGTAAATCCCGAACCTCGTTAAAATTAGCCCAGCGGATCGCCACCCGCAGATCTCCGAATGGTTACGTGGATGTGGGGGAGATGGCCAACACATCACCTGCATATGCGTGCAAGCGTGGCAAAAACCTGCATGTAAATGTTTGTTTATAGCGTTGTTGCCCTCCATGGCAAGGAAGTGGTCTTGAGACAATATGCAGCACGATAATGCCCAGTGGAGACTTAGCAAGTATTCGGAGATTGATCGACCAAAGCATTATTATTTGCATTTATTAATACGTGGGTTACAATTACGCGTTGATCGGGAAACCTCGCAATCAATGCACAAGAGCGAGGCTGGTGTTTCAGCTTCATGTAGCAGGGTAGAGTTGTCTTGCTCCTAGCCAATCAGCACCGTCTTAGCACACGCGTGCATTATGTGAGAAACGCGAGGAAATTTGTCGTTGAGTTGAAGTGAGCATGAGGTATTTCTGGCCTGTTTTTTCTCCTCTAACGTGTCCGATCCAGCTTGATGTCAGTGAAAGGATGTTAGCTAGCCGTTGTAAGCATAAACGCTTTTTGTTAAAAATGAGAGTACCCTACACACCGTGATAATAAAGTTATGTAAAAGCTCAGCTATTAATAAACCTACAATTGCCTTACCCTAATATTTTACTTATTTTCTACGTATACACCAGATATAGTACAGTAACTAAATATACAGTTTACTAAACTCCTGGTTATAGAAGATTAGCCAAGAAATCTCTAGAGCACCTCTTATCAGGCCCAAGCACCCTCGAGACTATAGAGTCACAAGCTTTTCCATACAAGATGTTGCCAGACATGCTCGACTAGGTCACACGTGCTGTCGCGCGGCTAATTCGATGCGCTTGAATTGATCAGAGAAGCAGCGGGAAACCATGGATGCACAGAGGCGGAATGTGCTTTCCAGTGGATCGCTCACCATTCCAAAGTTGGATGTTGCGCGGGGCGACGCTGTCATTATCGGAGCCAGTAGCAAGACTCAACTGGAACAAAACCTGAGGTTTCTGGAGAAGGATCCTCTGCCTACCGATGTTGTGGAAGCTCTCGATAAGGAATGGTTGATCACCAAGGCCATTGTGCATGATTACTGACATTGAACGATGTGGATGGCTGGAACTTTGTTGGTTCATTGTGTGCACCAAGATTGAGAAACCGGTCAGAACCCAGAGAGACTTGTGCTGAGGTGCAGTCCTGACAATATACTATGGCCCGTCGTGCTCAAGAGGACAATACGATATCAGTGAAGACCCTGCAGCATTTCTCTGCTATTCTCAACCAAGAAAAACGCATAAGAACTAGCATCATAGAGTCATCATATCCGTCATGTCTTCCAGTGGCCCCATGGAAGGATCATATCTTGTCGGCCTGCCATGCATCACCATTTTCCAGGAAGGGCTGCTGGATCTGTGCTTGGCCCAGCGCTGCAGCTCTGGAGGGACAACATGGGCATTTCCGACCTCAAGCATGCGCAGCAAGAGCGGGAGCAGATGGCTGTCGAGCACCGTCGGGCCGACTTGAGCGCCAAAGATCCATTCTACCTTATCCCCAAAAGCACCACTTTGCTTGCCGTGGTCTGTAATGTCGGCTAGGATCGCCCGAAGGTCCGCGAGAGACTGAGCAATCATCTCTGGCTGGAACGCTACGGCATTTGTCTTATCATGGCTGCATAATAGTGAGTATTAGCTGGCATATGGGCGGGCGCATCTGTGACATCGGACGGGGACGTACAATCTGAGCTTGAATTCAAGGGCCTTGCGATACTCGGGACTGATGTCGGTCCGTGTGAGCAGCTCCGCTGCGGGTGAAGGGTTATACTTTTGCATCTCGGGGCTCGCCTTCTTGTTGTTGATGGATGGGCCATTGACCTGATGGATCCTCTCCAGAAGCTGCTTTATGATAGCAGCCTGCGCTGTGGGCAATAACGCCGGGTAGTGCTTCTCGGCCAAGTAGAGCGAGATAGAAATACTATCGGTCAGAGGCTCCTTCAGGACATTGCCCACCAGAGAAGGGATCTGTCCTTTTGAATTAATCCCGAGATATTCCTCTTTGAGGTTGTCGTTTTTGCCATGGTTTATGAAGCTCAAGTTGATGTTGCGGGGTGGTGTCGCGTGATCGGTTAGTGGGCCTAGCTGGGCCGTATGGCGGGCCATCATAGAATACAAGGAGAAAGGAGACGAGTACAGGGTATACTCAGCATTTCTGAGATCAGCCATGTTGTCCTGCTGGTATCTCGGCGCTTTAAGCCGAGCTTAGTCTTGGCTTGGGATTCGAAGAAATGCCTGCATCTCCTTAATCGCCAACGGGTTTTGAGGGGTTATCTGACCCCCTCTTCTGACTAAGGTCCGGATATCAATCTATCGAAGGTTTCCTAGTACAGGGTCTCTCTCCAACACAAGACAAGTCACCACATGTACCTATTTCCTATCCGGTCGCTCATAGCCCTAAAAGTAATTTCACGCCGAGGCGCACATTCGGTAAGCCTTTCCCGTCCCTCTCCTCTTACCGGCATCTTTTGGACGGTCTTCATAATGAAGGATACGTTGGCGGAACGATTCGAACTACCGAAAGTCGTCGTGTCATTTATCGTCCGACGATGCGCAAACGTCATTAGCGCTCGCTCGCTCTGCCGGATACCCGAACCTCTCCGAACAGAGCAAATGAGAATCGAGCAAACGTTATAGCAGGGTAGTTTATAGCTTTTGTCCTCACAGACATACGTTTAATCTTTCAAAATTTGAAGAGTTAATTAGTAGATTTTATACATTCCATCTCTCTAGTTATTTGAAGATGGATCTCGACAGCTCGCGTTGGAGTTTGGGATTTCTGAAGCTGACATCCCAAATAGATTCATGCAGTGAATCCGTCGCCGCATCGAGTACCCACCCTATTTTATATGGATGTCTACTGCACTCAGTCCACACCTGCGGCATGCGATTGAGACAGAAGGTCTGGAAAAGCCCCTGGTCCAGGTTCCTTCTTGGGATTGCAGGCAGCAGCAACGACTGGACATATAGACTAGCGATAATGTCCACCTAGGATAAATCAACTTACACATTTTCGGAAGACATATTACACAAACGGCAACTCGTCCAACGCCGCAAACGCCAAACACGATAATCCCCAGTCCCTTGCCTAGCCCCCCGAATACACGGCGATGTCATCATACAATTCAGGAAACTGCTCAAAGAAACCAGCTTCCATGGTCCAGGACCCCAGCTCGTCAATGCAATGCTTAAAATGAGGCGACAGATGAAACTTGCCAGTCTCGGCATTCTGCATGTAAGTGTCCCGAAAGTCGTACGGCCAGACGATCCTAAGGTTGGACAGGACGAGGTGCCAGAAGAGGTTTCCGCAATATTGGTGCTGGAAGAAGATGAAACGTTCCCGCAGAGCCGGCCTAAAAGTGAATGAGCTACAAAATGGAATTCATCTCGGGGGTCCTATCTTACCAAACGAAGAAATCAATGCAACGTGAATGTGGCAGAGTTTGAGATGGTCTTGAAATGATTCAGCTAATCCACTCGGCCTCTTCAGGTTCTGGAACTTACCTTGTCCAAAGCCAGCGTGGCAGAGAAGCTTGTCTCTTTGGGCTCGGATCGTTGTGATAGTCTATCATCAAGCAGATCAACCTCAGCACGGCCAGCCTTTCCGTCGGCCGGCATTTGTGCCAGCCCATGTCATCGAGTTTTCGGAGCTTGCACCACGACTCCATCATGCCGCCCTTATTTTCAACGCTGCTCCATCCTTCCACTACCGCGCGAATAACAGTATCCTCGCAGTCTGCATCATCCGTACTGATTCCCGACTGCGATTGCGCGGTAGGTCGTGTTAGAGCCTCGTTGGCTGCTCGCCAGAGGTTGATGTCGGGGGGTGAGTCTCCAGATCCCGGTATAGTGCAGGGGCATTTCGGGGGAGCTGTTGGTATGATGATGTCTTCTAGAGGGGAAATATGGTATGGGAGAGGGTCCAACAATGTCGGCAAGAGAGTAATATCTTGGAAAGGGGCTGAGCTTGTCAGGAAGTCGCCAAAAAGGTCACCATTCGAAAGTCCCCCGCAAGGATTCGACACTCCGAGGTCCTGATCCAGCCACAGTTGAGGATCAACCAAGTCGTCGGATGCATCGGCGGTTGAAATCGATGCTGCATGAGCACCCAAATATAGCGCTGGGTCTGCGCCATGATGACTCTGCGGTGGCAGTGCTGGAATAGTCTCGACTGTTGGAGATCGATCCGCTCCTCTCTTGGCATCCTGGATATGACCATTGACGGTAAAGGCTAGCGACTCCAGGACATTCAGCATCTTGTCCCTCTCGCTCGTGGCCTGCGAGAGATGATCCATCAGAGAGAGAACCCGGGAGTCAGTATCATCCTTCTTGAGATGGGCCACCATGGCCTCGAGCTGCTTGATGCGGTTCTTCGTCCGTTCACGTGCCATGCGCTGCGCCTTGCGGTCGAGTTCCCGCTTCTTCAGGCGGTGATCCTTAATCACATTGTCGGTCACGTCCTCGCATGCCGGGGCCTTGTCTGATTGGGACGATCCCATCCTTGCAGTTCGTCTCGAAAGTGATGGAACAGAGATTGAGCATAAACGAGCAACGTTGTGTCCGGGAAACATATCCCTCGGAGACACGGGGTGCTTGGAATCTGCGGGGACGGACCGAAACGCGGGGAAGACTACGGTCCGGTTCGCCGGGTCCGATCTAGCCATTCCGAGATAAACGCTGCTTTTTAGAGCGAACTATTTCGAGACCAATGCAAGCAATTACTCAAGTAAGGTCACGCGTAACAGTTTGATGCGGGGATAGCCCAAGTGCCTCGGCATGGGAAGGGCGGGGTCATAGTTTGATCATCACTGTGATCGTGTCTTTGATCATCTCGACTGATATGGTTAAAATACCGGACTGTGAAACGCGAAACATTGGGGAGCGTAGACCCAGATAGAACAACACATCGGAGACAAGTCAAATGTGTGCTGGAAATTGATGATCCGTGATTGCCTTCCACATGCCTCCGTACTCAATCTGCAACCCCGGACTACCCGAACTATACGCAACCTCAAGCCCTTCTCCCGCCAACTCGTGGCCACATTAGATACAGAAAGAGAAGTGTAACCCTCTTCCCGGTACCCTCGTAGATCCTACTGGTAGAACCGAGGATCAAGAGCGTCTTCGTTCATGTAGGGGGACCGATCCGCGTCAGGATCGGTGCTCAGATCCACAGCTGAGTAGCCATATCCGAGGAATTGGAATCGGTTCTGCCACACGGAGTCAGCCAACCCGAAATACTTGGACACTGTTACTAAACCTACCGGACCATGGTACTTAATCTCCATGTCTTCCCAGCGAGGCTCCTCCAGCGCAACTCTGTAATGAAGAGCGCTACCAGGCCAAATAGCATCCACACGTCCAGTCTTTCTGTTCTTGTCTATGTTTTGGTCAGATTTGCTGTTCGGGAAGACATCTGCTCTGCATCACTTACACCAGGCATTGCAGTCTTCTTCCCACACAGTGCCTTTGAACCAGCTCTGAGTGTGCTTGTTGAACTCGTCAGAGACATCTTGCTTGGGGACAAAGTATTTGATATTGTTTGTCTGCATTTTCGTGATGACCTTGAGCGTGTAAGATACGAGGGCCTCGAGTTCGCCTATTGTAAATCCGTTAGCTCATGGCTTAGCTCAACAGTAGACGATGACTTGCCCGTGATGCTGCCGCTTTCGACTGGAGAGTTGGGACCCAGGTACACTGTATGCCATGCTTAGCAATATTCCGTCTCATCCATGAGAGTGCCTTACTCAAGTAATTCGGGATCTGAGGTGCCATAACCTGGAGAGTGAGCGTTAGCCGTCGAGTTTCGAATGCTTGGCCAGTAGACATACACCTAGGTAGCTTGCGGGAATCTCTTCCCATTCCTTGCGCAGATCAACACCACCCAAGCCAAGGAGCGGAAATGGAGGTCGGTATGAAACGTCTGAACACAAGTGTTAGCCAAGCCAGCTTCGCATGTGCATGTACCCACCAAATCCGGTTGCGCAGACAATAGTATCGCAGACGACCTTTTGGCCGTCGTCGCCAATCACTCCATCCTCGACAACCTCCGCTATGCCGCAGAAGTGCATCTCGACGTTTGGCTTCTGGATGCTGCGAGGGATTCGTTAATGTTTGAGCGCAGAATGGAGCCTCTTTCTACTCACGCCAGCATGTAAGGATCTCCTGGGGCGATGCGGCGGCATCCAACACTAAAGTTGGGAATTATGTTGTCAAAGATGTAGTCGTCTTTGATCCACTCTCGCGTTCGCTTCGTGATTTGCTACGATGAATCATTAGCTGTATGACCCATATTCAATGACTCCGTCGGCAGCTACCTCTCGAGCCTGGTGATGGAGCGGATTATGCTTGACCATGAGGTGGTGCAACTAGGAATATTTCAGCTTCTGCCCCTCGGAACGAAGTCTAAACTCTTTACCATCATGAGTGTGTTCTCATTAGCCTTGGAGTGCTTTATCATTGCCTTGTGATCCTTACGGAAGACGGCTCTCTCCTCTTCGGTGTCTTTCCAGATGGCATCGTTAGCAGTATCCAAAAACAAGCAGGAAGGGATTCTCACACTTGTACCCTTGAGGCCTCGTCTCACCCTTGATGTTGTCGGGCTGGGCAAAGAACCACGGGGGAGTGCGGACAAAGACGTCCAGCTTTTTGGTATGGGGCTGCATGCCTGGTACGGCCTGGATACTGCTCGCCCCGGAGCCGATGACGACGACGTTTTCCTTTGCCCATTTATCCTGGGTATATTCTCCCCATCTGAGAGGGTGTGATTCAGCCAAATTTTCAATTCGAGACTCTGCCATGCGTTTAAACTCACTGGGCTCTGTCGGCTGAATGGATGACTCGACCCCGGAAAGTGTCCAGGCCTGTAATCTTGGGCAGCTCCCATCGATCTAGAATGCCCACAGCACCGAGAAGCAGATCGCAGTCGTCGGTGATAATCTTCTTGGTTCCGTCAGCCAGCGTCTGCTCGATCTTCAGCTCCCATATGCCCTTCTGGTCATCGAAGCGAGCCTCAATAACCTTCGAGTTGAAGGTCATGTATTTCTTCAGATCGAGCTTGTCAACGACTTTGTTTATGTATTGGCGTAGGTACTCGGCGGACGAATAGAAATCTTCCCAGTCTGGCGATGTCATTTAGCAAGGTTCACGTATCATCTTACACCTTTTTACAGGTGGCAGAGCACTTACCAGGAGAAATGGCAAAGTTGAACTGATACGTGCATGTTGGCGAGTCACAGCCGGCCATGGGGTATCGATTCTGATACTGCGCACCATTTTGTAAGTGTCTGAGTTGGAGCAACGTGCACTGTCTCAAAGAAAGCGACTCACCCATGTTCCGCCAACCTCGGGGTTCTTCTCATAGATGACGTGCTCCACGTTTGGGGTATGCTTCTCGATGTTGTACGCCAACATGACGCCGCAAAGTCCAGCACCAATTGTTATGACCTTGAGCTTCCTGTTCTCGGGTACCCCGACAGGGACAAAGGGGATGTGATAACCCGACTTGGCATCGTTGTGGAAGTCTGCATTCAGCTTCTCCGTGTACAGGTTTCCCGGACGCGTGGTAGCTTTGGGGTCTGAGAAGAACTTGAGACCCGGGATGAGAAAAGGCGACGCATTGTCGTCCGAGCCATTGAGAGCCATGGTGATTTAAGGGGTGTTCTTTGGCGTAGCTTGATGAGATGTGATTGTGTTGTGCTTGAAAACAGCTGTGCACCTGAGGGGAGCTGGAGGATGAGAAATATCAACTAAATGAATCGATAAATATTACTGCAGGCACACTAAAGTCCTAAAGGATTATTTCCGGTCGGTCCGTGATTTTGGTGGCGTTTGCGACTTAGCTAGGATCCGTGAAGCCATCTGCAAGTTGACGCATGGATTTCTGACATGCGTTTTTCGAGGTGTGGGACGAAACAGGACCACGTCTTTCTGACTCAAGAAAAACGCAATCGGTGGTCCGCGTGATGCCCATCCAGTAAATTTTGTTGCTTTACGTATTTGCAACTAAACTGGACTGGTTTTAGCTGACGACCTCAGCAGTTCAGTCTCGAATACCCTCATCATCTTACCAAGTTGAATCGTCTCTATAAGTAGTCGCAGGGCGTGTGAGGCGAAGCCTTCTCCATACACTAAGCCATCTTTTCACCATTTTTCCATCCATAATCCAATTCCCGTGGACTCAAAATGCAATCGTCCGTCGTCCGCCAGCCTGGCCTTGCCAAAATTAGTCCAGAATGGACCGAGGTACGTGTCACGCTCGAGTGGCCAACCGCGCTTGAGACTTACCGGGCGTTTCGCAGTTTGCCAAACATGTTCCGATTCCTCCGTTATTAGGCACCCCTGAGGAACTTCGCGAGATGAAGTTTCCGCGGGATGACAGCCCTCCTGTCGGGTTCTCCATCAAGCAGCTTCCCATACCGGGCTTTCAGGGATGGACGAACCAGGTTCGTATCTACACCCCGGACGTCCAATGCGCGGAACGCGCAGTCATTGTTTAGTATGACATTCACATGATCCCCGTATGGGTGGGATTTTGCTAAAGAGTTGCTTAGTGTACACGGCGGGGGCTGGACTATTGGCGATCTGGACTCGGAAGATGCTGCCTGTAGAACCATGTGCAAGTCTACCGGGGCGGTCGTCGTGAGTATGGACTACCGAAAGTAGGCAACCCAAGTCTTCTTTATCCCCAAGGAAGGTATCTACTGTAGGTGCTAAATGTAGAACATAGGGCACCAGAGAGCCCCTTCCCAATCGGCCTCGAAGATGTCTGGGCAGGAGTACTTTGGGTAAGTGACCCCAAACTCGAGTAGGTGAAGGAATGCAATATACTGAGATTTCAAGGTATTTGATAATATTGAGACCCTAGGTGGCGATCCAAGTCATCTTATTCTGGGCGGCCTCAGTGCAGGAGGAAATATAGTAAGTCTCCCACGCCATATTTGACTAGAGACAACGGCTCAACATCATTTAGACAGCTATCCTGGCCCAGCGAGCGCGAGATACCAAGCGTGTCTCGTTTTGCGGACAAATCCTGAGGATCCCTCTTGTCGTGCACCCCAAAGCGCAACCCGCAGATCTTGACTTTGTTAGCTACGACGAGAATGCCAACGCCCCGATTCTTCCATCTGCGGCGGTCACGCAGTTCCTCGACTACTACAGTGCCCCTCCCGAGGATATCCGAATGTCGCCCCTTCTAGCATCAGACTTGTCCGGGTTACCTCGCACGTACATACAGATCGCTGGAGCTGATCCCCTGCGAGACGATGGTTTTGCCTACGCCGAGAGGCTGGAGCAGGCTGGGTATGATGGCTCCCTATCCCTAATCCCCACGCTAACCATGTCGATTAGGGTCCCTAGCAAAGTCAGTGTCTACCCTGGCTTGCCGCACGCCTTTATGATGTTGCCTTTGGCCACTTCGGTCAAGAGTGACCAGGACCTGACAGAGGCTATAAAATGGATGATCAGGGAGTAATTATAAGCCTTGAACTGTACATAGACAGGAGTAAATTACAAAGACAGGAACGTTCATTCGCTATTAGGTTGGCAACTATTACAGTAGAAATCAACGCCTTCAAGTTCTTTGTGCTTGTTCAGATCGTAGTCCAAAGTTGGAGGCAATCTACGGGTTCGTATCTATTTGCACCAACGGGGACTGACCGACCAACAAGCATGCATCAGAGAATAATTAATTTTCACGCAATTATTCTACTACTTGCTTGGATCCGCCCATAGTCTTCCCTTAACACCTCCTTTGGCCAAAGCATCGATGCTGGCAGGTATTTCAGCAAATGGTACCTCGACCAGCAACGGATTTATAACACCCCCTTCCAGAAGCTTCAAAACGTTGGCCAGATCATCGACACTGGCCCCCAGCGATCCGACGAGCGCCACCGTACGTAGAACCAGGACGTCAGTTGGCACCGTGACCGTTTTGGCAGCCAAGCCGACCACGACTACTTTTCCTCCTTGCTTGACCGCGCTCAAGGCGGCCACGGTGCTGGACCCGGTGCCAGCAAAGTCAACAATGACATCAAAAGACACGTCCTTGGCCTCGTCCAAGCTCTTGAAGCATCCACGAGCGCCAAGTCGTTTCGCCTCGTCGAATTTATCCTCAACAATGTCAACGCCATACACAACAGCTCCTTGGAGAGCGCCAAACCCAAGACCAGACATTCCTAAGCCGCCGAGACCGATTACGCCAACCGTCAAGCCAGGCTTCGCCCCAGCCTCGGCCACCACAGCGTGATACGACGTGGCCAGCGCATCAGTAGCCACAGCTGCCTGAGCGAAGGAAACGCCGTCCGGAATGTGCATCAGCCGGCGTACAGGAGCGACGGCATACTGGGCATAGCCACCGTCGAAGCCAAGTCCAATGCCGAGCGACCAGTCACGTTCTTCAACCGGGTGGCAGACTTGAGATACGGCAACTCTGTCTCCCACGTTGAATCCTGTAACCCCGGGTCCGACTTTAGTGATGATCCCGGCGACTTCGTGACCGAGAGTAATGGGCTTTTTGATCAGCCACGCGTCGCTCGAGCCGGATACAATGTGGCAGTCGGAGTGGCACATGCCCGCGGCCTTGACCTCGAGCTGAACCTGTCCGATACCAGGTTCAGGGACGGGGATATCCCGGAGCTCCAAGCCCGTCTGCGAGGTCTGATACTGGAAGGCCTTCATGTTTGTTGATTAAGGCCCAAATGGTCGGGTAGAAGGAGGGGAAAGAGCTGGATGTAAGGAATCAGGGAATGGTGGCTTGGTGGGAGATGCAAAAGTGAGAAAACAACATTCCCATATTATTTATAAACATAATCTTACCTTGGGATCTCCAGAATGGCTGATTCACGAATCAGGTTAGTGTGCAAGCTTGTGTTGGTTGGTGATTCAAGGTAGCTGCCGGACTCAGAGAATTCTGACATGCATTCATGTTAGCGCGAGAAGTGTCTACCCCAACAAATCCCACTGAGGAAGAATCCATGTCAATAGTCATTAGGCTCAAAATACCGGGGGCCACTTTTCAACATATTTGCCGAGAGGGAAGAAAATCCTTTCCTAAATCTGAATGCGATGTTGGAAGTCACTCTGGACTTGGGATGTCGCGTAAAAGCTTTTAGTGTGTGGAAGAGGAACCTCATGGAGGTGCTCAAAGGGAGCGGACAGGCGGGTGAGTCATGACAATATGGCGTCCATAATTCATCCTCCTTGTGTCGGGACTTCGATAGAATGACCGCCCAACACGGCTGGGAGAATTCACGGCGAAAGTAGCTCTATATAATAAGACTTCCTTGCCGAGAGCTTCTCTTCGACGTGGGGCAGTGTCAGACGCTCGATCGGATGGGAGGAATGGTTGGTACTATGAATGTGCTTTTATGAGATGGCGACTCATTTCCGTTTCGGCCTAAAGTAGTGCTTAATTGAGTAGTTGGGACAGGCAAGATTGTGTGAGAGTGAAGAGCAATGCTTGGGAGGATCATGGTCCGATTGTTTGAGAACGGACTAAGAGCACCAATTCTGTCATTACCAATCCTGAACTAACACTTCGACGGAAGATAACTGACAATAAACCTCGCTTCTTCATGTTTTCATCATTGACAAAGTAATCAATGCTGAGATTTTGAGTAATAAACTCAGGTCGCAGGACTCCGTATGACTGAATTCCTAGAACGGACACTTGAACGTCGAAGGTTTTGAAGGTCCCTTGACTGTAAAATAACGGTAATAAAAACAACCTTTAGTAAAGCGCACGAGACATTGGCAAGCATCGATTTTCTCTTCCGAGTTAAGGGGCCGAATTTAACCTTCATATTGACAAAATGACAGGTTCTTCGTTCTCCGCAGTGAACCCAGCATAACACAATGAGGAATCGCTTACATTTTAACAACTACAATCTGGTATCTCAGATCAGCAGTACATTTCACCCTTGAATAACGATAATGCTACTACATACCACGAAAAGAATTCTCCCGTTCTCCCTTAAGGGCTCAAACTTGGACGTCCCTCCAAGTGGGAACAATGTTCACCAGGTCAAGGTGATGTCATCGGTGATTATCCTTTGGAAGAACAAGGGATTATGCATGAGAGGAACACACCCCCAAAAGTTGCCGCCTCCGTTCGAGGCAACTGTACCGGAGAAGCTCTCAGGCAACTGGCTGGGCTAGAAGACTCTCAGGAGGTGTTTAACATCTCTCAGCATACTGTGTCAGCACCAGTCCAGTCCTTCCGCAAACTATTATATTTGTTTATCTAAATTAATGCATGGGTAAGAAAATAACTTAATATTTGTTTTTTCACTTTTTATGTGAAAAATTGTTGGTACAGTGCTACAGGAATTGAGCACGACTGAGAAAATCGTGGATCTTTGGCCCTGCTATCCCCTCAGTGATGAACAAATTACCACTTCAGCAAGAATAATCGGCGGCAGCCTGACAACTATACCAAGAGGTTAGGGTGCCCTAGTACACACATACCCAGAGGGGGGACTAGAAGCTCAACAGTAAAAAAAAACACCAACAACAGTATCAACAATATGGACCATATACCCAATCCATTCAAAGGTCAACAGTATACTCAGATAGACTAAGGTTTCTAATCTAACTGGTTACCTTTTCCAATACCTTTATGAGCTGCAGGTAATAGCTGTGCCTTGGAAAAGCTAGATCAGCTGGAAAAGCTAGATCTTGGAAAAGCTAGATCTGCTGGAAAAGCTAGATCTTGGAAAAGGCAAAATCCCGATAGATATAAACGCTCTGCAGGCCCTACTCTTCTATTCCAGTCATCCTTCCATCCTCACACCTTAACCAACAACCCATCTAACAACCCAACTGAGAATGTCTGCGCCTCACCCTTTCCGCCTTACGGTGCAGACCGACAAGCTGTATCCCAATCATCAATATCTCCACAGCTTCCAATTCAATCTAATAGATTTAATAGAGACTAATCCAGCTCTTACTATAAAGCTAAAAGCTACAGCGTAAAAATCTGGACTAAAAAATATCACATAAATCCAAGCACACAGCCCCGACAATAAGTATCTAGTACAGTTACTCATCTTTAGCTGCCATACGATACAAGAGCTAGCTGGCATAGATCTAGCTCTAAAACGCTGGGTTGGTAAAGAGTTATACTATCTCAAGATCCTTCTTAAGAACTGCCAAGAAGATAGAATCCCCCAAGCAGGAAGCGAGTTTCTTAGGAAATTGCGTCGTAACCACACATCATAGACCTTGAAACTTATGAACGAGGTGGTATTGGTCAACTTGCAGCCAAAGGATTGATGACCACAAGAGCCCAAGGGAACCCATAGAGGGATGTTACGGAGGAGGTTCTGATAGAAGAGGTAAACGACTGTACTTAGGTTCAAGATCAATAGACCAAGTCCCTCGTCAACACTTGTACAAGCACGTGACTGTACAGAATTTGAAACAGTAGTCAGAACAGTGATTTCAACAATGCTGACAACTATACACAATTGCAACTCACCATAGAGAATGCTACGACGAACTCGACTGCAATTCCCGGCAGCTACATGTACTCATGTTACCCAGGACGAAGCGGATCATCTTCGAGCCCTGTGAGATGGACATCCCATACGTATTTATGTGGTAATCCCGTTCGTGTACCAGCTCTACGTAATAATAATGGGACTTTTATCTAACCCCACCAGCTTTAATCGGGTGGAATTGATCTCAGGACCGGCGGAGAGCGACTCGGCTATGGCATCCGTTGTAGAGAGGGGACAGCCAGAATGAGACTAGTCTACGACGTTCGACCCAAGATGGAAAAGCACGCCGCGAATCAGCCAATACAAAAATGGTGTCGAGAATTAAAGGAAATTAGTCTGTCGTGGCCTCGTCTTTCCAGTTATCATTTTGTGTATGTCGTCGTCAGCTTGGATGACGCGGTCTTGACCCTATTTGGGCAAATGACTCCACTTCAATATGCCGTCTTCCCGGCATCATGGCTTTACGTGGGTCTTAGCCCCGGACCAACAGAGTCTAGGGAGCTATTGCTGCAATTATTCGGGTAAAAAGCCGATCGAATGTGGTGGTGCACCCCCCAAAACTTGTCACATCCCTCAGTATATCCTTCTAACCCCTTTGTCTCTTGCGGTGGCGTTGCCTCCTCTATTACCTATCCATAATGCCGGGTTCCGGATAAGCAGTGAGCCCACTCGTCTTCTTGCGCGGTAGATTAACTGGCATATCCTAGGCTCGCGCGTGCTGCTTGGTTTCTTCTCCTTCATTCACTGGTTGTCGTCTTTTCTGCTGCCCTTATACAGGCATTAATGTCGAACATCTTGGTTCTATTTTGATTCACGTCCTTGCAGGCCCTTTTTGCCTGTTATCCCTCCTGAAGAAGGCCTAGAGACTGTCTTCATTCCGACACTCTCGCTACGGACGACTTGCCAAGCGATCAAACTTTCCACATTCGTTCAACGCTTCCTACCACGAAGCTGACCATCCGTTATACACACTTCGATTCCTCTACTTGAAACTTAGTCAATAGATTCAAGCCGTCCTCGAGTGCCTTTGCGATTACACAACGACCGAACTACAGGCGCTGTCTAATATTCTATACTTCCCATTCTGGCGACTAACGATTGACAATTCGGTACCCGACTCTGGTGGCTCATATTTGCATCCATTAATATCTATTCATAATGCTACGCTCTCTGGCATTCGGCGCTCTGCTTGGGACTGGCTCAGTCCTGGCAACTGTATCATGTTCCGCTGACAGCAAGTGCCCCAAGAGCACCCCATGTTGTTCCAGTAGGTCAATATCCTAGCGTGATGGAAGTTTACTCACATGCTGTGTTAGCGTATGGCGAGTGTGGTGTTGGAGCATACTGTCTTGGTGGTTGCGATCCCACCATGTCATACTCTCTTGACTCTTGCATGCCCGCTCCCGTTTGCCAGGACCGCACTCTCACCATGGACTCACTGGACCGTGTTTCTGATGTTAGCGATTACCTTGGAAACTCCACCGAAGCGGATTGGATGTCGTCCGGAGACCCTCTTTTGTACAAGGGAAACACTCTTCTTACCATGCCGAAAGACAGTTCCGGGACTGTTTTATCCTCTACCGTATATATGTGGTACGGTAACGTCAAGGCTCGCTTGAAAACGAGTCGAGGTGCTGGCGTTGTGACAGCATTCATTCTTTTCTCTGATGTCAAGGATGAGATTGATTTCGAGTTCATCGGTGTGGACCTTGAAACAGCCCAGACGAATTATTACTTTCAAGGCATAACGACCTGTAAGGCTTCCTCTGCCATACTTGCACTATCATCGCGTGATCCGAGCACTAGAACCATACTAACAAGCAGTTAGACCCAACACACGCATCGAATCTCACCATGAGTGACAGCTTTGACAACTTCCATGACTACGAAATTCGCTGGACTCCGGACACGGTTGAATGGTACATCGACGACACTCTAGGCCGCACGTTGAACAAGAACGACACCTGGAACGAGACGAGCCAAAACTTCGATTTCCCGCAGACTCCTGCGCGTGTTCAACTATCCCTCTGGCCAGGCGGTCTTTCCACCAATGCCGCCGGAACAATCGCCTGGGCTGGGGGTGAGATTGACTGGGACGCCGCTGATATCGAGAATTACGGATATTATTTTGCTACCTTCAGTGAGGTTGTTATGGAGTGCTA
This sequence comes from Ilyonectria sp. MPI-CAGE-AT-0026, assembly GCA_020744155.1. Lineage (NCBI taxonomy): Eukaryota > Fungi > Ascomycota > Sordariomycetes > Hypocreales > Nectriaceae > Ilyonectria > Ilyonectria sp. MPI-CAGE-AT-0026. Next base: position 3,179,735 of record JAGPNQ010000003.1, read on the forward strand.
CAATACTTCTACGGCCCCGGGAACGAACTCTGGCAAGAGCTACACGTATGATAGCATCCGTGCCACCAATGATACCGTCGTTGATGGCAGCGAGGACACGATTCTCGCCTCTTTCCAAGCCACGGGACTCAACCCTAACAAAGGAGAGAAGTCATCCTCAAGTTCTGATACAGTCCCTGGGAGCAGTTCTTCGGGGAATGACCACAGCGACGATTCCAGTTCCAGTGCTAGCTCTAGCGCCACCTCCGCCGCCAGCTCATCAGTTGATGCAGCCAACTGCAAAGCAACATCCTTCAGCCAAGATTGTGCCAGCAGTAGCAGCAAATCCAGTGGCACGCGGACTAGCGCCAGTGTTCCATTTCTCATAATTGCTGGTTGTGCTTTCCTCTGGCTATAGGTGGATAAGAGGTAGTAATCAACATTCCACAGCTCTATCAAAGATTATTTCGGGCTATGTTGGACAATTGTACGCTATGATAGCACAATTAAATCTAACTTGTACCTGTGACCAAGTCTATAGGATGAATGGAGCCTAAATAAACCTACAAGAGTAGCCAAGATAAATTTTCCATCTAGCAAATACAAATTGCTTCACAGTAGATTCCTGGAAGATCAGTCTGGATACTGATACTGATGGACTGGACGCGAAAAGTTTCGAGGATAATTAACCAAGTTATCGTTACGGCAAAAACAAACAAAACACGACTGTATTAATTTAATTTCAGCTACTACTAAGGAAACAAACGGTGAACAAGCAAACACTGCGAATACATAACACAAATGCAAACAAAGGGAATATCCGGAGGTGGCCGGTACCATACACATATCACCATTCAGGGGCCCCTGTTGGTTTCCAATCGTACGTCTCATGACGTCCATACAGATTCGGTCATATCAACCACGTCAAGCGTTTGAAGTCATTACAGAGCCTGTCGATAACATTTAGTAGGGTAAACATGTCTTGCTGCAAAAATCACTCACAATGACAGAGGATTTAGCTCCACGGAGCATTTCGCGCAACACAAGTCTCTGCGTAGTAGTCTTGACAGTGACTTGCTGAGTTTGAGGAGCGTCGATGAGAAGTGAGGTAAATTTCTTGACGGCGTGCTTGGCAGGGTAGAGGGCGAGAGGTCCTTGATCTTGAACGACCCTCTTGAGGAAGTCAAAGATGTCCTCCTCAACGGGGACCTCACCAAGAGGGATGAGCTTCAAAGCGTCAAGCTTCTCCTTGGACAGGCTGAAAATTGCCTGCAATGCGGCATCTGCCATAATCGCACGCTGAAGGAGGATTCGGGATGCTTCTTCGTCAATCTCAGAGGCCAGCTCAGCCCCGCGGCTCGTCGCTTTCTCAAGCAACTTAGGCCCTCGTTCAGCCACAGCAGTCTTACCAGCCTGAGAGACAAGCTGCTCAACTGCAGAGATGGCACTCCTCAAGACAGGGCCGAGAGAAGAAAAGACCTCTTCGCGGCCAGCGAGGGGAAGGGTTGGCCCAAACAGGCCCTTGATAAAGTCCTTGCCGGTGTCATTGGTGTTGGTTCCAGGGAAGTGTCTGATAGCCAGGGCGCGACGCTTGCGCTTGGTGGACTGTCCAACTTCATTGTTGTCCGTCTCGCGGTACGTGGCAATATCGCGGGCAGCCTCCTTGAGGTAAGAAACGAGAAGGCCCGCAACTTCGTCAATCTTGGGTGCGTTTTCGTTCCAGTTCTTTTGCATGTGTTCGAGAATCTCATCCAGCTCGGGAGACTCCTCAATTGCCAGGACCGCCTCGAGAGACGCCTCGGCAAGCAATGCGCGCTCTGCGGCGCCGGAGATCTTTGTGGCAGCGCCACTGGAGATGGTCTCAGCCCCTACGACGTAGCTGAGCAAAGCTCCAGCTGTGATGCTGACGGAATCGCTGGCCGATTCGAGCAAGGGTGAGGTGCTCTCGAGAGACTCGAGACTGGCGACGGTCTTGAGCACCTCGTAAAAGATGTCGGTGTCGTTGCTCGCGTCCTCCTCCGATGTTGTCGGGGTGTCTTCCTCAACAATCTCGAAATCAGTTTCCGTGTTGCCTGAAGGAACAGCAGGGGTGTCTTCTTCAGGCTTGGGCTCCTCTTGAATCTGAGGCTCCTCTTGGATCTGAGGCTGCTCGATCGGGGTAACTGAGCCGCAAGAGCCGCCGCAGCCGTTGCAGTGGGTCACAGTAAGGTTGAGACTCTCTTCAATCTCAGGGACGACCGGGATGACCGGTTCCTCTGATTCACAACCGCAGTTAGCATAAGTTTTCATTCAAACGGGCTTCACTTACCCTCTGGTTGGGGGACAGGATCAACACGCTCAGGCACGTCGATCTTGACATCCTCGAGGGAGTTGCAGGTGCAAATATCAATCACAAACGGCTCGGTAACCTGAATGAAGGCAATGTCTCGCGAGCGCGCATCCAGCTGATCAGTCCACTCAGCCGAAGTGACAACACTTCGACCGTACCGCGACTGAATCTGCGAGTTCTCCGGCGAGTCACGTCCGCGATAGCCAATGTAGCACTTGAGCTGTGTAGCGGCACCGAGCTCGTACTCAGTATCATACACAACGTCGCCCCCGGTGACGAGAAGATCAGGACGGATAAGCCATCCGGCACCAATCTTCCAAATATCGAGGCCGGTCTTTTTGTTTTTGAAACGCGACTCGATCTTGACGATGTCTGCAACGGTCAGTCAGGCGACTGCAGTGGCACAATCTTTGGTTTACTTACAGCGGCTCATGCCGGGAGCTTGATGATCGACCACAGCAAATGGAGGGACTACTTGCCCGACGACAGATTCAGATTCTTTCTGAAATCCGTCAGCTGCAAAGAATGTTGTCTCCGTTTGTCCAGTGTAGGTTGGCAGATCAAGCCTCCAAGCATCGGGCTTGTTGGGGAGGTTTGCAAACGGGGCAGAATCCATCTTGTAGAATGTGCAGTGATGATAAAGTGATGGCCAAATACAGAGAGGAGCTGAAGAGAGCTGACTGCTGGTGTGAGTGAGCTGCTGAATGTATTCGAAAAGGAGGGGCCTCGTCTTCTTATACTTATGCCACTTAGCCGATGGCTTGTTCGTAAGAGGAAGGCTTGGTTGTTTGCACTCTAACAAGGAGTCCAGAACGCGTAATTTGCACATGAACTCCGAGGTCCATCCACTCTCTCATTGGAAATCATGTCCGCAGCCAGCCACTTTCGATTTTGTCTCTGGATAATGATGCGTCACCTCCTCTTGCATGCAAACTTTGCCTGAATTGGTATTCAGCTCCAATACTGTCAGCCTCAGTTTGCCCCGGGCATTCCGTAAATTCAAAAAAGAAAGAGTACGGTTCCAGATGTTTGCCTTTGGTCACGCCAAGCCCGTCTCGTTCACTCTGGATTTACAATCGACCCATCCTTAGTCTGTGCCATCCTTGGAGCCCAGCTTGTATTTCTTTTCTTTTTTCACATACACCCCTGCGTTAGCCTTATCGGAGATGAACCCAGTACACATAACTTAGTGCCCGTCCTGTCCTCGCTGCAGCTGCAAGTTCTAGGCACCCGCGTGCATTGTTAGTGGGAGCCATTTAGGATCGTGGCAACAGGGACGATTCCCCATTTGGATCAACCATCCACGTTATTGACCAGCCCATGTTTCATTGAGCCGTAAAAGAAGCAGCAAAGATCAGCTCGTCGATCTTGTGAGGTTTTAACGGACTTGGCGGTGCGGTGAAAGCGGGTGGAATGGGCGAAATTGTCGTACTACGGAGGGCCCGAGCATAATCCAGATGATATGTGACGAAAATTGGCGAGAATCAGCCTAAACCATCTCAAGGGTTTCCTTGGTCAACCAGAATCAATATACCATTGCACGCCTCAATCTAAATAAACATGGGTTGGAGAGTCTAGACTCCTCATCACGTTCCTTGGCCTAATGATACTTTCTGAGTTTTTACACCAAACGCTCCTAGGACGTATCGACCTAGAATCTTCTATGATTTACAGGCCACAGACATTGTGAATGACGCGAGTGAGATCATTATCGCCAAAACAAGCCACTCTCTAGGTACCGGGGCTTGCAAGCGAGGATCCTTTTACGGTAGAATCGAGGGCATAGTATAATCCTTGACATGCAAGGGGGAAGGACGGCTGAATTAACAGCGCTTATATATTTGTGTTCAAAGTATTCGTAATTGTCCCATGATGTGTGCTTTCATAGCGGCTCTGGCTATGCGCTCATCACCATGTGCTAGTGAATTCCGGTAGGTCACATTGACACTCGGCTACCAATCCGGACGTCTCAAGACTAACTAGACACTGCCGTGGTTCGAAAACCATGCAGTCGTCACATGTAGCAACGAATGCGGGGTTCACGGTGTCCTGGGAGTATTAATCACACGACAAGCTGATGCAGGAGAGATGCAGGAGAAATGCACGTCACACGATATTCGACAGGGGCATCATCAGCTCGCCACAATCCCAAGCATTTGAGCTCTGTACAGTACAACATATCAATGATCAGTGAGGATCGATTTAGAAAAGTCTAGACTACAATAAAAGATCCGGATCTTGCTTTTGCTAGTCTCAGCACCCTTGTTCAATGTGGCGATAGCCGGAGTTACTCGCGTCACCAGTCTAGCAGATGGCCGACATATCTGGTAAGCGGGCCAATATATGAGTGGATAACAGCCAGCCACGGCAGTTATATTAAATATGACCAGGCCTTAGAGGCTAGATTGGATCACTATATTCTTTTCGGAGTAATTCTTCCCTCAGAGCCATTTCGTGTTCGCGAAGAGGGCCTGTGGGGTTTAAACTTGACCTATTCTCGCGGCGTGCATCTACGCTAGCGTTTTGTGCCACAGACTCCCGGCCGCGCTAACTTCTCGTGGACCACTCCACAGAAAAGAAATGAACGAGCTTATGGGGTGAAAATAGCTGAGGTAAATATACTTGGCTGGCAAGAAGGATGACTGGACCAAGAAAGTACCAAATCGCTTTCCTATTGTTTGTACAGCCTCACGCGCCATCAACACACAAAAACTAAGTGGTCCGGTGCCTCTCACTCCCAACACAGTCGACCGCCATCAAATACGATGTGGCGCCCAAACCTGGTCATTAAACCTGGTCATTCGCAACACTAGCGGCAACGGGAAGATCAACTAATGCGGCAAGGGGGCAACTGAGACATGCGTAGCCGCCTGGCGTGCTCAGCCATCCTCGGCGAACGCCTCTTCTCCATGTGGCGAGCTGAGTAACGTCTGGGCCGTCACATGGCGCAACCCCACAAAGCAAGTTTGTTCAGGTATGTGAATCAATAGTTTGGATCCATTGCTGGCTGGATTACTAACTGGGCGTAGTCTGCGTGCAGAGATTTACGTAGTGTTGATGGATGGCATCACCAAGCATGCGAGGGAAGCGACAGACTCGACAGTCTGGCCACGGCGATGAGAGACATGCTGTGAAGTCCAGCTGGGGATTGTTCCCAAGTTCACCACAAGAAAGTACTTAAGATCCATGATCTTGCTGCCCTCATCGGTACTTTCAAATCACATCACCAACTCAGCAATCAACCTCCAGCACACTACTTCTCTACCCAGTAATCTCATTTACCACCCAATTTTCACCATGTCTATCCCCGAGTCCGGCAACACCCTCATCATTCCCGCTTATAACGCGGAGTCTGAAAAGGCTGTTCAGGAGCTCCAGTGGTCACAGTCTTTCCGGACCCGGACTGCGCGATACTACATCGTCAGAGCCACGAACCAGTCCAAGGGAAATGTAGATGTTCTCCTCTATATCCAGGACCGCTTCTACAAAGATGAAGGCAGCGGCGACTACATTGGCAAAATCCCTGGCGCCAGGAAGGAGGGCAGTAAGTCACAAATCACAAATCAGCCGGAAGAATATTTTTGACGTCCTGGTAGACTCCTTCGTTGTCAACATCAACGACCGTTTCCAGTATGGCCAGAAGACCAAGAATGGAGACGGTCGCTGGGTCGCCCTCCATGACAAGGACAACAAGCCCTACCAGGTAAGAGCTTTATCGGTTTACACCTTTCATGTTTACTGATCGAGATGGTAGCACCGTTTCATGATCACCACCATTCAGGGCAACATTGCTGAGTGGGCCAAGACTCTCGCCAGGTCCTTCGGCGCTGGTGAGATTGCTGACGCCGTGGCTAAGCTTGGTGGCAACTTCATCGGTGACTATCTCCACACCTTTTAAGATGCTGCCTGAGATTGCAACGGAGAGATGCAGTGGAATGAATTGCATCTGAGGAGTGGGTCACTTCGAACGGTTTTTGTCGCTCATTAGTCTTATTTAATTAGTTGAAACTCGAAATTAAGCCCGGGCAATTATTCGATCTTTGAACCTCAGCTTTGTGATCAGCTTCTATTAGACATATTCTTGCCCGTAAGGTAATCAGGACCCCAATGAGCAATCCATTTCACAGCCAGTGGTGTGCGAATGATTTTATTCGGGAAGCTAATGTGTGCTGCTGACCAAGGAGTCTGTGGCTTATGCAAATTCATGACAAATGTGTATAATCAGTGTATGGCGTTGTTTGGTTACGGAGTGTGTTCCAGGCATGTCGTTGTTCCCAGAAGGTGTGTTGATAAGAATTGCGGCGTTGATAGGGGTTAGATCTTCACTTTTGACCGTAATATGGTTAGAAACAAATTCTCACCTACTCTATGAATAGTGATAGTAAGATCTATAGATTCTTGTTGAACAAGTGTTATTCCGGCTGACCTTGGTAGCTAGTATAGGGTAAGCATCGTACATTTGGGGTGCTGTAGCAGGACAAGCATACTCTTAGATGGAATCACAAAATAAAATTTAATGGAAATTCATTAATGTCATTCCGAACTGCTGTAAAAGAAAAAATAGCTATGGGTTGACGATATGAGATCTGGCCGTTTCTGGGCAACGCAACCTTGCATTGTAAATCCAAAGATCAGGCAATAATATAACGCTAATCTTACATGTAGGCTTACCTCTCTCTGTGCCATTCAAAACTCCATTCTTCTATAACTTTCAATGTAAAATTAAAGGAAGGCAATTTCAAACTGCTTCGTTCGCCGATTTACTCTCAATTGTGAACGGTTACTCAATCTTTGGATTCGAATCATCCAGTAACTGCAGGACCAGGCTAGGCGGTCTAACCCGGCAGTATCTATCTAATTAGCCGAAGCATAGCCCTGTAGGATTCGAAGGAGCTGGGAATAGGCTGCAATACAACCATCATTATCATGTCAATAACGCCCTTCCTGTGACATGACCTGACCTAAAATAGGGCGTTCTTCTGAGCCACCTGAGACAAAAGGCGTCCCCCACGACATTTTGAGCTGATTTATACGCTCTTGATATCTCGCCGGCGCAGAATAGCGGGCGATATTCCAATCTGTTTATATATAAATACTGCCTTCTTCCCATTGAATTTCATAATATTGCGCATCAAATAACTTGCATCATACTCTCGCACTGCCTATTAGACAACCTCGACCAAAATGGCCAACGACGACCTCCATTTCCGCATCGCAACTCTTGACGATGCGTCTCAGCTTCAAGCAATGGTGGAATCCGCGTTCCGCGCTGAAGACAGCAGACAAGACTGGACAGCGGACATGAAACTCGGGGAGAGCTTCCGTCTGGATGTCGAAGAAATCATCACTCAAATCAACAAGCCCGACGGCGCGATCCTGATGGCCACCGACAACAACAACGCACTCCTGGGCTCCGTTGAAGTTTTCAAGCGCAGCGATGACCTCGCCCGCATTTCCATGCTGGCCGTTGACCAGACTTGTCAACGTGGCGGTATTGGGCGTCAGGTTCTCGCGTATGCTGAAGACTACTGCCAGAAGACCTGGGGTGTTAACAAGCTGGGGTTAAACGCCCTTGCGACGCGCCAGGAGCTCATCAAGTGGTACATGCGCCGCGGCTATGAAAAGACGGGCGAAACATCGCCTTTTCCCAGGGACCGGGTCACGGAGTTGGATTTGCCGGAGGATTTGTGTTTTATTGAACTAGAGAAGGATGTGAATGCGGCTGCTGGTGCAACCGAGGCAGTTTAAGCCGGTAGTCGGGGAGAAATGCATCCCAGGTAGAGAATAGGTTTGGTAGATAGGTAATTTAGGTTAACCCGTCGGCATACTAGCTTCGTGGAATACGATGAATCCGTGCAAAGTGCTTATTCCAATACCGATGTATCACATTGCTAGGCCTTGGCTGAAGTAGATATTTATCGTATGAGACACAGTGAAAACACTACAGGCAGGCATGTCTTGTGGAAATAATCACCAGTGAAGTTCCTACCCCTCCCGACAGAAAAGATGATGAGCCCCAAGGTTCATTGCAGTCGAGATCGCCCTTCTCGGCACATGATCACCTTGTTCTCTACTGGCTCCACCAGACTGACGTGGTGCGAGTCGATCACAAGAGCTCGGTCAGAAGCGCGCGACGGACTAGCATTCCGGCGGGAGAGTCCGGAAGTCCCCGAGCCGCGCCGAACGAAAGCCGATTTCCTGATCGAGCGATTGTGTCACCTCTGGATGGACGATTGAATGCAGCCATGTTGGGGATCCTGGAGGTCAATTGAGATGCTAGCCTAGAGCAAACTCGGTGGGATACGCTTCCACAGACTCCAAGGCCAGACCTGCCCGCCGGATGGAGGCGAACAATGCAGGTCCCGAACATCAGCTGCACAACGTGTCGTTCGGTTTCCTATTTCAGTTGTGTCAGAATCGACCTGGGGAGACTAGGGACCCGCTATTAGGCCTTGGACTGGGATGATCCTGATCGCGAACCATCATGCAATTGAGCTAGACCGCCAATATAGCACTCGACGTCAACCATCACAGGCCTCTAATTTCCCAGCTGTAGTAAAGCCTTGGTTGGCTTTTACTGACCCAATGTCCCTGATTGCATCTCCCAACATCAGCATATAAACACATTTCTCCCAATTCTTCACATTCGGGATCCGCGGGGAATGGCCAACTCCACCCAGTACCTGTTCATTTGAGGGGCGATCTAAATATCTAAATTAGGGCACACTTCCACGCTTACCCCGGTCTGTGTGCGATCATCGCCACTTTTACATAATATAAATCACCAGCTTCGCAAGCTTCTTCCACGAGTAAAAGACCCCAGACAAATTCTTCGTCTCGCTTTACCAAACGCAACCAAAACATCCACTTCGACGTCATGCCACCCTGTTAGTACCGGCCGAAGTGGGGAGTTGCCCCTTGGCTGTGTCGTAATGCCGGCCGGTCCGGAGATCCAGTCACGATCTTTAGGTGTCACTTCCAAGATGGAATTTTTTACCACGTGTCGCGACTACGAGCGGGTGTCACATACCTCGAAAATTATTTTTCTACATAGACACACATTTATAGCCATTGGAAGCATTTCGAGATTCGACTTGATTACCACTAGTCTCTTTATTACGTCGCTCGTTAACAAGCCCCTCAGATCCCATGCAAGCTTCATCAAATTCTCCTTCCTCTCCAGACGACCCTGATCCCGGGTCCAGCCCCAAGGCCAAGGAAGGATATGGCTTCACCTCCCCGGAAGGGTCGCCGAGCCCCAAAAATGGCGAATCAAGCGCCGCACTGAAGAAAGAGAAGGGTCGTGTACGATTCAACAGCACTGCGGCCGTCACTGGACCACCGCCAACGGCGAATGCGTTTGGGCCCCTATTGGAACATGGAGAAGCCCCGATACCGAAGCCGAGACCATCGGTGCTGCGTGGCAACTCCTCAAACTCCATACACACTGTCCCGGACATGAGTGATGAGTTGGATCCTTATTCCGAAAAGGCCAGCTCCGCTGCTGCTGCGCAAGAACGCGCTAGACAAGTGGCCGCCAAAGTCTGGAACGATTTACCTGTGGCACATTCCAGACACTCTCTCGACTCCGAAGCCGAGACGGCGACGAGCGAGGGCGAGCTCATCCCCCTTCAAGACTTGGGATATGCTACTCATGCTCGCGATGACCTCCATAAGAGCCAGCATCAGGAGGGCCAGCACCAAGAGGACCAGTATCAGCCCTTGCAGCAAGAAGCGCAGCACCTTGTGCGAGCACACACTCAGCGTTTTGGGAGGGGAGCGCAGAACGAAGGACCAAGCCATCAAACGCCCGGCGGTCGACACATTGTTCCGACAGAGGTGAACGATGGTATCTACGGCGGATTGTATAGCGTACCACCGCCGCAACATTACCGAGACGGTGTACTTTCTCAGCTCTTGACGCTCTACAAACCTCCAGAATCTGGTCATCGCAACCGAGATTCAGTGGCCTCGTTCAGCGGGGACCAAAGCACGCCAGGTACTGAGTCCGGCGCCGCCACTCCACGCAAGAAATGGTACAATCAAAACCGATCGCAAGACACGCTGGTTACTCTCGTCGGAGCTTCAGCACGGCTTGCAAATCCCAACATGGCCAACGACGACCAAAGGGGCAACGGGAAGAAGAAGCACGCGCACAAGCGAACAGGAAGCAGCTCGCGTCTCAGCGCATTCTTGCATCAGGAGGAAGTCCGCATCACGGTGCACATCGCCGAGACCTTGGCGCGACAGGAGTACATCATCAGGCTTTGCCGCGCGCTGATGATGTTTGGAGCGCCCACCCATCGGCTCGAGGAGTATCTTCAAATGACGGCCAGGGTTCTCGAGATTGACGGCCAGTTCTTGTATCTTCCAGGATGCATGATCATCTCGTTTGACGACCGGTCAACGCACACGACCGAGGTCAGAATTGTCCGCACCGCCCAGGGCATTGATCTCGGGAAGTTGAAGGATTTGCATCTCGTCTACAAAGAGGTGATGCACGACGTTATTGGTGTTGAGGAGGGCACTCGAAAGTTGGACGAGTTGATCAGCTCCAAAAACAAGTTCCACGCTTGGTTTAGAGTCCTCATCTTCGGTTTGACGAGCGCGACGGCGGCCCCTTTCTCTTTCAAGGCTCGCCTAATCGATCTCCCGCTCTGTTTCTTTCTCGGGTGTCTCGTCGGAACGCTGCAGCTTATTGTGGCCCCAAAGTCGAATCTTTACAACAACGTCTTGGAGGTATCCGCCACCGTGTTGGTGAGCTTCTTAGCAAGGGCATTCGGGAGCATAAGAGGCGGATCTCTATTCTGCTTCTCGGCCCTTGCTCAGGGAGGCATTGTTATGCTCCTCCCCGGGTACTTGGTTTGTAAGTGCCGATATTTAATTGTTTCGGAAACGGGATAATGAACTAACCGTGGCATCATAGTGTGCTCTGCTCTGGAGCTGCAATCTCGCGCTATTATCCCGGGCTCAATCCGTATCGTCTATGTCATCATTTACTCCCTCTTACTCGGTTTCGGCATTACTGTCGGTGCAACTCTCTACGGACTGATTGACAACAATGCAACGTCGGCGACTACTTGTGAAGACCCCCTCCCAAGCTTCTGGGGTTTCATATTCGTACCGTTGTTTGTTATTTGCATCAGTATTCTATACCAAGCTAAATGGCGCCAAATGCCCGTCATGGTTTTGATTGCCTCCGCTGGGTATATTGTCAACTATTTCAGCAGTATCAAATTCGCCGCTAGCCCCCAAATTTCCAACACATTCGGCGCTCTGGCCGTTGGTGTACTCGCCAATCTTTATTCTCGAATCCGGCACGGCGTCGCGGCGGCGACTTTAATTCCTGCAATCTTTACCCAAGTACCCGGTGGGTTGGCTTCAACTGGCGGCTTGCTTACTGGGTTGCAAACGGCCAATATGCTCACGAATTCGTCCAGTTCGAGCAATTCAACGACCACAACTGCTGAGACTGAGTCACTGAACACTGTGGTTTTCGATGTTGCGGCTTCAATGATTCAGATCGCTATTGGCATCGCCGTTGGGCTTTTTATCAGTGCACTGCTGGTCTATCCGCTGGGAAAGCGACGAAGTGGTTTATTTAGTTTCTAGGCTCGAGACTCAACCACTCACATCTATCACCTTGGGTTTCTGGCGTTCTAGAAGTGATTTCCTGCTGCATGTCAGCCGGAGCTGCACGCTCCCTGTAACGAGCCGAAACCCTGCAGAGACTCTGCTGATAAGGGCCAGCGACTACTGTATCATGCAGCAGTTAAATAGCCAGCGCCTGCAATATACATCACAAACTGTGTGCCCAATAAGAAGAGCAATGTCAGACTTGATATAGATTTCTGTGCTAGTGCAGTGTGCTTTGCAGTATAGATGCAATTCCAACCCAGAATGACATGCGATTATTACCAGACGCGATGTGCATTGCTCAGCCTTACTTGGTTCTATTGCCAATACAAACCAACAGAAGCTCCACTGCGTGCGTCACAGCTCTTTCATCATGTCTCAAATAGTGCAGCTTCTCCCTTGTTGCTGCTGCAATCATCAGGCACCAAGCACTGCGCCGCCGCCGCCGCATCACCGCCGAGATCTCTCCAGGTCTTGTGCCGCTGCATCCACTGCCACGCGTTGTGATGTGCCAGCTACAACCGAAGCCTCTCCATCTCATTAACAGTGTCAAGGTAGCTTTTTTTATTGGATAGATGTATTAGCGAATGGGATAGAGAGTCCTATTAATGGTACATCGGTATTCACCGGTTCGCTTACGACAAAAGAGTGTCGATCATCTATGCTGTGTAGACTAGTCTGAGGCCTCCACCAAAACTACAGAACCGGCAACCTCTAATGGCAGATGTGGTGACAGAACAACAAAGCTACATAGCACTTTTATCTCACTATCGTCAATCTCTGTGTCAGATCAAGGACACTTCATGGCGACGTCGGCATCATTGCTGCTATGCGGACCCTATTCCAGCGTATCGGACACTTCCGCGCTGTCCCATGTCTCTGCCATGCTTACGCCATGGCCTTGGCTGATGGACGAAGTCCTTTTGTCGTGCCAATGATGACTCGGGATAACGAATGGGGTTATTGCGGTGGTGATCTATACGATGTCTCGCATCAGCCACCGACCAATTCAGCCGTGTGTGTGGTAAGCACACAAGCTACTTCTCCCATGACCAATGCGAGTTATGGCCGCCCACTTCTCTTGCTTCCACCTCGCCAAAAGAATGAATATGAGGATTATAAATACTTCTTGGGTCTTGCGAGTTCAATAACTAAATATGAACTCGATAGTTTGTATCGTCACGAGTTTAAAAGATTGCGACATATCCATTCCAAGATGGATTGCCTAACGTCAGTTCCACTTCTGTACAGGGCAATCTGTCCGAATGCCCCAAGAATGTATCCATTCGTAATAAATCCCTGCCTGAAATCCCCACATTCAATTCTTTGATCACAAGACTTTAGCACTTCAATGCTCGTAAGCTCGCAACTGTAGAAGGCTGCCTAAAAAGAAGAGGTGGCTGTCAGCTGCATGTGACGGAGGGTCTGTGATCATTCGACTCAAGCCATGTCTCAGTCATCATTGCCAAATGCAGAAGACCAAATCGATATCAGTATCTCACTTGAGCCTACGCATGCCGAGTTGAAGCCCATTACGTAGACTAGCACTGCCACGCAGGTTGATCCGGGAGGTGTTAAGAAAAGTATAAGACTGGGTCGCTCTCGCAGCTAAACTCTGATCCTCAGACTGCAGCCGAACTGTACTCGACTGACTTCAGAAAGCAATCATGGTCAGAATTCAAGATTTTGCGGGGATGCAATACTCCCGTGATGGCACTGCAGACGAGCAACAAGACTACTCCTTTTTCAACGAGCAATATGCAACCTCTTCCCACCAAAAGGACCATGATATGTACCCCGATCTCATTGTCCAGCCGAAGCAAGACAACGACGTTATCAAAGCTGTGAACTGGGCCAGAGAACAGAAAGTGTCCATCGCTGTCAAGAGCGGTGGCCACCAGTACAGTGGTGCATCATCCACTAGCGGCAAAAACATCCAGATCGACCTTGGCAACACCTACAAGGATTTGATGATCTTGAACCCCCGAGATCCCATCGACCAGGACAGAGCATTGGTGTATGTCGGTGTCAGCAACACAATGAGCGAGCTGAACACATATCTGAGGCACAACCAACTGTTTGTTCCACACGGACAATGTGCCTCCGTGTGTGTGGGTGGCCACGGTCAGACTGGCGGTTATGGTCAGCTTGGCCGTAGCTTTGGCCTCTTTGGTGACAATATTAGGACCATTCGCATGGTCTGTCATGACGGTGTGATCCGGGACATCACCAAGCAAAACAACGCCGAGCTTTTCTACGGCATTCTTGGGGGTAGTCCGGGCAATTTCGGCATCATCACACACTATATCGTCGAGGTTTACCGGGCCAAGAGTTACATGGGAACTGTTGCTGGTCCAAACGGATTCAAGGGACCGCATGGAATCAAAGGGCTCTGGGTATACTCCGACGAAGTTTTCAGGAAGCTCCTTACCAATGTCGCACAAATGGCTGACGATCCTACCGTCCCGCGAGGCTTTGATCTCTGCGTCAGTGTCCTCAGCACGGACTTTCCCATCACCACGTTGTTTCCCTCACTGAAAGACGCTGGTATTTGGGAAAAGATTCAAGGCAAGATCAAGAACGATCTTGCGGATGAGTTTCTGGACTGGCTCAATGGCCGCTTCCCCGCAGTCATCGTAGTCTATGCGCAATGGTGCCCTACCAGCAAAGACGACAAATATGACGCGGCTGTGGATGCCTGGTTCAACAAATTCCGCAATCTCAAGCGCTCCTTCAAGAACCAGACCCTCGTCATCACCGAATTCGAAGAGGACATGTCTAAAATGACTGGAGAGTGGATCTTCCCCAAAGAACGAGAGTTTGATCTCCCTTACGTCAAGCGAACCTACGCTACAAGCTCCAAGACTCTCGTAAAGGATAACTGGGTTGACTCTGTGGCTAAGCGCATTGACTTGATCTTCAACCCGGACCAGCTGCTCATGGGTAACCCAGGAGAGAAGGACTACGAAGTCTATCTCAACTGCAAGCTTTCTGTCCAGATCCAATGCTTCGGGGGTAACAAATCGCAATTCTATGCAAATAAGGACAATGGAACATCCTACAGCTGGAGAGATTCCACAGTGGTGCAGACACTGGACTGTTTTCATAACGCCGATGACCAATCCAAGAAGTATGCTGAAGCATGGCAGTCCAAGAACGACTTGGTCATGGTTGGTCCCACGAGCTCCTTCAGTAAGCAGGACAGACGATTGCTCTGGGGCTCGTACGGTGACTGGGACATGGGGAAGCAGGAGATCTGGAAGGCTTATTACGACGATGCAGACAAGTACCAGAGATTGGGCAAGGCAAGGGGCGTTGCTGATCCTAACGGGACCTTCACTGCCAATCCATTTGCTGTGGCAGCTATTCTGTAAGGTTTCAAGGAATAACAATGCTCATCGGATTTTAGCTTGGAGGGCTCGAAATAGCTTGAACATTGAAGGTGCATATTTGTGCGAATTATTGACCGAAGATCCTGTGCCAACCCGAACACGTCTTCCCAGGGTGTGTTGGACCACTCCATAGCGTATGCCTATAATCTTTCCGAAGTCTAAACCAGATTTGAAGTCTTGAAATGCATTGGCCTAATGACTGGCGTAGACACTACGATGTAGATTAGCGTCGCCTCGAAGGACTGAGCATGATATGCACATGCTTCGTGAAACGGTATGCCGTACGACATGAACGGCTTCGGCCCCAGCAGGTTAGCTGGGCGATTTTCGACTGATGCCATGGTGCGCTCGCTGATATATTGGAATAAATCTCTAAACATGATACAATATTCTTAAATATGATCTCGAGTCTTATTTCTCTAGACATTTGGAAGTCACTTCAAGTGCTAATCTCCTCCGATTATTCTGGTGACGTCTGGCCGGGTAGGAATGACTTGCCTCAGCTCGCGGCCAAGATCAAGGGAATATGGAGCGTGTCAGTCCCCACGCCTCAATCTCTAGCAGTAACCAGTAGGCATCTTCAAATATCCATCACGAAGGGGCAGGGACCTGGAACTTCCGGTGTAGATCGGAGACCCCGGTCATCCAGTCCCCGCCGTCACCGTCATCTCTTAAATGCTGACCCTTGAACATCTATTAGATAAGCAACCAAGGCTTTTATGTGCAGTTTTACTCCTATTAAATATAGCATTTATAATCAACATTGCTCAGAGGTAGTTCATCTCCCCCTAATATCCCTAGCTTTCACTACAAACCCTTTTGCTAGCCTCGCGTGACTCCCTTGTAACATTTGAATCCCACCCAGCTAAGCTCACAGCCTCTAGTTCAACGTCATATCAAAGCGGTCGCAGGTTGGTAAGTCTACTCAATTCCACGACCTCCTCTGCTCAACGTTCAGCTGCTCGACAAATTATGAGGCGATCAGCTACTGCCTATCACTGCCGTCGCCGCAGAAGATGGCAACGCTTATAACATCCCTGTTGGAGCGGTTGTCGCTTCCGCACAGCCTCCCATGCTCCCTCTTCTGGATTATCGGCTTCCGAACCGGCGAGCGGAGTGGTGGTACTACCTGGCGCATGTGGGCGTTCTTTTACGGAAACTTGTACATTAGCTAGGAATATAGTGCAGGTAGGATCACAACAAAGAACAAGGAAGCTCAGAATGGCTGAAACGCCACTTTGCACATTTGACGCAAGCCACTCCCAGTCTGCCGACGGCATGACTGATGTGCGCGAAATAATTACTCGCCCGTGTCTCATGTGAGCACCAGCTGGACCGCCACAGGCCTCCCAAACGGCAAGGAGCAACAGAGAATAGCAAGGGCGATTCAGATTGCTTTTGTTGGTAGCATGGCAGATGCAGTAAGCTGCGGTGCTCAACCCCACTCTCAATATGGCCAGTAAATGCGGTGAGAATCAAAATTACAAAAGACAGCCACCAATCTGATCTGGACCCGAGAGAGTGTCACATTCATTATCCAAGGCATATTACAGGCTGCGCTGTTAGGAGCACGCCTTCCACCTCGGTAGCCAGCTGAAGTGCGACAGAGCAGGCATTTGCTAAAGCCAACACCCGAGTAATGTTTGGTGGGTAGTTCAGAGTCAGCGTGTACGCCAAGGACCGCCATGGAAATACATTTTTGGTGTAGCTCAGCCGAGCTGGGCATTGTAAAGCGTGGGTCAGATGTACAGTTTTAAAGTGACATGTAGCCTTTACGAGAGAATACGTCTCCTTATATCCGATCCCTTCGACAATTAGGAAGAGGGCAATCGTCAAACTTGACTTTAAGGTTGGAATTTAAGCTGTACGCCGGTCTGATACCATCAGACGTACACCGCTCTCGGGTGGTCTCGGGTGGTTAGGCGCATTCTGAGACCAGCTCTCGCCGCTTTTATCGTTTTCCTGCTGGACGCGAATGAGGCCAGTAGCTGACCACCAAAACATACCTAGGAAAGATAAAGCCACATAAACGCCATCAGTTGATCCGTTATCTTGTCTCCCCTTCTCGCCAACCGTAGTTTTGGCCGCGTCATCTTTCCCAGCTTGTATAGATTTAGAGCCCTATGTCTCGGGACCCGGCACTCACAGCCTTACTTTCCTTGGCACGAAATGGTGGAGGATGGAACGCCTTCAGCCCAACAGTCCAGCTGATACATACGAATGAGCTGAGAAGATGAATCGTGTTGGTCTACTATATTTCGTCCCTCCCTCGCAGCTCAATCACAAAATACGAGTCTACTGACCAAACGCTGCTCGGCTTGGCAAGCGGCAAGGCTTTCCTGGCCAAAAGTGCAGCTCTGGCGTACGGTCTGGACTTTTACTGGCGTCCCACCACAGACAGCTGCACCATTAGCCGCAGAAGCTGAAAATTTAGTGCTTATTTCGCGATTGCTACGTGGGCAAAGAGAGTAGAGCCGCCAGATTCAGAGTGATAGATTTATGGATTGCTTTCGTTTCAAATCCCTGAGCTTAGAAGCCTCTGTAAGTCCAGACAAATTCATTCGTTTGAACGACTCAATACTATCCAGCCAATCTTGGTGATACCTCGAAATGGGGCCTGAAATTACCCCGTCTCCTTCCGATCCCTCGGCCGGCCGACACTGGCAACCAGTATCGCCCCGATCTCCATATCAATCGAGCGACGCAGTTTCGAATTTACATTCCCCATGGCTTGACCCATTAAGCCCCAATCTCCGAGACTCTCCTGTCTTCACCTCGAGACATGACAGCCAAATGGGCCTTATGGGTTTCAACAGGGCCGAACCTAGCCCTACCCTGAGTGTCTTTCACTCCAGCACAAACAAGCTCCTCCGGTCGGAACCCTGGTGGAAGAAGGCGCTCAAGAGCAAGTGGTCCATGATTATCGGCCTTGTACTTGGAGTTGGCGGTGCTCTGGGTCACCATTTTCTTTACCACTACCTCGATGGTCGCGAGGCCACAGACCAACAATGGTGGCTTCGTCTAGGCCAATTCATCTCCTTCGTTGCCAAGGCAAACTTCGTCATCACTGTCATGATGGCCCACCAGCAGGTAGCCTGGAGGGTAGTTGGCCAAAAGGGCTGCTCCGTCGAAGCTATTGACTCCCTGTTCGGGTCTGCTCACAATTTCATGGAAATCTTTAACAGAGAAGCATGGATCAGGTCTCGTTTGGTCATGTTTCTCGCCATGTATATGTGGGCAAGCCCCTTTGTCGTCATCTTTACGTCGGCAACCCTCGATGTTGTCCCGGGTACCCTTCGAGACCTTAACGCTACGTGCCCATCGGTCCGGACTCTGAACTTCTCCCATGAGTCCAAAGACAGCTGGCGAACTCCTTGGATAACGAAAAATAACACACTGAACGGTCTTTCGCTTTCACAATACAATGAGACCTATCGCGGTGGGAATCTTTACGAAGGCAAAGATTCAGCCGACTTGGACATTTTTGAGTATTGGGACCAACCCTCCAACTATCTCGGGGCCATTTCCTCTGGCGTTATCTCTAGAAACCGAGCAACTCAAAGGGAAAATGTCTCCGCGGATATCTGTGGCGAAGGTTGGGACTGCTCAACCACGGTTCATTTTGTCGCGCCAGGATATTATTGCACAGAGCATAAAGAATCCGATCCCTCAGACCCTGTTCAACTGGACGATATTGTTCCCACTGGAAACGTCAGCTATAAGGCGATCACACAGGAGGGAGAGTATGCTCGACCGCAGATCGCAACGTACAATGGCAGTGCGATCGCAACGTACAATGGCACTGCCCTTGTACCAAACCCACCGCCGTACCCTTCAAATTTGGGTGCATTCAGAACAGAGCCGATGATATGGATTGGCTATGCAGCCGTGGAAGATACGACTCAAAAACATGAGCGCAACAAGAGCCAGAAGGCATGGAACACCAATTACACTGCGGTTGTGTTCTCCTGTGAGCACCGGGAGACTAACTACACGGTCGATTTCAACTATACAGGGGGGATTCAGACATTCAATGTAACCAAACGGGATTACAAGCAAAAGATTATCAACACGAAATTTGCAGGAAACTTCAGCCATGATAGGACTTTCGATAGGACTTATGCAACACCGGACAGCAATTATGTCACTCCAAGGTCAGACTACGGCTGGTATCGTCAAATTGCCGCATATCATAGCCTTGGCAAGAAGCTGCGCGACCTACTCGCTGGACATATCACATGGCCAGAAGGTATAGCAGAAGGCCTAATCACAACGTCAAAGCTCATCGATCGACATGAATCTCTCCCTGTTCCCAACTTACAGCACCAGGTGCGCCGTCTCTACGAGGACTTGATTATATCTCTACTCTCGGATCCTCAATTTGCTGTCGTGGCGTGGGCCGCGGACCCAACCAGACGCTCAGGTACAGGGAGGGGTGGCGAAGACACACGATACAAATGTGTACGGCAGAAAACAGGCGCCTTCTTCTTTTATCATTGGCCAGTTCTTGTCTCAGTCTACTTTGCATCGTTCGCTATTGCCGCGATGGCTGTAGCGTATGGCATCTTTGCAATGCAGAAGGACGGGATCGACAAGCAGCGCGAAATGTCATTTTCTTCCATCGCGGGGGCAACTAGGGTGGTAAATCTGGAGCAGGGTGACGGAGGGGCGACCAAAATCAGGTGTTGGCCAGTTGAAGAGAGTCCAGGGGATCGATATTATGAGTTTAGGGCTGAGAGACACGGTGGACAATAGGCAGATAGTGTCTTTTATTTGGCTTCGTTTAGAGGAAGTAAGGACTTGTGATAAAGTCAACATTCATTTTGTGAGAAAGAGGTTGAAGCACAAAATTTAGCAACGGCGGTGTTCAATATTTAGTTACGTATTATGAGACGGAACTTGAGAATTCATGGTGGAGAACAAATTCCATTCAACATCACCCATCGAGAAGAAGAGATCCATCGATCATTGAAGACAGACCAACCCAACCAATCAGCAAACTGTTACTTCTACTAACAGCTTCCTAAAATATAGCATCAATGACAGACTAGTTCTCAGGCGCCTCAGTCTCACTTGCACCAGCTGCAGAGGTGCTAGCAACCTCCTCCGCGTCCCCCTGGGCCTGCCTCCAGCTGCAGCCGACCTCCTCCCAGGTAGTCTTCCAGCACGCCTGAGCGTTGCAGCCGTAGGCAGTCTCGGATCGCTGGACGAGGCAGCGCTTGTTGCTCTGGTGGTCGAACCGGAAGTGGGCGCGGCGGCGGTCCCAGTCGACGCAGAACTCGACCATGCCGGGAACGCCGGTGCCTCGGCAGCCAGTGTTGGCATTGACCTTGTAGGTTCCAAAGTCGGTATAGAAGAAGGCGTTTCCGCTGTTGCACTGTCCGAAGGCGGCGCACTCGGTGAAGACCTCCATTCTGTCGGCAACAGCACCGGAAGCCAGGGCGGCAAGAGTGGCGAGGATGTCGAAACGCATGTTGGCTGGAGTTTGATTTTGACTGAGTCAATGGTGAGTTTGGGCTATGAAAATGGAGGGAGAGAGGTGCTAACCGAGATTCGAAGTGAGTGAAGGCCGGAAGGTTGGGAGATGGTTGGTGGTGAGAGATGGAATAGGAGAGCGATGGCATCACCTTATATACTTGTTTTCTTGAGTATGTAGTTTGATTGCCGTTCGGTTCCTTCCTCATTTGATATCATAAGCTTATTTTTGGTAAGCCAGGGATAGTAGCCAATGGAGTCACCTATTCAAGGCTCGTGATGGTTAAGCCGTCAGCATTCAACTATCCCCAAGCTCAAAACGGCAGTTCACTCAACTCTGTCTGATACCCACTCTTGATGTACGGTGATCTTCTCCAGAAGTAGCTATGCCAAGCGATCGGTTATAGCCGCAAGGCGCAGAAAGACTCCGATGAGCCTCCAGCTCGTTAGCGTGGCGAGGTTCAACATGCGACGGAAAACTTTTGCACCTGATCTAACTCTGGGATTTGTGCCTCGTTCGTATGTGACTAAAACAAACAAGCATTATAGTTTCTCCACTTTTTGCCGTGCCAATCTTCGGACTCTATCCGTAATGCATTGTTCAGTTTTTATGTATATTCATGATTAAGCGGCCTATGTTAGGCACAAGCTTCTCCGCCACTCAGCACTACGCCCTGGAACGAACCCAAATGCTCAAGCCCTACGACAATCTTCAGTCTGAAGCTTCTCAAGACTCGCTGAATGGAGGT
This sequence comes from Ilyonectria sp. MPI-CAGE-AT-0026, assembly GCA_020744155.1. Lineage (NCBI taxonomy): Eukaryota > Fungi > Ascomycota > Sordariomycetes > Hypocreales > Nectriaceae > Ilyonectria > Ilyonectria sp. MPI-CAGE-AT-0026. Next base: position 3,201,295 of record JAGPNQ010000003.1, read on the forward strand.
ACAGATGGCACGATGATGCGTTGCACCTCAGCGCTGTCCAGAATAGAGACTGGTCCGCATAAGCTTCCGAATAGGCAGGTAGTATCGGATGAGCAAGCTCCATGTACTTTTGGTCGTCCATTCGGCTCACCGTTCCTGCAAGATTTAGTCGGCCTTAGGGCATCGCTTAAATCGTGCCGAAGGGCTGAATAGGGCTATATCGACTAGTATTGGAATCCTACGGGCGAAATGGAGGCAAATTATGCACCTCTCAGAGTCACATCCTGTTAGACTTTACCCACTCAATATCTCCACCTGTACCAATGTATTAGGGGTTTATCGGGTATATCCCCTTCATCCTTGTCAGGTCCACCCGGTTCCGTAGGGCGGTTACCTACCAAGTCAAGGAGACCCGATTGGTTCAGCCTCACTCTCACTGTGAACAAATGCATGTTAACTCAAAAGTGACAACGGAATGTATTGGCTGGGTTACGAAGGCATGATCTGACAAGGTTGTTGAGATCTTTTGTAAGTGGTTCTGCCGTCAGCATCGGGCCGGCTGATCGGGGCGGATGTCGCTTACTTTAGTGGAAAATCTGCAGTGTCAGAGGTAAACATGCCCAGTGAGAGGCCGAGTACTAGGCGTCGTTGTCTTTTGTGCAGGTATTTCTCGTATACAAGGTACCGTCGCTTACGTGGTAGGGAAAATACAGGATGCAAACGGTTGGAATTCTCGTATTAGCCCCATATTTCTGGACGGGCCTGATGAACGAAGGCACGAGAAAGGGACAACAGCATGTTATGGACGGCCTTGTTTGAATAAACTCACTATTTTCTATTTTTTACTCTATTTTTAAGCTTGATTCTGTCCGACTTGACAGCTAGAAAAATGCAGGTTAGCCCCATGGCCGCCCCAAAGTGCAACAATGGAGGTGAGAATGATCCACAACAGTCATCCACAATGCCAAGAACCGTCAGGTTGCAACGATTAAATGACTTCGCTCAATGTCACATCAGGCAGCAATCAGCCAATGCATTTCCGGCAATATTGGTTAGGAAAATACCTCATCTTGTCGGTTTTATCCGGCCTGGCTGTCACGGTGCATAGGCAACTCATGGGTCTTCGTGATGTGCAAGGCAAAAGAGGAAGCGTGATGTAAACGCCTTCAATGCAGAAGCAAATTTTTTATCTTTGAGAGCGAAATAACAACATGGATACCTAGTCGGCTCTAAGTGATCCACGCGGAACGGGCTAGGCTGCCCTGCTACGACTTGATGCTGACAGGATGCGCGAGGCGAGCGACACAAATTCAGCTACCTAGGCAATGCTGCGGTTTTCCGTGTTGCTTTACAAATGAGACGAGATACCGTGAAGTACAACGGCTACTCCAAATCCCGTTGCACTTACTATTGAGTCGACAGATTCTCTCCCATCACCCCACCACTATTTCTTATTCATCTTGTCACAAGGCATTTGCGTCTTACCCCTCGCGCACCGGAAAGTGAGCCCACGTTTGTCTCTTCAACGAGAGGGCATGTTACTGCAGTTAATCATTAGTGATGATATTAGCAAGCCACAGAGTGCAGTGAAAGCCATTGGGTGCCGATCTTATCGGACATCCTAGGAGGTGCATTGAACGCAGCGGCAAAGGGAGGGAACTAGGCACGCCGCCCATGTACCTGATAAATCGATCATCTTCGGGCCCAAGCTCTGAAGAAACGTGGGTGACCTGTTTCCGGGGACGTGGAACTACGAGTCTGGAGGGTCAAACACTGTTATCCGGCCAGTTCATCCTGTTTTTGAAGGCCAGTGATGGACGACTTCGGAGTTATCCGTTTGCTGCGAAGTAAGAGTTGGACTGTCAATTCAGAAGCAGTAGATGCTACTCAGATTTACGACATTGGGGAATTCAACAGCCCACTGCAAGTCACCTGGAAAAGACAAAGTACTGCACGACACCATCGGGAAAACACAACCAATGCTAGCCACACGGAAATTGTCTCCTTCCTTCCGCAAACCTATGTTCAGCTGTTCTATACCCTTGCAGGTTACATGACAGCTTGGAACTTAAACTATCATTCCAACTTATCCTTAGCCGCGACAAGAGCCTCCTCAAAGCCAATGAGCTTGCCGTTTACTCCGAGATCCTGATGGCTTATGACCCTTCCAGGGTCTAGGTTCTCCCAGTCAGTCACGGACTCGCTCCAGCGGAACTGAGCCGCTAACTCCTTCCCGTAGGGTCCGTAGAGCGCTTCAAATGCTTCATCAGAGACCTCAACATACTTAGTGGGTTTACCCGTGACCTTCTCATAATAGACAGCGAGATCCTGGATGGGCTTTAGGTCGGTGGTACCCATGGCGATGCGGTCAAATGCTTTGGGACCAAGCTTGAAAAGGGCCTCAACAATGATGCCAGTGTTGGTCTCCAAGTCACCCGCGAGGGAGACTGTTGCCGAAGGTTTGGAGGGGAGAAGGAGTAGGGAGGCTCCAGAGCCAGGCTGCCGCGGAAAGTATTAGCCTGTGCCCATTTCCATACATTGAGATGGAACTTCGAAATGTATCACTCACCGGTTTCACTGGCTTAGTGAAAGGAAGGGTCCACAGATTTGATGTGTAAAAGCCTGCCCAGTACTCGGACGACTTTGCCCAAAGTTCGGGAGTGTTCTGTTTGATCCACTCCCTGCCTTTCTCTTTGTAATCAGAGTGCGGCACTTTGAACTTTCCACCCGAGCTCTTTTCCGCGGGCGGTAGAGTGCTGAGGACGAGATGCTCCAGAGTTTTGGACTTTGAAGCCGCAACAGCCAGGTTTTTGAATTGAATCACCTCTTGCTCGCCGGCACCGTCCAAGCCGTGACCTGGAATGAATTCCCAGTAGAGGGTCACAAGGAAGATTCCGTAGGCGCCCTCAACGGCTCTCTCGAGACTTTTCACGTCAAAGAGATCTGCAGCCACAACTTCGACACCCTATAAGGTAAAGACTTGCGTAAGCCAAAGGCCAAAGGGACAGCCATGTCAGACAGCCGTGTCCGGAAGAGTTATAAACGACTTACTTGAGATGCCAACTCCCTAGATTTCTCCGAATTCACATCACGAGTGACGCCTCGAACTTTCCACCTTGGGTCCTTGAGGAGTTGCCTGACGACGGAGCCTCCCTGGGCGCCAGTGGCACCAAAGACGGTGATAAGAGACATCTCTGGAGTGTATTGATGTTTATTAGAGGCCGGAGTCTCGGAGAATGTCTTGCGTGGTAGGGATCGGAGTGAAAAGTGTTGCTTTTGTGCTTGAGCGTGGAAGAAAACTGATTCATACTCAGAATACTGCTCTTTTATACCCCTTGGTGAGCCTCGAGCAATCTAACACTTTCCTGAGCTGACAGATTCCCGTCCGCGACAACACATTATTCCGAATCTCGCGACACATTATTCCGAATAAACATATTCCGAATCCCGCAAGAATACTTCATTCCGGATCCCGCTTACTAATCGGCTCTAGCCAGCGCGAGGCGAAACATACGTTATTATTTGTTACAAGGAGCGGACCAGGTTGGGTTAGTCCTGGGAAAGGACCTTAGGACTGATTCTCGAGGTTGTAGGCCTTCCCCGACCGTGTCTGCGAATCGTCTACATCCGGCTCCTCTACATCCGGCATCAAGTAGGCGTGTTCACCCGAACAAGAGAGTCGGCCCTACATGCCAGTAAATGAGTAACCAGTTCATAGTCCAGGGGCATCTATCAGTCTATGTATGTAATACAACGTCTTGTATTTGAAGATCGAGTACATGCGCGCTAGCTGCCGTGTCAGGATAGTCAATCCTGTCTCAGCTACTGAGCGCCCCCAAAACTCCAAGCCTATGATGAAACCTGCGCCGCTCCCTCCGATAGTTGATGCTACCAAGTGTACGCTACGGTCGTGATGAGCGATGAGGTCTGGGACCTACCCCTCCCTGGCATGCGTGGACCGGGGCCAGTGAAGGCAGATCTTTATGCCGGATAGCATCAGCGGTGAGAGGTGATATTACCCGGCTGAATTAGTTTTGCGCTACACCCGTTCCAGCCGCTACATCCGGCATGTAACCAAGTTGGCATCAAACCTGTGTCGTCGCGAAAAGGTCGATCGGCAGTCATAATCCCAAATGGGTAGGACAACCATGATCTATGGCAAATCATGCCGGAAGTGTCAAGGGTTAATTCTATCAAAGCATTGAATGATTGATAATACGCTATTACTGTAACGGGTGCTTACTGAAGATGGCAACTTTAAAGTGAAGCTGAGTGTATCACAACAATATAGTTTGGAGCTGTTGTCCTCATCCCTTGCTCCCATTTACCTTCCGAGAGACTCCAAAACTTGAAGCTTGATCATCCTATCATTCTTGCGTCACTTCGTCATACAGTTGCCTATCCCCTCATGCTTATCTACGGACGGCATGTCGGGCCTTTTCCCCGACCTCTGCTCGAATGATGGTTAGATTCAGTGAGGGATAAAGTGGAGTTGAACGGATTCATCACATCTCGGCACTTACTCGGACCCGCCCAGCGGGAGTAACCTTAACCGTAAGCTTAACCGTAACCATCCCCGAAATGCCCATTATTCGACTTCTTCCATAGGAGTGCCGAGATAATGAGCCTCACCTGGGACTTAGATTGAGGTGGTTCGGGACAAGGAATGAATAATGTTCAACCCGTGCTGAGATCCCAATTTATATCCTTACGCTTCCTTTTGTGCAAGTACAACTGCAACTGGGTGATGTATTCCACAAGTGCAGTTTAGCAGCGGGGCTACGGATTGAAATGTAAGAGGCGAAGCCACCCACGCTTAGAAGATTACTGAGAGTCCTATATGCTACATTATGTACAGAATAATATCCTTGAAGTGGGAGTAGGCCGGAAAGCCCAGATGAGGTTCGTGGGTTATGTCGAGGCAGACCGGGCGACCGGAATGTCAGAAGAAGAGTCACGAGGCTGTCGTCACTCATTTGGATCGCGGACCGGTCGGACTAATAATTTTGGAAAGATTTACTACATTTATCAAACGATCATAGGGTCGACACTCAAGAATTCATTTTTGTTTTCGTTACATCTCCTCGCCTCGTTACCTTTCAGGGTTGGAATGCAATCTTATTTACAGGTAGCAATATCGTCCTTGGAGGCTAGCACACTAAATTTCTTGCAGCTTAACGTCCTATAGTCCACTCTTGACCTCATCCCGTCATAATTCTATCTCTTACGTAAATTCCCAAGCACGCATGCCCTCAGGGGCTTTTCGGTCATCGCAACTTAGCATGTCTGCGCATCACCGAGTCCCAAGTCAACGGCGGCCAACAACAACTCCATGAAACCAGCACTGGTTGCCTTGAGGTTGGAGTTGTACTGAGCAACCGTAGGATAGAACGGGCAGGACGCCGCGCTGTTGCCGAAACCAAACTCTACCGTGTATGCGTGAACAAGATTCTTGCTGGTGTCGGCAAAGTGGCGCGAGTAGGCATAATCGTCGCTAGCACCGGATGTGGGATACAGATCGGATGCTTGCATAGCCGTGTAAGAACGGCCGCCTCCCGCAGACATGGCGGAAACCATGCGGTTGGCTGCGCCGATATTGGCGTCGCTCTCGGCTTGAGGCGTATACTCGCCGTAGCCTCTGCCAGAACCAGGCGTGTCGGAAAGGACACCGCGGACACTGTTGTAGGTGCTGTTGAGAAAGTTCATGTACGGGTACCTGGACTGGTTGTCGTCACTGCCCCAGCTGTAGAGCACGTCGCCTGCGTACGAGTGCAGGTCAACGAACCAACGGACCTTAGAGTATGTATCAAACACCCACTTGATATTCTTGGTCTCCGGCTCAGAGAACGCGCTGGTTCCGTGGTACACCTCAGAGCTGGTCGAGGTGGAGGCAACGCTTGACTGCACGCTGGACGCAAAGAGGGTCTTGAAGTCCCAGAGGAAGTCGAAGTTGCGGTTCAGATCCACGCCCACGGATCCGCCCGAGTTGGGGTTGCGGTTCTTTCGCCAGCAGCTGTTGGTCGACTGATCGTAGGCAACTCCGTCGGGGTTGCTCAGCGGAATGAAGACGATTCCCGCGGACAATGCGGTCTTGACTTGCGCGCTGGTGTATGTCTTGGTTCCGTACGTGAGGCCAACGTTGTTCTTGTTGGCGTACAGCAGATCCGAGATGAAGTACAGCACGCTGTCCATGGATCCGCGCTCTCGAGCGTGGATGTTGCCATTGAAGAAGACACGGTAGGCGTTGTTGCAGGTGCCTCCGGTGCCTCCAACCTTGGCTCCGAGCACAGTGGCGCCTTGGTAGGTCTTGTACGGGGTCTCAAACGTCGTGATTCCGTACGTGCTCGCGAGGCCTTGCAGACCGCTCTTGATCTCGTTGACGTTCAGCAGCGTGCTGAAGGAGGCGGAGGATTGCGTTCCCAGTCCTCGTGGGGGTGTTGCTCCGGCACTGAATCTATCGCCGGTGCCGATGGGCGTTCCATTGCTCGTTTGGCGGCGGACAACCGTCCTCATTTCACCGCCCTCGCGCTCTTCGGGGAGAAGGCATCCCGATGTCACTGAAGACAGCGCAAGCAGCGTGCTAAGAAGAGAGGCCTTCATTGTCACAGTCAAGCCCGAGGGAAACAAATAGAGACAAAAGTTGCTGCTCTCCACTTAGGAAATCATGACACATACATGATCTTATATACCTATTAGCACCAATAGCCATTGCCTTGCTCGGCTCGAAACTTTAACGCATGACTCTAAATATTAAGTCAATAACCCTATATCTAGCACTGATAGTACAGAAAGCCCTCTATATTAGGAAGTTGACAAAAGATAAGGTTGCACCGACTTGGGAACTGCTCGATAAGGGTTAGTGTCGGCTTTGGACTTTAGCTACCTTCTCGCTTTAGCCATCTCTCCAAGCGAAAGTCCAGCGGGGTTTCAAAAGTCCTCCGAGATCTCCACTTGCACCACCACCCTAACCGGAATTCACACACAAAGATACCAATCATGTAGAGAATAGACTAGGAATAGTAAAGGCAACTGCATTTTCGCATCCCGAGATCGAGGCCTATACCAAGCCTTGGCTTTACGGCAGAATCACCACATGCGGCATCGATCCCAGAGGCCCTGGATGAAGTCTTGGCGGTCCCATTCCCATCGCCTCTATCTACCTTAAATTCTACGATATCTACTTCGTTCTTCGATAATTTGGAATTTGTGATAGGAAGAATATTTGATATATAATGGCGCACGATATAAATCATCTTCCAAACTGGGGACTCTTACAATTCATCTAAGCAGTTATATGAGTATCACATCGCGCCCTAAGCGCACGATCAAAAAGTCAAGATGTGCGTGCCATTTTGCATCCCCCCGTTACTCCATAAGACTACGATTATAGTAGAAGGAGTGAATGAAGTAATGTCTCAAGTATAGAGTCGATTTGAGGGATAGGCCAATTTCAGGAAAAGTGAGTGAATTCCACTTTTCCCTGGGGTCTAGGGTAGGTTCGCTGATTCGGCGCTGATTATGGCAATAGAATGAAATGAGACATTTAAGATCATTGGATAGATAGCAGCGAAGCCTCTACTATACTCCTGGTCTGTAGAAGCTAACCGACCTAGGTGAAGACTTGCGAACTCCTAAAAGCAATACAAGACTTGAGTTGATGGCTGTAGTTACATGTTCAGATGAAGCAGGGATGATGACTTCGATATGTGAGATGAATGAGAAGATGATGTGTAAGGGAGGGAAAGAATCAGGGCTCAGCTTCTTGAGCCGACTGCAGTTTATATATTCATACGGGTTTTAACTTTTTCAAGTTAAAAAGCTTGATATTTGGTCATTGTGGTAGTAATGGGTAACAAATGCTTGAATTGTAGATAAAACTGTGTTTTTTAACCTTGTGCCGGCAACTTGCTCACCTTGAGGGAGCAGACAGAAGTTAGATTAGTAGTTCCATGTTCGGATCCTGAGTAGCAATTGCCTCAATTATATGCACATTAGTTACTTCTAATTATTCTATTTCGAATACCTAACGGTCGGCACCCTTTCCACTATTCACATGGGCCACGCTCAAGGGTTTGAGCTCTATTGAGTTCTCGTCGCTCAAGCTTACCCGTTCGTGGTGTACCCTCACTTCCTCCGTTTTCAAGACGCCACCCTGTCTCAGCGATGGTTTGGATTGGCTGCCTTCTGCATCCTGTAGAGCTTCTTGAGACTCCTGCCACCCTGCAGTCGACATGATGAGAACAGAATTCCGGCCGTATTTAGAACCAAAGCCAAAGCGCTTTGATTTTCTCTGGTCCGAGCCATCTTGAATGTGGCTTCCCATTCCTGGTTCGAGTGGATTCGTCTGCGATTTATTTCGAGGATAACTTTTTTGACTTGATTTGAGCTCCCGATACAGCATCCTCCTGTGTTACCGTTAGTCATGTGGTTTCAACAGGCAAGGAAACGGAACACTAAAACTTACAGAATAGGGATCGAGATTGCCATGATGGAGGCTGCGGGTTCCGTAAGTGTCCAGATGGTTAGATCAACGCGGGCATAAGTGAAGTCAAGACTGGTCATGTTGACCACCAGCACTGCTTTCACAATCCCCGTTATTCCGGCACTATTCACCATTAGTTGATGACCTCAGGTGCAATACGGTGCTCTTGGGGGTTCGTACATGGCACCTAAGCTCATTGCTACGGCGACTCCAAGCCTCTCGCGACGCCGCATCGACATGCCCATGATGATCTGCCAAGGAAGGAATGCCAACACGAAATCCAGGATCGCGGAGTAGTCTGTAGAGCTTGTTAGTTCATTGGAAAATTGGAGGTCGGATCCGTTCTCTTGGTCTTACAAGCTGCAAATAGCTGGAATTTGACGAGACGCCTTCTGTCCCAGCAAGTCCCCGGCACATCACTATCCCACACCTTTTTCAACGGCGTGCATTTGGCGAAGCCGAAAATCCACACCAGATTCATCGATACGTTGATGGTGACAATGACAAAGATGAGGAAGTATTTCATCCACGCATTCGTAGCGATCCGGTACAATGTCATGGCAAACGACGTCTTGCTCGTGGTTGTTGCTATAATCCCGAATGTCGCCACAAGGATCGTATTGAGGTTGATGGTCTTCAGATTCTCGTCACTGATGGTCCAGATGTGACTACCAAACCCAAGAGACACGATGTAGGTATTGATCGACACGGCGATCACCAGTGCTACCTAAAGACAGAACATGAGTTACCGACAGTTGGGGCAGTCAAATGTGACAGAGATTCACCCCGACCTACCATGGCGATGATCAACAGGTGGTCGTCCCACCACAGGCCTCTGCCGCGCCACAATTTGCAGTATAAGCGCAAGAAGAGTAATATGGCAGCTGCCGCTGTCAGAGACCAACAGGAGGCAATAAGCCGGGTGCCCCTGCTATCGGCCATTGTGACACTCGCTGCACGCACCAAGTTGCAATGAGACGATGATCAAAAGCAACAGCTGCAGAGCGTAGGGCAGTGACATGCATCAGATGGCAATCCCATCCATATCCTGGCTTTCCGGTCCCTCTCGACCTTATATTTATTGGTCCCCGCAATGATCCTCCCTTCATTGACCGTCCTGCTGGAGCTTCCCGGACGCCGTGGCGCAAAAGTTCTGTCAAGTGCGCTCATCGGCAACACATTTGGGTAAGGATCAACAACGCTAGGAGCTCTCACGAGGCACCGTGCCGTTTCACTAGCACACCGGGGATTAGAGTTGAGGCCACACACTCAGCTGGGCCCAATGAGCTGATGGAGGGGAGGCATGCCCCTTTGTCCCTACTCATGTTCCTTCACATCATTGCCAGGCAGTCTCAGCCACAGTTTCCTTTTCTCTAGCATGTTACGGAGTTTTTATCGAATTTTTCTCATCTTACTTCTTGGAAATAAATGCTTATCATACATTGAACCTCACACATCTTTCATGGCGAGCTGTTGGATTCACATGGAATAACAACATCAACAAATTCATCATTGCATGTCTTAGAAAAATACCCTGACGAGCTGACGGGCATGTCTGACAATCTGGTGTGATTTGCCTGACTCAATTATGACAAGGGGCTGGTTAGACTGTTGATGGTGCGATGAGCACGAGTCAGTTCATGTTGACCACTCAAGCCTCACGCCTTGGACTCTCTCGCTACCCCGTCCATCACGCGGAAACCCACACCCGAAAGCAAATATTAAAACCCGGGAATTGGGCTGCTTACCCCTGATTCAAGTAATGGGATTTCTAGCCACGCTATCATCTTCGCGGATTCTCCTGCCGAGCTAGCGTTAAACCTTCATGATATGACTTTTCTATTCGTGGGCTTTTCAAGCCACTTAGATCATCGCTAACCATTTCCAGTCCCCACGAGTCACGCTACCGGGTGTCTGGCAAGCTGAGATCCTAACTAAATCTGGGAATAGCGGCCACTTGTTCCGGGACACTTCCGGCATCCGGACAGGCGGGGATCCATTAACGAGCAGGTAGAATGACATTAGATGTAAATATATTTTGTAATTCTAATGACAAAATGCGGAGAAACCTTGAAATAATGACATCGGCTGGCTACAGTCGCAAGCTCACTTCACACAGAACAAGCGAACCATGTGAGGAGCTGAAAAGCATGATCCACAACGCGGGCAAAGGGATGAATCGTCACTGATCTGCCAAAGGCTGGATTCATTTGGCAGTGATCGACAGAGTCACTAACACAAGTCGGTGGTGTCAACACCGAAACCATCCCTCATGTGGGAAAGCATGCGAGTCCACGGGAGCTCTGGCTACGGTCCGTAACCCGGTTTTCCGGGCGGTGCATCAAGATTTTATTCCGATATGATATGACGAGACAATTTCTTGAGTTCATGAAATTATTGGCCCACTACCAGCTTGAACCAGTCTCGTTATAAACGTGCCTTTGCGATCTACAGGAGACATGGCGCTAATGCGACGAACCTCCCTCCCTTTCGAACCTCTGGTAAGCCACGTCTCGTCAGTCGCTCAAGATGCATTCGTACGGACGAAACCTTCTCTTGGCGCTTCTGTCGGGCTTGACATTGGCGGAGTCCTCCCCAAGCCCGTGTGGTTCAGCTCCCTCGGTCCATCTTGGCAACGGCACCTATATAGGCGTGCACAACGAGCAATATGAGCAGGACTTCTTCCTCGGCATCCCATACGCGCAACCTCCCGTTGGTCCTCTCCGCTTCGCATCGCCTCAGCCACTTAAGGAATCCTTCGACGAGCCCCGATCCGCTACCGAATATGGGTTGATGTGTATTGGATACGGTTCAGATACTGCGAACCTGGGCAATCCGGTTTCTGAGGACTGCTTGACTGTCAACGTTGTCCGTCCCGCAGGTACAGGAGCAGGAGATGACCTCCCAGTTGGTGTCTGGGTGCATGGCGGGGTGAGTTCTCGTGGTCAAGAGACTTGGTTCTCGCTGTTGCTGACTCTTGTTGACAGAGCTACGTGATGGGAGGTTCGCGCGACCCAAGGTACAACCTCAGTTACATCGTCGATCAATCCGTGAAAGAGAACAAGCCGATCGTGGCCGTTTCAATCAACTACCGACTCTCCTACTGGGGCTTCCTGTTCGGAAAAGAGATGAAAGACGCAGGGGCCGGCAACATTGCCTTCAAGGACCAGCGTATGGCGCTGGGATGGCTTCAGGACAACATCGGCGCGTTTGGTGGCAGCCCGGACAAGGTCACAATCTGGGGAGAGTCAGCTGGCGCTCGATCGCTAGGAATGCAGCTCGTCGCCTATGATGGAAAGTCCGATGGCTTGTTTCGCAGCACGATACTCGAGAGTGGCAGCCCCGTAGCCAAGTTCGTCGGTGCCGAGGCGTGGCAGCCATACTTTGATGCTCTAGTTGAGCAGACAGGATGTGCTGCGGCCGCTGATCGATTGGACTGCCTGAGAGAGCTTCCCTGGCAGTCACTCAACAAGATCTTCAATGGCACCACTTCGTTGGGTGTCACTTCACCCACGCTCAGTGCTGTAATCGACGGCGAATTCATGACAGATCAAGCAACTCAGCTCCTGAGTGAGGGTAAATTCGCCCACGTCCCGCTCCTACTTGGCAACAACTTCGACGAGGGCACAGCGTATGCTAAACAGGGTATCAACACCACGGCACAGTTCCAAGCCTGGCTCACCAGCTTGGGCTTAGACAGTACTCAAGTCGCAAGCATCACGGAGCTGTACCCGGATGATCCTGACGTAGGTATTCCTGCCTCCTACGTCGGTCGACCTGCCGCGAACCCATGGGGCCTGCAGTGGAAACGAGTGGCGGCCTTCGCGGGAGACTATCAACAACATAGTGGCAGGAGACTACTGGCAGAGTCATACGCTGGTGTTGATCTACCTGTATACTCTTACATGTGGAATGTCTACGTCAATGGCCTCGGACCTATTTACGGAGCAACGCATTTCCAGGAAGTTGCCTTTGTTTTCAACAACATCCAGGCGGCTGGATACGCGACTAGTCCGTTTGAGAACAAACCTGTGACATACATTCAGTTGGCCGACTTGATGAGCAAGATGTGGGTGGCCTTCATTCACGACACCAATCCCAACCTGGGCAAAGGCTCTTCGGAAGCTGTCGCATGGCCGCAGTACACGCTCGCACAGCCTGAGAACCTTGTATTTGATGTCAATCATACTGGTTTATCATATCTTGCGGAGGATGATTATAGAAAGTCAGAGATCTCATATCTCTTGCAGGATGTGTTTTAGAACGTCGAAAGACACCGTCGTTAGAATAGATTTAGTCGGGTCTAATATTTAACCAGGCCTCATTCGGGCTGATGGTGGTCCAAAGATTTCGTTGTCAGTGATTTCTATTACTGCGTGAGAACCCTTGGGATACCGCCTAATTACAATACACAATAGGTATGGTAACTGGACTTCTGAATTTCTGTATTCGCCCATCCTTTAGGTATTCGATTACATGTGCTGCATACAAATTGTTTTTTTGCCAGTCGCAATGTAAACCGCCCAACATTGAAGCATTACAACTAAACCCGCCTTACCATCCAAGTCACTCTCAGTACCATGTCCTATCTCATAAATACAGAATAGCCCTAATTAGTTAAACACGCGTCAACATTCTAGACCGACGACCTTTTAATAATAGCCCATTGATCAATTAAGTTAATTGTCATATGACCATATGGAATTGATATACTAAATGTTCTTACCTACCATGGGTAATTTCGGCACTGGTTATGGGAACCAATTCCTCACCCAGCTCCCAGATTCGTCTCGACAGAGCTGCGTCTTTTGTGCAAAGCTTTTCTACACACATACGAAAGGAAGCGACTTCTCACAATGCATATCAACTATGAATAAGCCGAGCATGCCCGAACATAGTGCGTTCAGTTCAGCCCGAACCTCAACGTGGATGTGATGACCCTCACAACAGAGCCTTGGCGTTAGGATCAACTACTCCAGTCTCAAGCTCACGAGCATTACGCTCGGATCAATGCATCTCTTAAATGCAGCCGACTTAGCGGAGCAAAAGCTCATTACTCTTATCACCGGGGGTATTTATTTCCATGCAACGACTTCGGCCCGAGTAGCGTCCGGATGCAACATCCTCGGATGTGACCGGTAGCAAGGATTGCGGAGAAAGAGTGAAAACGTCTTACACGTGATCTGGATGATTCCCAACAGACCCAGTGGCGCTACACGGCGTTAATTAGGGACTTGGCAGGTTTGAACTCTGGGAATGATCTTCCATACCTTACGCACTTGGCCTGCCCAGGCCCAGGGATCATCTCCAAACTCTGATAGCAAAACGCCACCATTGTTACCTTGGCGACGGTCCAGATTCATATCGACTCGTATTGATGCCATTACTAATCTTGTTGCTCATATAACAACCGAATTGCATCATGAACATCAGTGCCTTGATTCACTTGCCATTTTCTTTTTCAATTCGAAGTAACATAGTTCGCAAATATTCCATCAAACAACTGATCTTGTTCGCTTCACTCGGCATCGAAATCTCGACTGGAATGCAATATTCTCCAGTGTGGCGTTATCTCAAGAATGGAGCTGTCTTGAGAAAGCCTAAACAGCTTGTCTGTCATTGTTCTGGGTTAGCTCCGCTCATGGCTCGTGGCAAATCCCGATGGGCCGCTTTCAAGTCTGGACTGCTTGGCTAAAACTATATAGCTGCAAGGCTTCTCCCGCGAGGGGGATGGAAGACGAACTTTTTCTTAATCATGGCTTCATGTCTCAATGCCCCCAAAGCGACGAGACCCCACAGCACGTCTAATTGTGCCGCTCGAGGAACCTTCTAATCCAACGGGACCAAATACGATCTCACGAGCACCGACAATACCGACCAAGAGCCATGGGCGCAAGCTCTCCGGGGCCACTCCCCCTCCTCGTAAGAATACCAGGCCCATGTGGTCGAGAGGTCGCATATTCTTCCGTGCTCTAACGCCAAAGCCCAACAGGTTTCAGGATGGCTTCTCACGGGCATCGCTGCTGTGGCCATCATTGCACGACTTTATCTTCGCCTCATAATTCAGAAAAGAAAGTTGCTGTACAGTGATTGGTTCATTTGCGCATCGTGGATATGTGGCACCATAACGAATGTGATGAATACCGAGTTGGCACACCTAGGCGCGTTTGACAAACACGTCATGCTGACACTGGATGGGTATCGTGGAGATCCCGACAACATTGACATGATAATCAAGGCGAGTAAAAGACGGTCATAAAACAGAGTCGATCGCTCAACTTCCTGAAGGAAACTTAGCTAACATGTTGTCTTAATTAGTTGCTCGTGCTGTCACATATTCCGCTTTGGTCGACTTTTTACCTTTGCAAAGCAGCACTACTTGCAGCCTACTTGCAATTATTCCTGGAATTCATGAAGAAACGGAAAATCTTTCTGTGGGCGACAATGGCCTACAACGGGGCAGCTTACCTTGCGAGCATTATTGTGCTACTCTGTGTCTGCGAACCTGAAGATGATTGGTGAATATTATTCCCCCAGAAGCGACTGTACGGTTTTACTGACGGACTCGAATTAGGAGTCTAAGCCTTCCCGGATCTTGTGCTATTAATTATGGTGAAAGTATCTTTCTCATATCCTGGGCCCTGCACTTCTTCGGGGACATTCTGGGTGAGCCTGGACAGAAACCTACCGGCCCCATGAAACAAATAAAGACTGACTGTGAATAGTATTTGCGCTTCCTTGGCTCATTGTGCCAAGTATGGGGTTGAAGACGTCATTGAAAGTGGGAGTATACTGCACATTTCTCCTTGGAGGCATTACCATGATAATTTGTCTCGTCCGCCTCGTCACACTCGAGGCTTCAGAGGTTCGAAATAATCTCTCCTTAAGTTTGATGGGTAAGTTTTGTCATGTCCAGTTCATATTTCACGCCAGCAAACAACGATGGAATTGCCCTTGGGCTCGTATGCTAATCTACGGCATGTTTCTTCTAGTACTTTGGAACACCCTTGAATGTGGCATGGGTGTCATCATCGCCTGCCTACCATCTCTCCGCCCGTACCTTCACGACCAAAATGTCACAACGCAGGGAACCGTAAAGACTTCATCTAGAACATCGAACCAAGGGCCTCGCTGCCAGTCCGGCTCTTATTCAAGTACAGCAAGTCCCGAAGGCGTTTAGAGTGGAGCGAGGTTGTCCGTGAGCAAGAGTTGGGGAATATGGCACTTCAACTTATAATAATTCTAAAGGCTTTTAGAGAAGAAATTCTACCCTAGTAGTTAATAGAGTCGTAAGATCAAGTAAATTTAGCTTTCCAACTTGCATTTAAAGTCACAACGAATTACTGTAAGTGACAATTCCATGCTGAGTAGTGGAAACACCAGTCCCTGCAACTTTGATCCTCGACAATATATATATACATCGCCCAAATGACTGGATCCGTGTTCGGGAGATTTAACGAGCATGCCGCTTTCTCATGACAACCTCATGATGGTCTCTTACAAGAGAGCCGTCAGCCCGTGGCGAGAAATTGAAGCCTAGTCCTTTTCGAATCTACGTAGTCGCACCTCTCCCAATCTAGAAAGTCGTGGACTATCTTGTGCAAAATTTCAACGAAAAAGACTCTCTATTCCATCAATTTTTCGGCGTGCTCTGTCGTGGAGATTTGAAATCTCCAGTCGGAGTAGGCTCCAGCAATCGATGTCATAGTCTACATCATCATACTCTTTGGTGTAATAGCCATAGACCTCCAAACTCAGGAGTTTCTTTGCTTGGAGAGTTATTTCTCAAATTCCGACCATTCTCTCGTGATCAATCAAAAATTTCTCAACCATGTCCTGAAGAATAGACCACAAACCAGTTGGAATTTTCCTCAGCTGTCGAGCTCAGAGACATGGTGCAACGTTGAGGGTTGCCATTTCCGAGATCTCGGGTAAAATAAATACCCAACGGAACACTCACTCAGCTCTGTGGCTGACGATTTCTATCAAATTTGATTTCGGATCACCAGTCCAATGATGGCTGGAGAAGCACAGTTCGAGAGTTGACGATTTTGAGAACTCCTTCAGCACGCCACGTAGGCCCACGGATTGACATAACTCGCTGAACTCATCTATGGCATTGATTAAGAATCGGAACTTTACTGAGAGATTTACCTCCCTAGCTAAATTCCGGATTTGTTTTTTTGAGCTCTGGGATGCCCCATGGCCCCTTGTCGCTTGGAAAGGACCCTGACCACATGAATCCATCGATGCGGGCAGGCTGCGCGAATAAAAGATGGACAATACCCGAAGATTAGAGAGGAAAGACTATAGAGGGCTTGAAGTGTCTTCTGCATGCTTGTGCCTGAGCTCCAGAACTAAAGTACTGCCGCGGTTCTCTTTGGGGGCCCAAGCCGAAAGAACATCCGCCAGAGATGAGAGTGGATGCAAGTTGAGCAGCCTGCATAACGCTGAGGTAAAGCCACGGCAGATAGAGGATCCATTATGCAAATTGAACGATATGAACTCGGATAGGGAAAGTTGTCTTAAGCTGAACAACCAGTAGAGTTATAATGATTCAAGTGGCATGAGTTTTCGACCACCCCTCAATGTTGACTCGCTGATTTTCACTTGATATTACGTTCGATTGCTGTATCCCACCGCCCTACGACGTAATCTTCGAGAATACTTGAAAAAAGCTGACAAGCAGAGTGTGTCACTATATCATCGGGGATGAAATGCGCCATCAATTTGTGGTGGCTTAGCCTTTTGACAACAAGCGAGTGAGGCTTTTGATCCAGGGATGCTCAAGCAGAAGAGGCGAGAGGTATAACAGTGCCCACCTCAATTAAGCTACAACAGAAGTCTTACCAATTCATTATGTTATCAAGCCTACCCTAGATAATTAGCTTGGAAATATACGACGACTGGTATGCTATCTAATCTCATGTGGGGCAAGGTATGGACTTGAAACTGCGCGCATCCAAGGGGGCACTTTGCCTGACATTCGATTTCTACGTGGTAGCTTCTAGTGGCAAGGCAAGATAGTTATTACCTGTCGATGGGATAAGTAGTCTGGAGTGGAGAACGGTCAATATTGTAAACTGAAGCAATTTGGTCTATGCAGACGTTAGCATCACCAAGGGCATTGAGCTGCAAACACCTCGTGTAGATTGGATTCAACTGATACTTGACGTCATACATATTATGGGGTCCGAGATAGGAGGATGTGACAGCTGGCATGTCCATGTCGTCCCACTTCGCTTTACTCATGACATAATGTAGATTGTAGATGACATTCTGATCCACTCTCACCAGGCCATCCCCAATCAGCCTACCCTACTGCCCCAGGACGAAATATCATGAGTTACAGTATCGGCTGAAGATGGCTGGGACTGATGTCAAAAGGTATGGAGCTGGCCGCTTGCAGTCTAATATCTCGAGGTCGAAGATGAAGGGTCGGGAAATTAGATTTAAGAATGGGTTTTCCCGTTAGAACTTCAATCGCGATCTTACGCGCATGATGCCGACAAAGGGATGTTGGTCAAGGCTTCTTCAATTGTCTACAGTTCTTTAGAAGCCCTGGCCGAGACTTGGTTTGTGACTGCCATTTTGTCAATCTTACGGATAATGTCAGTCAAATTCCGCACATGAATTTTCCCACCGCTCTTAGCAATCGCAAGATCGAGGGGAAGTGCTCCGGGTCCCTACCACCCTTGCATATGCCCGTAGTCTATATCCAGCGCAAATACACGTAGACAAAACAAGAAGCTCAATATCTCGTTCAATGCCTCATTCTCGAGCATCTCCGTGTTAAAGTGATGCTAGATGTGTTGGGGGGATGCTGGACTCTTGGATAGAAGCACGATCAACGGATGATACGAGGCAGAGATGGAGAAAATAGAAAGAATTGCAAGATAGCTATGATATCGCTACAGAGTAAATTGGCGTCGGCTTAGGTGAGATGGTGGCGATGTTTAGGTGGCGTTGTGTCTAGAACGCGACCGCAGCGAAACAAGCCACTAGTCCTGCCACTGGCGCAGTTCTTACTGCATGTCCGGCAGCGAGCTAAATAAGGAGCGTTTCTAAATCTGGCGAAATACTTGCAAGTTGAGGAATTAATACATCCGAATGAAGAATCCTTTGTCGTCAATATTGGTAGAGCTAATCCAAGCCCGGTCCAAGGAAGCTGCGGCTTTGTGTGGAGCTGGGCCGTGACGGCTACTTAACTAGGGCGCTGGAGATGGCCGGATGTGGCCGAACCATCCGATGATAGGTGGGATGTGGACTGGATCACCGGATTAGTTGGTCGATTAATGTTGGAATGCGGCCGAAAAGTCAGATCGGATGGGAATAGATGAACGCGAACAAACCCAGAATTTGGACGTGGTTCTAGGAATTGTGGCATACACAACGAAACGCCGTAAGTTACAGACTAGATTCCTTCATCGCGACTTGTGAAAATGTACAATAAAATGAAGCCTGCCGTCATTCCTACACCGCACATGGCGATAGCTTCGTGTCCGTCTAAGCTCGATCCACACTCACCACTAGCGACCTACAAGCCTTACCCCGTCCGTAAGCCATAAGCGGTGTAATACTCGGTTCGCCTCCGTCTTTAAAGTTCATCGCCTAGCCTCAGATAGACCTTGTTGAGTCATTCGCAAGGACAAAGCAGCGATGCACTATTAATCTCTGTTGATCGTTCAATTCTACATGCTTGATTCGGCCATGATTGTGATCGGAGTGTCCTTTCCGAGATGCAACGTTGGCCTGACCGACCTTGGGCCGCGACTGTTCGATGCAACTGACGATCACATCCGCAAGTCGATTTTCCGGCCTCGAGGATCTCGCCAGCTCGGGCCGTGAGCACTGTTTAGATGGATACGAGCTGTTGCTTGAAAGCTAGGCCTAAGCGAGACTAGATGTTCCCAAACAAGTTAATTAAATCATCCGACGGCTCCCGGAGAAGCCAGGAATATACTACCCCGAAGCTAACGGTGGACCCCGGAATACGACGTGACACAGGGAGTGGCGAATGGTGCCGGCTCTATACGAAGTAGGGCTATCCACAGGTGGAGATGGGACGCAAATAGATCTTCGCCCGTCCTTTTTCCCGCGGCCTGACCGAATCTTCGACGGCATTCAACCGTGACATCTGATGTCATGTGGGGGAATGACCCACCACGAGCTCGTAACGGAGGAGAAGCATCCCCGGCAGTATTCTAGGTTGAGTTTAGGAATAACAACCCGCGTATCAAGCCCGGCAATTGTTCGAGTATAAAGGGTACCGTCGAGCCTCTCTCCAGGTCAGTCTCATCACTCATCACTCGCTTCAGATCACACACTCTACAACAACCACAACAACATCAATAATAATAATATCTCCCTCTTCAACTCTTCACCAACCCAAACCGCAAACATGCAGCTGTCCAACATCCTCTCCATCTTCACCCTCGCCACCGCCGTCTCGGCCGTCTCTGGTGAGTACCACATATAAAGCATCAACACCGCCAATTCCACTAACATACAAATAACAGTCTCCTACGACACTGGCTACGATGATCCCAACCGCTCCCTCACTGCTGTCTCTTGCTCCGACGGTGCCAACGGTCTCATGACCAAGCACCCCAGCTGGAAGAAGCAGAGCGACATCCCTCGATTCCCTTACGTCGGCGGTGCTGCATCCATCGCTGGCTGGAACTCGCCCAACTGCGGCCTCTGCAAGAAGGCCACCTACAAGGGCAAGAGCATCTATGTCCTCGCCATCGACCATGCCGCCAACGGTCTCAACGTCGGCCTTACAGCCATGAATGCTCTTACCAACAACCAGGCTTCTGCCCTTGGCCGCATTGATGCTACCGTCGTCAACGTCGACAAGAAGTTCTGCGGTCTGTAAACGACCAGGCTTTAATTACGAATTAATAATGGGAATGATGGGTTGGAACCCAGAAACGGCTACTTTGCATTCATCGGCGCTTTAGATTACATTTTGAAGATCATTACAATCATATATTAGATGAATATTACATCCGAGTTTAATTACTCCAATTCGTTTGTCATTTGCAAACCTGATGAGATGTCTAGCTGTGACTGAGTGACGATGTGGAAAAACCTCAATTGGTGGAAAACTCAATAAATAACAACGGCTGCTTGCTCCTATAACAATGCCGTCGATGCAATTTCAAATAATGTCGAAGTATTGGGATGGAATTGCAGTTAATGGTTGTGGCGAGAGATGGAGAAGAGGATCGCGAAGGTTCGAAGCGAAGCCATGTCCGACAGAGTGAATGTGACCAGGACTGATATGCCTGAAACACCAGTCGATAATATGGCTCTTGCATCATTTGTGTAAGACCATCGGCGAAGCTACTAGGAAGGAACAAAGTTAGACCACGTACGCCAAGTACACCGAAAATAACGAGGAGACAAGGAATGTTGCAGGACAAAAAGGTAAATGGCAGAACTGGCACGAAAATGACTTGCCATGTTCCAGTTCCAGCTGCAAAGAGCAGGTATGCAATCAGCGTTAACTGGTGGTGGCCATGTCTGATCGATAGGTTGTCCTACTAGTACATGTCAGCTCGGTTGATCACGATCAATACAAGAATGCATCATTGCCCACAATAGGCTGGACCACGGTGTGGATCGGTTCGTGCACGATTAGCAGCCACGATGCATTCTGGAGTTGGTCAAACTCGGATCCTAACTCGAGTTAAGTTTCTATTACTAGTGTAGATAGTGTTAACGTGCTCACCAACAATGGTGTAGGTCGCTGGAGCCTGGCATAGCTCTAGAGTTATGGCTGGGTAATCCGATGGCTTGAATGTGATTTAGATGATGGCTGTTGTGTGAGTGATGCTTGGGATCGAGAAAGGGAATCGTGGTAACCACGCGTGCGTGACGGATTGAATTGAGGACTGTCATCTACCTGAATAGCTCAGGTAAAGAGTAAGTATAGCAGAGAAAGAAATATAGTATTATTTATCAATTTGCAGCTTCGGAATTCATCAGGTAAGGCAGCATCGGTGAACTCAGTAACTTAACCCGTTTGAGGCGATTTCTTTTGTTTCTTCTTCTCTCTATGGGCTAATGGTCCAAGCTACAACTCTACCCATAATCCCAGGCGTTTAAATATCATGGAATGCAAGTCCGACGCCAAACAACCAGAAACTCGCGGCCCGCCACCCGATGGCCCGACGGTGGGACCTACAGCAAGACAAGCATCCCCATTTGCGCCTATCAAATATAACGGCCGCTTTTCACAGCCACAGGCCACACTTTTGACCCTCGCAAGAATCTTGAAAGCAGTTGCACCAATGAAATGTCGCTCCCTTGTCGGCTGGTCAGTTACAAGGCCGCGTAGTACCGGGATGGGGAGGGGGGATTCACCAGCGGGTCCCACAACTGAGGCGCAAATCGGGAGATATTCTGTGTTGCCCGTGATCCTGGACTTGTACTCATACTGGCCGACTAGAGGCTTTTAGCACAAGATTTCTAGCCGGAAACACTTTGGGGAGAGAAGCTGGCATACTTGGGACAATGACCTGTGGCAGTCCTGCGAGAGGTGCGGTGTAATCGACATCCCATCGCCAGTTGACGTGTGCAGTCAGGCTTACGACACCATCCATGTAAGTATTTATACCGAAACAGGGACGGAACAGGGTTGAAGCTCACGGTGGGTAAGTATCTCTGTACTGGGGTTCTTGCGGATTAAACGGCCACACCATAACGGTCCCAAAAGTATCAGAGGCTTTTCCAGCAGTTTTGATGAGCTTCTCCCGAACGAAAAGGGAAAAGGCATCTTTCTGCCGAACCATCTCGTGGCGTATGCCAGGCATGAGGCTCCTTTCAGCAACCCGCCTTTCAATTAGTGATATGTCAGCCAGTGAGATCGATCATAGCGGCAAACTTGAATACGTACATCTTCTCGCTGTTCACTCTATCGAGGTATGGATCCATCAGGAATTTCTGTCGGTACTCTTCCTGGAAAGGTTTCACAGCATCAGAGAACCCGGCGAGATGAAGATGTGCGGTTGTCTGTTTGTTAGATCAGCTTCGGGCCTCGGTAGCCACAGAAATAAGGAGGAGGGTCCAAACCGTCTTCAAATCGTCATATATTGAAAGCCCAGATCCCAGGGGATTGGCCTGCTTCCACTTGTCGTCTAGGTCCAGTTCTATTCGTGTACCTTTGGTGAACTCTGTAAGCGATGCGACAAAGCGGTCATGGGCATCAAGAGTGTCCGGATCCTGGTGGGGGAAAGAGGACCAAGGATAGATGATATTGGTCGGAATCTGTCGGCCATGAGAGAATAACATGAGAGTTTGATAAGGGTCAAGGTTACGGCATCACTTACAGAGAGATTGCCTTCGCTCTGGTCATGTAGCCCCCCATTTGCTCTCAGCCAGTGTGTCGTGATGAGGGATAATAGTTCTACATCTCGGGCAAAGAAGCCTACTGAGTCAAGATGACTAAATCCCTTGTCAAAAACTTCTACTAAACCTGAGTATAGATGAAATGAGCATACTCATTTAGCCTGAAAACACCTTCTCGTGGCAGCGCGCCCTTGGAGAACCGAATGGCGAAAACACCCTGGGCAGCCGCAGGACAGGCAATGCTGCCACATGCTTGTGGAAGATGTCATTATAATGAAACAAATATGGAGCCGAACAGATTTCAGGGCTTCTGTGAAGCGGCAAGATTTTGGGGGACCTTACTATCCGAGCCAACGGCAAAGTCGACCCAGTCGTATGAAGACACAGCAGTGGCACTCCCACTGCTGCTCGTGTCGGGATTTTGATAGCCGTCTCCTAAGAGGCCCGCCAGCTCAGCGCAGTACTGGTGATGTACGACGTAGACTTGGGATCGCAATCGTTACGTGTGGTTACGAACTGACCTCGGGGGTTCCACGGGCAAGTATGATCAATCCACTCGTGCGGGTCTTCGCCGTTGGCAAATTGCGTGAGTTTGGTCTTGCCGATCAAGACGGCTCCAAGGCGGAGGAGAATCTCCACTAACGGAGCAGTTTCTTTGCTATTAGGAGAGAGGCTGTAGTAGGCTCTGGATCCAGCACCCGTCTTCAAACCTGCGACGTCAAAGACGTCTTTGAGACCAAAACGAAGGCCCGCCAGAGGGCGATGGTGAGTTGGAGGTCCAAAGTAGATGCGTGAAGGAACGGCAATGCGAGCTGTCGGATAGGTCTCAACGAAGTGGCGGTCGTTGCAGGTGCTCTGTATGATGGAAGAGAGGAACGCAGACTGGGTGTCAGGGTAGAGTCTGTAGATTTGGTGAAGGCAGGCGTCTCTCCAGAAGTATGGACCAGAGCAAAGATTCTGCAAGCCACGGAAATCGTCTCCAGGCAGAATCTTGATAATCCGTTGGACCCCCCGGTCTTGCAAGGCGAGAAAACCCTCCAGCGGCGGGTAAATAAGCTGGGTCTCTTTTCCGGAGGCGGCGGTGACATAAAAAACGGTGGTGCAAAAGGAGCTGCAAAAGACGTCGTCTGTGGTGAGCCAAAGGGCCAAGGTCTGGGCGACGGTAGCATCCGAGAAGTCGGGACAGGACGGGGACTGCACCACAACCACGCAAGGCCCGAACGGGGGGTTTGGAGTCTGCCCCTGAAGACATGGACACTGGGCGATAGCTTCGTTGGACCAATCGTATGAGATGCCTTGGACCTCCATGGCATTCTCGACTTGTTGTTGTGCTCTATTGATTACAGCGTCACAGCAGGTCGGCCGACCTCGCAGATGAGGTGATCGGGGAGATATTCCAGGTCGTGCGAGCATGCGATGAGCGAGTTGAAAGGTGGGTTGGTGGGTTGGTGCATGGTAGAGGGGGAGACATCCTCAGTATACAGCCGTAGATGTGACAAAGAGGCTCGAGTTGTAGCCTCACGTGTCCTGATGATGGGGGGGGGGGGGGGGCACCAATCAGAAGGCAGACAGATTGACGGGAATGATAAAAGCATTGAGTATGACCTCAATCACTGCCAGCGGGTAGTCTATTACTCTACTTGGCACCTGACCCCACTGCCCCTTTTGCAATGGCCACCATAACACAGCTTGCGACATGGAGGCTATTCACCCTCAATTTTCTGGCCCATACTGGATTCAACATGTTTATTATGCTCAAGTTAGCGAGGGGATGACAAGATCAAGCTAATCTAACTTCTGTCTGCTCCCTCAAGGTGAGCAAGTTGCCGGCACAAGGTGAAATGACATAATTTTACCCACAATTCAAGCATTTCCTACCCAACACTACCACAGTCGCAGTTCAGTACAAAACACATCAAACGATGTGTGAACACTCGGATAACTGGCCATGAACGCTGCGCTCCTAGTTTAGAAGTATAAGAAAATGGTACGCATGGTTGAAGTGAATTGACCGCGATTCCGAAGATGAAAATTACTCCCGATGGTCAATTCTTCTCATTGAAAAAGAAATCCGTTACCCGTTCCAAGGTAGCCTTGGCATCAGTCTCAATCACATCTCCATGGCAAGGGATGATTCTTTCGAAATCCCACTCAAAGACCCTCTTGAAAGACTCGGCAAAGCTCTGGCGCTTCTTAGATCCCACGCCATACCACAAAGCCCTCTTCTGCCAGGTCATGTTCCCCTGCAAGCTGAATGCTGAGCTGACTCCCCTACCAAGTATACCGGAGGAGACGCCCTCTGGCACCTTTGAGTACTGTTCGTTGGCAGGTAGACTGAAGAGTAAGTCCGCCTCAATCAACGTTCTCGTTGGCTTGTGCAAGAAAACGAGGTCCTTGTTAGGTGCTGCATCAACATATTCGAAGCCGAATTCGCCATCGAACTCGTCTGTGATGCGTAGCGTACTTTTATTCTCGGCCGTGAAGACATGGCTGAAAGCGATGCCTCTGGTGGAGGCGTCCTTCTCCCGCTTCTCTGGTAATCCCTCGACGCATATTACATTAGCGTTGGGAAAGGCTGTCACCCACGCGGATATATGGATGTGATGCGTCATGTTCGGTGCGATAATATACCGCACCGTGCCGAGGGAGGTGAGCTTCTTGAGGACAACCGACGTGAGAGCGACCGGTGAAAACACTGCAAGAGATCCAGTAGCTAGGCGGATGATGGTTGCACGGCCACCCGCCTTCACGCGCCCTCCAGCGAAAGCGAATGGTACACTTAGTGTGGTGATGGAAGGCAATATGTCTCGGATTACCATTGTGGCGACTGCATCGAAAGCGACTGGTTTTGGTGAAGGCATTTTGGCGTGATCGGGGATTAGACGGATAAGTCGTTTGGCGAGAAGAGAAGCAGTCGGACGATGGTGGGGTTGGAGCCAAGGGGATGGTGTGGAAGAAAGTCGCACTGGGGAACAGTTACAGTGGAAGTAAATTAATTTAGCAAAGGAGTGGTAGGTTATATAGTAAGTAAGGCATGTTGCTGACCAGAGGATACCGGTCGAGAATGGAACTTTGTATGTTATTCATGCAATATAAGCCGGAAAGATATCGTCTGCCCGTGGATTGGCGCTGTACTTGATGTGATTCCATACCACGAACTTTAGTGCTCAGTCATCCGCTAAGCCCTATTTAGTTCCATGATACGAGCCAAGCCAAATCCAGTCCCAAGCCACGAGATGTAGCCCATGCATAAGTTGCCGCTCTTCTGCGTCCCACATTCATCATCATGCTGCGATACCATTGGATTGACAAGCAGGCAGGTCATAGTTGAAGCTCATCCTCGTCATAGTAAATTTAGAGCTGTCAGGTCTGCTTGAGCTGAATTCTGGTGGCTTCTAAACTGCTTGAAAACTTGGCCATCCATGCCCCAGTCCATTCATGGTACTTGACTGGCAATACCGAATGAGCAATCGGCAATGAAAACATCATTGCCTGAGTTCCACAATATCCTGCATGTGAGCAATAGTTAGCTGACATGCAGATTTCCCGCGCGAGTTCGTAGTTCTCTCTCATTTGGCTGTCCTCCGATTGAAGGCAATATATTCCCTTGTTGAGAACAATGAGACACGCATAGCATGTCGTAATGATGGTTGCAGACATGACGTCTCTGTAGACATAATTGGAATTAAACAGATCGTCGCTGTCTGAAACAGCGTGTAGCGTCTCCAGGACAGGCTTTCTCAGGCCGCCATCAATTGAGATATATTGGTTGTGCCAATTTCTGATGTCTTGACGTAGATTCTGAGCGCTGGAAAGTATGGACAGTTGAACACTCTCAGGGGTGTCATTTGTCACTCCTTTTACTTGGTTCAGCAGTCCAGGAATAGCTGCAAAATGACGAAAAATGGTGTGATGCAGTTCGGGCGAGTCGGGTAACAGTGGAAACTCGATGAGCCCATCAGGGATAGACTGCCAATCCTGGGTATCCAGAAAACATGGCTCCCCGGAAGCCAATGCTTCGTAAATCTAAGATGATAAGGTCCTTAGTGATTGGTCTTGGATAATACAGAGCCTGCAGACTAACAATTGCTCCGCGGCATGCGAGGAACATGGAATACTCGAATGCGGACTCGTAACATCGTCGAGCGCCCCGTAGCTGCATTAAGCGTGCCGCGCCACCCGCGTGACGGATCCAAGAGTGGTCTCTGTTCACCATGCTCTAAATGGTAATATTGAGTACTAGTACGTCCGCATACAGACTGGGAATGGCACTTACCTCGAAAAGTTCAAGAAGCAAGGTGGCACAAAGCACGTTTGCATCCAACCCCCCGGTCTTGTCGTCAATAGCTATCGCTAAACTCTTCAAAGCAAAAGTGTATGAAAGGTCGGCATTATGCAACACCAGTTGATCCCCTGACACGCGTGCGAAATATGCCAAGGCAACTGAAAGTGCCGCGTGATCTAGAGATGCACAGCAGTTTAAGCGAGGGGGTACATGCCAGAGCCAACTTCCGAGGAACGACTTCTGTACTGAAGCAACTCCTAGAGGAAACATGGCACACACAAAAGAAGCCAGAATTTGTTGGCGCTCGAGAGTCGAAGAGGTGGGTTGATGGTATATAGTCTGGCCTCGCGTTGTGAGAGAGCGGACGAACTGGCCATGAACAGCATCAAGTTTGTCAGCCGTTACAGATGAGTTGGAGCCTTCACCAGTTAACCCTGGGGAGACGCGAATAGTAGTCTTGCGAGATGGGCGGCGTAATTTGGGCCCTTCATCTACGAACTTCATGCCTCGCGTGTAACCAGGACAAGTCCGGCCGCCCCTTCGACATTGTGAACAGCTCGGTCGTGCCTCATCGCACTGTTCTCAGCTACATTAGTGTTCGCTAGAGACGAAGAGATGTCATGTCGATGCAAACCTTGACACTGCGTTTTAGACACAGGGAACACCCCTTGCTCGTCGGCACTCCGACCATTGCGGTTATTGAGGACGCTTAAAGACCAACTTGTTCCAATAAACAGATTCGTCGCTTACTTGATGAGCCAAATAGTCTCGCAGGCGTGGAATATTCGTGTCATGCCCATGACTGCACTGAGGTCAGCCATCAATGTCACCACTCAAAATGACAGCCTAATAGCGGAGATAACGGGGATAGAGCCGCCGGCCCGATTGATGATCCGATTCGCTTTTTCCATCCCCGTGTTCAGCCAGTAGAATGAGGGAGGAGGTTAGCACTAGAGAGTCGCACTGTGTGTGGCAAGAGTATGAACATTTCTTAATCGAGAGGTTGTTAAAGGTATGTAGTGTAGCATTTGGGGAAAACCACCTCTTGGGTGATGTAGTTGACTGGGAAACGTATCACACAGGTCTTTGGAAGTAATGCATGAGCAGTTGTCTGGTATGGATCGAGGACTAATAATACAATAATGAAATAAATGCTCTATGCATGGCTTTCCAGGAATTGAACAACTGCAGCACGAACACGAAGAGCCTCTGGAATTACAGGATCCCAGTTAAATCCGTGCCACATTCCTTCTGATACCAGTAATTCCACCTTGACGCCAGCCTCTCTTAGTTTCCAGTAAAACCGGATACCATTACTGAGAGCAAAGTCGCGTGTGCCCACAGTAATGACAGTCGGAGGGAAGGATAAGTCGTAGTTGGCGTACATGGGCGAATAGAGAGGATCCTTCGGGTCAATACCCTCGGGAGTGTAATTCTGCCCTACCATGGCTGTCAAGAGACTAACTGGCATAATATCCCGATCAAGAGCATTCGTGACCATCGAGTCGCCCGCGCCGCTGAGGTCCAGCGCGGGTGTACACAGGTAACACCCTGCGGTTGGAATTGGAAGACCCTCTTCCTGTGCCACGAGGAGCGCAGAGACAAGTAACTGAGCGCCAGACGAGCTGCCCATCGTGTACATGTCAGCGGGCTCGATAGGAGCACCACCTGGTGGACCATTTCGAATGAGCTCACGGTATACCGTCAAGACCTGATCACGAGCCACAGGGTATTTTGCCTCTGGCGATTTAGTATAGTTTGTCGAGTAGACACGGACGCCCAGCTCCACCGCCATAGTCAGCGCGGCGCGATCTGAAGGGCTGCCCATAATAAAAGCCCCTCCAAATGCATTGAACAAGATCTTGTTCTCCTTCTCAGGTTTAATATGAGGAGGTTCAATGACGACGACTGGGATCCCGGCAACAGTAATTTCCATTATCCGGAGGCCATGCTTCTCGATCAAGTCCGCCTCACCGGGAGCCGTTTTCTCGTCAAACCCTTGACGGAGCCCGGGAACTCGACGAGAAGATGCAAGGAATGGTGAAATGGTGTTGGCGAAAGGAATGTTGCGGATATTGTTCAGGAACTTGACGGCTTCAGGACTGATGGTGGCCTTCTGGCCCTCCGTGAGTGACACCATTTTTGCTTCAGTTTTTTATCAATAGAGGTATAAAAGTGAGTAGCTACAATTGAGGCGGATGAAAAACGACCGGAATAAACTGGCCATGTCACTGGAGATTTATATCTTGTAGTGCATAAGCAGACGATTATACATAAAGGCGTGACCATACGATCAATTAATACGAAAGCTGGGCATTTCTCATCTGGTCTCTGATTGTCAGCATTTAAGTTAGTGGCAGGGTTCGGAGATAGTGGTGATCTGCTCCGGAGCTAAAATTCGTAGCTTAGAACTGGATCAGGCTTAGTTCGGGTCATGCAGCTGAATACGGTTAAGGGACTTTGAAACTCGTGCCATGCAACTGTATCAGGCTTGGAACTGGATTCTCTCAGCTCGGGACATGAGGCCAAAAATGATATCGTAGACGTTGAGACGCTAAAGTTCGTGCCATGGAACCATATCAGGCCTGGTGCCGCGGATGCTGCGGATATGCAGTGGATTCTGTTAGCGGATCACTGTCCGGATTCTCGGTGTTCTCGGCCAAACGTACTTACAGCATCATGGCTTGGGAGGAAAGCGTCTCTGCTTCGCCCTATATATAGCAGGAGAGATGAGCCGCAGTAAATAGCAGAACACCCTCTATCAACAAACATCAAGCCTCCAAGGTTAAGCAACGAATCACTACACGATTCACTTCTCCCTCTTTCACCATGTCCTCTACGCACAAGCATTATGTCAGTGACCTCATCACTGGGCCGCCTCCGACGGAAATGGGATACAACAGGCTGGGGCGCTCCGGCTTGAAAGTCTCCAAAATCATTCTGGGAGCCATGTCTTATGGGAGCAAAGAGTGGCAGAAATGGGTCTTGGAGGAAGACGAAGCTCTGCCTCTCCTGAAGCATGCTTACGACGTAGGCATCAACACATGGGACACTGTGAGTACTTTTTGTTTGTTCTTTGATGCTTACATTGGTGCAGCTAATAATCTCGTCTGTAGTCCGATCTCTACTCGAATGGCGTTTCGGAGGAGATCATTGGCAAAGCCCTTTCCACCTACAGCATCCCTCGAGAAGGCGTCGTCATCATCACTAAATGTCGGTGGGGAATCAGTGGGCCCGGCGAGCCACAGCTGTCCGTCTTTGCATCCACGATCAACGATGGCAGGATGGTGAATCGAGTCGGACTGTCCCGCAAGCACATTTTTGATGCTGTCCAAGCGAGCGTCAAAAGACTGGGCACGTACATCGATGTCCTCCAAATTCATCGTATGGATCAAGATGTCCCAAGAGAAGAGATCATGAAGGCTTTGAACGATGTTGTCGAAATGGGGCTTGCACGGTATCTCGGCGCTTGCTCTGTAAGTTGCCCATCTTGTCATAGCCATCAAGTGAACTTGAGCTAATTCGCGGTGCAAAGATGCCTGCCTGGGAGTTTCAAACACTCCAGAACATAGCGCAGAAGAACGGTTGGCACCAGTTTATTTCCATGCAGAACTACTACAACCTCCTCTACCGAGAGGAAGAGCGAGAAATGATACCGTACTGCCGGGACATTGGTATCGGATGCATTCCCGTAAGAGCCCTCTTTCTATCATACCATGTTCCATAGCATTGACATCCTCACCATAGTGGTCACCCAATGCACGTGGCATTCTTACTCGCCCATGGAACGCTCTGGATGTAAACACATCCTTGAGGTCGCAACATGATGTTGCAATTCCACGTCTCTACGGCCGGGAAAGCGAAATCGACAAGGCCATCGTTGATGCTGTCGAAGAGATCGCCAAGGCTAGACAATTACCGATGGCAGTCATCGCAACAGCCTGGTGTTTGCACAAGGGGGTTAATCCTATAGTTGGCCTAAACACCAAGGAACGCATCGATGAGGCAGTGCTCGCTGCGAAGACTGCTTTGACAGAGGAAGAGGTGGAGAAGCTTGAGGCGGCGTACCAGCCAAAGAACATGACTGGGCATTAACAGGTAGACCTATAGTCGTCCCCGATGCTCTTGCATATGATGGAGAAATTATCAGGAACAAAGTACCGAATAATTGTAGCTCTCGAAATATCACCTTGTGCTCAATGTCGGCTTCGGACTTTTGAAGTCTCGAGACATGTATGTGAACGCGTCCATCACTGAGATAATGATATTCAACACAAGTATTTAAAACGTAAAAGGTTCTTTCAGAGGACTAGAGTTACGGTGAGCAAGGCTAATGTGTCTTGCATTCAGCTGATGGGGAAAATCATAGGGATATAAGCTCTTGACTCCGGGGTAACTGGTGGCACACGATGTGCATCTAGTCATCTGTGTGCTCGACGCCTGTGCCGAGTGCGAGGCAAAAAACTGGCGGACGTGGTCAGAGGACTTATCACGTACAATGGGAACAGGCAGCGGTGGCGAGCTATCCGTTGGACAGAACAGCCGGACAAGGGTCCAAATAACTTTTGCACGAAGTGGATGGCATCGGTAATGAATTAATTTGTTGAAAGTTTCGAAACTGACTGATGCAAGATCATCTTAAGCGAGCATGGAGACAGATAACGGCCGAAGACATATAAGCAAGCACGCTGTTCAAAAGAGGACCGGTTTCGAAGGGTGTATGAAGAGGAAGAGGAAAGTGTCGATGGTGACGGAGGGTGAGAAATAAGGAACCTGCTACCAGGCCAAAGAGAAGAAGCTAGGAGGTGTTATAATTCATTAATATTCCCAGGTCCTCGTTTAACCAGCTCGGAGGTTAACGCTCCCACTCCTGTCCTAACCCACGACCCTCCTTGGACAGCCTTAGCCTGCCAAACGCCTTATCCGCACCGTCATAGCCCGTAATCAGACCTTTTTGGGACACCGAAACGGTGAGGGCTCCGCTCTGGGCCAAGTAAATATGCTGTGCCATCCAAGACGTGAGTACAGGCGGGCCAACAAATATGCGTATGAATCCAACTACAACAGAAAAGCACCCAAGTCCCATAAACACCCTCGCTGCGGAGATCCATATCCCTGTCCCTGACAATCCATTTCCGTTTAGGTATGGGAATGCAAAATATTCCGTCTGCGTATCATCTACATGTGATTGATTGCCCTTCCCGGACTCGAATGGATGGCTCACGCCTGGTACAAACTTCAGTGGAAGCGTGTCGAAGTTTGATAGCAGTCTTGCCATGGCGACCTGGACAATACTACTCACGCCTCTGCGGGGATATTGGCCCCAGTAAGATATCAAGGGCACCGGCCAGTCCATAATTTCAAGGTCAGGTACTAAGGAATTATCGTCTCCTTCGGGGATGGCGGCCTTGTAATCATCGGAGATGACTCTGGGATCATGGTACGACAGACTAGAACAGAACCACCCCTCTACTACTCTTTCCACCTCCGCAACAGCGAAGTGCATTTTGTAGGATATGCGGCGCTCCACGGTAAGGTCTTTATCCGGGTCCTCGAGCCAAGGGGCGTAGTCCGCCCATTGTATCATGACCACGTCGGCTTGGGGCACAGTCCAGTCTACCACCACTCGTGAGCCTTTCGATGCCAGCCAAAAATGACCATCCGTATAGCTTCGCCGCCAGCCATCAGTATCCCTCGTCATGGTGAAGTCCCCTTCAACTTCCGTCTTTTCGGCGACCATGACAACCTCTCCAGTGCGGAGAAGCCCAAAGGACACTGAATCGGTCGGGCCATCCAAGCATTCCAGCAGCCCCGTCATGGTGATGGTGTCAGGTGGCTCAGCTTTTTTGGAATCCGAGTAGAAAAAGCCCCGGTTTTGATCGTTATCTGTATTGTCGGCAATGCAGGGACTGAACTCGCCATGGTAGCCGGGCTTGGAGATGCTTGGGGAGGAGAGTGACAGTTTTTGTGCATCAACTGGTCCTTCGAAATAAAGGCTTGTCTCGGAGATGCCGAATTTATATCCTATTGAAGCCGCAATAGACGCCGTGGTGAACAGGTACCGTAGTGTGATGAGCCCGGTAAAACCTCGACGGCCGTACAGAACAGGTGCTCGAGGCTGCGAGTTTAGGTACAACCCGTACTCGAGTCCGTCGCCGCGTTGGGCCCTTCTGCTACACCACCAGTCGAATAGATGGGTGTAAGCCTCGTTGAAGCCGTAGGACAATAGTCCAAATCCAACACCGACAATAGCGATCCAAGCTTGGACGCTCGACTGCGAACCATATTGGAAAACCCTCATCCTGTCGTCTATGGTAGACCTGCCCTTGACCGTGGCTGGGCCGAAAAGGCCGTTGACCGCAGTAAATATTAAGATAGCCCCTCCAAAGAAGAGGGCAGCAAGGGAGAGTACGCCGAGCCGTCGGATGCGGCTGAACATGGTTGGTCTTGCTCAAGGCACACGGCTTGAGCGGATATTCTCAGTACGAACCTGTACAGGACGAGAAAATCCTCTTAGGAGCTCCGTCTTATTTAACACCAGCAGGCTTACATTTCGTGGCGTCTACTCCTCGGCGCTAACATCCAAGTGTCACTAGGCCTTCCAGTGTTGGCCTAATGGGAGACGCTATCGCAAGCCCAGCTGAAACATTCATAAGAAATGGGTTAAGAGCCCTAAAAGAGACGGGTCGAGACCAAGCCACGATATCAAACATTCAACGCCCGATGGAGCAGTAGCTGTGCTATTATGTATCTCCGGTCCTCCGTGGACGTGAGGCTAATAGCGGACACAACGCATAAATCAGGAACTTCTACAATGCCGCCTCACTCACTCAAGGTAGCTGGTCGCTGGTCACGGCCGGGAACCTTCCGACCCCTCTACGACTCTGTCCACTTCCACAAGAGCGAAGTGCAGATTGAAAGAAATTTGGCGCTCCACGGTAGATCGTTATGCTGGTCCTCGAGCCAAGGTGCGAGGTCTACTAACACAGGCCATTGTGGTTGTCGCGCCGCCATTTGCCGAGAACATAAGCCCTTCTCTCGTCATCTGCGTTTCCGAGGATTCTTTGAACGTCACAGCGGCCAATTACTTCGAATCACAGCTACTGTGTTGGTCCGAGATCATTTCATAGATTACAAGCGGGCATCCATCTAGGTCCTTGAGCAAGCTGCCTAGCTAAAAGTAGGAAGTCCGGCTAGCGAATCGGTATAGCTCGTGTCTGTAGCGGTATCTCGGCTATTATACCCAAGCATTGCGGCTTAGGCGCAATATAGCAAAGGGGAATTACGATGGCCAATGAAGTAGGTCGGGCCGGATTCATCGCGCTGAAGCAGTTAAAGCTAGGCAATCTTGGGAACAAGTCTTGCTCAGACGGACGACCGCACTATGCGAATTGTTAGTTACAGTCTCCTGCTTTACAGGGGTAGCACTGGCTCTTATCTCGGATTGGATACAATCAATTCAATCAGGGCAATAGCATTCAGCCCAAATTTGATAAATCTCTTCACCTATAGTTATACTTAATAGTTCTACCCGCCTGAACCAACACATAGCCTTCGACAATAGCACTATCAGTCGCCACCTCTAACTTAAGGGTCTTGTCTACCGGCCGGATCGGCACGGGGTCCCAGTGGGTCTTGCCAGCATCCAGCCTCGGGTGCAGCCAGCGCCACGCATCGGCCGCGGCCCCGCCCACGGGCATCTGGACCGTCTCATTAAGCTCGCCCTTTTCTACTCCTCCTTCTCCTGCTTCTCCCGCTGCTGCTGCTGCTGCTGCTGCTACCGTCCTCTGTATGTGAACCAAATCCGTCCGTGGCAGAGCCGGCACCAGCGTCGGCCCCATGGCGAAGAAGGCGTGCATTTTGCGGAGGGCAGACTAGCCTAGCAAGGGCTTGGCGAGCCCTCGCCGATTCAGTCCCGAGAGGCTACCAATTCTTACGTGACTGCCTCCTACCCGGGTGTTCTAACATGGTCCAATTCAACATCAGCCCTCACAGACCTGCAGAGACTTAATGATTGAACTTGGCCACACGATATGGGTGCCCATGTCGCATCGTGGCAGTCGGTGATGGCACGTAAAGCATTCATGCTCCAGCTTTTTGTGTACCAGGCGGTTGACTCTGTGGCTGACACTACGACGCAGTAGTAAGCTAGAAGAGTGAGTGCCGATAGTTCTTTTTAGTATAAGAGTGAGATGTAATCTGCAGAGAGGCCGATTAGCCAGGTTATAGTTATCCTGAGCTCGGGTTTATTTATAGTATCAAGCTAGCCTTTGAATTAAGAGAAGGTTATATATATACTAAAAGTAAGTAATATTAATACTAAGAATAAAGTCTTATTACTTTCTAATATAATATTAGCAATCTTCTTCTGCAGGCCCGCAACTCCCTTAGATTAATATCGAGAAGTGTGGAGGGCGAATCTTTAACGCGCACTTAGATAAAGATAGCCGAGGTGTAGGGTAGTGACGACGAGGATCTGGTGCAAGACAAACGGATACTTTATACCAGATTTTGGGACCTCGACTTGCCATATTTGCTTCAGCTTGTCGGCACGCGGCAGTGTTAGGCATGTTATGACAGTAAAATGGTGCATTAACTCGAGGTCGGCAGTCCAGGTCTCTCCGAAGACAGATTTGGCGGCTGGAAAGGAGAGTCGATTCTCAAAGTACGGAAAAGGATCTGCAGGAGACACGATCTGAGATTTGCGACTGGCCCTCGTCATTCTCCGAGGCATGTTGGAGCGTGGGCGGGACTCTGAGGCCGGCGGCGAGACTTGTACGTCTTCGACGAGGCTGCACGTCACCGAGTGCTTGATACACGCAGTGCATGGCTGTTTCTCATGGCACTGACGAATGGCGTTAGCGACGAGCATGTCCGAAAGCGAGACAGTAATACCTTGACGCGGCGCTTCTTGCATCTTTGGCAGCCTCCGCGGGATTTCTGAAAACCTAAACGCAGCGGCATGATGGTTCTCGGTTTCGGTCAGGGTTAGCGGAGCTGAGATCAAGTATATAGTTTTAAGTAAAATGATTGACTTTAATCACTTTATACTACCTATAGATCTTTGCACGCTCTAGGTGCAAATAAGAGGGCAATCGTCTACTTCATTTAACTCCATACCCTCACCAGAACCTAAAGATCTGAGATAATATCCGATAAATAAGTCCCAGCATCTTGAACTTGCCAAAGATGTTTTCCCGCCTGTAGTAAACTAGCGTATCGGCCCAAAATGGCAATTGCCTCCGGAACCTGGCGTTCTAGCAAACTGATAAACTCATCGGGCAATAATATGGGCCAGATAAATATAATACGCAGGCCAAAGAGACTTGTATCCGAAGATTTGACATCATCCAAAGCGGTTTCTATCATTTGAACCGCTCTGCCGCATGCAAGCCTCTCACCTGCGCTGAGCGAGGACGCTTGCGATATGAGGGTCTGGGAATGGGGATGGAGTGCTGGTGGATCCTCAAGCCTTTGCAGGTCAATACCTTTAGCCATTAGTGGGCCAATCTCTGAACTGAGAAGATCCTCCCATCCATGAGCCTGCGTGACAGCCCTGGTGCCTCGATGGACTCGAACACCTTGTATAAAGCGGCAAAGGAATTGGTTGAACTCTGGACCGCGGTACGCGAGTGTGTCGGTTAGTATGTGACGGCCAAGAATCGAGGAGAACAACAGTCTTGATACGGTGGCATCCTGGCTGTCGTGGCGGGGGAGTTTGTTGAACAGTGTAAGAGCCTTAGTCTGTAAGTCGACTGCTTGATGAAGATACCAGTCCGAGTTGTCTGGCCGTGTTGTGGCCAGATGCCGAGCTGATAACGCCAACACTTGATGCATCAAATATGGCGAAGTAAGTGCAGCCTTCAATATCAGACTGGTGGCAGAATTGCCCTCATCCAATTCTGGGACGTATATAGCAAATGAGAAATGAAGCAACAGCTCCATGTGAAACATGTTGATGTTGCCATCGGTCGTTTCTCGTCTGCCGTTGAGGGAGATGGTGTTTGATACTGCAGGATCTGGAATAGGAAGCACAATGCTCGGAGAGGAAAATTGTGATGTGACACCATCAACCTCAACCTCAGCACAGTCAGCATACGAAGAACGACAGCAAGATGCAAAGGAAAGGCTTCCATACTAAACCGCTATGCAAGCGGTACTGGCATTCCCGCTGAACCTTAGTACAGTTCGCGCACATGGGTTTCGCCTCGTCGCACTAGCACCTAACGTTAGGCTCGGTCACCATGCGGGTGGGGAGTCATGTCAAGTGGGTAGTGGCGGACGAACTCGGATATGGCGACGCTTGCATTCGACACACCCTGTTCTGGAGTTTTTGTGCCTAGAGCGCAGCATGTTTGAAGCCTTCGGAAGGGTTGGGTTGGTTAAGGGCCAGGTCCAGGGGGGCCTGACGTATCATCCATTCCTCCTATCAGAGGAGAATTAAGTTGATGGCATGTGGGAACAGGGAATTTTTGAAGTGACGAAGAGTGACTGGATTCTTGTGGTGGGTCTATGGAGTAATGGAGTAGGTTCAAGGATGAACATACACCCGTCTCCAGGCCCAGGCCCTGGCTCCACTGTGATCTGGAGTGCCATCAGCCTTGTGCACTGGGTGCTCATTCGTCTGCCCAGAACCCCATTCAAAACGTAGGGGCGATATATATATACATATATATAAAAGGGAAGATATTTACCCTGTCTTCTGAACCACAGGAATCGAATCATATGCTCAATGTCGACTACATGAAGCAGTGTCTTTTTCTGCGTGAGAGGCTACCCCACAGAGCTATCCAGAACACAGAACAATGCCAATTAACCGCTAGGTTCGGGGGTGGCGCTAGTGCAGACCCGTGGTTTGACTGGGATGGAGTCATGGACCAGTATAGGTGTCGTTGACCCGCTCGTAAAAGTTACGGGCGGGTCTGAACCCACAGTCCCCGTACAATCCTATCTCCAACTAAAATAAGAGTCCAATGGGACAATATTGCCCCTTTTACTTAGACCGCAGTATTGTGTTGCATTGAATGGTCTAGCAAGAATTGCTCGTACGTGCCGGCTGCCGGCTGAGAGGCTGGATTCTCCAATCATCTCAACCTCGAGACCTTGTGCTCTTCGATGACTTCGGCCCGAGACATGACAAAAATACTATTAATAACTTAAACCAACCGCCGCAGGACGCTAGATTTATGAGATGCAGGGAAAGACAATTTCCTACCTCCCATGCTGCAGTTAGGCAAGGTGGGCGGGCCTACCTAAGCGACTAAACTCCGTTGCTTCGCCCGCAAAATCGTCCAGGCTTGAGATCTGCTTAAATAAGTAGTGACGCCCTCTTTCATTAACAAGCTTGTAGCTGCTTCCGTCCTCTGCTACCTGTTTTTTTACTTGTCTGTCCATTCTATCCGCATGTAAGATCGAACATGGCCGAGTTCAAATTATATCATTACGACCCGTCTCTCACGGCCGCTATTGTTTTCTTTGCCTTATTTTGTGTTTCGACCATGGCTCATATGTACCAACTCGTCCGATCTAAGAGTTGGTTTTTGTTCCCGTTCTTCATCGGCTGCACATGTAAGTCGATGATGAGGGCGTATTTGAGTTGACAAACGCTAAAGAGCAGTCAATAGTTGAGTCAATTGGCTACATCGGCCGTTTGAAATCGGCGATGCAGACTCCTAACTGGACTATCATGCCTTACGTGCTCCAGAGTCTTTTGCTACTTCTGGGGCCAACAATGCTGGCAGCATCAATATACATGATGCTCAGCAGGCTTATCGTCTTTCTGGATGCTAGCCACTACTCTCTAGTCCCAGTTGAAAACCTATCAAAGACCTTCGTCTGGGCCGATGTTATCTCCTTTTTGGCACAATCTGGAGGTATGATTCTATTTACAACTAATATCCCCATATCATGCTGATAAAGGTGAATCCAGGGGGCGGTATGTTGGCAAACGCCAAGTCGGCCGGAAACCAAAAAATGGGTCGGACCATTATCATTATAGGCCTCGCAATCCAGATCTACTTCTTCGCGTTTTTCATTACTGTTTTACATGTCTTCCATCGCCGCATTATCAACAACCCCACTAAACGAAACCTCTCAGCGGTTGCTCCCTGGAGACGATTTATCTTAGTTCTTTACGCCGCGAGTGGCTTGATTATGATCCGCTCAGTTTTCCGGATTGTGGAGTATATCACCGGTACGAATGGGAAGCTTCAATCGTCGGAGGTATACGTTTATGTCTTCGATGCTTCCATGATTTTTATCACCACGGTCCTTTTTAACGTCTTCCACCCAAGTCGAATAGCCTTTGCGACAAAGGATGAAGCCCCAGTTTCATCTACCGACAACCATACAATAGACATGCCTCTGGAACCCCTGGAGCACGCAAACCACAACGCTACCGAAGCAGTTCGTAATCTCCATGGCTACGAAACCCGGAAATCACACCCGGTAGCCCAGTATGATGATAGGCGACATAGCAATACACAACCAGCCTGGTCTCATCATCAGCCTCAACCTTCGTTTTCATCGGCCCATCGCCATCTCTATGTCAGAGAAACACGGGCCGTTCTTTGATCCACAGCTCTGGTTTAGCCCGCGGGAACCTATAATTCATATTCGGGGCCGTAGGAGCCACGGACGTGGAAGGTTGACCATGGCAGGGAGTGGCACGGGTGAGTAACTGAGAAGCTCCCATTGGTTTAAATGTTGGCAGTCAAAAGTCTGGGCCATCCTTTGCCATGTCACATCGAGGCGGGAGCTCCCTTTGTCAGGAGCGGCAAGGAATTAGGCCTTACAATGGTTGGAATGTGAAAAACTGTCAGTTTATTGGAGTGTCGGATGTCGGATGGGGGCTAGATTATCCCCTAAAACGCCTTTGGGGTGGGATGGGCGAAAAGAGCGAGCAGCTAGGCGATACCGGCAGGGCA
Organism: Ilyonectria sp. MPI-CAGE-AT-0026; assembly: GCA_020744155.1. Classification (NCBI taxonomy): domain Eukaryota; kingdom Fungi; phylum Ascomycota; class Sordariomycetes; order Hypocreales; family Nectriaceae; genus Ilyonectria; species Ilyonectria sp. MPI-CAGE-AT-0026. The sequence goes on from JAGPNQ010000003.1 coordinate 3,241,322, forward strand.
AGATATACCCAAAGTCAGCGAATTGAGTTTTGCTAGTATTTCTACCCTCGCTGACCAGGATCTTTCCGACGCCGAAGGCGTCTTTGTTCCGCAGGGCGCTCCAGGCGATGTTGGTCCCTGCTGGGATGTGAGCGCCACAGACGACAGCGTGCTCCGAGATGCATAGCATGATTCCCGTGATCGGGGGCCATATTCTGAATCCCTCCTCGATGCAGTCCTGGAGGTAGGGGACTTTGTGAGTCTGCCGCAGCTTTCAGAGGTCTGGGACGAGAACGATGACTGGACTGGACTAAGAAGTCCCGAGGAACGGCGAAAACGACAGAATCGCCTCCATCAGAGGGCACATCGTTAGTTTGGACCTTGGCCCGACTTCCATCTGCGACGAAATGCCCGCCAAATGCATCGTGTAGGCAAGTAGAGGCATCTCAAGCGCCTTGCCCAGAACGACGACTCCGGCCCAGCGGCTCGAGCCGATGATGCGACGCTCGTTCCCTCTACACCCCGACCAGATTCACTCGAATGCTCCAGCGAAATCGAGATGGTAAATGAGACCTCTCGGCTGGAGTCGTCGAGGGAGCATGATTACTGTAGTTATTGACTGGGAGAGTGCCCACGCTGTGCTCCAAGGATAGGGCCGTTATATAACTAGAAAAGACAGCGCCATAACCTACCAAGCTAATCGAACTTAACACCTCTGTTCCTCGCTTTCTAGCAGCATTCTAACTATATATACTCCATATAATATTATAAACCCTCGCCCCGGAATTAATCTAACTTCTATTTACTCTCTTAAAATAGGTAAGTTATTAATATAAAATTAAAAAAAGACAATTTATTTATAATTTAAATATTTATAATTTAATATTATTATTAAGAGGTTAGGATACTCTAGTATATATATACCAAGAGAGGGGACTAAAAGCTTAATAATAAAAAGAAATACTAATAATAGTATTAATAATATAAATTATATACCCAATTTATTTAAAAATTAATAATATACCTAAATAGACTAAAATTTCTAATTTAACTAATTACCTTTTCTAATATCTTTATAAACTATAAATAATAGCTATATCTTAAAAAAGCTAAATTAATTAAAAAAACTAAATCTTAAAAAAGCTAAATTTACTAAAAAAGCTAGATTTTTAGAAAAATAAAATTCTAATAGATATAAATACTCTATAATTTTTTATATATTCCAGCTATTTCTATATCCTCTAATATACCTTAATAAACTATACTCTTAATAAAATAAGATATCTTATCTTTTTGACTTTATAATTTAAATTAATAAGCTATATTTAAATTATTAATATCTATATAGCTTTTAATTTAATTTAAAATAGTTAATAGAAACTAATCTAGTTTTTATTAAAAAGCTATAAGCTATAACTTAAAAATCTAAATTAAAAAATATCAGATTATTCTAAATTAATAACCTAAATAACTTATATCTAATATAATTACTTATTTTTAAATATTATATAATCTAAGAGCTAGCTAGCATAGATCTAGTTTTATAATATTAAATTAACTAGAAGTTATATTATTTTTAAAAAGAATCCCTTTAATAGGAAAAGAATTTATCTAGAAATTATATAATAAGTATATAATATAGACGATATAGCTAATAAGTAATATAATATTAATTAACTTATAGCTAAAGAGTTAATAACTATAAGAGCCTAAGGGAATTTAGTTACCTCTAATAGCAGCTGTAAAGCTTAGAATTTACTTTATTAGGTGGGAATCGGGGTAGGTAGAAAAGGGGGCTGGGTAGGGTTTTATAAATAATGGATATTATAGAGGAGGTTTAAAAGAGGTAAATAAGTGTACTTAGGTTTAAAATTAATAAACTAAGTCTCTTATTAATATTTATATAAGTATATAACTATATAGAATTTAAAATAGTAATTAGAATAGTAATTTTAATAATAATTAATATTATTATAATAATAAAATATTAAGTTTTTTAATTTTAAAAAAATTAAATTTATATAAATATATAAGCTATAATTAATTTAAAAAACTTTTTAAAAAAAAATTCTATTTATTTTTTAATTAAAATTATATTTATATTAATAAAATTATAATTAATATAATTAATTTTATAAATTTTATTATATTATAATATATTATTAATTAAATTACTATTAATTTAAAATAGAATATAGATACTAAAGCTATTAGAATTATTAAAGAGAGCTTAGTATCAGACACTTTATAAGTTATCGACGGCAGAAGGTTTCTCAGTCAAAGGTTAACAGGCGAAGGTTTTAGGGGGCCGAAGGTTATTAGATATCAAGGTTATACTCTAATTCACTTTGTGAAGCAATATAATGCCTCGCCCCGGAACATCTTCGTCCATCGTCTAGAAAGTGATACGTGTAGCTTTAATATGCTCACCGAGCATATGCATCTTGAAAGCGGGTTTGGACGATGAATTCGGTCGATTGGCTGCATTGTCAAATAAAGCAAATACCCCGATCCCCTCAGATCCTTGGGTGATGTTGCACGCTTTTCTGCCTGAGATACGCGGAGTATTCGAATCGTCTCCATCTTCTTTGATCATTCGTCCTGCGGAAGAGACCGTCAAGTTCAGTAATAAAGAATACGATTCATCAGTGTAGGTCAAGCCTGTGCCGCCTGCTGGAAAACCAATGTACATGAATTAAGAATATCGGCCCGATTATACAGGGTCCATTTTTGAGAAGGCCTCCTAACGGAGTCGGCTCACCCGGGCCACCCTACAACCAGACTTTGTATCCGCTATGTCCTATGTCCGAAACTTCTTATCTCCCGCTCCATGGTAAGTGGGATTCAATATCTGGTGGGTTGATCGTAATCACCCCTTGGGTTCGCCTTCCTTCTTCATCTTGTCGAGAATGAGAGCGGTAGAGAGTTGTTGTAATTCGACTGGCGAAGGGTGTGGTTTTATACCTATACTTTCCAGGCCACGGTAACCACTGAAAGCCGATGCTTGGTCCGTGAAATTGGATAGCCATGTCCCACCACGCCTCGATCACACCGGTTGCGGAGCAGGCCCCAGAGTAAAAGTTTTTTCTCCCTACAGTATCAGACAAACACTTCTATACAGCTACAGCCATCAAAGAACGAGGATAATATTTTGAATCGTGCCAATATTGAACGAATTGTATAAAATACCGGGCTATGTGGGGTGCCAGACCGATGATTATGCTTATTGCATAGCCCAGATCACTACTCTTGTGACCTGCCCTTCTACAGCCGTTCCATTGTCGAGACGAGCTCCAGTGACGTGCAGAATATCCCAGTCCGACCAAGTTCGACCAAATGCTGCAGAGCTGAGGGATGTCAGAAGAGTGGAGTTGACAGCGACACGAGTTGTTTTCGACAAGATGTCGACCATAATTATCGCGTTCCCGCCATTTTCGGCAATCCAGGCCGTGGTGCCGTCCCTAGATAGGGCAAAGTCGTCCGCGTTTAGAAGCGTCCCTTGGGTGATAACTTCCACTTCCCCCGTAGCAGTGCCGTCAGAAACGGAAATCGGGACGCGTGCAAACAGCTTTTGGTCCAGGTTGGTGAAATAAAGACTGTTTCCGAATGTGTGGACCCCGTTGATACCGACACCAAGTTGTCCGACTACTGTTGACCACGTGGGGTACGACGAGGCTCATGGTGTTCACAACCAACCAGAGACATCGAGAAACCCTTACTGGGGAGAAACATACCAAGAAAGTGACTATGGGGGAGTCGACTCAGCCGCTTCACACAACGCAGCGTAAGTTGTGGATTCATTTTGACCATTCCCCGACTGACAGAATTAACCAGGAGCTACTATGATGGCCGATACGATTATCCACGAGACGATACCCAATACGAACAATACCAGGACAATGGGTACGGTTACCAGAGTCCTTATGTCGATGATTGCGATGGTTATGACGAGCGCTACGACTCGGACCAGAGGCGCTTCGGTGAATTCGACGGCATGCACGATAATGGCGAGGCGGGTAGCCACGACTACAGCCGTTGCCAAGCTTCATTCGGTGCCGGCGCGTCGAATGTATCATCGAGGTTTCCGATGGATTATAGCGGTGACCTCCTCTCTAGTTCTCGTCCGAGAGAACCATACCCTGCCTGGGCCTCGGACGCCAACGTCCCAATCTCGAAAGAAGAAGTTGAGGATATCTTCCTTGATATGACCGCCAAGTTCGGCTTCTAACGGGATAGCATGCGGAACATGTATGATCACCTCATAACTCTCCTCGACTCCAGAGCCTCTCGAAAGACACCTATGCGGGCTCTTATCTCCTTCTATACTAATTATATCGGCAGGGAAAACGCCAACTATCGCAAAGAAACGGTTGATATTAAACGCATTGATTTCTGGCTAGCAAATACATAGGATCTGATTGAATTGTCTTTGTGTATACTATGTAACTAGCTATCCCCTCCTTTAACAGCGATGTATTGGCACAATGGCAAAAAGTACGTTTCCACGGGACAAATTTTCAGGGTTTTCTAGCTGCACTTGCTGCATTATATGTACTTTGCTTGCCAAGAAACTGTCAAGACGATTGTCACTTTTTAATTATCAAGTGCACGAAGGTCGCTCGCATGCTTCGGCATTGGTAATGGCAGCAGCAACAATCGGCCAGTTATCGAAAGCCGGGAGCTAACGCCGTTGAAATCTGGGAGAGGGCAAATAACGTACATCACGGAAGGACGAAGTTCACCATGTTGGACCAAAGACCAATCGGAGATGTTAATTAACGTAATGTGGCAATTCAAGCTTTTCCGCTTGTCGAGAGAGGCGTCTGTCCAGGTTTACCCCGGGGTTCCGCAAGGCCGCGGAACACGCGTGTTATGTAGTTATCGTAACGAGCTTGGATCCTCCGAAGTGTCTGATTGGGGTGTGGTGTTCTTAGCGCAGGGCCTCGCTTTCGGTCCTTGCAAATGCTTCCCCTGGAGTAGCTGGAGGGATATTACGGAGTACTGTAACGAACACGCCCCGTCCTAAATTACCCACTCCCACTCTGTTGCTACATTGGTGCTGGGGCCACTCTATTCGGGCCGGCTTTTCATCATGCCTACATAGCTAACACGCGTGTTCGCAAAACCACCGCAGGGCCACTCTGACCAAGACTTCGGTGCTTGGCGATCTTATCAGACTGTGCATCTAACACGCGTGTTTCCAAGTCAATCCACGGCCAATTTAACATACCGAGACTCCGGGAGCCCGGCTTCAATCGCATATTCTTGCTCGACCCCCTGATTTTGTGTGAAGGTCATGCTTTCAGGAGACACAATGAGCTCATTTTAGGGGAAGCTGTAATTGATAGCGAATTACTACTCTCTGGGCTCGCTATTTCTTGACTTCGCTTATTTAATTCCCTGGAATCATGTGCACATGTAAATCTGCTGAGACCCAGCAACCGGCGATCCTCTCAAGCCACCTAAGTTAACCTCAAACTCCAATACTTACTCAAAAAGCCTCGCGGTACTTTGTTGTCGAGCATCTGATTTAATATCATGTCTAGTCCATCGAGACCGAACGGAGTCTTGAGTGCAGACATTGACGTAGCCACTGCAACCCCGCGAAACAACCCCACCCTACCGAAGGCTACTGACGACGCCCCCTCGAACCAGGGAGAGCAAGGCATACAAATCGAAGCACAAACAGAAAATTCAAAGTCGAATGTCGAGCTTGACAGGGGCGTTGTGGCTTGGGAGGGCCCAGATGATGCCGAGAATCCTAAAAACTGGCCAGATTCCAAGAAATGGGGTCATGTCACTATACTCTCTATTCTGACAATCCTAACGTAAGTAGTTTTCTCCGGACTCCTAACTGTTCCATCATTAAAGAGAAATAGGCCTTTGGGATCCTCAATGTTTGCTCCTGGAATTCCCGCAATCCTTGAAGAATTCCACGAAAGGTCTGACACTATGGCTACCTTCATGATGTCTGTGTACTTCCTTGGCTTCGCCTTGGGTCCACTGGTTGTCGCTCCGTTAAGCGAAATCTATGGTCGACGGCCTTTGTATCTCTATGGGAATATTCTCTTCGTCATTTTCACAATTTGTACGGCAGTGAGCAACAGCATTGGAATGCTGATGGCGTTCCGACTGCTCATGGGCCTTACAGGATGTGTACCCGTGACGATTGGCAGTGGCAGTATCGCAGACATTATGCCAGCTGAGAAACGGGGTAGGGCAATGTCAGCTTGGGCTCTTGGTCCGCTGCTAGGTCCATGTGTGGGCCCAGTTGCAGGAGGAGTTCTCATTGAAGCACTGAATTGGAGGTGGGTTTATTGGATAATTTCTATCCTGGTAACATTTCCCATCGTCCTCTATCCCTAAGTTGTTTGTAACATAGCAGCAGGGCACGACTGTCTTCCCACTCAACTTCCTCTTCTTGCAGGAAACGTTCTCTCAAGTATTTCTAGACAAGAGGGCTAAAGCTCTCCGAAAAGTGGCTGGGAACTTGGATAGCCAAAACCAGTTGCCTTCACTGGACAATCCCAGGCCGAGCATCCAGAAGGCCATAATGCGTCCGCTACAACTTCTGTTGAGAGCACCTGTCGTCACCGTCTCCGCCATATACATCGCTATTGTGTACGGTATCATGAATCTCTTAATCACCACATTCTCCTTTGTCTATCCAGATACCTATGGTTTTGGAGAGGCTGAAAGCGGTCTGGCATTCTTACCTGGTGGCCTTGGAATGGTGATCGGGGTGCTGCTTTTCGGTCAGCTTACCGACTTGGTCGTTTTGAGGCACAAAGCAAGAGAAACAACGTATAAACCTGAAGTTCGCCTTGTACCGCAATTGACTATCCCAAGCAGCTTGGCACTCCCCATAGGGTTGCTTTTGTATGGGTGGGCGACTGCGGGTCACATACATTGGATTATTCCAATGATTGGCGTGTCTATTTTCACTATTGGAATGATGGGTATCACAGTAAGTAAAGCAATAGCGGCTAGGTTTGCTCTACTGGTCTACGCCTATTGATACTAACCAGAGTTTGGTAGGCATGTCTTCAAAGCTACCTTCTTGATACTCATCTCCAGTATGCGGCCTCGGTCACGGCCGCCTTGACAGTGCTGAGGTCTCTTCTGGGAGCGTTCCTTCCGCTGGGTGGTTTGCAGATGTATAATGCTCTTGGCCTCGGATGGGGCAATAGCCTACTAGCATTCATCTCTCTGATACTCTTTCCGATTCCCTTGATTTTGTACCTGTTAGGGGAAAGAATTCGCAATACTTTCAGGATTAGTCTTTGAGTTTCTTTCTCATTAATGATAGTCATATTTTGGAAGACAACCCCTGAGTTTAGCTCCACTCTTAGGCAGGTATTATTTTAATTTTTTCTAATTTTTCTGAAAGAAGAACCAAAAAGAAAACCCTGTTATACTTGGTCTCCTCTCTGGGGGTATACTTCCGAGATTCAATGTCTACGCCCACAAGGTAGCAGTCCTTGCCGATTCACACTATCCGCGGGGTTTTCACGTCTAAACGGGCCGAGGCCAGTTCGGGTCTTATAGCACTACGTTTCCTGTGACGCTTCTATTCCACGCACAGAGGTGTCTTGCCCTAGATCACAGCTGGGATCCCCATTGTCAAGCGTAGGAAGAGGTCCCGTTGTGCCGAGAAAAGGGAGGAAGAAAAAGCGGGATGCGGTATAATAACTGCGGGGCTCGTGATGCGTTGCTAGAAGGTGGGAACAATCGTTAGAGTAAGCGATATCGGTGCGACGAGGGCTGCACAGCCCTTAAACCTTTAGTAGATATGTGATACACTTCTGATAATGCTGGCCTACTCGAATTCATTGATATTTTATCACAGGGTAGCTGCGAAGAAGGGACATTGTGCGAATCGGGGGTGCCGTCTCAGGCCTGAAAACTACATCCAGGACGGGAGACATAACCATACATTTAGACCTTATACTAGCAGAGTTCAATCTGACAAGCCGTCCCATTCAATAGACTTCTCCCACAGCTTCTTCGCCTTCTCCACATCGTAAGCATGGGCCCCATATCCCGGCCCCCATGGGCCGACTGAAGGTTCCCAGGCTCCAATGATCTGGCAGTCCTCCAGGTATTTGCCCCAGTCACCTTCCAACGCGGCGGCGGGATACTCAGGCTTGCTCAGGGGATACTCAGGGGATGCTCAGGAGGTCTTATATGCTAAGCAGGAGGCCAACCTAGCGAGGGAATTTTGCACTACAAGTTTGGGAATGTACTATATACTGTAGCCGCATTGGTTTTGATCAGACCTAACTATGCCGTAAATAAGGAACCTCTAATTCACCACCTCACTCAGGGTAGCCGAGTAATCCATCTATCAAACTTCTTCGCCAACTCGACGCATCGCTCGTCGATAAATCTTGTGTATAAGTGCGCCGCATACAAATTGATCATTGTCAAGATCGCAAAAGCGCTCAGCCACGAAAACGCAAATGGGACAGTGTGGTTGACGGCCTCCGGCCCAGGGTATGAATCCCGAGTGGCAATATACCACATGAAGTTCCTCACGGGGTCGCGAATGAGGTGGTAGATGGATTGGTGCACCAAATATAGCGAGAAGGAGATCTTGCCTAGGTATTGTATCGGCGCGGAATTCAGCGGGCGCTGGAGATAAGCCGACTTGCTGATTCCGTAGACAACAAGTACTGAGCCAGCCGTCTTCCAGGCCTTGCTCAGAATCCCCCAGTCGTTTTCCCAGCGTGAGGATTCGACGAACTTCAAGAATTGGTACCCAGGTGGTAAAAAGCCGTCGTCGCTGAGGCAGACTAACCAGATTCCAAAAAGAAAGCAAAAGTACGTTCTGATGGTGCCAAAGTCGATGAATCGTGCGTTTGTCCGCAAACACAACCTGACGTGACGGGGTAACTTTGGCTCTTCGTTGGTGGTCCCTGACTCTGACATGACCTGCATCTCAGCTAGGTAGAGACCCGCCAAGAAGGCAAAGGTATCCCATTGACCAAAATAGAACCAGTATGCTATCAGGACAGCTATGGCTATACGTCGAGGCTGCGGCCGCCAGGATGCCAACGCTAGTATGACAAGATAGACAATACAAGAGCCGCGGAACTCAAGCGCCATCGTCCAGAGTTGGCCGTTGAGACCACCGTTGGCTTGGAACGACAGGATGTTTATGTTGTCGAGCATGTAGCGAAAGACAAAGGTGACGTGCAACCAGGGCGCAGTCCAGGGCTTCCGGCCCCAGACAACATCGTCGCCAAACTCCCAATGATAGAGATTGCAAAAGAAGAGAAGTTGCGAAATTGCCGTGATGCAGAAGACGGGCAGGTAGATGCGCAAGATGCGGCGCGTGGCTGCCGAAGAGAGGCGGCGCAGAAATTCGACACTGTTGGTGTTTCGCACTCGGAGAAGCGTGATGGATATGGCATAGCCGGAGATGACCAAAAACAGCGGCACCATGGCATGAGCAGCAAACACAAGACGGATAGGAGGCAGCTGAAGAAGCCTCCTATTTTCCTCGGGCGGATCGGCCCAGTACGACCGAAAGGCAACGTCCAAGACGCCGCCCATGAAGTAGTGGTCTGTAGCGACGATTGCCGCTGCGATGCCACGCAGGCCGTCCAGCCAGGTGGTGCGGTCCATGGTCTAGTCCGGTCCTCGAGGCGTCCAGCGTGTGCAAGGAAGAGATTATCGACGGTAGGCAGCAGGCTGGCGGCATTAAAACACGGGCCTTTATTACGTATTCAACTCTACTCCAGTTCTTTGAGTTCCTCCGTTTCTACTGGAGGGCTTACGGAGTCGGGTAAAACATCCCTGTAGAGTAAGATTATCTCCCCCACACCGTCCTTCTGTGTAATGTCAATAGTAAAGCTTATATACCTTCAGATACTGGCTCGTGATAGGTCTTCCCCAAGAAAGGAAGGGATGTATGGGCACTGTAGGGACGCTAGGGATGTAAGAGATGCAGCCGGAGGTTACGAAAAAGTCCGGAAACCCCTGCTCGTATTCTCAGAATAGCTCAGCATGTTCCACCACCAGCCCTACGGGCGCGAGTCACTTTTCGACACGTGTGCTCAGCCAATTCCAAGCCGGCGATTACTCAACTCGGCTTAAGTTTTGTTGCTCAGCCCAAACCGTGACTTCTTCACATCACCACATTCCCAAATCAATTTTCTCATCGGATGGTACACAGAGAATGGATATTTGCAACGTGTGTATCGCACAATTACATCGTTATCGAATCTTTGATTGCGACCGGGAATTTTGGAGTAAGATGCCGTGCGGTTGGAGTGCTTATAGCTCCCTGGGCCCAGAAATCAAGACAACAATCCACTGTGGATGACACTAATTGAAGGCAACTTTTTATTCCGTGTCGGATGGATAGATCTGATACAGAGAAATATGATGCACATTCCTGGACTTGGAACCGTTCCGATCACGGAACAAGTACAATGGCTGCTGTCACCGACAAAAATGGTCATGTTCGCCTGTCCGAAGACTGAGAGTGTGTTGGCACTAATCACAAAAATCATCCACCACGTCAGGATTGGTCCTCTCTGGGTCAACAGAGAGTGGATTCTGCAGAACTAATGAAACAGAAAATAATTCTACGCTTTGGATCTCGTTGACGCTCGAAGCGCACACTCCGTTGGGTTACTCAAAAGGTCGGAGATGGGAAGGGAGCAGCTGGAGCTTTAGCCGAGTTCACAAATGGCGACTTGGCATCTCAGGATGAAAATCGTTCTTTTTTCATTTTCCTGAGATTTTACAAACGGTGTTCATTCAAGGTCCTAGAGCTGCTAGAAGCCATCACCTGTGAGCACTGGTGGACTCGTACATGAGCTGCACAAGAGAACCATGGCGGTAAGTTGTTTGTACAGCTCATATGCGTTTTCTGAACGTCCAAAGAATGTATGCTCTGGATTATTTGACAACACACCTAGTGGGCTGGCCATTCACTTCGATAAGCTGTGCAAAATTGTCAGCCTCATGTTCACTCCTAGAAGTGGTATACAGAGAAGTGCACAGGGACAGGGTCAGTATTTGATGCAACTAGACATTCAAACACTTGACTGTTAGTATCGCAAGGCTTGCTCTCTTGTGTTGGATGGATGGTCTCGATGGCCCAACTGCTCCATTAAACAATAAATATCCAGTCTCCCAATACTATTTCTCATTTCCAAACATCACGTGAATTCTACTGCGTGATGAGCCCAAAAACCGAGGAATGACGACACACTGGATCATAATAGTTTGACCTTGCGGAAGTTCGGATTGAAAGTGGGCCCTCAACTTCTGCCGTCTCTCCCGTTGCTTGACAATCAGACTCCATTCCGAAGCCACAACTGATTCTAATTGGTCTAGACTGTTTATAAGGCTTATCGGTCATTCTCGCCGAGGCACCCCCGCTCAGCCCCAGCCCCGTCGTCGCGCATAACACGAGCGTCGGCTGGGCGGTGATGGTTGGCTTAAAAACCGTGTCATCGCCTAAATTTCCGTTCCCCACGTATCTTGATCCCACTCAACTTCGACCCGCCGAGACTGTTGACGCGATGGATGCTGCAACGCCGCGATTCTGGGGCGCCCAGACATCTTACTTGAAGTAACGCACATCCTGCTTTCCTTAGAAGGCGAAGACGCTAATTACTGGAACTGTACAGCTTTTGCGAACAGGTACTGTCAACTGCTTACCAACCAGAAGACAGTCTAACATCTCGCCCGATATAGGACTATGTCGTCACCAAGTACATTGCTGAATTCATCAACACCTTAAGCAGTTTGGTTTATGGTCTGTCTACTGCCATAGCAACTGTTTTGCAACTGGAATTAACCCCAACTAGTCGTATATGGCTTCTATGGCTTGTTCAACGGCCGCCAAAATTCCCCATCCGGTCCCCGCTTGGTGTCATACTGCGGTTTGATCGGGGTAGGTGTTTGTTCAGGCGCATATCATATGACGTTGAAATACCACACTCAAATGTGTATGTTCTCGCATGCACCTGCTTTTCGATTCTTCTAACTTTTTAAATCCGTAGCGGACGAACTATCTATGCATCTCCTGACCACGCCACTTGTGTATCGCGTCCTTACCTTCAACACCAGTCCGCAGCGGACCAAGTTGGTGGGAGCCATCACTCTGACGCTTTTTACCATTACCATGGTCGCCCACATGGTAATGGATGAGTTTATCCTTCATGCAGTAATGTTTGGATTGTCGGTTGTTATCATCACCGTCCGGATAACACAACTTATTCCTCAACGGTTTTCGGACCCCGTAGTTCGGAAAACTTTGCAAACCACAGCAAGAATGGGTTGCTGTAGGTCCCAATTTTGATCGCTGCAAACCATGACTAATTTTGCCGACAGTGAGTTTTCTCTTTGGCTACACTCTTTGGTTAATTGATGAGTTTGCATGCCGCATGTTGACTGACGTGAGGCACCTGGTCGGTTTGCCCATTGCGTTCCTATTCGAACTCCATGGATGGTACGCTCGCCCCACGTTCCAATCTTCTTAGTTAACTTTCAACTAACCTTGAATAGGTGGCATGTCTTTACTGCCCTTGGTGGCTACATTGGTGTCGCAATCGTTGATCTGATAACATCAGGCGAGGTTGATCAAGATCCAATCAGTCTTTTCGCTTGGCCAGTCCCTTTCGCTGTAGGGCTCGTATCGGAATCCTCAACACCAAAGAAGCAATCATAAATCAATTAGAGTTGCTTCTTAATTAGAATATTACAAGGGCGCTTTAACCTCCCAGTCCTGCTGAAGCTTGGAACTACCTGTCCAAACTATCGCTCAAAAATGTTGAAGGCCGCCTTAGTCTAGACCGGCAGGAAAGTCAAATGTGCTGCAATAAACAAGGGCATTGATCCTCAGGGGATTCCTCGCTCTTTTTGTGAAACTGCAATATCCAGCGCATGCACTTGGGTGGGAGGATAGGGTAAACTTCCGACAAGCCGTCAGGATCGCTTAGATCTCACATCATTGTCCTTTCTAGAAAGATTTCCTCATCCTGACTCCCAGTAGGCTCATTTCAAGGCCCTGAACTCCCACCTAAGTCGTTTGACATGCCCATGGGTATGTTTCCCGCCGTCCACCGTTCGAGGCCGGCTCTCGAACAAATCTGACCCGCCAACGAAGCTGCAGCAAATGGTGGGGCAACATGGGACCGTTCAAGAATACCTCACTCTTGCAATAAGAGTTTTATCCTCTTAAAAGCAAAAGATCTGGTCTGTCATCTTCGAAGATGCTCCGGGTTGTTCGAAGCCCAGCTTGCCTAGTGACGCTTTCGCCGCGTTTACCAGACCTGGTGGACCGCACAGCATGATCTTGGAATCCATGCTAGGGGCGGGGAACATTTCCGCCATCATGTCCTGCGTTACATATCCAACACCATATGCCCAACCACTCGGCGCATTCTCGAGGAGATAGTATATCTTGAGGTTCTGCGGATAGCGTCGGGAAAATGTCTCAAGTTCTCCTCGTAGAAGAATGTCTTCTTCTGATCGGTTGGCGTAGATGAGACTGACTTGAGTGAGGTCGCGGTCGTCTTCGCAGATAGCGCGGATGATCTGGTACATGGGAGTGATACCGGTACCACCAGCCAACATGCCTATTTGCTTGCAGAGACCACGTTGATATCGCATTGCGCCTTTGGGACCTCGGAACAGCACGTCATCGCCAACTTGGAGGTTGGAAAGGTACTGCCCGGTTAATTTTCCGTCCGGATAGCACTTGATGATCAAATCCAAGGTGCCAACATCGGAGTTGTTGGAAATGGGCGTGTATGACCGACTAACTGCCTTGCCATCAATTTCTGCCTTGATCGCCAGATGCTGGCCAATTGGTAGCCCTAGAACTGTCGTTGGAGTGGGCAAGGTGAAAACGAATCGGTATACTCCGGGAGCAACTAGTTCCTTGCTAGCAAGCGGCAAGGCGTGATAGGTTGAAGCATCAAGCCAACCTCGAGTAATAAGAGGGTTAGCCTTAATGGCTCTGGGCAACTTCTTATGAGGAACGTAGCTCATAAACCCACCCTCCTCAAAGAGAAGGAGTCTAGAGAGTCTGCTAACCACCACGGTGCTGGATATGGTGAATAGGGCAGCGGCTAGGAGGAAACCTTCAAAGAACCCTACACCCGAGTGGCCCCATTTCAACGACGGAATGTTGAAACGAGGTAGCCCAACCAATGTCTTGGGATTAATGAATCTGGAGGCTCCATATAAAGCCGCTGTTCCAATAGACATGGCTGCCACGGCGGTGGTGACGTTGGAAGCGAGGCGTCGGTCTGAGCTGTTCGACTTGGTCGACATATTTCGGGTTTGGAGTGTGACTCGCTTTTGGGACGTTGCTTTTGGAGCACCATTATACTTTCCAATGCAATACTCTGCCATTATTTCAAACGCGTCTTCAGAGTGGCCAGCGTTGTCAAATTCTACCGTCGCATCTTTGCCCGCAACATCGATCAGGATGTCGGCGCCACCGGGATGATCATCGACGTACTTGGCGACATCGTAGACTATTTCAAAGATTAGGCATGCACTCATGTGGATGTTGGGAATTTGTTAAATCACCTTGTCCTTGGATGATCATCCAACAATCATCCCGCGTTTTATGGGCGGCCACTTCCTTTTCGCTGAATGCTTGTACGGATGGTGAAGTCATCTTCAGCAATGATCTGATTCAGACGGGTTTGGCAGAATTCGGAGGATATTGTCAAGGGAGATCACCAAAAAATATCAAGACGCGCAATATATCGGCTTTCGAGTGCAGACCGGCATGTTTTGACGACTAGGATGAGTTCTATTCGTAATACCTCTAGCTGTGCCCATCAACATGATTGCCAATTTGATCTGTGCCGAGGTTCAAGGTCCTTCCTCGGCGGAAAATGCGCAAGGAGCGGGTCAATCAGGTTCGAAAACTTCATGTCGATCTCATCATTCATCATTTCGCATCTAATTACTTGCAATGGCTATCAGGTTTGGTCAATGCGAGATTTCGGGAGTCGCGAAATGTGACGTAGCGGTTTCGCCGCTGGCTTTGAGCCGAGGCACGTAATATCTAGGCCCATTTATGCTCCTTGCTTCATCGTATCTTAGTGGCCCGGAAGCTTTCTTTCTTTCTTCTAGAGCCCCATAGTGGGGATCTCTCATCTCCTGACCCGCTTGTGAATATCAACACACAGTCCCCTTTCTTTTCCAAGCGCCGACAGCCCTGCGCCGCACGTATTTCTTCCGTCTAATGCCGGCACTAAGACCCGCAGCCCTGTTCTGTTTCTATATCAAGAGATTGTTACTGGTCCAAAAAGCGCTCTGTCTCGCGACACGAACTGGCCGACGAAGGACTTACGCGGTATTAGCAATGGCTCCACCGCTACACATCTATCTATCTTCAATCTTCAATGTGCAACAGGTCAAAGCCAGGGTGACCCTTTTAATCATTAGTCACCGAGTCATCCCTGTTGTGCCTCGGTCCATCTTGCAGAGTCCACACCGCGATCATCCCAGGCTTGTTACATATTCACCAGTGCGGAACTCTGCGCAGGATTTAAGACGAAGAGTGTTGAGATTGTAATATTTTTCCCGTGCGGCATACCCTGTGTGAAACGAATCCCTTCCATCATGGCTATCAAACGATTTTACCTTCTGGGCGAAGACCCTTCAACAGCCCAAGATATTGAACTGCCTTCATCATTAGATTACCAGAGCTTGCAGCATCTGGTAGCCTCTCACTTTGCCATCGTTGACCCAAATGGTATTAAACTCACCGATCATTTGAGAGAGTCGCGCTGACGCAATAACCAGGCATCGGTTTCGTCACTCAATCCGAGGCTTTGATGACTGTCACAGACGTCGTCGCAGTTGAGGATGACGTTGCCATTACCGTTGACGGCAAGGCTGTTCATGAAGTCCCCGGCCCTAAAGGCCTCCCTTTTATTGGAAATTACTTTGAGGTGTACCCAGACCATCTTGGTAACCACCAGCGGCTCTTCGAGAAGTACGGGCCTATTTTCAAAACCACCAACATGGGTAGCACGGTATACCACACAAATGACCCTGCTTTGGCCAGCATCGTTTTTGGCGAGACCGACTTTTTCTCCAAGAGAATCATTGAAGGGCATCCACTTTATCCCATCAAAAACCAAGAATCTGGCGTCTTTCTCGGTGACACCAACACGCCAGAATGGAAAGAAGTGCACAAGTTTTTACCGCCAGCGTTAGGCCCCAAGGCAGTGCGACACTACGCGCCAACAATGCAGCAAACAGTCGAGGATGCGTTCAAGGTCTTTGACGAACTTGATGAACGTGATGAAGCATGGAATGTGTATCCGTACATGCTCAAACTTGGCTCTCAGGCTGTCGGGAAATTAGTACTTGGCATGGACTTTCAACACTTCACTTCTGTCGATTCGCGGCCTCACGAAATGGTGCTGAGGATTGCCCAGTCACTCGAATTGAACAAAAAGATCACTGCCATGGGTGGTTGGTATCGCAATTTGCCCTTTGGAGACCCTCAGCGTCTTCGTGAGGCACGAGCGCGCATCGAGACAATGATGGAGGAGTCCATGGCGAATGCGTCCAAAGGCGTTGAAGACCTGGACCTGCAAGACGCTGCTCTGCAAGCGGAAAACATGGTGGACTATGTGCTTCGTGCCAGCGACAGCAAAGGCAACAAGCTTCCTCGTCACCGCATCATGGAGCCACTTGTGGTTGCTACTGGTGCGGGCTTCACAACAACAAGCTCGCTCTTGTCATGGCTTATCTACGGACTCGTCGTGTATCCGGGCATGCAAGAACGCATTCTACAAGAATTGGTCGATAACGGATTTGAACAAGACACGCAAATCACTTCCGACTTGACCAACAAGCTGACGTTTCTCGATAAATACATCAAGGAGACCCAGCGTCGACATAACCCATCTTACCAACCTGCAAGAACGGCGGCGGTAGACATGATCCTGCCAGGAGGTTATAAAATCCCCCAAGACGCCATTGTCATACCCGCCCTACACCACATTCACAACAATACCAGGATCTGGGATAATCCCACCCTTTTCGATCCAGACCGCTGGGATACAGAGCGTGTCAAGAACCGGCCGAACGCATCGTACATTCCCTTCGCCACTGGACCTCGCATGTGTGTTGGGTTCAATTTTGCTTTGCAAGAGGTCAAGGTCTTTTTACCCAAGCTTGTGTATCGATACAAATTCAGCCTCGCCCAGGACGGCCCGGTTGACTACGATCCTATGTTCCAGTTGATTCGGCCGAATAATCTGTACGTAAGAGCTGAGAGGAGGATAAAATGGCCACCAAGGAGTGAATAGATTCTTAACATAGCACACTTTCTTTTACTAGGCATAATTTAGTCCTTATTGGAGACAGGCAAGCAAATGCGAAATGAATCAAGACCTATCAACGCGATAAACATATCCTCACTCCCAAAAGTTCAGTCCCAATAACCCTCTACTTCTACTCACATTCTCTGTCCCAAAAGCCATGAAGCCCACGTGCAACCTCACATCGCTCAAGCCGCGGCACTGCTTCCCCGGATTTTCCATGCCCCCTGTCGTCTCCGTCTAGGTTCCCCTCTCCACTTAACCCCATTCAGAGGTCAGCATTCCATCGGACCTAGCCGTGCTATATTATCCACGCTATATAGTCGATTATGGGGTGTTTATGTCCGAAATACTTTCACGAGGGCCGCCTTGTTGTCATTTTGCATTAGGATCCTACCCTCACTCCGGCTGCACAACCATATGCAGTATAATTGCGGAGGCAATTGTTGGTCTTACTCTTTTGGACGCATGCGGATGGACTCAATGAACAGTTTTGAGATTATGGCCGAATGATGAAATTCATGTGAATATGACGAGATGACTACCTATATAAAGAACAATTCAATCCTATGGAACGAGTTTCATTCCCCAGCCCCAATCTCAATCGAATCCAGTCACACACTACCAGCAAGCCCAGCATGCTTCTCACTAAGCTCTTTACTCTTTCTCTTCTGACCTCGACCGCTCTTGCGTCGGGTGCTACCATCATCGCAGCCATGGGCGTCATTTCTGATACCACCACGGCCCTCGACAACGCCGTTACAGCTTGGGATGGGAGCCTTGACGGAACGACTGCCATTGTCGTCCTTTCAGACCAGCTTCTTTCCGACACTGGAGTTGGCACTTCCGTCGCCGAGGCCTCGGACGAGCTTAGCCTCACTGAGGCTATCAATGTTGCAACTGCGACGAACTCCCTCGGCGCTGTTGTTGAAGCCGCTCTCGACACCATCGTTGATGCAAAGTCCAAGTTCGACGCCTTGGGCGTGAGCTCTGTGATCTTGCAGACTCTTCAGTCACAGAAGGCTGCTACAGAGACATTTTCCGACGCCGTCATTGCGAAAGTGCCCGCAATTTTGCAATCCACTGCCGAAAGCCTGGTTCAGCCTATTCTTGATGCTTTTGATGACGCAATTGCGGCATATTCGTCCTGATCAAACTGTCAGCATGGTTTAGACGACAGCGGATAGTTGTTTGGGGAGTGCAAGACTTGAGGTGAACGGAGGCTAGCTAGACAATTGCAACAGTCGGGACTTTAGTCAACACTGAATCATTAACTAGCCAGCATTATTTGAGACACTTAGGAGGCCGAATTTGACCCATCTTCCAACGTGAGGAAATTGTTACTCTCTGTTTACTCTGACGTGGCGAGCCGTACATGCACCGCCGACGGTGCAAATAAGATCCGTTCTGTAAGCAGCTAAATTTCCACTGGCTATAGCGCCTATAGCACTCTAAGCTTCCAGTAGCTACAGCGCCTGTAGTGCTTTAAGCTTCTAGTAGCTATAGCGCCTGTAGCGCTTTGAGCTTTCGGCCAATTGTCTGACATGGAGCCATCAGGGCATTGTCTGCCGAGATCATATTGAATAACACTCTTGCTAATGACGACATCGCCAACCAACATCTCTTGATCTGTTGCAGTAATTGGCACGCCACCACAGACTCCGGTCAGGAGGACCAACCTCAACTTTGGAAAGCTCGACCGGAGATTAGAAACCGCGGTGGCGGCATGCAGGCTATATGAGCGTCACTATCTCAGGTTTCCGAGTGTCTCTGGTAGAGCCCGCAAATATCTCACCAAACATGAATCCATCCAGGAAAGATTCCCCCCTTACTTCCACATTACCACCTTGAGTCTCGTCGGTCGGTGAGAGAACAATTGGAACGCTGCAGCCAGCTACCACCCATATCTCGTCGCCTGCCCTGCATTGCTCCCGAGCAAGTCCGATATATCCCTTTTTTGTGACAAACGGTTGCCACGACAGCAAACGTTTCATTCTAATGAACGATCTTTTACATGCTTCTTTGTCAGTTAGTCTAGATCCAAGGCCAAGCTCTTCTAAGTGTCTGCCCAGCTTCGAACCCTTGCACCAGTGATAGAACATGGTTGGAACGACATCCGACGAAGGCACGGGGTCTAGGTAAACACCAAGTAGGCTCAAAGTGCGCGCAAACGCTTCAGCCTGGCTCTCGCTGTTGGCGTATGCCGCACTTTCATCATCAGTTGCTGATTTCATCCAAAAGTCGAAATACTGCTGAAACAGCATGGAGTTCGGGTCCGATAACTCGGCATGTCGACTTTGGTGGCAGAAGTCTCCCAGGGCTTGGATTTTGTCGATGAGGATTCCTGACACAGCCAGCTCGTTTCCCTTGAAAGAAAATTCAACGGCCATCGAACTAGGTGCGTTGAAAATCCCGTCATGATCCACTCCGTGAAGACCCAAGCAACGCCGAAGGTGTGTTGAATGCCAATTGGGCACCCAAGATGGGCCCCGAAAAGGTCGATGTGGCATATGCGACGCTCCCGAGCCTATATGGTCTCTTTGCGCAGGCGTACAGAGACCCAGGAATTCCAAACTATTATAGAGACGAGCATGCGTTTCGACAGAGATCCTGAAAATCTCCTCTAGTTCCAGGTCGTATCAAATTGGATTACCTGAAGCCTCTTCCAGGCTGCAAAGACCGAGCAGTCCGTATACCTGGTCATGCGCCATAGTAGCTCGGGTTGAACGCAAGTTCTCCAGTAGCCACAGGAGGTTCCGGTGATCCCGGCCGTCGCAGAGCGTTTGTTTTAGTTGCCTTAGAACCAGGATTGGTCTGATTGAGCCAATAGTTGCAACCTTGAGTATCTTCATGTCCTTCGGTCGAGCGACCAGTGCGCTGGTCGCGAGGTCGATCCCACTGAATAGGTCGTCCATAGTCATCACATCCGAGCCGCAAAGAAAGACTGCCTCCTTTGGAATGACTGCTTCTTGAACAACCCATCTCCTGTGAAACCAATCGCACGCTAGAAGACGTTTGAGAGCGTCCCAGCCCAGGGGGTCGAACAGTGTTCAAAGCTCATCTTCGCTAGTGTGTGGCCTAGCCTTGGCAATCTGACGGAGATAATGAAACGCATAACGAAGATGGCTGTCTGACTCATTGATCCAGATAATGACCGATTTCGCCTGTGAATATATGCGTCGCATAAGCGGAATTTGAGATGCCTTCTCGCTCACGTCCATCTGATTGATGCAAACCATATCTATCCACATGGGAAGTATTGACCCATTGCTCCAGAGTTGAGGTAGCGTGGTGGAGTCATGGCAAAGCAGAGACAGCAGAAGAGACTCGAGATTTCTTGAGATTGGCACGTCCCTGTTTCCACAACCCGATTCAAGATGCATGAGAGCCTCTGCCTTTTCGTGTCCCCAAACATGAGATACCGAGACAAATGGAGGCGTATCATCGATAGACACACGTCTCAGCTGACCAGAAAGCATTCCGGAACTGGTCGCTGGTAGAAGGTCCAGGAGACGGATCTCCTTGGTTGGCGCGCTGAGGCAATAATGATTCGAAGCCATCATCATAGCTGAAATATTGTGTTCAAGCTTCGACTTGACTTGGTTTTGGTCTATGAATCTTGAGGTAATTTTGCTCTGCGGGGTGCTGGATGGATTTATCAGACGGATAGAGAGCGAGCGAATAGTTGTTGTTCCGGTCCCACACAGCCTGCATGCTGAACTGAGCTGATAATAGCTCTCACCCGCATTGTGTCAGAGGAATAAAGTAAACCCAGCCCGGGCTGCCCCAGGCTGCTGTAAATGCTGCAGCTGTGACTAGAGATGGATTTAAACCCGTATTATTGCATAAAATGCGCTCTTTGCATTAAATATTGTTAGATTAACCAGCTGAGCTATTTTAACTAAATGAGTACCCTAAGTATTACTATAGCCAGTATTAATTATAGAATACAATACAACATAGCAGAGAAAATACAGCTATAGCTAAAATTAACAGTTATAATTATTTCCCTTGCGGGATGGGTGCAATCTCTGAATCAGGAAAACTTCTCTCCATAGGAGTTATTAAAAGAACCAGGTGTATATACTACACCCGTACAAGCCGTAGGTATGGAACTTCTCTTTTGCCTCGTCAGCCTAGTGGTTCAACAGATGCGAATCGAGCTTCTTGGGAAGAACAAGGCGTGAATTGCAATTGCGTTGCGTAACGCACATCGCCCTGTCTGTCGCAATAACCGCTACGGCAAAAGGGGATGATCACTCCGTTTACCGGTAGCGTTATTGTGGTCCATATCTCCGTCTGACACTGTCCAACGGTGCCTTTGATAAATCGAACCCCAAATAAAAACTTAGGCAGTGGGCAAGACCCGTTGGTAAACTACGATGGGAAGTTAGAGCGGGCGTGAGACACTTTAAAGTATCCCATCATTGCTCATAACTACCTAATCATTAACTCATCGTCCAGCGGAGTAATACTTTCTAAGCTGCTTGTCATATTCAGCCTAGGGTTGTGAAAATTGTAGTCATGATCTAATTTACTACTATAAGCAGCTCATACAGTTTGCTTTTTGGTCTACTAACATATCAAGCTCGACCTAAAATTCGGGATGGTACTTCACCGAGCTGTTTCCCTGGAAATCTCCCTTCTGGGTTGTGAAATCCTCAATAGCTCCCAAGTTCTTGATGCGCTTCAAAAGAAGCTCCAACACCCGATATCCGGCTCCCGCAGTGTATCCAGGCAGCTCATGACCAGCCAACTGAACCTCGTAGTACGTAAGCCCACGCTCACGGCCCCAATTTCCAACAATGCCAGCTTCACTCAGTCTTCCGCTGTTGTATTCCGGGTGGAAAGGCACGTAAAAGTCATTGTCCTGCGGGTATTTCTGGAATCCTTGGGCACCGTTCCAGGTTGTGTTCTGTAGCGCGAAAAGGGTGCCGTTGGGGGGCAGGAGGAAATCAAGACGGCCGACGCCGATGATGGTGTTGTTGGTATGCTCGATAACGCGGCGGACCACGTCGGTTTGTGCAGGCGCATTGGAGGTATCGGAGGCATTTGAATTGTCCTTGCCATCACCAAACACATTCAACGGCGTACATTGGTACCAGTCAACGTGAGGCGCGTTGATTGCATCTTGGACATCTGTGCGATTGAAGTAGACTTGAGCATTGGGCGGGGTGTAGTCGCCCTGGTAAAGTCATTAGCACTCTTGAACTTGGGACGATGGGCAATATTGGAAGACGTACCTGATTGACAATTCCCAGTTGCGAGTAAGTGAAAGGACAGGTATCAGTGATGTGGTAGATGTTGAAGCAGGGGTTGGCATCTATCGCGGCGGCATAGGCATAGTCGAAGATATCGCAAGTGTAGTTGCCGGACGGATCTGCGTAGGGATCTGGGAGTGTCGGGAAAGGTCCCGGTGGTGGTGGGAAAGTTCCGTACTGCTCGAGATAGGTTGAATAGTTGCAGTGCTCGTGAGTCCAGCGCAGGGCATTTGTGTAAGACTCGTTCAGATTGAGCAGGTTTGACCAGTACTCAATGAAAGGGAAGATGACTGCCTGTTGCTGCAGAGTACCATCTCCAATGATGGGATCATTGATAGCAACGCCGCCGAGCTTGTAGTACGTATCGTCCTTTGCGGTGATGAAAGCATCGGCAATGTATGGGATGTAATATCCCGCGTACGACTCACCGGTGATGTACGTCGTTGCACCGTGCAGCTCAAACGCATCGATGAAATTACGCCAGAAACCGATGAACTCGAGGCCAAGCTCTACTTCGTTTGTGATATTGGGTGTGCCCTGGCTGAAGCCTACCCCAACTGGCTGTTCAATCCAGATAACATTGGTACTGTTGGAAATTGTGAGCATGTGTCAGGGGCAGAGGAATCGAGAAAATTCACAGATTTGTCCAGCTATAAGAGTTTGGGACTGGAGCAAGAGTACCATCTTGCCACAAGAAGGGGCCGTTCTCGGTCAACATGCCACTAAGAGAGCTGCAGCCCGGTCCTCCATTCAACCTGAAGAGCGTTGTCAGCAAGGAGGCTTAGATTGAAACAGCAACTGGGTCAAGACCTACCAGATGACAACTTCGTCGCCCGCATGAGGGTTGGTACTCGGGAAAAACCAGAAATACAGCTCTCTCTTTTCATGTTTTGACTGTGAGATGGGAAGCAAGCCAGCATAGGACTCGCCGATATCGAAAGGAACATCTGGGATACCCGTGCCATTGACAACAAATTTCTTGGTGTGCTTGTTGAGGAACCTGGAATGCTTCCTCTTACTGAGCGTAGGGCTCTCTAGAGGAGCAAAATCACGCTTTTCGTCGTGATGGCGAAGGTTCTTGTGGTTAAACGCGTTGAGTGCCCCTTGGTTGAAAGCTGCTTGGGACAGAGCCCCAAAGGCTAGAAGAAGCCCGACCACTTTGAACTGCATTGTGAAAACGGCTTGGCATGCATTTCAAATGGGCAAAGTCTAGGCACTCTGTAGTATTTATCACAAACAAGGCGGAGGATCACATCAATGCGCATGCTACCAAGTCACTCACGTCATTGCAGGTTGAGATCATAGCACACCAAGTCAACGAATCATGGCACTTCCAGTAGTGGATGATTGCCGCCAACATGCCACTTTCGGCCGTCCGTGTCGGTAACGTCGGCAGTGCCTATGGGTCTGTGGCCGTATCCTTGTCCTAGCTGCCTCTTGAGGCCTAGTGGGGAAACAAAAGTTCGGGCAACTCAGCACTCGCGAAGGCAGATTTATTAAACGTTGCACTCGTCGTTCAGAGTAACTTTGACAGAACCAGCAATGCCCGAAGCTACAGTAGATAGGCAGATTCAATTCGCGCGTTGACTCTTCGGGAAGCTTGGTCCCTGGTCGTAACCCATCTCGGCACTTGGATGAAAGTTTGGTCGTACCCTGAAGTTGAAGAGTGTAGTTGAGTATTTTTGATGGTCGAATTAAGAATTTTGTTTCGTATGTTCAGGTTCAGGGTGACCTCTAACTTTTAATTGCCGTCTTTGACACATTCATCCTTGGGACTTTAGACGGCGTAACGAAACACAGCATGTTAAACATCAAGGGGCGCTACAAACGAACACCAGATCCATGTCACAATTAAGAAGATGCAAACATGTGTCTTGGAACACCCGTTGCCGAGGACATACTATGAACCTCTGCTTGTCAATCAAAACCATTGTAATTTCCTTCTTGACAATGCTGTATACCAATGAGATTTCGTTTCGTAAAAAAACGCCTGCACCATCGTCGCCAAAACCTGTTAGAAAATAATGGAAGCGGGGAAATGCGGGGCAACGATGCATGTAAGATCGTTGCCTGCTCACGCAACTATAGTAGGAAAGATGTGCGAGTTAATGTGGAACGTTGATCCGCGTGGTGAGTAGCTCATTGGGACTATAACTTTATTTGAAACAATATGATCAACTTAATCCACTTCTACTACCTCGGAGAGCAGGAGTCTGAATGTAAGACGGAGCTGCAAGACACTTTCCCCGAGCATCCTGTCCTCCCGGCAGACCGTACAGGAGCAAATAAATGGCGACTACCCAATCTCTCTTACCTAACACGCGTCCATCCATTCCTGTCAGCAGGCAGTTATCCATGGGGTAATGATCGTACTCAGCGGGAAATACGGCACGACAACATAGTGAGTAGCCATGTAGTGTGGGGCTCGTGTTCCCTTATCAGCGAAACTAAGCTGCCGATATTGCCGGATAACAAAAGTACCGTCATGATATCATAAGTACTATCTCGTCATCTAGTGTGATTAATGCGCACGGTGTCTGTAATACGGGATTTCTGCTGCCTACTAAATAGCGAGCAAGGAAGAGCTGCAATTCCTTCCAATAACGCAGGAGCTGCATTGTAGCGGCAAACTACTCTTTGGCTGCAGGTGGGCTTATGCACAGTCACAGTGGCGTACAGTTCGTTGGTGGGATATGCATTTAGTGCAGACCATGCCGAACCAGAGATGGAAGGTTGTACGAGATCTCACATGGAAATCGTGTACTTGTCTTGGCAACCAGCCTCCTCGGCCCAGCCCGCCAAGCGTGCATTAGACTATATAGCGTTCTTTTTCTCCTCCGCCTCGCTCTGAACGCTAGTCATAAGCCATTTCAGCTTACCAAGGTTCCTCTGCGAAGTTTCCACAATCTTATGGCCAATAACGTACAGCCAAGCGGTCAGGATTTATTTCTGAGCATTGCGATGGTGAACAGATCACAAATCCAGCCTTTATCATCCGTGCAGCAGAGAATGGTGGTTGTTCAAGCCCAGTGGAGTATTGTGTCGTCGTATTTGACAGTTGTCAAGCCTCGTCGCTAAACCTATCTAGGTTTCGATGTTTCTGTGATGGTTTTAAGCCCCTTATTGGTCGCCACTGTTACTAGCGATATATCTTCTTAGGGACGTTGTTTTGTCTTTGTCTTTGCTGCTGCTTCTCGGGTAGTTGCTGCCTTCCCGAGCCATTGGTTAGCATGCCCGAGATAAATAATTCTCAACTCGACATACATCCCGGAAAATACAAAGGCTTCCTTTGCCAATATACCGGGACCGGACAGCCCGTATACTTCGTTTGATAGGATTCCTTTTTTTTCCTCCGAGTCTTTGAGGCTTACAGTCCAACTGCTGATATAGCAATTCACTTACTTATCCTCGGCCAATGATCAGTCCCTGAAGTATTATTGAAGTTGACGCCGCACCCCCTACCAAATACTCATGTATTTTGTTGGAGACATTGATGTGGGTCAAGCCTTGCTGATGCCCCGTCATCGGTTTATCTTGAACACGGTGGGGCTATCGGAGATACTACGTGGTGTCGTTTTCAACTTAGATCGGAATACGAGTCAGGACGGGGGCGCGCTTTGTACTGTAGCATTGGCTCTAGTTTGATGCATCGTGGCAGGCTGTTGATAGTGAGGACGAAAACAATGTCCAGGCGTCTTTATCACAGGACTTTCGACTCCATAAAGTCGCCTGCAGGTTGTAGGTACCTAACCTTATGCTAAAGCCACAGCTGATTTACTTGACGTTGGAGGTATTTGTGTGGATGAGAAAATAAGCATATAACAAAGTAATCGAATTGATCCTACTAGGGCTTTTAGAACTCCCAGTGACCCACACCCACTTCCTGTCACCGTGATTTGAGTAAGCAGATCGTTGCGCCACGGATGTACAGTAGATTTAACAGAGTTGGGGTCGTGATGCATGCTTACTCAACCTCTGGGTAAACAAGACTATCAGGCTGCGCTAGCCAGAAAAGACTGTCGGCGGTAACTGATCCAATTACATGCCTCCAGCTGTCCCGCTACCGTCAGGTGACAGGGCTGAGACACTGTTGCTTCTGCTGAAGCCTAATCGGATTGAACCCTCAATTCCTTATCACGAGGAGAGAGATCGATACGCCTGGTCTCAATGCATCAGATCACGACACCGAGTCTACAGATTCGACAGACTGAGCACTGCCCGAGCAAGCAATGTTGAGCGTTGACCATTTCGATCAACTCACCGAGGTGGTCCGAGACTCGAGACTGCACGCCTCGTTCCGCAGCGATGGACAAACACGGTACACCGTCCACACGCATGCCATCTCTCATCGGACAAGGCCTAAGCGCGAGGTATGGATTCACGAGAGGAATATTGGTCAAGGCGGGTTCGGAATCATCCAACTGCAGGCCAAGGACACAGCAGGCCGTCAGGCAGCTGAATATCGAGTTGTTAAGAGCGTTAGGGTTTCCGAATCAGATTTGGTCTTAAAACGGTCATTTTATATTCGTGAACTTGAAGCCATGGCCAAGTTTTCTCATCAGAAGGTTAGCACCGCGACCCTAGGATTCATTACTCTGTATGTGAAATAACATCATTGCAGTATACTGATTTCTTTGTCAAATTTCATGGCTGGTATGATAGCCCTGGATGGATACATATTGCGATGGAGTATTGCGAGCTTGGAGACTTGCAGTGCTATCTCAAGAATGCGCAGCTATGTCCAGACAGCCGTTTGCCAGAAGGGCAGGTCCAGGATATTGCTGCCCAGATCCTCGATGCCTTATCTCTTATGCATGGCCAAAACTTTGCTCATAGAGATCTCAAACCAGCGGTAAGACTTACCTAAGGGATTAATTGTTCACTTCACAGTCATGGCTGACACACATTCCAGAATATCCTCATCAAGAAACAGCCCCCCGATCAGTGGTGGATCAAGCTATGCGATCTCGGGCTCAGTAAGCGGATTGGGGATAGAGCTTCCACCGCAATCCAAGGCACCACGGGCTTCATCCCCCCGGAGCTTTTGGGCTACAGCGGAGATCCCAAAACAGCAGATCCCTGTCTCGGAGATATGTGGTGCTTAGGGGAACTTGTCTTCCAAACCCTGACTGGCCAAGCAACCTTCAACAGTATCGCTGAGCTTGGAAAGTACTGCAGTGGTTTGGCATCATTTCCTTACCAGGCCCTGAGAGAATGCAATGCAAGTGAAGCGGTCATCGAATTTGTGAAAGCCGCAATGCATTCCAAACCGTCAGAGAGGCTCTCGTCTCAGAACGCTAGGACACATGGATGGATGGAACCGGTTTCAGAACCACAGCCAAGTGAAATTCTTGGGCAAGACGTAGGAGATGGTTCAGAATGGTCACTGGATGTGCCATTCTGGCCACAGTCAAGTACAATCCCCCAGGCGAGCGCTGAATGGACAACCACAGCCACAGCGACTCAGCATCCCTTGGCAGACAACTCAACGAATTTGACTACGGCTGGCCCAAGTCCTGAAGTCGCCGACACCACGAACTCTTCACAACACGAACCGGATGTTGAGGCAGATCAAGCCATACAGAATCTCAACTTCTTCACCCCTTGCGCCGCCACGGCGACCATGTTTCTCTATGCGCAGGGATCGTCAATCGTCTGCACCTATCACAACACCCTAACCATCAGCCGAACGTTTTCTGGCCACATCGGTGAGGTCCAATTCTTGGCCGTGAATAATAAGACCCGGTTTGACGGTGGTTGTCTTGTTGTGAGCTACGACTCAGGCAAAACCGTTATTGTGTGGGATTTCATTTCGGGTGTCGAAATTATTCGATATATATCCCAGGAGCCCCTTAGTTGCGCGGCGTGGATGAGAGATGGAAGTATAGTATTCGGTATGTATGAAACTCCAAATCTTTGTGCCCAAGAGAGAATTAACAACATTATGCAGGTACCACGCAAGGAAGCATTATTCTTTTCGAGCCTAAGACTTCTAAACAAACCTCAATCACAACACCAGCTCAGACTGCTATAACACACCTAGCTCCTTTGGTTGATTGCCGCACATTTGCTATAGGGTATGTCTTCTTTATTCAAGATCTACAGGTTATTTCCTTATTAACCCCCTATTAGTTGTCAAAATGGTACTCTTCTTATAGCACTTCTGCAGCCTCAATTCACTCTTTTGCACGATCTAGCCGCATCGAAACGGTCATCTCCGATCACTGGGCTAGCCTGGCATGTCACCCACCCAAATGAGGAAGGCGAAAAGCTCGCTGTACAAACTGGTGATGGTCGTCTCCAAGTTTGGAGTGTGCCCAAGTGGCACCACTTTGGAGATCCTGCTAGGGTTATTCGTTTATTGAGATTGACCAAGGACCCTGTGGCTGGCCCTAACTGGATGGGTTGGTCCAGAAACGGTCGGATAATCCAGTACTCCAACTCGTATGTTCAATGACTTACGCACATATTTTACTTCACAATCACTAATATCCACTTTAGTCAAACACTGTCATGGGATGTCAGAACTAAGCATGTTACCTATGATTCAATTCCTACTCTGGAACATGTCAGAGGTCTCGCTGTTTATGGCCCCGGTGCCACATTATTTACGCTAGGACCTAACAATACCGTACAGCAGTTCGATCTCAGCTCTCCATCCGTTATGGTATCGAATAGGCGGCATCCAGTCAACCTGCCACCACCTCCCCCAGTGTCTGAGGAGACCAACAATTAGCCACTCCCCTCACATTCTGGATTCTGCATGGATGAGCGGTTCAGTGATTGGAGTTGATGGAGGATTCTATGCCTAAATTGGAGATAAAACTTCACAAGCAAGCGCTCGGCGATAACGGTTTTTCAAAACTTGGGGAAACTGTCCTTCAAGCTGGCCTGTCACCGAGTCAAGCGAGGCGAGACCGACCAGACGAGGAAGAATGTACTGGAAATAGCCTAGCGCACCTGGCCCTATGAGGCTAGTCCTCTCGGGCGGAATAAATTTCATTCATTCATAACGGTTTTTATTGGGACTTGGCAATGTATGTAAGCAAGTAAGCTGATAACCTCCCAACTTCAGCCTGATGGTTCTACAACCTCAAGTAAATTCCAACTGCGAATATGGATGAGGTGCTCTGCTCTTACTGTAAAGATCTTTCGATTGATCGCTTGGTCCAGCTCATGCAAGAGGATCTTCGCCAGAGTTCACGTCTCCCACCCCCGCCACCGTCCCTGTGTTACCAGCATCACGCGTCCTTCCTCGACCTCGAAAATGCCGCAAATAACGGCTGCCCCCTCTGCCAGCTCATAGTCGACTGTTTCAAGTGGACCGCTTATCAAGATGGACATATACCAAGATGGCCCCGTGATCACAAGCCGTCGGCCGAACTCGCTGGGAGCATGTACGCTGTGGCCAAAGGGCTTGAGGTGTCGGATGTGAGAATCTGCCTCAATAACCGACATATAACATCGGAATGGAACATGAGCAGGAGCGTTGATCAAATGAATGTTCGTGTTGGCCCCTTCTACGAGCTGCCTCTGGTCATAACCAGCCCTAGAGGTAATTATCAGTCATCTGTTGATAGCGATGGACACTTACTGGAGCAGCGAATCGGCAGAGGGTAGGCGACTACCCAGTCGGACGTTTCGAGACAGATTTGGATCTTGGATCAGAGGCGAACTACAACACGATGCGATCATGGTTGGAAGAATGCCAACAAAAGCACCCTCATTGCCTGGACCGAGAACATGGACCTCCTGAACTGCCCACTCGAGTCATGGACGTGGGGGTTACGCCCGTCGGTATCGAGCCTCACCCAGCCAGCGTCCGAATTCTCTGCTCTCGGGGCATGCGAGCGAACTACATCGCCCTGAGTCATTGTTGGGGCGGTACGATCAAAATGGTATTAAAGGAGAGCCGCTTGGCCGAGTTCCAGAATGCCATTTTCACGTCGTCCTTGCCGCGCAATTTTCGAGACGCCATCGCCATCACACGCAATCTTGGCATCAGGTACCTATGGATCGACTCTCTTTGCATCATTCAAGATTCAAGGAGCGACTGGGAGAAGGAATCCAAAAAGATGGGCCATGTTTATCGCAACGCCTTTCTGACAATATCCGCCACGGCCGCTGAGGGGAGCGAGGGTGGCATCCTTGGCCCATGGCCAACCATTGACTTCCCGAAGCCAGCAACTGTGCGGGTTTTCCCTAGTGGCGATGAAAACAATGCTGTTGTGAGGCTGCATCTGGACCATTGCGAGAATTTCCCAAGTTGGGGTCACGAGACGGCGCAGTCCCCCCTCAACTCTCGCGGCTGGGTCCTGCAGGAAATGGTCCTCTCGCCTCGCAATCTCTATTTTGGGTCCAAGATGATCTACTGGAGATGCCCTGACGTGCTGAAGGGCTCCGACGGTGCCCGGTTGCTCAGAGTGAGGCCGTACCCCATTGAGGAGTACCGTCACATAAGCGCCATCATCCACCCAAACACACAGCATGAGCCCCTTGGCCACGACCCGAGGCCGCTTCTCAATAACTACTACGAAGTCGTGGAAGCATACACCAGTCGCAAGCTGAGTGTCGCCTCTGATAAGCTGCCGGCCATTGCCGGAATAGCCTCCTATCTCCTCCCCAAACTAGGCCCATACCTCGCTGGGCTGTGGGCTCATGATATCCATTGTGGATTGCTTTGGTCAGCTACCAATGTGTCGTTATCGGAAAAGTTTATTGCGCCATCATGGTCCTGGGCGTCGAGAGACGGGCGAGTTTCAATTGGCAACGGTTCTCCGAGTTCTCAATACAACCTTGACGAATGGCAGCTCCAGATACTCGAACACTACATCAGCTTGAGAAACCCAGACATACCTTTCGGGGAAGTGACAGGAGGGCAACTCATCGTTCAGGGGTGGACAATGCCTCTCGTCTGGGGGAAAGACGCCGTTATTCCAAGCTTCAATAGCAGTCAGTTGAGGTTTGATGCTAGAAAAGAAGTGATGGCTATGATATTATCTAAGGATTCGAACTTGGGAACTTGCTTTCTCTACCGGATTCGGGATTCCAACAACTCTGTTGAGAAATCCACCCGTCAGTTTGCAGCTAGTGAGGAGGGCAAGCTTGAGGGGCAGGTTTATGTTGCGCTCATGGTCGTAGCAACTCGTGGCCTAGGGGCTTGGCGTTCTCGGGATACATCAGAAGGTTTAATTTCTGTAGTTGGGATAGATGGCTTGGTGCTCTGTCCGCGGGGTGAAAAATACATACGAGTAGGAAGATTTAACTGCTCCCTGGATGAGGATTCTTTAGGGAATTGGCCTCAGATGTGGGTAAAGCAGAGGTTAATTCTGATTTAGTATTACTCTAGAGAAATTAGATATATTATATAAAATATCAGAGAAATTGCTATTTTAATAGTTTTTACAGAGTAAATATATCACGGCCTGAATTATAACCAGGCCGTTACAAACGGCAGTAACAGTACCTACTTTTCGCACCATCACACAGGCATATCCGCCTCACCTTTTCCTTCCAGTTACAGAAGGACCGTACCTCTAGGGATCGTGCCCAC
Organism: Ilyonectria sp. MPI-CAGE-AT-0026; assembly: GCA_020744155.1. Classification (NCBI taxonomy): domain Eukaryota; kingdom Fungi; phylum Ascomycota; class Sordariomycetes; order Hypocreales; family Nectriaceae; genus Ilyonectria; species Ilyonectria sp. MPI-CAGE-AT-0026. The sequence continues at coordinate 3,273,439 of JAGPNQ010000003.1, forward strand.
GATCCAGGAGCGCCACGATCCCTCCCTTCACTATCAGTATATAGGCAGCTTAACTGCAGCACATTTTAAACCTTAAGCTCCCCAGTTATCAACAAACTTGGTTATATTGAATCTACTATTCTACCATGACCAGATCGTGACCTACGTTGTTCACACTCGACGTCCTGATCACACTAGACCATGCACCCCACGTCCCAGCCTTATACCCCCGTATAGGATAAGCCGCATTGTCATATTAACTTAGTTAACAAGAACTACTCCCTTATTTCTAAGCTTAATTTCCGGAGCGCGAAGCAGCGATTTTTCACGGCCAGGTGCAAACAGAAGGATCGGATCGACCGTTTGTCGGACGGTCCGACGTGGGGAAAGCAGGGGTTGTCTAGTTCGGGCCCATGATGTGGTGGTATTTCGCAAATGCCGAAACACGGATAAAAGATTTTGAGAAATGGAACATGCACTTGATAACAGAGTTACAGGGTAATCATTGCTTCAGAGTTGAATCTGTCAGTTCGTTGCCGGTCTGGTTGAGCCATCTCGACATGTCTTCAGCGACTAAGATTATAAATGTCATCCCGCCGCCACAACTTCACAGTCCGGCCATGTAATCGGCGCCTCTCATCATCGTCACTACCGGGACTGGAGGTGCACACGCATCCACATGTAATATAATTTTCGATAAATAGAGCTGCTTTTCGTTGAATATTCCATATTCGTCCTTCATCGCGTAAGTGAGCCGGCGTAGGTATTGTATGTAGTACGGCATATCGTGACCCTCTCTCAGTCCTCGAGCAGCTACAGGCATTGCGTCCTATGATTTGACTGAACTGATCAATATAGAACCGATTGTATTTCTGAAGCATCACTAAAAATTCGGTAACCGATGCTGATGTTACTCTCTTCTCGCAATCTGTTTGGTTTGGTTCATCATCGAACAGCATGTCTGTCCCTCCCCATCCCGTTCAATTTTTTAAAGAAGTGGAAATCCTAACACAATCTTTCCTTCTTCTGAAACACCATCAAATCCCGTATATCCTTTAAACTTGGACTCGTCAACAACGAGATTCGGACAATCCGGAGGACCTTGCCCAGTTAGCGCCGCCTGCAGCTGCTCTTTGATATACTCCTTGTTTCGAGGGGTAGTCGGGCATGCGGCCACATAAACTACACTGGCGTCTTGATCACCCTGATGCTCGGGATCGACAGCATGGCACATCTATTCAAAATCAGTTTCAACCAGTACAGCGAGTAGCGTAAACAAAACTCACATCTGTATGCCACCAGACTGTATCGCCGGGGTTCATTGGCGGAATGTGCGCAAGACAATCTTGCAGCCGAAGATGGGGATGGGAGCTCGTACTCAGTCGCTGGCTTTGGTCCGTCATAGTGCCAGGAAGCCAGCTAGACTTGGGGTCAAATGTCCACTTGCTGGCATCCATGATATCATCCCGGTTTTCTGGTGGAGCAAAGAAAGGTCTCAGCATCACATAGGCAATGACCGTCGAAACTTCGGGGTAGAGCATCAGCGTGCCACAACCAGCTGATGTTGGTGTCAATGCTGTCCAACCCTGAAACGCGCGAAAAACGACAGAGTGCGCGTTGGCCTTGAACAGAAATTGATCGGCATCCTTGCGGACGTTGAGGTCGTAGGCGTCATGAAGTTCAGGACTACCAGAGAAGATGTTGTCGTATACTTGGCGGTATTGCGGATCTGCCCAACGGCACAGACTTCCGGCGTCAATATGGGGTCCGAGACCCAAAAAGGCTTGTCCGGGAGGGCGAATCCGCGCTGCATCTGTATAGCTGAGTGGTTCGGGGCCTGTTTCTCCAGACTCATCGTGGAAGAGGGAGTTCAAGGTTCTTTGCAACAGGATGTGGTTAGGGTGCGTCCTGACTGCAATCTGGGTCGGGGAATTGTATAGCCTGAGCATCGCAGGAGACTCTATAGGCCAGCTACTGATGCTGTCCTTGTTCGCGGCCACAAAGCCCTTGAGTTTCTTGAACAATGACGTCGCCTCCCCTTTTTCGATCACGCCTCTCACGATACAGCAACCACTGGATTTTAGCTCCGATCGTCTAGCATCCGAAAGTCCGCCATCACGGATCTCCTTCATATCCAAAACGGGAACAGCCTCGCTCCCAAGCGAGCTCAGCCTCTCAGTAACAGCCTCGAGATCTTTGCAGACCTTCAGCCAGCTTTTGCGGAGTGCTTCTTCGCCATACTGCGCGATGACGTCCGCTTTAGCCTTGGGGGAGAATGTGAAGGTGTCTTCGGAAACGCCCTTCGGGGGAGTTTCAAACTCTTGCCAGGCCGGCCAACTAACAAGTTTCCCGGGCATTTTGGGCCGTGATGTTCAGACAATTTGAAGCCGAAATGATGTTGAGCGTGAACCACCGAAGGTCGGTGCAGATTGATGCGTGCGGATTAGCTCGCTATCTTGGTTTTACCATGCGCGTTATATCCGTGGAGCACAATCAGCAAAGTGACTTGGCTGGATCGGACGGGCCGACAAATTTGTGGATACCCAACCCGGATATACCAGAATCTCTCGGACTTTATCGGACTCTCTTGACTCTATCGGAGGGGTTGTGTGAGGTTGTAGACGGACCCGCCGCGTCAGCACGCATTCGTGTGGTGGAGTCTTACGACTAGATAACTAAGGTTGTATTTAGTGTTATCTATCAGACTATCATTAGATAACCATATCGAAATCACATTCACTAGACCGCTCCATCACGCCTCTCGGTCGTCCTTTACCGAAAAGCCGTATTCCCTTTTCCCATCCTTCTCCACCACACTATCATGCCTGGCCATGCACAAATCTGCATATCTATAAATGGTATTCCCGTGTCCAGAATTGCTTCTTCCATCATCTGCTGACACTCCACGGCTCAGTGGAAACGGTCGCTGACCAACTGCTGCGGAGTATCGCGAATTGAAGCAAATACTTGCAAACCTCACCGACAGACCCGCCACCATGTTTGGCCTCAACAAATCCATGTTGCTCATCTGCCTCGTGGCAGCACTCAATTGTGCGAGTGTTGGCTACGATGCCAGCATGATGTCTTCTCTCAACATCCTGGTTTGTTTGCTCTTCCTATCGACTGATCAATTGCTAAACGTCATCCACAGTCATCATTCCAAGTCCAGTTCGAGATAGATACGAACCTGAAAGGTCTTTTGACGGCTGCGCAGAATCTCGGTGGTATTGTCGCAGGCTTATTTGCTGGAGCCATTGTGGACAAATTAGGTCGAAAGGGAGGAATCCTGTTGTCCGCATGCATTGTGCTCCTATCTTGCATTCTGCATTCTACTGCGACGCACAAGGCCCAACTCTTTGTCGGTCGAATTCTCGTCGGCTTCGCCAAGTCAGTAGATATTGCTGCTGTACCAACCTACCTCGTGGAGCTGGCACCACCTTCACGTCGTGGCTTTGTCGCTGGTCTGTACTGGGCATGTTGGCTTCTTGGTGCCATCGTATCTTCGGCCATCGGTTATGGCGCACGAAGCCTTTCTGGAGACTGGGCATGGCGCCTGATTTGCGTGTGCATGGCGGCCCCTGCCTTACTGTGCATCTGCTCGCTTCCATTCATTCCTGAATCCCCTCGATGGCTGATCTCCCGCGGCCGGGAACGAGAAGGCCTTCAGGTGCTTGCCAGGTTCCATGGCAAAGGAGACGAGACGAATCCCCTGGTCGTTACTCAATTCAGAGAGATTAGAGAAACCATCGCCTTCGAGCAGGCAAACGGGTTTGACTCCTACAGAGCCTGGTGGAAAGCCTTTGTCTCAGAAAAGTCGAACCTCTACCGGGGCTTCATTCTCTTGACCCTTGGTGTCTTTGAGCAGACTATTGGCTCGAGTATCATCACTTTCTACCTCAGCAGTGTTCTAACCCTGGCCGGCATCACGTCCGAGAAAGAGCAGTTCGCTATCAATGTCAGTCAGAACTGTGTCGCTTTCGCCGCTGCCCTTTGCGGAATATGCATTATCGACAAGGTCGGCCGAGTTCCCATGTTGGTTTGTGGAACATCTTTCTGTGCTGCTGTTCTCGCGACAATGGCGGGCCTTACAGCGGATCAAACGGACAATGCGCTCGGACGCAACGGCATCATCGCCATGGTCTTCCTATTCCAAATTGGATACTCGTCTACTTGGACTCCTCTATCTTTCTCCTACTGCGCGGAGGTTCTGAACTTCACTATCCGCGCAAAGGGCATGGGGTATGTGAATTTTACTGCCTATTCAATGGAATATGTAACTAACATGCATCCACAGCGTCTATTCCATGTTCACCTCCACAGCGGGCTTTTTTAATCAATATGTTATCCCAATCGGGCTTGCAGGAATCGGATGGCGGTAAGTAATCCTCAATGTGTCCATTCAATACACAACGACTAACGATTCAAAAGGTTTTATATCGTCGGCGCTTGCTGGAACGTTTTTGTTGCTGTCGTTATATTCTTCACGTATTTAGAGACGAGTGGCCTCACTCTAGAGCAGATTGATCAGCGCTTCAATGGTGTTCCTCGCGATCAGCTGGTGGACATCATGGAAGTTTACGACGGAAGCAAGCCTATCTCGGAAGGCGAACTGGGTAATAAGTTCAATGGTGAAGAGGTGACTCAGGAGGTCAATCAGATTACCCCGGCATCGGCGGATGTCAAGACGGCTTAGCTCACGAGAAACTGCACACTATTCTTCAGAAATTACGTATTCACGCCAAGTCGGCCAGCTAACTTGAGTAATGGCAAGTAGTGAAATTACCCACCATTTGGCATTCCCCTCCATGATGTCCGGTATTGCCAACTGTTATCTATAGGAACCACCCCCGCTTACACACATCTTGATTTCCACTGGGACTTGGCGACACCCTTCCTACCCTATACCTCCTGTATTGAATAGACACGGTCTTCGCAATAGCAGGTGTATAAATTCATGCCATTGTGTGAATGTCCACATATGAAAATCTGGTAGCAGTGGCTGTAATTTCGTTGGAAAAGCTCCCTATAGACTGCTCGTTATACATGTCTGGAAGGGACGGTGGCACTCTGTCAGGCGAACACAACATTGCCAAGTGCCTCATCGCTTCTGTCCGCAAATTGATTGAAGGAATGGTGTATCTCGCGCACGTGCTTCTCCATTATCCGTTCGGGATCTCATAGACTTTCGGTCTCGGGCCGCAATACGTGCCTCTCCCGCCAACAAAATGGGGCAGTCACAGATTCGTCTGTCCTTGTAATCTCGACAAATAGAGAATGCCCCATGCGACACGAGCGAATTTCCAACCAGAAATAAAACAGCAGTTACTTTTCCCCCCATTTATGCGGCTAATGAATGTGGAATGTGAATGTCGGCTATGGGTACAGATTGTAGCTGCAGCCGTCTGTCTCAAGTATACAATGCTTCCCTCCAGAGCAAATTGGAGTGTGACTTGGCAGTGATTGTTGGCCTTGGCGTCCTTATCAGTGCTTGGCTGGATGAGTAACCGAGCCACGGTTTATTGCCGCTTGTCCAGCCTGAATTAATGGCGTCACGCTGAACGGCCTTTCCTTGCCAGGAAGCTCCACGGCGTCATTCGCCTCTGTCGTGTTGTCCAACAGGGAATCTGATAGTCGGCAATCGAGTTGGTCGGTCAGTGGGCCGAGTGTGTTGAAAATGAGAAGAGTCGAGGCCAAACGAGAAGCCAAACAGTTCAGTGTGCCACCCTCCAATTACACCATTATGTGGAGACTGCGGCGCTACTGTGAATTGGGCTAGCTATTCAGACAGCGGACAAAATGAAGCAGACATGTTCAGTGGCGAGATGCTTGTCAATCCGCAACGGGATATTTGGCGACCAAAACTCTGCTAAATTTCTCCGTCTTGCCCAAACCGCTTGGCGTGGGCTTCTCCACACCCTGTGGCTGAAACGGCTTAATCAAGGGGCAGGGAAATGAGGACCAATCTAGAGACCGGATGACACCTGCGCAGGGGTCGGAAGATGGCACGACGGAATTTAAGATGAAGCCCTAAGCTGCTTTGAGCCGTGTTGTGAGAGACCCTGCAATAATGGGCATTGAAGCCCACCAAGATTGGGAGATGACGCCGAAGCCAAATGGAATACCCTTGCCGTGAGGTCAAGACCATAATATGCCGCGTCTTCCACTTGTTTTCTGTCGATCTTGTTGCATCCACACCGTCCAGATCGTCATCATCATGAAGCCACAACTCAGCGCCCTCCTCCTGTGCGTGGGCTTCTTGTCCACCCTGGGAGCCACCCAGAAGAGTGCGACGCAGAACCTCACTGGCGCCGCATTAAGCAGTAATGCAGTATTTTACAATGACACTTTAATGTAAGTCGATGCCTTCTCATGGCCCCCGAGCGGATCATTGACCCGGGCATGGAACAGCCGAATGATTGCTTCGCCGACGGATGTCGCCAACTTCACGATCCCCGCCACGTTCCCCAAAAACGCCCAAGATGGAGACGTCATCCTGGTCGCTGTCGACATGGAGATTTCGAACCCCAACGAAAGCTTCGACCCACGTTCTGGCAAAGCTCCGCGTTCCGACCTGAAAAAATCCCAGCTCTGCCAGATGAGCGTCGCCCTGAACAACACCATTGTCTGGGTCGGCAAGTTGTTGCCCACGTTTTCGGTCCTCGAAATCGATTCCAAGAAGGCCTTCAACTACACCGACGGACTCGAAGGCATATATCTATCCGTCGAGCAGAAATGCCCTTCCCTCTCGGCCGAATTTTTGATCCACGACGTATCCTTGTTTATTCAGGTCCCGGTCTCTATGGTCAACGAGTCCGATACTACCACCACTTCGGAATTGCCGGCAGTCACTACGAACTCTTCAGCGAATTCGATGCAAATTTCCTCCCTCTCAGCTTTGATCAGCATCTATGGGTCGCTGGCAGCATGGTGGTTGTTGACTAATGTCTGATGCTGGTGTTGAGTGTTCCAATAGGACATCCGCTCAATCAGTATACGATGCACAGTTTCACAACCATCACCAGATGGAACAACACTGGCCTGTGGCTTGAGGCCTTTAGCCACGCCGTGGTTTCTGCGAGATGTTTGGAAGCCCGCATCTCCCTTTCGAGATGCACCGATCCAGCGTTGCCTGTAAGGTCGATGGGGCTCCTGCAATTTCTCTGCTCAAGTTGACCAGATTTGCAGTAAACCTGCGCAGCGAGTTTGGTCTGATTGCAGGATCAGATGAATGGTTGTCGGCTGTAATGGCTGTGAACAAGACGTCAAATCTCAATTGTCTAGATGCCGACTTAGGATACTGAAGTAACTAGCACACGCTACGATGACATACCAAGCCCCGGAGAATGCGTAGGTGGAGTGAGATTTTGTACATTTAACCTGTAACACCTATCGCACACTGAGCCATTGTATATATGCTCTCAGAACCAGAATGGCAAAAGGGAAAACTGCATCGTATGGGGGAACTCGGTATGGAAAATATAATGCCGTCATGAATATGTTCATTTTCTTGTACTGGAGAGTATGGCGGGAACACAACAGACCTATCCATCACAATATACCTCTCCATCCACGTACTCATCAGAGAATCAGATACAAGTTTATATCGAATACTCTACATGTTAAATATCATGGGCCCATTAGCCGAGAATAATCTCCTTCCAAACCGGGCCATCCCCAAGTGCCTCCTTCAAATCCATCTTCCCAATGGACCCGATAGAAACCCGCTCAGCATACATACTAGGCTTGTTATCGCAGACAATCGACCCCATCGCAGTCTTCCCACCCTCCTTGTCCCGCCACTCGATCAGCATGGCCATGTACCTCCAACCCTCGTCGTCGTCAAACCTGCCATTCTCAGCTCGTTCATCCCTTCCCTCGCAAATGAGGATGAATTCTCTTTCCTCTGGAACCGGGTTGTCCTCCAACCAGGGCGGCTGCACCGTGATGGTGCCGAGCTCCCGTCCGCTGCGGCCAAAGATGCCCAGCCTCTTGCGCCGATGCACTGGCCCTCTATATGTGCCAGGGCTGACCGGCTCAGCGAGTCGCAGGGTGAGCGACACGGTCCAGAACTGGAGGAAGCCCGAGCCGCTGTGATTACTGAGAGTGTCATCCACGTAGGTCGGGGGGTTGATATCCGCCAACACCAGCTTGGTGGGCTCGACCCGTGAGCAGTCCAAGCCGTCAAAACGTCGCTGAGGCCGTGAACCGTAGAAGTTTCGGTTGGCCTTGAAACCAGAGCCGACCCTGTCGTTGACGTCGTTGTGCCTCACGAGGCGCTTACAGTCCGTCGACTCATGTCGCTCCCGCTGGTACCATATAATCCAGGTCCGCTTCCGGATCGCTTTCTTAACACGCGTGATGCTCCTATTGTACCAATCCCACAAATGCGGCCACGAGCAGCCGACCCAGCCGGACCAAGACCAGCTTGGGCCGATGGGTAGTCTTGGTCCCTCCGGGAGCTGCTGGACCTGATCGGAGAGTCGCCGGACGTGATCAGAAAGGGGGCCCCAAAGGAGGAACCAGTCGAAGTAGACGGTCGGGATTCCATGACAGAGGTCGCTATCAAGCTGGCACATCATTTTCCGCGCTACGCCGGCGAAGGCGTTGTATACGTCCGCCTCGTAAGACAGCACGCGTTTCGAATATGCCTGAATAAGGCCTTCGTATTGGCCGATATCGTCGACATCGGATCCGCGGCCGTGACCCCCTTGTCCCCTGATCTCGTGCGGAGGTTCGAATACGTGCTCCTCCCACGCGTCGTTGCCCTGGCAGCGAAAGGCGACCTTGCCGTCAACGAAGACGAGAGATCGTAGGGCAAAGTCCGTCTCCTGGAATCTATATGGGAGCTCATTAGTTTCGGGGTGAGAACATGCGGAATGCGATTGGGTTCGAACTTACGTCCAGCCGCGGGAGGAGTATGGTACACTTTGCATGGAGTCTGCGTATCTGGATCTGTACGCCAGCCGAAAATCTGGGGCCATCTCTTCGATCGGCTGTCGTGACGTTCGGGAGCCGGGAAGAACCCCGGCGATTCCGGAGTATGCATTCTCGCTGCCTGCGGTGACTATCACCAAGTCTGCCGCGCCGTAGATCAGGTCCATCTTCTTGATTGTTACTGGTTTTTTCTCCAAGTCATCCTGGACGATACACAGGGTGTCAACCCATAGGTATCTCATGCCGATATTCTTCGTAACATGCATGGCGTCCTTGACGGTGGGCGGTATCTGGGCTAGATACTCAGGCTTATTGAGGGTGTGAGGCTCTTGGAGGGACTGGACATTGGATGTGACTGTTGAAAAGAACTTTTGCCGGCCCCAGACGTAGCTCAACGCCACATAGCGGCATCCGACCGGCAAGGTAACCAAGCAGTCTTGCTCTACGTCGATGCACCGGAAGTCGGGCACTTCCTTGGCGGGATGGGATCTGTTCAGCTCCTTTAGGATAGGGTTCCTACGGCAGCCCTCGCCGTGGTGCGTATGGCAGAGAGCCAGCCATCTCCGCACTAGGGCAAAGTCGATCATGTCCTGGCGGATAGGGCGTATGAAATACGCAATGGACTTCGTCGGCGAGTCGTTGGCTAGGAGGGTGATTTCAGGGAAGAGGTTGAGCCTCTTGGATACAGAGCCCCCGCTCTGCTTGCGTATGTACGGGCTCAGGACGCGAACTTCGGGTTGGTAGTTCCACGGCGCCCTGGGATCTGGGGATGGGCCTTTGGTATTCCAGCCCATGTCGACCTTGATCGGCTCGTTATCTTCGTGTGTCGGGACCTTGTCTCCGCCCAAAGCAACCAGGACGAGGCGGCACAGCGGGCAGTCCACCTTATTCTTCATATCCTCCACGTTGCCGAGGTGGATGTCTCGCTTGTTCGGCTTGTTCCCTTCCTTGTCACCAGGTAGGATGACGAAGCGTCTCGGGTTGAGGTGGAGGCCTTCGCAGACGCTGCATAGCTTGTCGTTGGGACGCGACACATCGTCGGGAACAGAAAGTAACGGAAGGGTCTCTGCGCCTGCGCCCGTGGGAAGGGCATGTTGGTCTTCCGACTCGTCAGACTCCCAGCTATCAGAGCTGGACGTCATGACTATTTGATGTTGCTAATTTGGCGGGTACTCAGAAGCACAATATGGATTCGTCGTCTTTATCTTCATCAAAGCAGTCATAAAGATGTGGCTCGGGAATAGACAGCAGGCTACACAGATTCGGTCTGTATGGGGTTGGGGGCGGTCGTTGTTCTATTGATTGACCCGACCAGTAACTTGGAAGAACAGCAGAAGCTGAGATCATAATATAGGATGGATGAAGCATGGTACATATAGACTGCGATTACTCCCTACACATTACGAATATACAGCTCCGGCTCCCTCGGGGTAGTGGCCTGGTTCAGCCGAGGACGACAGCGAATCATACTACGAGGGTGACAGCCAGGCTATCTGCAAACGAGCAAATTTTGGAATCGAGGCGCAGAGCTGAAGGTTGAACTGACACGCGGTTGGCCGCAATCCTCATCTACAGGGATTAGCAGTGCTTGTGGCTTGCGTGATGCTAACCTATGAAATGTGTTCATCTTTGTGCTTACAAGTGCCTAGCGTTGGGCACCGTTTCCTTCAGGTTGGGCAGCGTCATATTCAGCTTGCCACTAATTACCTCATTTTGCAACCCAATATTCTAGACATACAGAACCAGTGCCCAGAGGCTGACTTCGTGATATGGAGGGGACTGGCTTTCAAAATATCCCGACAGACAATATCTTATTTACTTCCGATCGCAGCCACCGAGACCAACAATTGAAAAGGCTGCTCCCATTTGATACGGGAACGTTGCCGTCCAATAGCAACTTTTAACATCACAAATACTATTGCCTTGGGGTATAACGTCAGCTGGGTACGCTGCCCTAGCCCTTGTAGTATCTGCTACTTAGAAATATACCAAGATAGCTTCAGAGGCTGCAAGCTTAAATGTAACTTTTCCCTTTTCTACAATCGCCACTTCCAACTTCCTCTTGCCTTTGATTGAGCAATCTGAGTTCTTAAAGTATTGACCTAATCACCAAAAAGTCAGCATCCATGCAGTGGGATCCCGTTAGAGGGCGACGTGGATTCGCAAGATTGGTTCATATCATCGGAGCAGTATTCTTACCTCCAATTGTAAGTTCATTAGACGGATTCGCCTGTTCCAGGGTGGTAGTAACATCACTGGATGGCGCAATCATTCGCAGAGCCTTGACCTTCGCGCTCTTCAAGCCTTTAAGAGTAAAGGTTGTGCTATTTCGCTTGCCAGTGCCAGAGTAGTAGTCAGTGTTAATAAGTACAGCCTTGAAGGGCTTGCCGCGCTTATAGAGGATGTACTGCGCAAAGGAGTCGGTGCCATCATCGCTAGCAACGATGTGGTCAGCACCTTGAAGAGCTAAACCAGCCATCCAACCACCGTAGAATGGTGCCTCGACCTGATTGTCTGACCACCAATTGAAGAATGCTAGCACAAACATTAGTTATGGGTTGCTTAAATGAGGGCAGCTTGCATAATTTACCTTGGTTAATGGTACCTTGGTGGTAGTATAGTCTCTCGATGCCAATCGATAGAGCTAGGAGAGTCTTGTCAAGAATCTGAAGGGCACCACCAAAGGTAGCATCCATCTCCTCATCGAGTCCATGGAAGCCAGTCTCACCTACAGAATAGTATTCGATGTCAGTAAAATTTGATATAAATTGGCAAAGCAGCTTAGCCCAAGCGATCAAAGAATGGCCTTACCAATGATATAAGGCCGGTTAATGGACTTGGCCGTTGCGATCTTGTCGACAAAGTATGACAAGTCGGAAACCGTTCTCAAATGGTTCATCTCAGTGTTCAAGGTAGTACCACTGGATAGAGCATAGAGATGCGTGCAATACGACTTGGTCCCAGCCTTGACACTGGCATTGTATGCCTCGTTTATCAAGTAGTTTGTATCAGGATAGTCCTCGTAGAGAGGAATTGGTACAGCGTATGCACCGGCAGATAGGATAGGGAGAGGGCTCTTCCAGCGATTGATGAAAGCTTGAGCCCATTCTGCCGCGCTACTGCCTTCCTGAGAGTTGTTCCAGGGAGCAACAGCTATTGGTTTATTCCAGATCGAGTAGTAGACTGGACCAGGAATTAAAAGGTTGCCATTTCGACCCGTTGATAGTCCACTTACGATCAGGCTCATTTCCGAGTTCAATGGCCCCGAGATTTTGTCCAGCCCGAGCCTTGGCCTCCATCACTGCTTCAAGTGTATTGGTAATGTTGTCGTTACCACGATTGAAACCTAAAGATTTAGTCATTCCCTCTCTCAATAAACTAGCAGAGACAATAAGAGCATACCGAGCATGGTTTCAGCACCGAATTTGGCTGAATTCATGTTAGCACAATTCACTCTCTATCTCAGTCATCATTCCACTTACGGATTAAATCAAAGAACTTGGGTCCGTAAGTCAAGTTCATTGGGGCGTCTAAAGGGTTGTCGACGTGATAAGAGACGTAGCCCTGAAAGTCTGGATCGTATGTTGCTCTATCTTGAGTTGTGCCGCCGATTCTGATAGGAATTTTTTTGCCGTAGAGCGTGGAGAAGTGGTCGAGGCATTGTAGAGGTGGTGTGATGTTGGTCATGTATGATGGCCACATGAAGAACTCGAAACTATGAAAGTTAAAACTCTGGATGGACATCTTTGTGCCCGAATATGACTTACGAAACGCCTAGTGGGGTAGAATCTAGCTTCACTGCGCCGGACGGTACCTTTGAAGGGACGGGATACGTCACCCTAGCAGCACTGGCACCAGCGACACCCAGGGCCGTGGCAATGGCAAAACGTTTAAACATGGCGATAGTTCAATGTCGACCATATAGATGACCAGAAAAGACTGTGTCGGTGTCGATTGATATGAGGCCGAGGGAGCCGAGGCCTTATGTAGATTCTTCCAAAGTTACCCGGATCAAAATATCCTCTAAAATCAAAGGAAACGCGGGTCGGGACGAGCGCTAGTTAGCAGACCAGCTGACATGACCTGAAGAGATGATTCTCGCGGCAAATACGAGCGAGTTTAGACACGTGAGGAATTTGAGATGGTTTCCGGCTCGGCACAATATACTCCGCCTTGTTTGCATGGAGACGTTGTCCAATACACCGGAGTATGTCAGTCCGATCTGGGGTATGTCAACCCGGTCTGGGGTACTCCGTAGTTCTGGGTACCCCGCAGTTCTAGATTGTCCCGACACCTCGGAAGAAGCTACAGACTGGGGAAATCCGGCTTGTAGTACCGTTCGCAGATGGAGTGTATCATCTGATCAGCGGATCAGTTGATCTCTAGAGGCTGGGAAAACACAGTCCGCGCTGCACTGTGAATTACTTTACTGTCAAGGTCCCGGATACAGATGTCTCTCTTATGATATACCCCTGGAGCAGGTGTTCCCTGCCTCGTATCCCTATGATCAATACCGCGTAATTACCCCGAGGATGATAAATGGAGGATGAAGTTCAACAGCGATTTAATTCTCACACGAGGGACGGTGATCTCAACCTCATCCATGGTGGAACGGACTAGACAGGGGAGTTAGTAGTGGTTCACCGATGCCTGCGCGCAGTAGCCAAGACGTTCTAGATAACCCGAGTTTCTCGTACTTCGCCTCGCACTCTCGTATTCTTGTATCTACCGGGGATTCGGGCGGCGAGAAATCTGCTTATTACGGTTATAAGGATCGGGTAGCCGAATCCACTGTGGAACGTGTTCAGGACGTTAGCGCATTTACTGACCTGTACCAGTCATTCGGTATGGACCCCCCTGGAATATTTATCCCGAATACCGAGTAGAACGGATCGAATCTTCCAGTTCACGGAGAGCCCGGAAGGCAATATGGAGAGGGAAAGGGGATCCTAGACTTACAGCAAGTATCTCCTGCATTGATGGTGTCGGAGGGCGTAGGCGGATTTGGAGCGAGGATTTCACGAGGCAAAACGATGAATATAGCATCATTACCACGCCCAGCTGCAGCAAACATATCTTTGGACGACACATCACTGGTAACTGCCTCGTGGGAGAGGACTTGTCTATCCTGGATCTTTGCTGCTCATGCCAATCTCGTACTCTTCGGCTCATCCACACAAGCCCCCAAACGGACCGAGTCCGTGTCAACGCTCTTCAGGTTTGCCCACATTCTCAAGAATGATTGCATCATAATTACTAGCGCCCGGAGTAGGTCTATCCGCTCTCTCGGTTTCCCCGCAGTTCATTTCCGAGGAGGCTTGGGGAGCGAAACTGCCAAGTCACCGGATAAATGGGAACGCTCCACAAGGTAGAGCTGATAATGTACTTTATATACCTAGGCAAAACCCCTGACAGATGGGCATGGATTCAGTGCTGTCGTAGGTTATAAAGAGACCTTAATTGGATGCCTCTTGGTGACTATAGCTCCGACCTCACAGATTCTTTCTCATATCGCCAACAAAGCCTTCATACTCCTCCTACCATTCTTACTCCCTCTACTATTCTACATCAGAATTCTTTATCCCATCGCTCATCTTGGCGTCATTTTTCTGAAAAATGAAATTCAGGCCCCTTCTACATGTGTTTACTATCACGAGCTGGACTGGACTGGTCGCCGCCCGACCTGCTCAACTTGATCACGTTGCTCGAGATACGGATGCCAAAGTCACATTTGGGTCAAAAGGCTCTACTACTCTCACCTCTGATGGCAAATCGCCTGCTATATTAGTCCTTGACTATGACTACAATGTGGAGGGTTTTCCGACATTTGAGGTCGTCTCCGCCAAGGGAGACACCTCTATGTTCCAAATCACGTATGCAGAGTCAAGAGCTGCGCTCGATATCTTCATGGTAAGAAATCTCATCAAATTTCATGGCCCCACCGGCACACCAATCTCGTTGAGACTCACATCCTTTCCTTTAGAGCGATGGACCCCTCCCCCTAGCTGCTGCGATGGACAATTATCGCGTGAATCAATACAACATCACCAAGAGATCAACGGTCACCAATCGCCTAATCCAAGGCGCATTTCGCTACCAGAAGCTGAACCTCACTTCTGCCGGAACTCTCACTCTCAGAAAGATTGGAGTTAAGCATACTGTCGATACTACACCTCTGACTAAACTTGCCGGTAGTTTTGAATGCTCCGATAAAGACCTGACCCGGATCTGGCACACTGGCGCAAGAACTATCCAGCTGACAGAAATCCCCAAAGGATCTATCCCCGACTTTTGGGAGGTCACCGATGAGGGCGCTCTAGTAGAGAGTGCCGTGCCTCAGATTCTCACCAGCGCCGTTCAGTATACCAGCTACATTCTTGATTTTGAGGTCAAGCCTCTGACTGGCGAATTTGGGTTCTCCGTCCTGGCCGACACATTGAATTCTGGCATATACATCTCGTGCGATGTCCTCGGCGGTTCCATCTCTGCATATGCTGGATCAACTAACCTAAATACGCTCATTGACTCTGCCAAGCTTCCTAAGACTGTCGCTCTTAACGAATGGCACACGGTTCGGGCTAATGTTGACATGACTGACATCAGCATCTCTATCGACAACAAGACAGTCTTCTCTTTCAGTCAGTCTTCTGTGTTTTTCGGCTCCTTTGGCCTCGGTGCAGCCTTTACACACTCAGCTGTATTCCGTAACTTGAAGGCCGCGACGCCCGCAGGCGACGAGATCTACTCCTCGTCTCTCACGAATAAAAGCTTCCTCGATGACTTCTTTATGGGCACCAACCCCGCCGATTCTATAGTAGATGGATCGAGGCGTGATAGGATTGCCTATAGCGGCGACCTAGACGTCGCTGTCAGGGCGTCCTTCACAAGCACATATGCCCGATCGTTTATTGATGGGTCCCTCGATCTTCTTGGGTCCTATCAAACCACTCCTGGATTTTTCATCCCCGTTGCCAAGATTCAACAGGAGCCATTGAAGCAGCTCTTGCCGATAAATGTTACCGGTCTCATAGGCTACTCGTTCAACATCATCACTGCCATGGCGCAAAACTACGAGATGACAGGCGATGTCGCTTTCGCTAACCGGTGGGCCCCTCAAATCGCTCTGATGCTAGACTGGGCGCACTCGCAGCTTGAAGACGGCCTCTTCTCTGTAGCCCAGGCTTCTTTCGGTGGCGATTGGAACTATTATGATCCTGCCCAGACTGGTGTTGTTGGGAAGTTTAATGCCGTGTATGCCTACTCGCTGCTTCAGACAGCGCCTCTGCTGAAGGCCGCCGGCATTGATGTTTCGATTTACCAACAACGTCTTGAAAATCTCAGAGTTGCTATGAACAATCAGCTATGGGACGCGACTATGGGTGCGTATGTCCTCTCTGAGAGTATGCGAAGCGGATTCGCTCAGGACGCAAACGCTCTCGCAATCTTAGCCGGAGTACCAAGTGGCAACATCTCAGCATTGGAAATCCTCTCGACCATGGGCAGGGAGCTTTTTCTTCCGGCAGGCCCCCTCGCCTTCTCTAAAGCTACTGCTAAGGCTGGCTGGGCTCAAAAGATCAGCCCGTATGCTTCGTCGTACCATCTACGCGCTGCCTTCGACTCCGGCGATACCAAATCTGCGAAGACTCTTCTCAAGAGCCTCTGGGCACCAATGGCCAACCCCTCGCACGCCAACTATACCAACTGCTTCTGGGAAACACTTAATGCAGACGGCACGCCTGGTCTCGGTGTTTCCACCTCCCTTTGCCACGGCTGGAGTGCCGGTCCTACAGCTGAACTGAGCCGATATGTCCTCGGAATTCAACCCACGAAGCCTGGTTTTGAAGAGTGGAAAATTGCACCGCAAACTCTTGATCTGAAGTGGGCCAAGGGCCGTCAGAGAACTCCGCGCGGTGACATCAGCGTTGACTGGAAATTTGAAGACGGCCTCCTGGAAATGGAAGTCAAGAGCCCAAAGAACGGGAAATCCGTTGGCGTCGTTCACTTGCCTCAGCCGTTGCTTATTCCTCTTTCAAAGACGGTTCTTAAAGTAAATGGCAAGGTCACCAGCAGCACAAGCTTCAATGTGAAGGCAGGCGAGAAGATTTTGATTCAGCAGTCGAAGGTGCGCATGGGCTATTGACTGTACTGAAAGACAACCGGAGGGGAGCAGTCTCTTGCAAATGTATTTGTGATATTTTTATATAGCTGAAGCACTCCAATTAAATATTAAAACACTTTGGTTTCTTAACAGTTTTCCTTGTGGAGAAACCGAATGTGTATTTGTTTTCTAAAAGGATCTCGAAAGAGCTGTCGCGGTGGTACAACTTCTTTTTCACATGAAGGCGCAGATGCACGGAAATTAGGTAGATGCTGCTGATATGAAGGGGAATTCTGGCTTGGTAAGTGAGATCGGGGGTGTCAAATCTAGTTGGGAGTAATTTTACAGAATTTAACTACCATTTAACTTAGATTGCTTCTACAATTCCATTTCCACTCAGTCTTGGAATGAGAAAGGGCTGGTGCTTTAACTCTAATGTAAGTACCAGAATTAAAACGCATTATTTCGAGACTCTTATGGTCGCCACCTGAAGTCAGGATGCTTCCAATCGAGATCAGAGATTTGCTCTCGAGTCAGGCCGGACAATTCCTCCTCCTTCTCTGCTGGGGTCTTTTCATCACGTCGTTTGTTGTCCATCTTCATCCACCAAAGGAAGGTCAATGAAGTTATAGAGATGACCGCTGAGACCGCCAGGTTGAGCCCGTTTCCAATCGGGTACATGGGCCCGTCCCATGGAAGATAAGTCCAAGTCGCAATAAGACCTCCAAGATATCCAAACACCCCTGTAAGCTCAGCATATCAGTATAGGTTCACTATTGATGATGGTTTGTGACTTACCGTTAGTGCTAATGGCGATATTGCGAGCTGTATCAGAGTCGGTGTTGGCGCTGACTTGGGCGTTTGATAGAGAACCACCGAAAAAGGCACAGCTTGCAGTCAAGAAGATTGCAGCATATCGTACGGTGGGATCCGTACTCTTGAGGAGGATTGCGTAGCCGACCATGACCAACGGACCGCTGAGAAACAGGAAGACCTGTCGAGTATCGTAGACCGTTGCGAGCCACGAGACCAGGAGGAAGCAAAAGCTCGCAACAATGTAAGGAGGCACTGTTAGCAGTTGCTGGTGAACTCTTGTCTGGTCCGGATAAATGGTGCGGATGATCGTGGGTAGGAAAAAAGAGATTCCGAGAACGACAACGTTGCTGAGAAGGAAAATGAAGGCGGTTGAAAGGGTAATAGGACTGAGAATTCCGCGCTTGAGTTTGGCCGCGTTCACCTTGTCGAGTACTCTGTCTTGAGCCACGCGCTCCGACTTGACTCGATCAAGAGCTAGCGTCTTCTCTTCTTCGTTAAGCCAACGGGCAGTATTAGGGTTGTCTGTGAGGAGAGCCAAAGTAACAAGAGATAATCCAATCGTTATGATACCCTCGACGCCGAATATCATTCGCCACTCTTTGAGAGACCCAACGTGATCGAGACTGAGGATCCCAGAAGCCAAGAGGCCTCCAAAAGCCCCCGAAAGCGGCGCCATGACGATATACATACCCAAACGGAACGCAAGTTCAGCTCTGCGGTACCATCGAGACAGATAGTAGGCAATTCCAGGCAGCATGCCGGATTCGAAAATGCCGAGGAGCAGGCGACAAGCAATTATCTGACCTTTGGTGTTGGCGAAAGCGGTGCCAACCGTACAGATCCCAAACAAAAAGGTCGTGAGGGGGATAAACCAGCCGGGTCCCATGACCTTGCACAAGAGTGTAGCTGGGATCTCAAAGAGAGCGTAAGATATGTAAAACACAGAGAGAACCAAGTTGTAGTCGTTTCCTTGGAGGCCAAGGTCTTCCTCGAAGTTTGCGAGACGGGCGTTACCTAAATGGTGCATTAGACTTGACTAACTGGTGATTTGGGAACATATGGCTACCAATATTGGATCGATCGATGAAGCAGAAGAGGTATAGTACAGCAACCAAGGGCACAATGTGCAGATCGATCTTTCTTCGAAGTCTCTTTTCGGCGTTCTTGTCGAATTGTAGGCCGGAATTTCTGTAAATGGAGAGCGTGAGCACATGATTGACGATTGGACCAACAGTTGCCCAAGTTGACTCACAAGTCGTAGTCTTTGAGTTCGTCTTTTGGGAGAGCGTCGGATACATGTTCAAATTGCTGAACGGCACTGCCGTCGACCTTCTGAGCCATTGTGTAGTCGAGGCCGGGTGGTCGCTCTTTTGGGCAAGAGTTGCGATGTTTGTCCGGCGATTGGAAACAAGTACGGAGGTCTGCTGCTGTCCTCAGAAGTCGGAGTGAAGGTAATGAGGAGGCAGGTAGAATTTTCAACATGACTCCATGTTATATGTTCCCAGACTCTGGACTTGATTCAAAGTACAACACTCATGTTCTCATAGTAAGAGCCAATCATAGCCATCCCTCGGCGCCTCATCCAACCCCGCAGTCCGAGGTCATGGAGGACGCCACGTCAAGGAGGTCCCCTCTTTTACCCCAGATTGGCCCCATAAGCTTATTGAATCAGGAGATGGCTGGCATCTCGACTCCTTTGGCCCGCCGCCTTGCAATAATCACTCCACTTTGCCCTACTCTACATCCCGAGCTTACTTGCCGATGACCGTGCCAGGGGTTCTATAGGAAACGCCACAGATGAAGTTTGGGGGCGTGCTGTAGCCCCAGATAACTGATATCCGCTACCATGCATAATTCTCGGTTGACAAGCTAATCCAGTCATGTTGAATGGTCAGCGTCACTATCATCGACCCCGCTCGTTGTAGACCAAGGCATTGAGGTCTTGGCCATGTCGGCAGGCTTGAACGGCACAGTGTGCCTTATCCTGTGTCCCTCGGTTCGACGAGTACGGCGCCGAGTCAATCATGTTCCATTTCAACAGCACCAAGAAAGGCATGCGAAAGGATCCAAATGCGATAATTCAGACAGGCACGGGCCGTTCGGGGACAGTAACGTCAAAAACCGTTTCTATTGCTTCGTGGCTTATCCCGTAGTTTCGACAGTGTAACACACACCATACTATCTTCTCATCAACTTGGCCGAGATCAATGCCAGGTGGATCGCTGACTCGCTGCCTTGCCTACGCCCGTATTTATTCCTCTTTGTCACAGACTATAAAGAGAGAGCTCGTTTACAAGACCAATAATGGGCACGACCTCTTCTGACTTTAATGAGAGGCTTAGCAAGAAGAGCTGATGGGACTGTACGGCTCGTTTCCTCATAATCCTTTAACTGTGAAGCGAGTATCGAAATCCAAATAACCCAAACCAAGGTTTGAAAGACAAATTATATGGGCTTATACCGATTCTGTCTACTAATGTCTATAATTTGGCTGCTTCTTCAGCAATGACCTCGACCAGCCAGTCTCTGTGAGAATCCACTAGCCACGGACTATGACCTGACTTGATCTCGAGAGGCGTGGCTCCCCATTTCTCGGCAATGAAAAGCTGCACCTCCTTCGCAAAAATCTTGTCGTTTGCGCAAACGATGTAAGTTTTGGGGATATTCAATTCTATGGGCGTGCAGACGATGGGGACCTCGAATGGAGCTCTGCTCTGGTGGCAGACATGCGCCCAGGCCTCGTCCTTGGCAGGTTGATCAACATCTGAGTAGAAAGCATCCTTTGCCTTGTCCGATATCAGAGGGAGGCGCGCATTCTAGACCATAATGAATATCTGTCAAAAGCATAAATGGAAAGGATATTCGAACGTACGGATACATCGTGAAACCAGCTCGTCTTCCATTGATTCCCTCCAGCTTCATACATGGAAATCCCCGTCTGTAAAATAGGCGTTGGCGAGATATATATAGCCGACGCAATACCTCCCTCGAGGCCTTCAGCAATTCGCTCAGCAATAGTGTGGCCTTGAATCGCCGCAGTGAGAGGCACTCCACCATAGCTATGGCCGACGCCAATGACAGTTCTGCCAGAGTCCAGGACTGGCAAGAGTACCTCATGAATGCGCTTCATATCGTCATGGTACGTTTTTCCGTCAACGGAGTCATCATAACCGGAGCTGGCGAGAGGCGGGACAAGAATTGTGAAACCTTTGGCGTTGAGTGCGTCAATGAGGGAACGGTAATGGAAGGGCCGATGCCATGCCCCATGCACGAGCAGAATCACAGGCTTCTGCTTGTCTTCGTTCATGTTGACCTTGTCAGATGTGTGAGGAGACTGAGGGGTATCTGCTTACGGGGGAACATCAGTTTAAATGAAGAGTTCGATGCTGCTGGCGGAGGCTGATCCTTTCCTAAAATGGGTGATGCTGACAGTCTTATCACGACTGAGGAGTAACTGTAAGCTTACAATATTGGCCTAGACCCTACCCTGGAGTCAGTCATAAAGCTAGGTCCTGTCAGAATCTCAACATCCAGTACTGCGTATGCTGAAAGGAGACCTATACAACTGATCTTCATCGTGTGGCACAGAATCGTTCAGAATAAATTTAGTAAGTTTTAACTATTCGAATGGAAATGACCAACTCACAGTTTGTGCCGTTATTTTGGCTAAGCTATCTGATTACATTGAGTAAGGCTAGAAAAAAAGCCCCGAAAGCTTTCTATTTCAGCCTAACAAATAGAAGCCATAGCGATACATAAGTGTATTTCCAAAGCAATTCAGGTCACGCAGCATCAGTGGATTCTTAAAACACAGGGAACGTTCAGCACAGATCAATTGTTACACTCGTGACTAGTAAGAAAGGCAGATCTAGCTGAAAGAGTCCGGCCACCAACATACAGTGGTGGCATTCCTTAACCGAGGTCTGGCCCCTGCTGAACCCGCTTACCCGGCTGCCAAGGCCGACTTGAAGCCGGCGGCGATGTCCTTTGATCCGGTGGCGTTAGCCTAGGCCGCATAATTTGGTTATCCCATAAGTGTACCCAGCCGCATTCGTTTGCATACATCCAGCCAGTAGACGTCCTTCTCCTCCCTATCCATAGCAGACCAGATATGTGTAATGAGCTCAAACACCTTCTCAATCTTGCGGAGAGGAAAGGCATGCATGTAGGCGGACATTCGAGATCGCACAAAGTCGCGTGCCTGAGCCATCTCGATTGCATTGCATGCATTCCCTCCCTCACGATAGCCTTGCACGATATCCGACGGCATGCGGAGTTCACACGAGACAGCTACAAGCATGAATGGCTGCATGCAGCGTGTTCGAGACTCAAATGGGATGTCTCGCAGGATTTCGACTATGTATAGACCTAGGTTGGTTAGCCACATACTCCTTTCTTCCCGGGACGGTTTCTTCAAGGCTGGTTGTGGCTGAAGCAGCGTGTTTCGGTCCCAGGGCTGGTAACGATCGTTGAGCAAATCTGGAAAAACCCGGTACAGCTGTAGCAAGCCAGTGCAATGAAGGGCCTCGTCAATTTTGACAAAGTGTAGAGGGCGAGTATTTAGGTCACCGGGATCGTAGATGTTCGTCGGGATCAGCGGTTTGAATGCCAGGAGGCGGCGCTCCAGCTGGCGGGCTTTCCGAATCGAGTTCTGGAAATAGTCCAGGTCCTCCTCGCAGAAGAAGTCGATCTCCGATACTCTCTTCCGATGCTTGAAAATAAGCACGCCGACGTCGGTGAGAATCTGAACTATCTTTCCCGATGTGCCAATGAATGAGTGTGGTGTGGTCGACTCGTGAGCGTTGGGAGGACCGGCTTCAGTGATGGAGTGCCGCAGGTAATTCCTATCTAGGTTCGTCTCAGACACAAAAGAGAGAAGCATGGCCCAGTAGTCAAATGCACCACCGAAGAAGGAGAGGCGAGAATGGTCCCGAGTGTTGGAAGCCCAGGTGTGCAGCATGACAAGCGCATTGTCGAAGTTCTCGTGTGCTAAATCATGGGGGTTGACCCAGCTTGCTGTGTGACCAAGTAGTATAGCTCCCAGCATCTTGTCCTCATCTTCATCTTTACCACTCTTGAGACATTGAAGACCTAGCTGGCGTTCTCTGGTTGCAACGGCGTGCATTTCCGGAAACGTCCTAGTTAAGCACGCAGCCGCCATGCTTTGCATGGTGTGATAGAGGATCCCCGATGACTGCCACATCGACGCAGTGAGGACTCTCAACGAATTCATTTGACCATCCCACACAGAATAAAGTGAGATGACCTCTTTGAAGAAGTAGTCTGATAAGATGGAAGGGATATCAACAATCTCAGTGAACCGGGTAACTGGAGTGGTACTTTCTAAAGACTGTTCTCCTCTCGGGTCTGTTTCCAAGTTGACGAGTGGTCGCGTCACTTGCACATCTAGGGGCTCGATATTGCAGTTTTGATCCTGATGAGCCTGTTGGCGATCGGTTTCGGTGAGTGGTTGCTCCTGCAAGTTATCCCATGTGAGATCTTCGAATGGCGTCCTGGTCATCGCTGAGAAAGCGGTAGGAGTTGCGGGAAGGAGAGGTATCATCTGCTCTCCGAAGAACGAGCTATAGGAGGGCTGTGTGAAGAAAGAGTCCAACGGCGTCGCAAAGTTCCACTGGCCAAGTTGATAAGGTAGCTCCGACGTGGGAGATGCGTGTGTTTGGCTTGGAGTTGAATCACTATACCAAGACCCCGTTGACATGTGGGTATTCAAGTTGGTATCTAAAGGACCGGCCTGATTTTGAGCCCTGTCGCTATTGACCGGTCTTAGCTCATCATGATGAGCGTCGGAAATAGTAGACGATTGTGCCTGAAGTTGGTTTTGTGGCGCCCATCGCAGGTTTAGCACATAACCCGGGCAGTGGAGGCCACGATCCGCACAGCGAGCGCATGTCGGGGTTCTTTGATCACATTTGACCTGCAGGAATGAGTTAGTTAGCCTTCATTCAATTGGGGGACCCTGGAAGGAGAGTGGATTCGAGCATCGACGCACTCTCCTGGCTTTGCAACGGAGACAACCGTTGCGCGATTTACGGTGTGGAGCCTTGCATGGCATGGTGTTGGTGAGGCTAATGATGGGGATTGTCGAATAGGGTGTGAAGGAGTCAGCCGCGTGTTTGAGGGAGGATACAGCAGGTTTGTAATTGAGAGAATGGGCAAGAAGATGGACGGAAATAAGTAACTAAAATCTCACACTGGAATCCTTAGCTTCACAGATAAGCAGTGAGCTAAAGGACAGTGGGCGGAGTCGGTGATAAAGATGGCCGCAATTACAGTATTTCCGGTTATCCGATATCGGTGATCCATGTTGAACCCGATCAATTAAGATTATGGCCGTGAAGCGCAGATGGGGGAACATATGATGAATACGATTGAATTCACTGAAAAGAGTGACTTAGGTTTACTAATAGACGAGCAATCTAGTACTGCAATTCGTTCAGTTTCCCCAAAACTTCTTCCATCCACGGACGAAAACATTAACCTGCTTAAGTTGTTCGTACTCGCTCTCGGCGGAGGACCCATCTTCCCAGTGGCGGCACTCTTCGTCAACCGCCTGCTTGCGTCCTGCGGCGTATATATCCACATCTGCTGCCACTACAAACTTGGTTTTCTTGTATACCTTCCAAAATAGAAACATGAAGCAGAACCAGAGTAGCCCAAAGTAGTTTGTAATCAGGCCACGATATGAGAATGGAGCGAATACATCGAAGCCGATAAATATACACACCGTGCTACCAAGAAACAAGTTCATATAAGGTGTCCAGGTACCACAGGGTGCAATGTAGGGGAAAATAACGGTGTCCTCGGTGATTTCACTCGCCGGTGGCTTGGAGTGGACCAGCTTGGAAAGCCAGGGACGTTGGTTGATGTTGTTCTTCCCGACGAGGGCGTATCCTTGAGCTTTGAGTGCTCGGCGCCACCCAATGAAGACCCAGGCCTTTGCTGTGAAGTTGGCACACAGGGACACCGTCGTCAGTCCAACGAACCAGCTAAAGACGACGTAGGAGCCGTTTGAAGCTACGAGAAAAGAAAGACATGAGATGACGGTGATGGCAGTTACTGCAACCCATGGCACGCCAACTTCAGTGCACTTGAGGAAAATCTTTGGCGCTTGTCCATCTTGGGCCAGGGAGTAGAGCGTTCTGCTTGAACTGTAGAGGAAGGCATTGCCACATGATAACCCCGAAAGCAGAATGAGGAAGTTGATGAAGCCGGGGAGAAAGCCTTGGATCCCCAGATTGAGAAGGCCCACTACCCAAGGCGATGCTGCTGCACCAGACTGTCCCGATGCAATGGCTCCCAAGAGCCGGGCGTCTCGCGAGTTGCAGAGAATTCCCACTGCAAGGACACCGATCAGATAGATTCCAAAGACGCGAGCCAGCACCATCCTGGCCACGTTGGGAATGGTCTTGCGAGGGTTTCGGATCTCTCCAGCGGCGAGGGCGATCATGTCGGGCCCAGGCATGGTAAAGACGGCGTACCGGACGGAAATACATATGCTCAGAAACATGCCGGTAGCGCCATCGGCATAGTACGAGTGTATAAAATCGCCGTTGGACCAGTTGCGGAAGCCGTACGCGTCGTTTTCTGGGTTGCCGCCAGCCATCGTAATAAGAGTCGCCATGAACAAGCCGATGAGCAAGAGGACTTTCGTTGAAGACATGATGAACTCCGTTTCGCCGTACCACCTGTTGTTTCAACCTGTTAGTGAAATCGAACTACAGAGGATCATGGCCCAGGGAGCATGTACTTACTTGACTGCAACCATATTGAGAAAGTAGCAGATGGCCATAGACATGGCAATCCACACGGCCGGATTGATAGACGTATTCCAATATTCCATGACAGTTGCGACAGCTGAATACTCTGTACACACGAGCATGGTGCCGGCAAAAAAGTAAGTCCAGCCCATGGCGAAACCGAGAGCAGGATCAACGAAGCGATTCGCAAGCTCGTAGATGGAACCACGGACAGGAAGCCATGCTACCATCTCAGCGACGTTCAGGCACGTAGGCCAGATGAAGAAGACACCATAGATGAAGTAGCCAAGGAAGAGTGGAAGTGGCCCTGCGTCGCGTAGAACGGAGCCTACGCCCACAAACAGACCGACTCCAATGCCTCCCGCAATGGTCATGAGCTGCACATGGCGAGGGGATAGACCACGGCGTGTTTGGTGTTGCTGAGTAGCCTCCTGGACACCAAACTCGGCTGACTTCCTGATATCGTCACCCGCTAATTCCTTGTCTGGGAAAGGGGAGACGGTCGCCATTGCTGCCAAGCGTGGAAAAACTGGAAATTTAGAGTCCTCAATCTGTGAGAATCGGCGTAAATGTAACTCTGTAAAGACAAACGTCTTGAGTTGAGTGGTGGTTGGAGGTTGAGGGAAGTAAAGGGATGATCAGGCCTATATATAAGTAGGTCATCACATATCATGGCTGGGGCGTAGATGAGAAGCTTATCTGCGGGGTTCTCCACCTTTCTCGAGAATCTGGGGAGACGTGCTTTTTTCTCATGTCGATTCCAGAGCTTGAGCCTCGTAAAACGACTCGAGTAGATGAACATCTATTTTTCCCAGTTGGCCGGGGGGGCCAGTTGGTTTATCGACCCCTGCTTGCTTCGACGAATGGCAGGGTCGCTCTTAGCAAGTCCAAATCTACCATGGTGAGTGATAGGCACTATTTCCATTAAAGGTTTAGCACACATGCACCTCTCTCTGCGTTGCCTGATTCAGTCAAGTTCCAACTCCACAATGGCTTCATGTTGAACTCGCAACCCCAGATTTTTATTCCAATGAGAGCCGGCATTTAGGAAACCATGTAGCCACCGATAAAGTCCGGTGTCGGCCACCGCATTGGCCGCTATTGCCAAGAGACTCAGGTCCACACCTTCGTTTACTTGCCCGTATTCAGCAAGAGTCTCGTTTTCACTGTCTTGGCCAGATATCGCGTCGTTCTACTGATACATTGAAGATGGGTCCACGAGGCATGTGTCCCGCCAGCCAGATACCGAAGACTCTGCTAGCGATCCCTTTGATAAGACACATATGAGACGGATTTTCCAGAGACATTGATAGCAATTAGATTAGGTTAATCAACCGTCTAAATCTTGGCTCGTATCTTTCATTTCACAGCCAACTTCGTTCTCTCCTCCATCATGCCGCCAAGACCATACCCACATCCCAACGGGATGCCATCCTTTTGGAGGTCATCACCTGGCAAACTTGACACCTATCGCTCCCCAGAAGGCATTCCTCAGACGACAGATATCGCCATCATTGGAGCCGGGTTCTCGGGCGGATCGCTAGTCAGTCACATCCTCGCGTCAGAGCAAGGCCGGAGCAAGAGTGTCCTTGTCCTCGAGGCACGGGAGCTCTGTTCTGGCGCCACAGGAAGAAATGGTAAATCAACGTTCATTTCATTCACTCAAACCTCCTAATCCTTTGCGTGTAGGCGGGCACATGAAACCAGACGTGTACAATATGACTGCCTTTTTGGCGTCAAAATTTGGTATCGCGGCTGCTACAGAGGTCGCGGAATTCGAGTTTGCCAATGCCAAGGCTGTAGAAACATTTGCAAAGGAGTCCGGCGCCGATTGCGAATACTTTGTCACGAGGGCTATCGACGTACAGCTATCCGAGCCACACAATGCATCCATCAAGGCAGGCTATGATAGCCTTCTTGCAGCAGGTGTCGACGTCACTCGCAACGCATTTTATATGCATGGCAAAGATGCCGAGATGGTGAGAAATAGAAAAGCCCATTCTCTACAATCTATAAATGAATGGCGCTGATATTTGATACGTCCCAGTTTTCCGGTGTTAAGGGTGCCAAGGGAGCATTTAGCTACACCGCAGGCCATGTTTGGCCGTATAAGATGATTCACCACATGTTTTCTCACGCAGTCGCAAATGGCATCAATCTGCAGACCAATACGCCGGTGCAATCAATATCTGCTACCCAAGATAGCCAAGGATACTGGGTGATTAACACTCAGCGAGGCACCGTCCGTGCGAAGCAAGTCATTATGGCAACGAATGCATACACAGCGGCCTTGTTACCAGAGTATCATGATAAAATCATACCCTATCGTGCGATATGCAGTCGCATTGTGTCCCCTAACAGCCCGCCTCTCTTACCCAATACCTATACGATTCGATTCAATGAATGGGACTTCGACTACCTTATTCCCCGCAAAGATGGCAGCATCGTTGTAGGAGGAGCTCGGAGGGCATACTTGCAGCGCCTCGAAGATTGGTATGGTAACGTTGATGACAGTAGGCTCATTGAAAGTGCTAAGCACTACTTCGATGGCTATATGCAGCGTCATTTCAGAGGATGGGAATCCAGTGGTGCAAGAACAGATCAGGTCTGGACCGGAAGTGCGTTGAGCTCCCGTCCTTTAATCCGCAAGTGCACTTCAACTAACTTTTCCTTGTAGTCATGGGATACTCGTCAGACAGGCTTCCAAGGATTGGACGCGTTCCAGGTCGGGAGAACATGTTCATCATGGGAGGCTTCACGGGCCATGGGATGCCTCAAATCTTCTTGAGCGCCAAGGGTATCAGTCAAATGGTGCTGAACGGGTGCGGCTTCGAGGAGACAGGGCTGCCAACAGTGTTTGAGGAGACCTCGGAACGGTTGTCAAACACCGAGAACTTTGTCATGGATCTATACAATAGCATCCCTTCAACTGCTAAATTGTAAGCGCTACCGGTTCAACAGTCCGTTGACGTTGTTTATTTTATACGCATTGCAAGCCGCGCATGTAGACACGACGTGAAATCCTTCCAGGTGGGGATAGGTAGCGAACTCTCAAGATAGTCTCTCACAAATGATGTGCCCCCAAATCAACCCTGAAGATAATCTCCTATGAGGAATCTGTCTTCGTCGTGAACTGCTGCCCGTCACAGAACTGCACCCACCCATCCAGATCCATCGTCTTCAGCAGGGTGCTGAACCCCTCCGTCCCCTTGGCGCCAGAGATCTTCGCCCTCGACTTTGCGCTCACGGAACCCGGGGCGCCACGGGGATATTCGATGTGGAAGACGGCCTTGCCAGCATTGATGAAAGCCCCAAACGTCTCACCCTCGTTGTACTTGACACACTCCTCGTTGACCTGGAAGTCGACAACGTCGATGACGTCGGGGATGATCTCGCCTGCGTTCTTGAGTCCGATACTGAGTCCATAATTGCGCGCCTCGCGTGACAGGAACTTGATGAAATCAATCGAGTCGGCTTTCTTCAGGCCGACGCCGTTGTTATTGGACTGCAGAGACGTTAGTCGGCAGATCCACATGGTGCAGGAGGCATATAGGGCAAATGATGAACTTACATAACCGTCCACATTGTCTGGATCGATGCCGTCGCAACCCTTTTCCGCCGCGAGCTTGATTCTCCTGGCCATGATGCTACGGACGTTCTCGCTCCTCAGGTCCAGCCACTTCTCGCCCGGCCAGTCGTCCATGGCCTTGCCGAGATCCGACTTGGCGAACTCGCTAGCATCAGGACGCCATTCCTCAAATGTTCCCGCGCTGAAGTAGCAGATGACCTTTTTGTTCAGGCTGTGCAGTGCAGCAATAGTCTGGGCCGAGTTGTCGAAGAGGTCGATGTTGAAGACCTCTACGTCGGGAGTGACGGACGGATGTCTCGGGTCGATATCGAGCGGTGAGTTGAGCACAATCTGCCATGACGTTCCCACGGCCGGGACCCAGGGCCTCTGTGGGTTAGTCTGTTCATTGATGGGGAGAGCTGGGGCGGACATGATGAATGAGCTTCAGAGTTGGTAGGATGCCAGCACGCGCGGGGCTGGAGAGAAGAGCGTCCGTATGGTGGTCTAAGTATTCGTATTGCGCCCCACTGAGGCTGAGTCGTTTGCGTCAGGTGATCCGCAATGAGACAGTAACATTCCAGTGATTCCACCTTCGGAGTTCGTCAGGAACAGCATGGAGTGTGAATGTGAATTGAGCTACAATACGAAATTTAAAGCAGTAGGCTTAATTTATTTATCAGCATTAAATGTGTAATTTGCAGCTTTCAATAGCAACCATTCCAAGCCTTGTCTCATACTGCACTGGGTGAGCTGTTTGCAATCTGACTAACCTCTGCTGGGCTGAAACGCTTGGCATGACTACATGACGTGATTTTAGAAGTTGGCCATGCTACAGGGACATCCGTCTTGTGGGTGGCCCGGCACCAACTAGTTGCTCGGGGCATATAGCCAGGTTTTCAAGGTCCTTCTACACACTCTTAAGGTCATTGCTGTCAATTATACGTTCGAGGATACGAAGGATCTATGTTGAGCTTGTGTGGACTACCTTTTGACTAGAATAAACAAACCGCAGTGTTTGCTCTGGCGCGTCACATTAGTGGCAAGTACTCCTGGCGTTTAGGTGTCAACTAACACCCCTCAGAGAATTATTTCTCACGAGAGAGATAATCGAGCACTAGCATCCATTAGACTTGACCCTCTGAGCTGCACTCTGGAGTCTGATAAGTGTCTGTCATGTGTGGCGCGAGTGACGACAAACTTAAGAGACCAGTTGCTCGCTCCATAACATAAGAATTCAATGGATCTTTGCTCCAAAACCTCTTTCCTAGCATCACAGAAATGGAATGGTCTTGGGTTGTATTTGGAAATCTATGGGCCGATTAACGTCACTGACGACGATTCTTTGCAATTCCTGGCATGCTACGGAACGGAGCGGTTACGTCGAATGGAATCTGGGCTAGGGCGTAAAATTGGGTGCCCATGGGCGCCGATGGGTCCCCGTGGGTAGCTAAAGATAGAAAATTGCTATAGGGTAGGTAGTTTTATCAAGGAGAAAAATAAGAAATTATATTTAAAATTATATGAAATGAATTCCAATATGAGAAGAATATTTATCAGGATATATATATAATTTTAAATAAAAAAGATATATAGAACTTAAAATAAAAATATTTTATCTTTATATCTAATCTTTAATGTACTAAGTAGTACTAGCCTGTTTACTACCGCCCCCAACTGTCTAAGTTACAGGTAGCTGCGGGTAGGAGTTTACAGCCCATCTGTACCTATAAGCTTAAAATGGGTACCCCGCCTGTGGGTAAATGGTTATTTACAGCTCTAGTCTGAGGCTATCAAGGCGACAAATCGATGGTCGAATTGGTCCTTAGTGATTGCTTCTTCCTGGACCGAAATGATTCCAATCTCTTTCACTGCAATTAAGAACCCAGTCCCAGTTGTTCGGGATAAATGGTGTCCAAAGCCTGACCACGTACATTTGCGTTGCTTTAGAACCCAGCTCTTCACTTCCCAGCTATCAATAGAACTGGTTGCCTAAAGACTGCAACCTTAACCATCCCAGATCCGTGGCCTACATTGCTCACCAGCCGACATCCTGATCACACTTCGATCACGTACAGAACCCCCTATTGCCTACGCTATACCCTTAGGACTGACACGGATCGTCACATCTGTCTCCAATTTGAGAACGGACAGTGAAGCTCCTAACTTAAGGTACGCGTAACCGTAACGCCGGGGTATTATTTTACCACCAATGAGAGACCGCCATCCGCAGCCCAGTATCCCGAACAGGCATTTACCATCCCCTTTCATTTCACCACGCGGTTTAATGTTTATTCGGTGAGGGTTGTGCGACCGACTTCGATTGATTCTGTTTCTTCTGCATCATGCCAAGGCGGTTAATTCGGTTGTCAGATCGCCATATTGCCAAGACCCAGAGCCTCAATGACTGCACACATATCCGGGTCACCTATTGGACTCGTGCGGTCTCAACAGAGGAGCAGTGTTCCGGGCAGGGCTGATGACGACCCATCAAGAGTCCTATCCCATTACATTCCTGCCTTGTCACAAATTCGGCAATTTCGGCATATTGCATTGGTGCCTTTTCTATAATCCCGTCCTAGTCCTGGCGTGGTCCCGGCAGTCACGGCACGGCGTACTATCCCTTCTTTTACTGTTTTCACTCAGCCCCTCAGTATGTTCGTGATGAACCATTGGAGGAATTCAAGACTGCCGTATTGAACGGGGATCGGAAACAGAACGCCTGTACGAAACAATCGGGGTCAAGGTAGAAAACGCAGTATATAATAGACGAAGTCATCGCCGACTCTATGGGTTCTTAATTCTTCTGCATCACAAGAGACTTCGCATTTTCAACATTGACAATGGTTTCCCTAACCTCCACCCTAGTTCTCGCCTTTGCGGCGATTGCGGCAGCTTCTCCTTTGGCTGAACCCGTCGCTGCGCCTCTGATTACTGCTGCTCCTGACGCTTCCATCGACAAGAGAGCGACGAGCTGCACGTTCTCCGGCTCGTCTGGATATGCCTCGGCGAGCAAGTCTCAGGCGTCCTGCGCCACCATTGTGCTCTCGGGCATCACTGTCCCGTCTGGGACTACCTTGGACTTGTCTAACTTGGCAGACAACACCCATGTAAGATGCCGTCTTGTGTTGAGCCCAAAACCGGTTTTAATCAAGAAATTAGGTCATTTTCCAAGGCAAGACGTCTTGGGGTTACAAGGAATGGGCCGGCCCTCTGCTCCAAATCAAGGGCAACAAGATCACCATCGAGGGTGCCAGCGGCGCGTACCTTGAAGGCGGCGGTGCTCAGTACTGGGATGGCGAGGGCGGCAACGGCGGAAAGACCAAGCCCAAGTTTTTCTACGCTCACAGCCTAACGTCCTCGACCATCACCAACCTTCACATCCAGAACACCCCCGTGCAGGCCGTCAGCATTAGTGGATGCACGGACTTGACCATCACGGGCATGACGATTGATAACAGCGCTGGTGATACTGGTGCCCTCGGCCATAACACGGACGGCTTCGACATTGGCACTAGCACAGGTGTGACAATCACTGGAGCCAATGTCTACAACCAGGATGACTGCGTGGCTGTCAACTCGGGAACTGTAAGAACATTTCAGTTTAGCAACTCGGTATCTTCATGTTCTGACTTGTTTAGGATATCACATTCTCCGGAGGCACATGCTCCGGTGGTCACGGTCTATCGATCGGCAGCGTGGGAGGCCGTTCCGATAACACTGTCAGCTCTGTCACGTTCTCTAACAACGTGGTGAAGAACTCTGTCAACGGTAGGAGCAATATCTATATGAAACAAGCAAACTCATCTAATATCATCCTAGGAATCCGCATCAAGGCCAGCGCGGGTGATACCGGCACCATCTCCGGTGTGACATACTCCGGGATCACGCTCCAGTCCATCTCCAAGTATGGCTTCCTCCAATTCAACTCATCTTAAGTTTCGATTCTAACATTGAGCACAGATATGGCATCCTGATTGAGCAGAACTACGACGGTGGTGACCTCCACGGAGACCCAACCACTGGCATTCCCATCACGGGCCTCATCGTCAAGGACATTGCCGGAACCGGTGCTGTCGCTAGCTCTGGGTACGATGTCGTTGTTGTCTGTGGCAGTGGATCGTGCTCCAACTGGACGTGGTCTAACGTGAAAGTCACTGGAGGCAAGACGTACGCGAGCTGCCAGAACGTACCGAGTGTGGTTGGAGGCTGTTCTTAGATGACATAAACCCCTCTCGAGAAAATAGGGGGGTGGAGTATCGCATTGACTGCTACGGCAAAATCGAATGAACACTCTGCTATGTGTAGTGTAACTGAGGCCTATAGTATATGCGACATGGAAGCATCTGAGATCAATACAATCACCAGATTCAGGATACACACTATAGTAACTCTGCGACTACTATTATTCCAAGTTGACACTTGTAATTTAAGTATTCTCGTCTCCGTGAACGGCTTCGCCCTTAACGCCAACGCCCCTCCTCACAATAACCTCCTTCTTCTGCAGCGACATCTTGACCGGGTTGGGCGCGAGGAAAATGGACTCAATCTCCTCCAGCGAGCGACCCTTGGTTTCGACGACGGTGAGGTACATAGCCAGCAACTCGACAAAGTGTATGACCAAGAAGATGGTCAGGGTCCAGAAGCCGATGTTGGCAAGCGCGACGGGAGTAGCATACATGTTGATAAAGCCGGCCAAACCGGCCAGCAGGCCCTGGGCGGACATGCCCTTTACACGCATGTCGTTGCGCAGCACCTCGGTCGGATACAGACACTGCAGTGGTGTCCAGCAGAAGGACCAGAAGACGCCGTAAAGAAAGCTGAATACGATAAAGGTGTAGCCCATAGCCGTCGAGACGCTACCCTCGGAACGGGCGGCAATTACATTCATGGCCAGGTATGCGCACCCTGTCAGAAAGGTACCCCAGAGAAAGAGCTGGCGGCGGCCAAACCAGTCGACGGTACAGGAACCAGCGAGGCCACTAACAAAGGACACGACGGTGCTGATGGCGTTGAGTAGCAACTGCTGGCGCGAGCTGGTGATGCCAAGCTTCTCGTAGATGACGGGCATGAAGTAGCTGATGGAGCCGCCGATGAACTGCGAGAAGACAGTGACGAGCAGGACCAGCCACATGCGGTAGAGCGACTGCCGCGAGTTGACCAGGATGCGGAAGTCGTACCATACCTGGCTGCCCTTGAGCTCGCGTGCGTAGTCGATAGACGCCTGTATCTCGTTCATCTCGAGCATGACGACAGCTGAATCCTCGCGGCCCTCGCCGTGGTACTTGACCAGCACTCGGCGCGCCTCTTCTGGTTTGCCGTGCATCATAAGCCAGCGAGGACTCTCCGGTAGCACCCACACAATTATCATAGCCGCCGCGGCCGGCACCGCTTGGATTATTACGGGAATTCGCCAGCTCCAGTTGTTGGAGATGTAGCCTGTGCCGTACGTCGTCCACGACGCTGTGAGCGCCCCAACATACCAGCCACATACATTGAACAGTCCGCCGCCAATGCCGCGCCAACTGGGGTATGCCATCTCGATTAAGTAGACGGGAGCCGCTGTAGTGACGATGGTGACACCTAGGCCCACCAACAGACGGCCGCCCATGAAACCGCCGATGGTGCTGGTCGTCGCCTGGATGATGGTGCCGACGACGATGACGGTGCTGCCGCAGCACATGCCGAAGCGGCGGCCGAGAATGTCGGCTGCTGGTGCTGAGAAGAGACAGCCTAAGATCTGGCCGACACTATACATGGCGAAGATGAGGCCAATGTCGGATCCATCCATGGCGACGTCAAAGAAGGTATGAAAGGGGGCCATGGCGTTGAGCGAGCTCATAACGGAGCCGTCGTAGCCATTCATGCAGTTGGCTATAAGTTGAGGGAACAAGTGACCAGTTAGTAACCGTAGCCACGAACTGGACGAGTGGGAGGAAGTACATACCGAGCGTGACTAAAACCATAACCATGTATAGCCTGATCATGTGCGGCGACCAGGCCGACGGGTTGTCCTTGGCAATCGCATCGACGAGCTCGACGCTGAAGACATTCTGGGTCTTGACGTCGTGGTTATTGTCGTCAACATGGACAACAGCAGGGCCAAGTTCTCCATTGACCTCCGTCTTAGCCATGGCGATTGACTAACACCAAGTTATCAAGTGAATAAGAAGGTTGTGACTGGTCAATGTGAGTGAGTCTTCACATAACCATTTATTGCTAATAATCGCCACGAGCCAGACAAAATATCCGCGGAACATCTCGCATATTAATAGCAAAAAGCATCCATCACCCAGTAGGATGCTGTTCAGTAGAGAGTCCATATAAGTGATTGGATAGTAACAAACATATTCGGAGTCGCCCAGCATCATACAATTCACAGGAAAGGAAGTGGAAAGGTGCGGAGGGAGGTCTCCCGCTCCAGAAACAGCTTGGTTTGAGATCGATAATCTCAACACTAGGCGAGCGTGGGGTCTCACCGCGGGGCTCCGCGTTCATTGAGGGTTAGGCCATGGGTGAGGTAGGCGCACTAGTTCCGAAGAGAATCACGGAAGGCCTTCTTCCGCGTCTGAGAGGCTATATCCAGTACGACCTGACTCGCCCACCAGCCCTATAGATAAACCTTCGTCAAGATTCCTGCATGAATGGTCAGGTTGATGGTCGTAGTGTGATCCAGAAGAGTCTGGCCATTGGACATCGTAGGATCAGTCACAATTCATGGATATCCGACAACGTGCCGATTAACCGATCTCTTACTACGTGACCGGCCTGATCTTCTATCGGCCAGCCGTCATTGGGTGATAGGTTGTTAACAAGATGATGAATCAACTCAACTGAAGACTGGCAGACTTCCCTTCACCCGAGATTGGTGCTAGCCTCGGAGGTGTTTCTCACGGCTCTTCCAAGTTCGGCCAGCTGGACAGCGTGGAATCAATATCTCGGGCCAATTTGTCCCTGTACCCGAACAGCAGTAAACCACGTTCTCTCTCAGTCGGAGTCTTCGCCTCGGAAAAGTGATGCCAGCTCAACAGCCCACTGTCGTGCCATCGGCTCTCGATATGAGGTCTTGGCCAGGGTGGAAGTCCATGAAGACAATATTTTCCTTGTAAGATTTGCACTTAACTACCGTTTTGGAGACCAAAAAATTGACAATCTACGTCTGTGACGAAACAAAGTGGCGACTCGTACACAACCACAGGCTTTGATGCAATAGCAGGGCCCCAACCCAATGCCATTAACCCTCTAGGCAATCCGAATAAGCCATACTACGGTCATACATCCTCCAACGGACCCAACTGGATCAGGAAATTGACCACGAAATACAACCAATCGTTCATCAAGACCTTCAACCTCGCTTGTGGGGGAGCCACTGTTGCAAGCTCCCTAATACACGCAATTCACCCAGAATATCTCAGCCTCGAACAGCAGGTGAATGATTTATTCATACCTCTTTACGCGGGACTGCGCATAGAACCCCGAGCCCAGTCTCTCCACGACGAGAGAGCTCCGAGATCTGACAGCGTTGGGGCGGAGAAATCTGTCCCGGATTTATCCGCCTCTGGAGGACCGACTCCAGAGCGCGACTCCTGGGAAACACGTTCGACACTTTTCACTTTCCTTTTGGGAATCAACGATGTGGGCCTCTCCTACACCAAGGAGAGTCCATCAGTTTATGACGAGTACCTCACCATCTATGCCTCCCTCATCGACACGATCTACGCTGCCAATGGCCGACATTTTCTCTTCCTCCTCGTGCCCCCAATCGACCGCTCCCCCTTGACAACGAGCCAGGGCCGGTCTGCCTCTACACGAGAGAGAATCCACATTCAAGCCTGGAATGATGGTCTGTCCAAGCTGGCGAATGACTTCAGGCACAACAGGCCAGATGCGTCCGTTTTTGTATTCAACACGCACGCGCTGTTCTCTAGCGTTATGGATGACGCGACGATGTTCCCAGAAACGGCAATCTATTCCGACACAACGGGATTTTGCGAGGCCTATGCGATGGGCACTGAAGCGGTGGATACACAACTACCAGGCTGCCCGTATTCTGTTAACCAGTATCTATGGTTGAACGATCTACATCCGACATATCCTATCCATGACTTGTTAGCTAAACAGATTGCAGAAATGTTGCAAGGGTAACTAGATAGTAAAGAGAATTTTTTTCTTTAGCTTTACTCAATATTGTTTGATAAATGAAACCTACATGGTATCTACTAATCCCTCGATAAGGGAACCTCATGGTTGAACTTACCGCATTTTTATTGATTATTCAGAATATCGAAGGCCCAGGTTTGGGTTTCAAGCCCATCCTTTCCTCTGCCACAACAGTATAATAATTTAAACAGGTGGTTGAACTTCATCAGTCTTCAATCTGTACATTCGCCTTGCATGATGCGGGGCAGCTGTCTGCCAAGCCCCTTGATAAGCTGACGTGACAGTAGGTGGGGATAACTTAGCATGGGTCATCAATTATCCCGAACGACTTTGAACTTTTTGCTGCCCGCGTCTCTTTCCAACTTCAACTATCGGTGGCCCCTTCACCTCAGTATCTGTAAAAGTAGCCTCGTTATGAACCGGCTCAGGCGCCTCATTGGGCGCTCCAAGACGCCAGATATCGGCGAGACCAGCGGCGGTCCTTTTGAGTACACACCGCTCAAAGACGCGTCCAACTTCCGGATCCTTCGCCTCCAGAACAGTTTCAGAGATGCCAACGGGGACTACAACCAGATTCAGCTGCGTGGATCTCTCATTGAAGCTTCTATCCACAGCCCCCCGGAGTATTTTGCGCTGTCGTATTGCTGGGGCGACTCGACGCTCTCCGAGGAAATCATCATCGACGGCCAGTCGCTGAACATCACCGCCAACTGCGCCGCTGCGCTGCGTCGCATGCTGCGGGGCAAGCTTGGAAGGCATATCTGGGTTGACTCAATCTGTATCAACCAGTCTAATGCTCCCGACGCACTCAAGGAGCGGGGCCTGCAAGTAGCCATGATGGACCAGATTTACAGGAACGCCACCCAGGTGAATGTGCACTTGGGCGAGGGCGATGCAGCCTCCGATATAGCTTGCAAGTCTCTGAAAAGTTTATCACTGGCCATGATTGGAGCAAATGTCGGGGAGGTATTCCGAAAGAAGTACGACAGGCTGGCTGATGATGCGTTGAGTAAGTGCCCCAGACTTTGTTAAAACTTGGTGACTAAATAAGAGTTAACAGTGGCGACTCCTGAATTTCCATATGGGAAATTGCACGGTGTCTTTCGCCTGCAGTGGTTCAGGCGCACTTGGGTAAGTAGACTCAAAATGATCATCTAACAGGACATACTCGACTAACGGCAGCCCGTCTAGGTGGTGCAAGAGGTTGCCCTCGCCAAACAGGTCATGTTCTACTGTGGTGCTCATCTCATACGATTCGAACTTGTTGTGATGGGCGCCGACTTCACTAAGATTCCCTACTCCAAGCTCGACGTCAACCCTTTGGCGCGGCACTGGCGATCATATCTTGAATTTCATAGCCGCGTCAAGGAATTGATCAGTTGGAGAGAAGAGCATAATTCCACAGAGAAATTCACTTCACTTCTAAGCCTTCTGGTGGTACCAGGCATGCTCCTAGAGGCTACGAGGCCAGAGGACAAGGTCTTCGGAATGTACGGCTTATGCAAGAGGCTCGGCTACGAGTTGCCAGCACCAGACTACCAAAAGTCGCTAGCCGTCGTCTACACTGAAGCAGCCAAGGCCATTCTGCATTACGATCAAAGTCTTGAATTCTTGTCGGTGGCTACAGAAACTTCTGCCTGGGCCGATGGGCTTCCATCCTGGGTACCCAACTTCTCGGGCTGCATGAGCAAATGGTCCCCGTCGATCCCACCTACAATTTGCCCTGTGGGTGCGAGGGAAAGTGTGAAGATCTCAGATTCGACCCAGTGTCAATACCGTCTTGGGCCAGGTGATATGGAACTCACGGTCAGAGGCCGCCGCCTTAACACGATATCTGCTGTTGGAAAGCCCTGGATAACGGACTCCTACACTAGCCTTCTCGGGGGATCAGAGAAAAATACAATGCAGTACGCTGACAGCCTCATCGACTGTATTGGCAGCTGGCTTGCGGTTGTTCAGGGCCTCCCCAAATCTTCTGGCCGCGAGGCAGCTATGGAGCACATGACGCGGGTTCTGACAAACAATATCTCGGACAAATCCCCCCCGGTGCCATTTGAAGACATGGTACGCTATCTAGCTGTTCTGGTTGATATGTCTGCATCGGAAAACCGCACGCTTTTTGCGACATTAGCAAGCCTGCCAAACGCCTCTCTCAGCCGTCAGCAGGATGAGTTCCTCGGCCTCATAGCGGGATGCAACTTGGCCATTACGCGAATCTTCGGCTCAATCTGGCAGACCATGTTTCGGACGGAGAGCGGTTACATGGGCATGGGGACACATACTCTGACGGGTGGTGACATAGTGGTCTTGTTCGAGGGCTGTGATGTTGCAGGGGTTATCCGGCCGTTAACTAATGGTTATAGATATGTTGGTCCCGCTTATGTGGATGGTATAATGGACATGGGGCTTGGGAATCTAGGATCGGACAGTGAGTGGTTTGTTTTAGTCTGAAATACTAGGTATCGCTTCGGCGTTTTGTATGCGTTATCCGGCCACTTCGCGTCCGTTGTTATTTCGCGCGAGACATCAGACGCAAATAGAATATGGCAAATGAATTCAGCCTCAAGGCTATTCAGTCCCTCATCGTTGAGATTGTCCTCATTGCGAAGGCATTTGCCATAATGTGTTCCGGAAAATCCAGACAGTGGCCTGTGAAGTGCTTGAATACTCTTCAAGCGCGGTTCTGGTAAGTTATTAGTAGCATTGTGAAGACCTCTACCTGACTGGTAAGCCGCAAAAACTTGCTCGCCACCACGTCCGTGACATCACTAAGCTCTTGCGTCGCATGCAAGGATATCTCGTCAATGATCGTGCTGACCACCGAGTAGAGATGTGCTGCGGGGCGATTATATTTCGGCGCAGGCCGGAGCTTGTTGCAGAAGTGTCTGCCCACGAAGATAGGGAGAACTTCCGTCTCAGACTTGCGTGCCAGCTCTACGGCCACCACACAAATGGGAGAGCGATATTTAAGGCAGCGCAGTTGTCACGCCATTGTTGGCCAGCAATAGTGTTGAGTTTTAGGTTGCTATAAAACTCCTAGATCATGCGTTTCAGATTGTGAATGTTGCGCCTCTAGATATCAGAGCCTGCGTGAGTGAGAAATGTAATGACATAATAAGCATGTATTCGGACAGGTTTGGTAAGATGTGGAAACGGCAGCTCTAGGTTAACAAGTGTAATAATAGCTGAGATAACTAAGCATCTATTACAGTGCTGAATGAATGTGTAAATAAATAGGTGTGCTTATTAGGGGCTCCTCGGAATACATCATTTAATCGGGACTGCCGGCCCTCGCAACGACGCTGTACCCTGTTGCGGCCCGGTTAACTGTACTGCCAGGCCACAACTCCCGAGTCAATGCCAGCGAGTATCCCATCGTGATACGAGCCACTGCATTACTGAACTTCTTCCACTGTTGCGCCTACCTTTTCCTGAATATAATTACTATACTGGGCAAATTCTAATGGAGCAAGTTAGTTAGCGTTCTGGGTAAATATAATTCGAGATCATGTGCTTACGGTCGACTTGGGTGTGCTTGAACTTTCTTGCTGGCACACGGTTTTCGAATAGGATGTCAATCTCTCCAAAAGTGCGATCCTTTGTTTCGGGGAGGCGGAACCAACACCAGATGAAGCAGAGTAGGTTAGTTCCAGCGTAGAAGAGACCAGTCTTTGCGCCCCAACCCCAGCCTAAATCATTAATTAGCATGCGGCACTTTCTGTGAGATATCACGATCCAATAGAAGGGGACATACCAGAAGCAGAGATCATGCGTGGTGTAACAGCGTTATTGAAGATGGCCGTAAGGTTATACACGAATCTGCCGATGACAATCGTCTTATACCTAAGTCTTCCAGATGGTGTCTCGGCCACGATAGGATAGCAAACCGGTCCAATGGTAATCATGTTGCAAAGGGTCGAAACAACGAACAGCAGGCCGATAGCAAGGTATGCATCTTTGCTTGTTGACCACCCGAGGGCACCGATGGCTATGAGGCAACAGAACATAAACGCCAGGCCGGCCATGTAGATTGTCGCTCGTCCAAAATGAGGGAAAAGAACCCAGCAGATAATGCCACCAATAATGTAGCATGCGGAAAGCGAGATGTTTAAGTTGAATGATTGGACCGCGGACCAACCTGCTGCCTGAAGGAAGACAATGACGAAGCCGAGGATGGCATTGCCGCAAAGGATTTGTGCGGCCCATACAACACAGTTCTGGATGAAGGTTAGCGTTATCCGACTCCCGTTGAATCCAATGGGTTCTTACGATCTCTGTCCGGCGCAGATTGGTTCCCCTGAAGCACTCCAGAAGTGACGCTCCTCCAGTCTCGGCTTTCTCGAGGGCTGTCGTATGCCTGATATAAGCCAAGCTCGCCTCGATCACGCCCTCCTTGTCTGGTGAATCCGACGCGAGCCTTCTCAGGCTTTGTTTCGCAAGGTCGATCTTGCCTCGCCGGACGGCATTCCAAGGCGATTCTGGGGCAAAATAGGCCACAAAGAACAACGGTACTGGCCATACCCATTGGATGTAGAATGGCAATTTCCATGCAAGATTGCCTTCGATACTCAAAGTCGCCCGAACGACGCCAGATGACAAGAGAATTCCAAATCCCCAACACATACAGACCCACGCGGTAACATAAGGACGAAGAATCGTGGGAACAACTTCGCAGGCGTAGGTAGTCGATAGAGTCTAAGTCACAATATGTTAGTTGCAAGAGTCGCACTTTAGAGCTGGGGATTAATAACTTACCTGGAAAACGCCCCAAGCAATGCCGCAAAGGGCCTCGCCGAAAGCCAGAACAGACAGAGAAGGAGCAAAGGCAACAATAAAAATCGTGCCGACTAGCCAGGCCATGAAAACCATCATAGTCAACCGAGCACCGAAGCGGTCCTGCGAGTATGCATTGATCAAAAGACCAGCCAGTTGTCCTACTTGGGCCGAGTTCGAAAGACCTGACTGCCAGGCGGGAGTGATGACCTTTTTCCCCTCGACTGCGCTGTATGTACCGAAGTGCTGCTGAAACTGTTCTTGGCCGTAGAAGGAGCCGATCTAAGAGACGCCGGCGTTGGTTAGATTTCGCCGTGGTTTCAATTGATGCATTTGAACATGTCGACGTACCATGACTAGATCGTAGCCTTCCATGATCAAGCTGACGGAGAGCAACGCAGCCCACAAAACAGCCTTCTTGTACTTCTTCAGAGCTTGGCGAATGGTGAGCTGCTTGTCAGCAGCGTCGGCATCTTGGGCGCGTTGGATGAGCTCAAGAGTTCTTGGATCATTGAGATCGAAATCCTCGAGCTCATGCTCGGTCGCAATCACTTTGTCGCTCGTCATGGCTGGAAAGTTGGTGAGGAGGACAGTGGGTGGTTGGAGTTGTCGAACGTGACTGCAATAAGGACCATGTTGATCGGTCCGCGGCATAGGATATATGTACTCGTGGCTCGTCAAGGCGGGATCCCCTCAAACATGGGCTGACCCCACGGGGATTCAAGGGCTAGATTTGGAGACGGTGGATAAATCCTGGAGTCGCGCGGGGAAAGCATCAGAAGCGCTCCAATGCAATGGAGTGGCGCTTCATCTACCGCTCTGAGACATGTCAGTTGACTTTGCCCTCTCAATGTGTAGTGCAGTTCCTGATGGACGGGGCACTTGGAGCTGGGCTTGACTGGCAAATCACAGTTAATTATCCCACCGGTGTTTTGCTGGTGGCGGTCATCCGAGCACAAACAATGTCTTCTCCCACCGGGATCATGTAGCGCCCTTGTACATAAGCGCAAGCCTCATGCTCGACTTGGTGGCCTCCCACCGGACTCGATCCACCGGGCTCGTATCAGGGGCTCCAAGTTGCGTCGTAACTCCAGCCACCCAGAACAACAAGCCATCACGTACTCCGTATTCCGCTGCCGAGATATCTTTTGATTTCGAATGACTGCTTCGGCAGCTTGAGGGTCTCGACCTTGCCCTTTTCTTTAAGACTTGACCTTACCGCTGTGACTCAGTTATAACCTTTGTCACTTACTCTGTCTGACGAGACAGATAATGATCGTAGACCCCACGACAATAGACATGGACTACGTGTGAAACATTGGATGCTTTAGAAGGTAATGAGCGTGGATGGAGTAGCATTCATTCATTAAGCCTACCTAGGGACTCACATTGATTGAAGCTACGACTTGCTAACCTGCAGGAGGAGGCAATTGGTATTCGCCCACCGCGCTGGCCCCACCAGCCAGCCCAATTAAGTCAAGCTTTTGATGCTTCTCTTACTCTGAAAGGAAAGGCGGCTAAATCAGGGTCGAATGCTTGCTGCCTCCCACTGGAACAAGTGGTAGCGCCGCTTGATTCTGAAAACACCATATTGTTTCACCTAAAAGACACACGTGTGAGATTACTCCGGTGGATACCATGCTTTCTGGAAAAGCCCAACCGCCCGCTTCTCATTCTTAGACCCCTTCTTGGGCAACCTGTATTTACACCTTCCATGGGACAACAGCTAGCTCCAACAGACGCTCCGAAGATCGTCATGGCGGACAGGGAGCCCGAGAGCTGAAACCTGGGGTCGGAAAACGCGGGGCCCCAGGTACCTTGCAGAGCAAATCCTTTCAGCCATCAGGTACTATTTGAACTTGCATAATATACGGGACCGGCCCACTCCAGGAATCCACTCCATTTTCCTGATCTAGATCGTAGCAATGATGCCAGGTCACTGATGGGTCTTCATCATGGCCGTTTATTACGAAACCAGCTGGTCGATCCTGAGCACCATCGGCTTGGCAAATTTCTTCTTTGCCTGGATTGTCGTTGGCGTTACGAAGCTGACATTCCTCTCCGCTGTCCCTATCGTCGTCTCTGCGGCGAGTGCAGTCGCTAATGGTCTATGCTACTATGCTTGGTACATGGACTCCAGCAAAGCGAGCACGGCAAGCGCATACGCTGTTGCGGACATCTTGTGGATGGTACGTCGATCTTCTTGGTGCTGCATCCCTCGGACTGACACACTCATCAAAGATCCAAGAGGCTGGGCTGTCTTTCTACAGTTACGCTATTCTCTCTCAAGTCTTAAGGAACCGCAAGCGACTGGTTTTCTTAGTCCTCTTTTGGGTCTTTATGCTGTGCGTTTTGATGGCAAGGTTGATCTTGTTGGCCTACCGGATCAAGTCCATCCTTCAAGGCGACCAGATATTTAAGACCATCGTCAATGGAGCACACGTCGGC
The DNA here is from genome assembly GCA_020744155.1 of Ilyonectria sp. MPI-CAGE-AT-0026. Classification (NCBI taxonomy): domain Eukaryota; kingdom Fungi; phylum Ascomycota; class Sordariomycetes; order Hypocreales; family Nectriaceae; genus Ilyonectria; species Ilyonectria sp. MPI-CAGE-AT-0026. The sequence goes on from JAGPNQ010000003.1 coordinate 3,317,990, forward strand.
TACTTTATGTCGCTAGCGACTGTGGAGTGTCTTAGTGCTTTCTTCCTGCTACACACGTTCGCAGCAGCTAAAAATAAAAGGGAACAAGCTTCACTCGGATCAGATTTCATGAGACATCTCATGCGAAGTACAGAGGTGCGACTCGCATTACTGGCACTCATTGGTGTGGCCAGAGCGATCACCTTTCTTTTCCAACCTCCAATCAGTGGAGCAGTTAGCACATCAAGTCAAATCGACGTCTTTCTCTACTCACTCGAATGCCTCTTTCCAGTTATGCTTTTGTCAGTATCTTAGCAACTTATTATTACGGTCTAGAAAGACTAATTAAGTGCTCAACAGCATCGATATGCTGGCTTCTAAGATAGCCTTCTCTCAACAGACGCAAAGCAATTCCTACCACCTTTCGAACAGGAGAGCAGTTCGCGGCGAGCGGCTTTCCTCGACAGATAATCTACCACTGCCATCAATGACACCGACAGAATTTCGAAGGAATACCCAATCAATTCATGTCACGCGCATTACTCCTCGGGGTTGCGCATCATTGTCTTCATCGATAGAGAGAGGGGAGTCATATAATGATGCATGTTCAGGTACGAGTGAAACTGGAATTGTCAAAACAGTTACCACCACAGTTGATATTAGTAATTAGCACTTTAGCCATAGTGCATGATATCTGTTGTAACCTATGATATGCATCAAAAGCGGGTGAAACAGCCAATCGAGTAAAACGCTGAAGAACCATACTACAGCTATCAGTCTTCAACATCGTGTACTTTGAGATTCCCAATCCAGTCAATGAACAGATTATGTCGCCGAGTCTTCCCTAGAGGCTATCTGGAGACGAGCTGTTTGCAAGCTGTGTACAGTCACGGAAGTAAGGCAGGTCGAGAGCAATTCAGGAGCAGTCGATTGGTTCGCTGGAGCCGAGTTGAAATCAATTTTGGTACCAGCTATTAGTTGAAGTTCATCGCTTAGATTACCGGATGAGATTGTGCTCTACTATGCGCTTCAAATATGGGTAAACATCATGCAGAGGCTTGAGGCGCTCGGCGAAACGTGCAACGGGTTTTCAATCGTTGCAACGCTAGCGATGCGCCGATTTCTCTGTGAAGGACAGAAATGTGAGTTTTTCTCCATACTAGTAAAATCGTCTGGATATATCATTTCATGCTCTTGCTCATACCATTCGCCACGTGTCGCGTTTTCGATGGGCCCTCTTCAGATAACTCTTGCCATTGCAGACAGTTAGCTTATGAGCTTATGTGAACCACGACTTGGATCCATTTGGTAGGATTGGCTTGACATAAGTTCTTACCGCTCTCTGAACTGCTTTGTGCAGGTCAATGTTCAGTGTTCTTTAGTCCTTGCACAAAAAAATGGACGGGCTCCTCGTTAGCTGTCAGTTTCTGGCGCGTTTCGAAATTGAGACAACTGTCAGGCCAAATGCCGAGCTATCTCATCGTTTTCTCGAGTCACTTTATCACGTCGTCGTGGCGTACATGCAGCGCTGCTTCGCAGTAGCTAGGGCGAAATGCCTGATTCTCAATGTCGTACGATATTCCGTCTTCTGCACCCTAGACCATGAGCTCTTCGACGTACTGTGTGACTTCATGCGCCTTCCGCCTCCAAACCCAGTCTGACATATATAAGGGCAGTGTCGTCGGTGTAGGCAAACTATCCCCCGAGATTGCCCTGGCAATTGATGAGCTCTGTATCTAATAAGTAGAAGAGATCGGCGAGACTGGAGATCCTGTCCTTCCATGATTGCGATGTTACAGATCCGGGCAATTAGTGCCGATGGGCCATTTAATTTCCGCCACTAACGTGCCCCCTCTCTCGAATGCCAAGCGCCAGTACGGCGTTGACTATTTAGGTCAGTGAGCATGAGGCACAGCAGCTAACGAACTTCATCGGATGCTCGGCGGGAGTGATTAAGGTTACTAGCTTATAACTATGATTAATTACTGTTGGATGGCGTGTGGCATATTTAATCCCGGGGATGACTGCTTAATCGAGTCGTGTGGAGATGATAATTGTCTTGATATAGGATGCCTCCGGCCCCCTCTTTTCTAGAGAGGGGTTTTATGTCGATGAAGGAAACAGGGATCAATTGCAGTGTTTGGTAGAAGCCGTTTAACTTCTGTCCTGCATGCCAAGATCCTTGGGTCTTTCGGGTATTCCTCCAGATGTAGGATTGATCGGCTTGATTGGTAATCTTTGCGGGTACGCCGGCAGAATGATCTAGGACTGAGAAGTACCGAATATAGTAGTTAACGCCGTCCGACCTCTAAGTTAGATCGATACGGTTAGTTCTAGCATCATAGCCAGCATGGATGAGGTGGTAAGCCTCGTTAACGCCGCACCTTGGCATGGCGTCATTAACTAAAGCCACGACTACCGAGTATGGCTGGCCGGTTCGATTAAATGTATTAAATTCACCGCTCCCTCCGAAATGATCCATCTCTAGTTCCCATCTCCTCTTTCTCCGAAAAGGCTGACTCAACATGCACTTCACGCAATTATTTGTCGGTTTTTGCAGTTTTCTCGCTGTTGCGGCTTCGTACGGCAAACCTCCTCCGGGGATTATCAAGCACGATGGAAAGCCAATTGGCAAGGAAGTGGTTTACGATGGGCGTACGCCATATAAATATTCCCGGATTTCCCAAAAAACTCATCACTGACCTTGTGTTGCGCGACAGTTACCTTATATATCAGTCAACCCAAATGGCCTCGACAAAGTGACACAGCTGTCTTGTACCTGACGGATGTATTCGGGATTCCGCTACTCCAAAACCGACTGTATGCTGCCTCAAATTCCTCCAGTGCTCCAAATTTGTACTAATCTGATTTATTTGCACAGTCTTGCCGACAGTTTCGCTCGTGCCGGATTTCTTACCATCACGCCTGACCTCTTTGATGGTGTTCCCGCCCCGCACGACATCACCTTTGACGCTGCAGATTTCTTGAGCAAGCACAATGTGAACGTGACTGACCCCATTATTGAGAAAACTATCGAGTACATCCGTACCAAGCTGGGCGTGAAGCGAGTTGCTGTGACTGGGTACTGTTTTGGCGGTAGATACGCCTTCCGTTTCCTGGCAGAGGGGAGGGGAGTGGATGTCGGATTCGCAGCTCACCCCAGCTTACTCCAAGATGATGAGGTTCTCGCCATTAAAGGGCCAGCCAGTGTTGCTGCTGCCGGTAAGTAATAATCATGGAGAGAGACCGTTATTTTTTTAAGGGGACATCATGCTTACAAATTTCTTTAGAGGTTGATTCTCTACTTGTGCCAGCGCGACGTTTAGAGATTGAGGGCCTGCTTAGCCAGGCTGCACAGCCATTCCAAGTCAATCTGTACTCTGGAACAACTCACGGCTTTGGCGTCCGCGCAAACGTATCTGACCCGGAACAGAAATTTGGCAAGGAAGAAGCTTTCTGGCAGGCCGTCCGTTGGTTCAACGCCTGGTGAGAGCCCATGGTTGGAGTTTCACACCGTTTGGCAGAGAATCGCCATTTACCTCTGTAATTGGATTGGAATAGACATATAATCTTCGATATAGCATTCGGGGACAAGGCTTATCTTGATTTGCTACTCAACGTTCAATGTATACACAATGTACACGTTACTCCCGATATCTCGAAACATTCTCCAGCCCCGTCTGCACCGCAATCGCTTCTCCAGGGGCGCTGTCGCGCAGAAGGTCCCTCTCCCTCACCTTCAATACCACCACAGCGCCGTCTAGCGTTCAGCAACAGGACAGTTGCGCGTGCAGGTTGCACGGGTCCCACTGCGAGGGGACTGCGCGTTCGTCGACAATCGTTGTTCTCGTCCCTAACAAGTCCAGGGTGAAGGGCTTCACCTCGATGCTAGTCCAAGCTGTATGTGCATCGTGTCGATTGGCGTTACAGATCCGATCCGATTGATTCCCAGTAGTTATCGCCAAATGTGGATGAGAATGCTGCGCATCAGCCTACAAACGTCTCTATAAAGCCTTCGTTTCCTAATCAAAAGTATTCGAGCCAATAGATTACTTCACGGTTCACCAGAGGCTTTGCGGCAGGGATGGACGGGGCATCACCCTTGGATAGCGACGTTTCCCAAATTAAAAGCCCACATTCCTTCCTGTATCTGCCTGGGATGAGCAACCAACGTTTGCTATATAAGCTCACGGTAATAATTGGGGGAAAGGCAAGCCTGAAATACAGATGGTCTGAGTGAGGTCTAATGTGGTAGCAATTGTAGATAGTTTAGCCCAGCACGTCCTGTGCCCTAATATGAAACTTTTACGGGCCTCGTGACCCCCAGACGAAAGTTATACATATATATATCGACGATCAAATCGATCGATTGGAGGTTTGATCGATACGATATCGATCAGTCGGTCAATTTCCAACCCTGCTGGTGGGACTTAGTCCCCAGCGGACCTAAAAGCCTTCAGCGAGGTCCCGTATGCCGATCTTTCAGCAACACATAACCGCTAGGATCGTTATGGGGCACTTCTCCGAGGTGGTACCACCGTGTCTGTTGGCTGCGACATTCAACAGCAACCGCTTCTGGTGTTACTCTAAGAGCATGCTAAGGGAACAGGGACGGCTCCTACGAAAATTCTGCCTCCATTCTTCTATAATCCCTGAAGGACTGGGGTCCAGGCCCTTTTACGTTGTATAGTAGTTGTGTTATCTGTCCTCAGGGGTGTTGGTGTAAAGTGCATGTTGGAGAGGTGCCATTGCCTCGTAAATACTGGTAACTAGATAGCTGGGTAGACTCTCGCACGCCGCATACCTCAAGGGAGGGCTGGAGCACTTCGTGCTAAATACACTACTGCTATGAACTCCCTGTCAAGCCCATTTCATCTGAACGTCTCGAGGTATGCTTCGGCGCATATCTCAACTGTGCGTCAGGTGCATAGATGGCATGGTATCCCGTGAAAGTCTCGACCAATCCCACCCTCTCCGCAAAGCCCCTTCCAGTTGGCCATTCGTCCGTTGCATCGCCCGGCCAGAACAGACTCGGGTCTCCGCGCTCGAGTGCTATTCGGTGCAAATGCGGTGCCGTTCGTAGCCTCCATCGAATCGTGAAAACGCACAACCGCTTCCAAAGGAAATAACGAAGCAAGGGACCCATGAAAGACAGAAGCAGGAGTACGCCACCAACGAGGACAATAATGAGGATCACCCACGCTGATGTTGTAATCTTCCCCCGCTGCTCCATTAGTGTCAGGCGGCACGTGGCTAGCTGCTCCTTTGTCACGTCCACAGTCCACACTGGGAGACCGGGTGAGACATACTTGAGCCAGCCAGCTACGGCTCGGTTGGCAGAAGTGAGGAGCAGCATGCGACTCGTGAGGGCTAGACGAACAATTTCAGCGTGCCCGCTTATATCCCGTGGAGCCAGCTGCGTCGATCCGAGGGATAGAGTGCGGCTGGCATAGACCGACTCGCTGCTGCCAGTGATGACGTGAAACAGTGGCATCCATGTATTAATCCACATCAGTTCGAGGAAGCCCAGACTTGCCCTGTTACTGGAATTCTCATGCTTGTACACATATTCACTAACCGCATCATTGCCTCTCAGAGAAACGCAATCTCCGTCTTGGCTGGGGCAGTAGGCATAGCTCGTGTTGCATATAATTGGTATGATTCCGTGAGTGTAGATATACGTCTTACTGCCATTGAAAGGTGCGCTGGTGGTCCCAAAGACCGGATCATCGCTTGGACCTGGGCTGAAAATGTTGCCAATATGGTAGAAGAGAATTGTCAGATCACCGTCGTGGGCCAATGTACTATTGGGCTCCCAGACGGGATTTCGCGACTTCCTGGTCGTATTGGAGTAGGCGAATAAATTATAGCCATATCCAAACCGCTCCGCAGGGGTGAACTCCTCGGTCACATACGGAGTTCCGCTAGTGGTATTCGCTGTACCATAGAGCAGTCCATATGTATCCGCCCCGTCTGCCCTCTTCTGAAGGAGTTTGCTGCGACCTTGCAGCTTATAGCAGGTGTTCAGCACGCCGAATTCGGCATTTTCGGACGCTGTTTTGCTGGCAACCCCCGAATCGGATTGCTTTACCCAGAAGTCGATATCAACTCGGAGTGAATTATTCCGCTCGCAGACAGGCGCCCAGCTTGGACAGTCGGAAGAGATCACGACCCGGTCTTTGTCATGGGGGAGGCCGACAGACGTGGCATTGGTGGCGCTGAAATTGTATCCACGCGCGTCGACAGACCGCATCATGTCTAGAGAAAGCAATTTGTCGTAATGGGCTGAAGCCATCCAAGTGCTGAAATTAAGCATCGGACTGCAAAACTCAACTGAGCCAGGAACCCCTTGGACCACAGGAATTCCCCTGGCCAGAACCAGAGGCAGAAGGAAGGGGAATACAGTCAATACTATGGCGCCGAGGAGCCAAAGAAAAGCAATACCCCAGGCTTGGCGGTGCCGTTTGCGCCAACTGCTAAGCAGGCTTCGTTGGGCCGGCGTACTGGCAAGTGCGCCAAGAGGGCTCTTCGTGTTCGCCATGGCCACTCTGAACTGGTCGACATACCACTCTCTGTGATCTTCAGAAAGAAGCGAGAAGAGAGCCATGGTGTATGGCACAAAGAGTCGCACCGCGACTGCTTGGTATAGGAGAGTTATTAAAGCAACGGTAGTTGCCCAAGTGCTGCTGCTGATGACGATCGGCCACCCATAGCGAGCTATGGTGTTCCATCGTCTCACTTGGTCACTGGGGTAGATGCCGCTGGCTGTATTGTTCATGCTTGATAGGGTTGGCCTTCGATGCTTGAGTCTGTCGAATATTTGAGAGGAGAGTAGTCTCAAGGAAGACAAATTCTCATGTGCAAAGTCGGTCGATGTATAAGGTCCTCCGTTTCTATATTTTCATCTGATTCATCAGATGACATCTATTCCGGCTGGTTGTGATATCATATGTCGCCAAATTTCAGCTCCTTGACAAACCTCCAATTAAGTATCCCAAAAGACCGTTGTGGCGGCCTCCTCCGACACCCTCCCTTACAATCACTCCAGTCATGATATTTCAGTGACAGCCCAATACAAATTCGCTGGTAAATGTTGCCTTATTATCTCGTAAGTGTATTCGCCATACAGGGCGGTGCATGAATAGTATCATATACAAGAAATTCCTAATCATTATATTCCAAGGTCTACATTGAAAAAAGACTTAGAACCCTTGCCCCGTTTGCTAGCTTGGGGATAGAGGATTTCTGCATTGGTCAAGTTAGCCTAGGTCAGCCCACTACTCTTCATAGGTGTTTGCTTTGGGACAATAATGTTTCCCTGGGGCCTTTCCCTCATTCCAAACGCAAGATGATTCCATCCTGCTTGTTAAAGCTTCAAGTAGTCCCTAATCCACACCCTCCATCCTGGGGCGAGCCGGTATCCCTCAAGATGTCATCCCCGCCTTTCAGGCGTGGCCTGTGACATGCTCGCCCGACGGTCGACGGAAGGGCTTTAGGCACCAACGGCGTAGCAAGTCAGCCCAGCGATAGGCTTTATGTCAAGCTTTCCACACTCGGGAAGCCCCGTCTCAGCAGAGTCACGTCTGAGGTGCGTGGGCGGCTGGTCTGTTAATGTTTCTTTGGGGCAAGTTAAAGTCAGGATGAAGGTGTCAACTAAAAGCGTATTTGGCTGCTAATGCAAGAAGTGAGAGAGCACAATTAAATATAGTACTGAATCCGTCATCACCTCGTCAAATCCCTGTGTCATTCTGAGGATGGTTTTTGAGGATGAAATGGTGCAAAACCTCTTGACCTGCAGACAGTGCACACGTGGTGGTAATTACATGTCATCTGATGGCATGTAGTGTTGTAGTGGCAAGGATGTAAGGATGACGTCAAGCAGTTCAAGATAATCCCTGCCCATCCTGGGCTACTGCTCCACGTGGCCAACCAGAAACAGTGAGACGGAGAGACGTAATAAAGTCGACCAGGCCGTACATAAAATGGCCATAGGGGGGAGGGGAGGCATAGGAGAAATGGAGAGCCCACAGGCGGCTGCAAGGGACGAAAACGGCAGCCATAGCACCTTCTCCGAGTTCCGCGTAATCCATGAACGGCCGGAGCTAAGGTTGTAGCCTTGGCGATTGAGAATTTTGATAGCAGGTTGGTCTGGCGTAGTGTGCGATGGCGGAGGCGAATATGTTAGCCAAGACACTCTGCCCATCGGGTGAGACCGCCGCGACCGGTTTGCCTCTTCTGTCTCAACCCTAAGCTTCAGGTATCGCCATCCATATTACTTCCGCTGGAGTCAAATGATACTTCCTGTGTTTCTTCGATTGGTCTTGCCTCCTCAGGGAGGCGCCGTTCAGAAATGTGATGTAGTAGCATAAAAATGGCCTTTAGGGTGTGCATGTCAAAATGTTAGCGGGGGTGACAGTAGGTCAGAACTTGTTCAGATGCATCGCTGGTCAATTCTAGCTTGTTGCAGTATCCATACGACTAAATACAGTGGTGGCATTCCGCTAATGGAGACCCGAGCAAGTGAGCCGTGAGACATACCGTACACCCAATCCAGATGATCCGATATGAACGCGTCGCAGTGGAATTGCTACGCGGATCTGGAACATCCAAGCAAAGTTTATATCCCCACTAACTTACTACAGCTCATTGAGGTATTGGGAAAGGTAACCAGTTGGACTAGAAACCTTAGTCTGTCTGAGTATACTGTTGACCTTTGAATGGACTGGGTATATGGTCCGTATTGTTGATACTATTATTGGTGTTTTTTTACTGTTGAGCTTCTAGTTCCCCCTCTGGGTATGTGTGTACTGGGGGATCCTAACCTCTTGATATCCCCACTAACTTGCTAACAAATTCGAAATCGAGATTCTTCTCACCTCTTTTGTGACGCCAGAAATTTGTTGCCTCTATTACGACAGGACAACCCGCGATAAGCCAACCCCATTTCCGTAAGAATGAGATACTAACCTCCCACCCTCGAGGGTCCCACGGCTCCCCCCAGATGATGAGAGAAGCTGTATCACCCTGAATGTCTTCAACGCCGAGGATATCAATACCCAACTCCTTATTATCAAGGAATCCGGCTTCAAGTGCGCAGAGAATGTTGTCGCGCATCCGGGGAATAGGAATCAGATCAATCCAGGGGTGGTGCCTCACCGTCATCTGAAGTGCTGTGGGTTGAAGCCAGCTCGGATAAGCCTGCGATGGTATGAATGTGTGGACAGAACTGGGACCATGTTGATTGAAAGGTGACACCAACTCTGGAGAACAAAGCCCTTTAAATCCAAATTCCAGCAGCGCTGCGTTTTGTGCAAGAGCATTGAGGACATTAAGCCGTATCAAAACGTGGAGATACCCAGGTTGAGGCAAACCAGAACTGTAGTCTTGGTACACTCTTTGTGCAAAGATCTGGACCTTTGCGCGGGATTCAGCGCTGTGAAGGAGGAGGTAGCCCTCCGGAAGGACAGTGTTGGAAGCCAGGTCACGTCTTACATCCTCCTCCGATACCTGACCCAGGTGTCTCTCGGCTTTGCCAGCAGTAGGCATGAAACGATCCTGTAGCATTGGAAAATCGATGACGCGAGGCCGTCTACGCTTTCCTAAGAGTAGAAACCCAGCCCGTCAGCTCTACAGAGCGTGGAAGCGCGCAAAAGAGGCTGGACATACGATAAGCTCTTTGGTTTAGGCGATTTTGCCGCTTTCTCCGCTCTGACGTGTTTGTCATGCCGGTCCAATCATCTCTCGGATTCTGCGCTTCCAGCAGCTGAGGCAACACCTCTACGTCGATAGCCAGGCCTGAGCCATTTCTGTTCACGAAAAGATTCATAGTCGTAGAAGGGTTTCAGGCACCGAGGAGATTATCGGTGATCAGAAGCACGTTATATGCCACTTGCTTACCATGCAGCACCGCCTTGCATACCTAGGGCTAGAAATGAGGCCACCAAGAAGACCATATATTCGCAGTAGGGAACAATGTGGACGGGCTCACTTCTTTAATCCCTGCCCTGCTAGACTGCATAGGGGCTACGCCAACATCCCTGCGAAGTGGACACCGGCTGTGCTAATGCAACCTGCTTACACGCTAACATCAGGATGCGTTATAGTTAAATGTTGCATAGCGTACGGTTGTAGATCGATCGGTTCAGCCTCTACTCTACGACAATGCTAATGCAACCTGATGACAGAAGCACGCTAATGCGACCTGATGACAAAAACCTTACCAGGTTAATTAAGTTTCGACTAAGTAGTTCAATCTCTATCCATTCCGTGGGCATTTCTTGGCTAACAGACAGTTAGGTATGCCACATCAATTGATGTCGGTGAGCTTTATTGTTGGCGTGAGACTCGATCTTTAAGGAGTTTGGACTGTAAAACAGCCTCAGTGGCATTGGTAGGTGTCCTATAAGTTTATCCATATTAGTCTCACGCTTTATAGCTCAGGACTCTAACTTCTCAAGACCAATTTCGAATATTTGGGACGGAGGTAAATAATAGACACAGAAACTAATGATCAGAAACAGATCGCCGACAGTGCTTCCTCCAGCTCGATTAATCTTAGCTCATATGAATACTGCTAACTCCGACGCAAGATCACAGTCAACCATACCAATAACTATAAATTCAAGTCTGTACCATGAAGGAATCATGGAGCTGGCAACATATATGCTGCAAGTTGACCCGTAGTTTGCGAGCAAATCGACTACATAGGAATCAGGGACATATCTCCCCGGAATGGCGCCATAAAGATGACTTTCCGCTCAGAGATCCTCCAATCTTCCCGGCCGTCAAATACGGCTTTGACAAGTTTGTCCTGGTAAATGCCCCAAGCAGTCACCTCTTTGCCCTCGTCCTCGCCCACGCCGAAATGGACGGCCCTGCCATAAGTCGTCGCTTCAGCTGTTGTCTCGCCCGTGAGTTCTATGAGCTGTGTGCTTAGAGCATGTTGCGTTTGCAGAGTCCCGACCATACTCTGCACTTTGGCCCTAAGTGCCGTGATCCCTTCAATAGTGCCAATGGGCTCGGGAAAGTGTCCCTTGACATTTTCGAGGAAGGCTTGTGTGAAGGTGTCCCAGTTTCTGAGATCGATGCCGATGGAGTAGCGCGCGATGCAGTTGCGGATGAGCTCATGGTCTGAAGTAGCGGGGGCCATTTTGGTTGACTTGGGAAAGACAGTAACGGTAGCGTTATATGGATTTCGTTAAAGATGTTGCTAAATGCGTCCTGTTGGTACTGATTGAGACAATGCACTGGCTTTGTAAATGGTCGGATGTATGAAAGAAATTGGCGAGATGGATGGGTACATATAGGGAAACTCGCAACGTCTGGGGTTGTCTCCTTTTGCTACCTGAACCTAAATGAATGATTTCAATGATCTGGAACAGAGTTCTGTGGATGATTAGAAATCATACCCTCTATGGAAATGAACGGTGCTTCTAGGAGCCTGCTTGGATGAGAGAACCCCGAGAGCCCGAGAGAGGTGGACAACCATCTTCGCCAGAGCGAAAGCGAGATTTCAGATTGCCACATTACCTTGCAGATAGAAAATCTTAGTCAAACCACCTGGGGTACATCTATCAGCCAAGGCATACTTGCCGGGCACAGGTGTATACAGTTTGATAACGTTATAATACATCAGATCATGACAAATCAATTGATAAATCAATACGTGTCCTTCTACTTGTCATAACGTTATGATTAACGAAGCAGTAGAAAATAGCTGTTGAGCATGTGCATGCCATGATATCGCTGAGCATACTGCTTAAGCTGTCATGAACGAGGTCTTCCTATTTCTCAGAAGTGCCTTCCAGGCGGCATGCCTCGACGAAGAGCGTCGTCAGACTCCGCCGCTATTCCAATCCTTACAGGAATGACTCCTGTACGCTACTAAGGGGTCTCGTCATTTCACTATTAGTAGTGCATGATACAATGCCAACGCATCAGTTTGTGCGGAGTTTTGAGCATATGCTAGTGGTGGACGGGTCAACAGCGGACAGTTGATTTATAAGCTTGTATATGGATCCAACTAACTCCGGATGCCCTTGAAATATGCTTAAAAACAAATAGGCTATTTCATAACGTATGTCCAGTCAGACCGCCGGTGTTGCGGGCGTTGTCGTAGCCCCCCCCCCCCTTGTAACCAAACACCGAATCAGAAAGTAAACTAAGTGAGCGATGTTACCTGGTATGAAGGTTAAATACGAAGCTTTGCAGTGCCCGCGGCATGCTTACAAATTGGGTACTGAATCTTTTTGTGAGAAGCTTAGTATGGCTCTCTCTTTTTCATTCAGAATAAGAAGGATCAGGCTCACTCCCTCCACTTCAACCAAGTACACACTCAATTTGAATCGTGTCTTTATTTCTGTGGGTTCATGAATCCCACCCAACATGGCACCTAAGTCGGTCCTCCTGTTTGGTGCCACAGGCTACATCGGCGGCGCCTTTTTATCCAATCTGCACGCCAGATTCGGTTCGAAACTTGACGAAAGCTTCCGTCTCACACTTGCCAGCCGCCGCGCTGAAAAAGCTAGGAAGATACAGGCCTTGATACCTGGAAGTACGGCTATTGAGCTAAGTCTCCAGGACCTTGTTGGACTCGAGGAACAATCGCAGAAACATGACATTATCGTCCAGATCGTATGTATCAGGACCAGGAGGCAGAAGCAAAGATATTGATACGGATACTCTAGGCAGACTGCGATGATCTGGAGGCTACATCAGCGATCCTCAGGGGGATGAAGACAAGACGAGATGCCACTGGCGAACCCCCCATCTTATATCATACGGTACGATTTATTTCTCCCTCCGAGCCTCGGGTGTTAATAGTGACGTACTTTTAGTCTGGAGCAGGTATGTGGCCGTGCTATCTACCTTCTAGGCTCGGCTAAATATTACCTAGCGTTTCTTCTGGAGGACTTAGCTGGCTATTCTTCAGCCACCGTCACGTCAGACCTGGACTCTCACAAAATCAACGCGATTCCGCTTGACAAACCTCGTAATGAACACATTATCCTACTTTGCAACCGATATCTAAGAGGCTCTAGACAGGAATGTTGATGACGCAATTGTCAAGGCAGATGATGCGGGACATATCCGATCGTATATTCTCGTCCCGACGGTAGTATTTGGGAAGCCTAGCGGCCTGATTCAACAACAGGGCCTCGCAAATCTGACATCAATGGGGATCGGCGCCATCATTAGTGCTGCATTGGGACGTCGGGCTGTGGGTCGAGTCGGGCCTGCTGAAACTCTTTGGTCTCTCGTTCATGTAGATGACGGTGAGTAGTATCGGAGTTGATGAATCTCGTGAAGCTAACGCGCCACATGAAAGTTGCTTCTTTGCTTCTTGCCATGGTTGAGAATCCACCTCTGAGTCATGGTAGGGACGGTTTCTACGTGGCAGAGAACGGAAACAGACCAATTCATCCCGCTTTGCATGCGGCGGCCACAGTATTGTATTCGATGGATCTCCTGGACACGGACAAGCCGACCCTGCACGCTGCGGAAGAACCTCAGCATCATATAGTATGTTCCACTTTGGACTTGATGAACAAGCTTCAGGACTATACCAACTAAAATCTAGGTACCCTTTGTGAGCTGGAACATTGTCGCTCGCGGCGATAGGTCGAGAAGTTTGGGCTGGACACCTCGCCGCAGTATTGAGGAGTTTGAACCGTATGTGGCCGATGAAGCCAGACGTCTGGGTTCTTTGTCATCAAGCAGATTGCAAGGAGATGTGTGAGAGATCTCAGGACCGGAGACCCTTCCGGAGGAACAGCACCAGAGCAGAGAATCAATTGATCTGATATCAAAAGGAATGAATAGCCGTACTGTCTTTCAACTTCCTGATAAGATGTTGAATCATTGCATTAGTATTTCGATCTTGGCCAATTGTAATTTATTCCTGACTGCAACAAGTGTTTCATCAAACTGAATGAGCCCCCTCCACCCCCAGCTCCCGATGACTCATAACCCTTCCATGGTCCAAGTTTTCCCAGTCAGACGCGGAGTGGCTCCGTCGAAGCTGAGCCGTCAACTTCGTACCGCTTACTACGCTCCAACTTGATACGCATTCTCGACTCCTTTCGATTATCCGGTCTTCCGCATCCGGTTTTGGCTTTCCTGTCTACTGACTTCTACTCCGATATCTATATGCTGGAAAGCCATGATATCTATCCCCCAATTTTTAGGGCATGTTTGCATAGGCAGACTGTCGGGACACTGGTACCTCCTGAGCCGAACACGCCACGCTGCTTCACATTCACGGAGATACTGGTTCCAATGCTCTCTTAATAATACCCCTTTCCACCTTTTTAGTATCTGCGCTACACGTGGACGACGGTAAGTCAATAAGCTCAAGACTTCACTGGGTCTGCGAGGATGCTTCATGCCAATGGGGCAGAGCATGATTACATCCGGTCTAGCATTTTGAGCCTTCTAGCACCACCTCGCCTTGTCATCCACTATGTGCCCTGATGGGTCTAGATCTCGGCGCGCTTTGTCATACTCGAGTGAATATGCTGGGAGGTAAAGCATAGAGTTGTGATAATTGCGGATCCTAATGCGAGTCCGTAAGCGGGCGGCATTAGCGCTGCAGACACCCACCACTTGGCAAGGATGTTCATTGCCGCTTGAAGTGTGGATATGCTGAGTTTCAACCTCACATGGCCCAGCTAGTGTTATGATAACGGTGCTGTCTCCTGATTCAACTTGAGGTAAATGCGCCAACGCATCATGCAAAGCTGAATTACGCCGCGGCCGAGGCGGTTATGGGCGATTTGTAATGGCTGGAGCTTTGATTCCATAGAATTCCATTGTGAAGTGCAATCCACTTTGACAGTACATAAATAGCGGTCGCAATGTCGGCATACGTTTGTCAGGATCTAAGTTCTTTGATCAACTCTTCTCAATGGCTACTCCTATCATGAAGATTGCGGTTTTGGGCGCAACCGGCCAGACTGGCTCCGTCATTGTGAAGGCTTTGTTGTCAGACACTTCGAAATTCGTGCAGTCTTCCTTCCTAACTATGCGCTTCTCCTGATCTTGAATCTAATATTGTTTAGCAAGTCACGGCCCTCACAAGACCTTCGTCCCTGCAGAAGCCAGCAGTTCTGGAACTACAGAAGCAGGGCGCAAAAATCGCCGTGATCGATCTTGCCGGCCCAGAGGATGAAATCACCAAAGCGCTCCATGGCACAGATGTCGTCATATCTACCATTTATGGTGGTAGTGTCATGGACGAGGTTCCCCTAATCAACGCTGCTAAGGCTGCAGGTGTTCAACGATATTTGCCTTGCTTCTTTGCGACTATTGCCCCTCCTAAGGGGGCTCTTCTGCTGAGAGAAATGGTAATATATGGAACTAAAATAATGCCAATCATCATACTAATCTCAAGCCACAGAAAGAGGATGTGTTGAATCATATTAAGAGTGTCAAAATACCATACACTGTTGTGGATGTTGGCTGGTGGTATCAGGTCAACCTGCCTCGCCTTCCTTCTGGTCGCATCGATTACGCCGTGATGGAATCCACCGATGGCATAGCTGGTGATGGCAATGTCCCAATTGCCTTTACGGATTTACGCGATATCGGGACATATGTTGGGCTTATCATCTCGGACCTTCGCACACTCAACCACATGGTATTCGCGTACAACGAAGTCCTCACGCATAATCAGATATATGACGTGTTGGAGAAAGTCAGTGGGGAGAAGCTTCAACGCAAATATGTTGGTATTCCCGTTTCAGATTGTCGGAAACCTGGTGAGCAGAACTGACGGAGCGGCACAGGTTGCTGCCCAAGAGATCAAGTCTCGTATCCACGATGTGGAGAAATCCAATCCCGCCCCAGACTCTGCTGAGTTCGTGGCGCTTGCCCAGCTGCAATACTGGTATTCATGCGGCATCAGTGGGGACAATACCCCTGATAACGCTAGGTACTTGGGATACCTCTTGGCAGAGGATTTGTATCCTGATTTCAAAGGGGTCACTCTGGAGGCTTACGCGCAAGAGGTCCTTGAAGGAAAGGGAAAACGAGTCTATGAGCACCTAATGAACCTGCCCTCTATCAAGGCGATTAATAAGGCCTGGCAGTAGCGAGGCGGGGTATGTTCTCTGGCTTCCATCTACTGCACTCTGTTCTGGAACATGTTGCCTGCTTGTCAATCTCACATTTCTATAATTGTTCTAGATTGAATACTTATTGAAATCGTCAGGCGATTGCTCGATCACTTGTCTTAATAGTGACAAATTGGGCTGAAGATGCATGTTAATTAAAGCTGAACTGAGGTATAGAACCTCTTGCCGGTACTTCATTAGCTTGTGACCCAGTTCAGCTAAGCCACTGGTTTCTAGTGTGAATCTCAGCTAGCTATATAGAGCAGGCTATCTTGTTCTTTCAAGATCACTGTACGATGGGGACTCCAGCTAGTGGGTTTATGGAGTGTGGAATACGAACCAACAGGGTCAGCCCATCTTCTCCCATCGTCCTATGAGATAAGTCTACACGAATGGTTGGATGGGCGATCTAGACGGCTAGAACATAGGAGTTTCGGCCATATCGATTTGAGGGACACATGATTCTGCCACGTGTAATTGCGGTGCTCCGGCCATCGGAGACCGTCTTCGCGAACGATGTAATCACCGTAGGGTGCCTAGTTAGGAACTTACGGGGAGGCTATGTACTTCAAGCTATCACTACGGACTTTTCGCCGTTATTTTAACCCTTCCTTTCTTCTCAATTTGTCTACTTCAGTTAGGCTATAGGATGGCATCTGGTAAGCCCGACTTCTCCTGGTGCTTTGCCTCAAAGAGTGGCTCCCAGACTGTGCAGGCCCTCTTTGTTGCTGCGCCATTGGCCATTTCAGGTGGAGATAGGAAGAACTGTTTATTACCTGAGCACTCGATGAGTTGACCATTAAGTTTGGGTTGCGTTAGGCACAAATTGTATGCTTCCACAACGGTTTCAATAGGCGTAATGCTGTGTAATATATCAGCTAACAAGTTTCGTAATGCCAGCAAGTAAACTTACTGCTCTGGCTTCGTTGCATCAATAGATGCCTGGGGCACGGCCCCGGTTACTACAATGCCTGGTAAAACAGCATTAAGGGTAATATTCTCTTTCTATGAGAAGTCAGCAGACGTTGGCGCGCGCAAGGCACAGTATCGGAGCGGAATGTCTGACTAATTGGAGAATCGGCGCTGCCGTTCGCACAAATTGATTAATCTGTCGCGCGTTAGCTGAAGCACGACGAATCTCGGGAACATAGAGCACATCACTGACCGCGGCCTTGGCTCCGCAGTACTCGGGGAATGTCTGGTGCGGGTGAACCGAGGCGATAGTTGATGTTGCGATGATGTGGCCTCCTGGTGTTTTGTTCTTCCTCATGAAATGAATCGCAAGTTGAACCCCGTAGAGAAAGCTCTCGTAGCAGGCTTTGATAGACTTCAGTGCTGGCTTGGGTGGGACCTCGGTCTTGCCTCGATGGTTGAAAATGTAGATAGAGCCGCGGTCTGAGTGGCCTGCATTGGCCAGCAGGGCATCTATTTGTCCCCATTTCTCCCACACCTGGCTGAAAACTTTGGCTTGATCGTCATAGTCGCAGACGTCGAGTTGGAAAAAGGCTGCATTGGTTCCAAGCTCCGTTGCCACGACACTCCCGGCTTCCTGCTGGATATCGCAGCACGCCACCCGCCAACCCTCATTTACCAGGTTCGTTGCGAGCGCTTTTCCGATCCCGGACTTACACCCGTGTCATTATTTTGTGTCTCGGGCTATTATTAATGACTGTACTTACCGCAGCGCCAGTGACAATAGCAACCTTGGATGGCTTGTCGTTAATCTTCTGGGTGTTCTCCATAGTTGTAAACAGAATATTTGATGCTTTAGGGGGGACCGTAGTTGATCAATGAGGCCTATACAAATGAATCATTGAGTTATCAATTGCGGACAAAAAAGAGAAGAGAACCTGTCGGCATCCATGACAGAAACATTCAACACAACCTAAATGTACCTATCTAGTGAAATGGTAAGCGGCTTAACCCGAGCGAGCATGAGGACCCCCCCCCCCCGATTTAAGGATGGGCCGCAAATGTGAAGATAAGCGCCGCGGTCAACTCCGACTTCCCCTCTTCATGACGACGGGCAATGCCGCCCAGTGGATCCCAATTGCGCGACTCGGGGCTCGCTGAATCGCCGACGATAACTTCAGATACATGAATCCTGTTTGTGAATAAAAACGAAGTAGATTGTTTATTTTTAAAAAAAGCTTGAGTCTCAACGGTTGAAACAATGGTTGCCACATGAAAAAGCATCCATCTCTATCCACCACCTCATGCATCTACCTAGTAGCAGTGGCTTTAGAAACTGGTTGGGATATCTCTAGAAATTTCCACCATTAACTGGTAAACATTGGCCGGTAATAAAACTAGACCAGTCTGAAAGAAGAAAAACGATAGCATCTGCGACATCTGTCGCATAAGCCATCCTCCCCTTTGGTATCGAAGCAATCTGCGCCTTTCCAACAACCACATTCGGGTCCCCTTGAGGCGCGCTGGCGACTGTGGCTTCCGCTAAAGGGGTCTCTGTCGCGCCTACATCCGGGTCAACAGTCTTGCGTCGGGTCGGCACCGCGGAGGACGTCTGATCACATACCTGGGGCGACTAGATTTACGCGCATCTTGGGGAAATCGCGAGCCCAAGATCGTGTCAAGCCTAGAACAGCATGTTTCGAAGCCGTGTACGCTGCCAATCCAGCTACTCCGCGAAGAGAAGCACCGCTTCCGACATTAACGACTGACCCTTGGCCTATACTGCGCACCGATCCAGGAACAATCCCCGGCGTTTCAATGTCTTCCTGGGTTGACATTCGACACAGAGCCTCGGTTGCCATGTTCCAGGTCCCCGTAACATTAATGTCCATCGTTCTCTGGTACACTTTGTCGGTGCCGATTTTGCCCTCCCAACCTGAAATGCCCGCACAATTCACAAGTCCATCCAGCCGCCCCGGTATGGAATCTAGAAAGGCTCGACAGTCCTCGCGTTGGGTTACATCACATCGAAGTGTAATGTAACAATCTTCTTGGTTGGCGAGTTCCTCCGAGGCCTGGGAAGCGATATCCGCAATGTAGACACTTGCGCCGAGTGCGATGAGTGTCTTCGCCACAGCGAGCCCGATACCGGAGCATCCTCCCTACTAAACTCAGTCATGAAACCACCTCAGAAGGAATGTTTGAACCAACAGTAATAGCAACTTGCCGTCCAGCAAAAGGAAGTAAGCTTTGCATCGCCATCGTCGTTCAAGTGAAGAGCTTGCGGAAATTCACAGAATCAAAGACGTACAGCATTGCACCATCTGCATAGCAATTTCCAAATATCGGAGATACTTATCAGGTCGCCCACGAGTGGCACTTGCCCGTAGCCGGGTCTAGTGAGGAATAATACCGGGATGTTGGTCATCTGATAGCAGATGTCGGATTAAGACGACGTGGCTCCACCGACGGATGCGCTTCTCCGACATGTGGCTCCACCAACTGACGCGGTTCTCCGACCCTTCGCCAAGACGGCAGGCAATTCCTAGCATGTATAGCCTCTTGCTTACCGTAGGTCGGAGGGGAAGTGCTTCTGAAGAATCATATAAGGTTATGGCTTAGAATACAACTGCCACATCTCAACTCATACTAAGAAATTCCTCATCTCTCGGTTTCTTGAAACGCAAAACCTCGTAATCAATTTACCATCATCTCATCATGACGAAACGCGCACTTGTGACGTACGCCGTCGATGTTGACGCTTGCGCCAACTGGTGCGTCACCAACTACACATTCCCGACCTTGCAATGAATTTGGCTAACATTTGTTGTGCAGGATCAACACTCGTGACGGCTCATCCATCGGCGCCACCGACGTCTCAAGGGGTATCTTCGGAGCCAATACTGGCACTGATCGGATGCTTAAGCTGTTTGAGGACAACGGTATTAAGGCCTCGTGGTACATGCCAAGCCATACAATTCTCTCCTTTCCAGAGCAGATGGCCAAGGTCCGGGATGCCGGACATGAGATGTATGTGCTCTTCTAGTGGGCTTCAACTACAGCTATGGTAGATTAACGAATACTTACCAGAGGTTTACACGGCTACACGCACGAATTCGTCCGTTTCCTCACTGAGGAGCAAGAGCGAAAGGTCATGGCCAAATCTATCGAGGTGTACCAAAAGTTTACAGGCAAATATCCCAAGGGATGGGTTGCCCCAGCCTGGGAAGTAGGCCCAAAGACCATGTCCATCTTGGAAGATTTTGGCATCGAATACGACCACTCAATGCTGCACCACGATTGCCAGCCGTACTATGTGGCAGATGTCCCCGCAGACTCAAATGTGCATACGGACTACTCCAAAGACCCCGAGACCTGGATGAAGCCTATGACGGAACACAAGCCGACCAAGGTGGTTGAGATCCCAGGATCGTGGAATGTGGATGATTGGCGTAAGCAGCTTCTGAGCAAGCCTTAAACTTGTTTACATGCTAACAATCTTTCCAGCCCCTATGAACTACACTAGGCGCCCTGGAACGCACGGCTTTGTCAACCCACGAGACGTCGAAGTGCAATGGATGGATCAGTTTGACTTCTTCTACCGGGAGTATGATACGTTCGTGTTCTGCATCAGCTGCCATCCCCAGGTCAGCGGAAAATCGAACGTCATGTTGATGCATGAGCGCTTGATTGAGTATCTGAAATCGAAAGAGGGCGTGGAATTCGTCACGATGGCCCAGGTGTGCGACGAATTCAAGGCAGGAACGTTGCAAGGAGTAACCATCAAGGCAGGAGTTTCTAGTTAGACAAATGTCGACAATAACTTAGATTAACACAAGATTTAAATATCGGTACGAAATATTATTATTTTGAAAATCGCTGGCTTCGCTGCGCGAGCAATTCTCAGACGCATACTTCCTTGTGAGCAACTCCCTATGATTACACGGAGGAAAACTTCAAAGATACTGGCCGCCGAGCGAAGTTTGATGCTACGTCACACATACATACTTTTCTCCAGTTAAGGACTCTCAATTGAGCCTTTGCATACAATCTGGAAGATTTGAGTGTACGCATGGTGTTTGGCCTGGATACAAGCCAAGTGGCTGAAAAGCCCGTATTTTTCCAGGAATTTTTAATAGGCATTTAATTTGCCTCTTTCCTTAGGATCTTGTGGATTCCAAAGGTATCCAATATCGTGCCGGTATCAGATTGTATATCCCTGATACGCAGTGTCAGTTGTGACCAGAGCTTTACGAATGATACCATTGTTACTATATAATCTGATTTTATGGTTGCTGAAAATCAGAACCCTATCTCTATCTGCTCCTCTATTTCTGTTGGTCTACCCATGGAGATTATTCCCTTTCTCTCAGTGATATTATATACAACATTGAATAGCGTATTTGAATCATTGTTACCGTGCTGGCGCCGGTTGATAGAAGCGGGAAAATTTTGCTCGTCCTTAAATAGCTCAAGAAGCGTGTCATGACTCGCTTTGTCGCCGACTTCCTTCGTCGCGAGCTCTTGGAGCCGAGCGGTACGCTTAGGCGAATCCTCAAGCCATAGAGGCTCAAAAACCCCTTCGTGCTTCAGTATGAGATTGTTGGCATGAACAACACGGCCGAGATCATCAGCTGGTAGCTCCTGGAATCCAATACTCGTGCATTCAAGGCCCGTTGGACCGGTCTCGTCACCCAAGAGTATATGGCTGCTCCCGGCCAACCCAAAAGATTCGATCTTATCCAAAGCTTCTCTTTTCGTCCGAGATTCCAATACGGTACGAAGAGCAAAGTGAATAGGCATGCGTTCCGGATCCAGACCCTTAGCGCGGATACCGTTGAGGAGGCAGCCGACACCGTGTTCATTGAATCCGATTTTGCCGATGATTCCGGCTTCCGTTATCATCTGAAAAGACGGCAGGTCCATACCGGGGACTCCCTTAGGGTTGACGCGCAGAATAATCAAATTGGGCTTCTGTTTGCTCTTCCAATCCCAGTTTTGCGCCAGGAACGTTGAGCCACTGGAGGTTTTCCAGCCCAGAGTGGTACAACCATCAATCGCCTCAAGGGCCATCGGTCGTCTTGAGTTTTCGTCAAAAAGCCCAAAGGCAATTTCACTGCGAATGTTCAGAGCCAGTACGTCCAGAACGTCCAATTGGGCACCCTCTGCAATCGCTTCTATTTCCTCATAGTACCGTGGGAACTTGGCCTTGAGAAAAGGCTGGAACTCAGCGGTCCGCTCGCGCACCGTGGTCCATTCCAAGTCATTAAAGGCCTTGAATAAGACACGATAAAAGTCAATCGATCCAGCAACCTGCGCTGCGGCCTGTTGGCCCACTGCGAGACCAATCTACAGGTGCTTGTCAGCTTCTCCTTCATAGATATCAGATTAAATATCGCCGGTTTCACGTACCTCTCGGTGGTTTCCTGTTACTGTGATGTCGAGCATTCTTTCTTGGTCCAGTATCGATGATTGAGTAGTGAAAGAACGTAGTTAGTGATAGATGTCCGGGATGCGCGTGAATGGCCGAGCTGTTATATGTGATATTAATATGGAAGAAGGACCATTCCTACACCGTACACATGAAGCAACCTTTCCGGATTACTTGACCCTACGTAGGTATTGATGGACAATGCCGATCTCCGACATTCACGTCCCATCCACGGCTAATCCCATCTTATCGTCAGCACAATGCGGTGGGGGTGTGGAGACTCGCGCGCTTTATCCCGACACATGATCCTCGGTAATTGCTAGCGTGTCGGTGGGAGATTGGAAAAATAGATCCAGATAACCTGAAGATAACGGGTCATGATCATGAAGGGTTGGCAAAAGCACGCCGCAGACGAATAAAAGGCCTTCGAGTGGGCCTGAAGGAGACGGCCTTGCTCAACGAACCCGCAAACTATCGACCATTCGCCATGTTTACACCGTCGAAACTTCGAGAAGTCGTTTGGGGGAAGCCTGCAGCAACCAAGACAGAACGGAGGCTGTTGGTCAAGCTCGACATTGCAATCCTCTCTTTCTGCTGTCTGATGTATTGGGTCAACTATCTTGATCGCATGAACTTAAACAATGCATACGTTAGTGGAATGAAGCAAGACCTGAACTTTCAGGGCAACCAATTGAACATCATCAACACGAGTAAGTTACTATCCCGCCCTTTACGGCGATCGCTACTCCAATTCCGTACCTAACTATCGGTAGTCTTCTACGGGGGCTATGTGCTGGGACAGGTTCCGAACAACCTCGCGCTTCAGAAGCTTGCACCGCGCATCTACTTCCCAAGCTGCATGATTGCCTGGGGTCTGCTGACCTTGGGGACTGGCTTCGTCCATCACCCGTGGCAGATCATGGTCATTCGATTTTTCCAAGCCATCTTCGAGTCGTCTACCTTTGTTGGCTGCCATTATATTCTCGGAAGCTGGTACAAGGAGGACGAACTCGGCAAGAGGACTGCAATCTTCACCAGCAGTGGCTTAGCCGGCACGATGTTCTCGGGATTCCTGCAAGGAGGAGTACATAAAAATCTGGGTAAGAACGCTACCGACTGATGATGCCTTCAAATTAGATGCTGACTATTACCAGACGGTGTTCGGGGTCTTCCCGGCTGGAGATGGTTGTTCATCATAGACTTCTGCATCACTGTGCCTGTTGCGATCTACGGATACTTTGCATTCCCGGACACTCCAGCGTCGACGCGTGCTTGGTGGCTCAGCGAAGAGGAGAAGAAGCTCGCCGTTGACCGCCTTCCCGAGGTCGAGAAACATCGGGGTGTACTTGGCTGGAACCTCATCTCCCGCGTCCTGCGAACCTGGCATTGGTTGGGTTTCGTCCTCCTCTGGGTATTCGCCAGCAACACTGAGATGTTCTCTACCAACGCAGTCATGAACCTGTGGCTCTCCTCGACCGGTGACTACACTGTGGAGCAAGTAAACTACATCCCGACCGCTGTGGCGGGTGTAGGAATTGTTGCTACACTCTTCCTTGGCTGGTATTCGGACTTCACCAAGAAACAGTGGCACGTGGGGATTTTCTTGTCTTTCACAGCCATTATCTCTGGTGCAATCATGCTGAATCCTCCTTCCACAGGAGCCAAGTTCTTTGCACTATTCCTCAATGGTTGCCAGTACGCTAGCCAGACTGTTCTTTTCGCTTGGGCCAACACAGTTACTCGGGACGATGACGCCAAGCGGGGAATAATTCTTGGCGCCATGAACATGTTTGCCATTGCCGTCTACATGTTCTGGTCACTTCTCTTCTATAGTGCGACGCAGGCTCCGGACTGGAGAAAGGGCAGCATTGCTATGATTTGCATGGGAACAGCTTTCTTCATCATGACAATTGGCGTCTGGTATCTGCAGAAACGAGACCGAAAGAGGATGGAACTCCACGATGGCATTCCTGAATCCTCCATCGTTGGCAAAGATGAAAAGGGCGACAACGATACTGAGCTTGGAACCAACTTTGCTAAGGAGTAGACCGGAGATATGAAACCGTATTCTATCGGCTCCATACAATGATTGCTTGCACCCTGGAGGCCTTGTACCAGAATAATGACAAGTAGACTACTGTACCTTAGCGGTCGATCTTCTTGATCGGTTAATTAATGCGAGCCTTTAAACATCCAAACTGCAACGAAGTTTGAGTTTGAACCTCTTAACATAATAAACCATCCACAGATTATAGCCATATTTTTGATGCTAGTGTTTTGTGTGTATTTTTTAGAGATGCGGCTCGTATTCATATGTGATAGAGTGAACGTAGTTAATAATGAGCTACATATTGTTCGTTCTATTCTTCAATCTTCATCATCCGACATCCTGACAGAGTCTCTCATCCACAATCCACACCAGCCGAAGGCCACAATATCGCTATACCCGAGTCCAGCTTTAAGCGTCAACTGTTGAATATCGTACGGCACATTCAATCCAAGGGATCATGTTCAATAAAGTGTGGATCAAGAAGCTAATGGTTGTTTTGATCTAGCATGCCTCCGCCCCCTCTTTTCTCAGCGCTCCTCTAACTAAGGTCAGGATATCGATCTATCAGAGGTTTCGTAATACAGGGTCACAATCCCAAGGTGACTTATTAATCGCACCCCGCATCTTTTCGTAGCATCATTCCCCCAATTTCCTGATATTCCTTATCTGCCTGTTCCGCCGCAAAACAATCGCCCTTTTACATTGATGCGTTGAAGCCGATTGATGAGGTAATGGTTAGAAGTACCCGGTCTTCCTATGCCTGTGCTCGGTGTTACAGGCGGAAGAAAAAAGTAAGTGCATTATTGCTCTAACAACCTAACCTGGCGCTGATTCTCTACCCTCGCAGTGTGATCGTGGCTACCCGTCATGTTCTCAATGCACAAGCGCAAAAGCTCGGTGTATTGGTCTGGATCGAGGCTCCGAGGCAGAGCTTCCTCGAAGGTAAGTGTCGAGCCGTGATGCTCATCCATCATCTTGATGTCGCCTCCCGAGCTAAGTTACTTGGAACCCAGCCTCGTCTCTTACCTGGAAGAAGTGGTGGCTCAATTGGAGCTGAAGCGTGAGAGCCTTCTTAAAGATCGGGAGAATTCCGGTGTCACCATCCCACAACGCGAGCAAGTCTACACCGCCATCTCGCCTCTCACGCCTGCGGCTGCGTCGCCTGAAGAGGTAGCCGCTGCATATAGCTTTGCAGCCATAACGGCAAAGAACAGCGCACCGGCTGCATCCTTCGACACTGTTTCTCGATATCCGCTGCCATACTGTCGCGCATTCTTCCTAAGTGCCGAGCTCCCCTTCCCTCTTGCGTTCCAGGAGCAACGTCAGATGAACGTCCCAAGCAGTCATGGAGGTGGACACCCCACTCAGCTTCCGGAAGAAGTTGCAGAAAAGCTAATGGCCGTCTACATCGGACAAATCCTGCCTCAGTACCCTCTATTCCTAAAGGAAGAAATAAGCGACATGTTCGAGCGGTTCAAAATGTCTGGTGGTAGCCTTGAAACTGTGACAGCGGACGAGCAATTCATCATATCCATGATCATGGCGATAGCTGCACTCTCTTCCAGGGCCAGAGACTACCGAAAATTGGTCTCGGTGGCTGAGTCATTACGTCGAGATGCTTTTACTCATCTTGACTTCGGACTCAGCTCTAATAATGCCACAACCACCACCATTCAGCAACTCTTGCTACTTGCTCAATACGGCTACCTGCTTCCATCTTCCACGAACCTTTGGCAAGTCGTCGGCGACGCAGCGAGAATAGCTTTAGAACTCGGTCTTCATCAGGAAACTCCAGTAGCAAGTGGCATAGACCAAGGAGCTGCCGATTTTCGCAAACGACTCTATTGGACAGTGAGTCCCCGATGAATGAGGTCTAATCTAGCGACTACACTAACACCACCTGCAGCTGTATTCCATTGAGAGATCAGTCGCTATCACGTCTCATCGACCATTCGCAGTCGCCGGGGATCAAGTTCACCTACCTTTTCCGGTTTTTCAAGACGACCCAAACTTTTCAAATCAGAGTCCAGATCAGAATTCGGATCAGAGATTTGACCAGGTATCTTATATCCGGTTCATTGACCGCCTTCGATTTCTTCGCCTTCAATCAGAAATCTGTTCTGTTAACATCGGAATGCGGCCGATCTCGAACCCCCAGTTGACACATGGCGGCTGGTTAGTCCACCTTGAGAGGCAAATTTCCGAGGCAAAAGTCAACTCTGCGACCCCCAAATGGTGTGACTTCATGGAATGGCATGCTATTCTGCTGCTTCATATGCCTTGTGCGCTCAATCCCAGTCCAGACGAAGCCTCTGTTCTCAAATACTTTGACGCGGCAATCCGAATCACTGACGGATATTGGGAGCTGGTAGAGGCAAATAACCTAGACCATCCCTGGCATGCAACTCACCATTGCTACGAAGCAGGCAATCTGATCCTGTACGGTCTATGGCACTATCGCGCCCTCATTCGGAGATACTATTCTCTAGTGCAAGTCTTTGAAGTTGTTCACCGGATATCCGGGTTTTTTGTACGTCAAGCGCATTGACTGCCACATCTGCTATCATTTACTGACATTTAATAGATTCTTATCGTGAAGCAATGGCCAGCCGCCCAGCGATGTGGTGCCTTATTCGATCAGCTACGAAAGGGGGCTTTAAGCTTCTTCAGAGAAGAAGAAGCTTCCGACTCCGAACCGTGTCTTGAAGCCAGACAGTTAAAGGAACTGGTATTTCGAGAAAACGCAGATGTGCTATACGCCCGTGAGCAACCATCAGCGACGATCGGCCAATCGACATTTGCAACCATGTTTCCGGAATTCGAGATAGATCAGTTGTCACTGGATACTGACATGGACTTCCTTGGACTTTTCAACCTATCTGAAGCCCCTGACTTGGAGGACTTTGGCCAAACAATAATTCAGGGCGAATCTGAACAGTCTGATTTGCCAGGGAGTCCGCTAGTTGCTGAGAGTGAGAACTCTACGGTACCGAATCAGCAAACTAAAGTTGTGGTTGAAGAGGCTCAGCTGCAGATAGTTATGCAAAATCTCCCAGTTTGCTCACACTGCAAGAAGAGAAGGATAAGGTGCGATATGAATCTTCCTGCGTGTTATAATTGTGCAAAACTTCGCCGGGACTGTTGCTATTGGGATAACGCATTAGCCGAAGAAACATCGCGCAGGTATGAGTTCGAATATGGGAATAGGTACCATAACTAACCTGGATGCAGGCACGTCCACGCCTTGAAACAGCATGTCGAGAGCCTGATGACGGAAGTCGACGGACTTTCTCAACCTGTCGAGCCTGTTGCCACCACCTCAGATCTGCTCGCCGGAACCTCGCCATCCAATATAGCACGCTCAGGGAGTGGAATCAATGAGCGAGTTCAGAGGCATATTCTATCGAACATTCTATGCCCAGCACCATCCAATTCGACCAGCTCACCCAACCTAATGTTCTTTGGCGCTACAAGCGCATTTTCTCTTCTCGCAAATAGTCTCGGAAGGTCGATTCCCCTCCCTAGAGAAGCCACAACATCCAAGTCGCGACCACCCGTTCTTCTAGAGACTCTATGCGGTTCACTCCTGCTCAATATGACGGTGAATATATCCCAGACAGAGGCGCAAAACCTAGCATGGCACTACTACAGATCTATCGAAATAACCTATCCTATACTTGGCCAAACCGTGATTAGCCAGACTCTGGATCACATCTACAGTGGTAGCCCTGTGGAAAGTGACGACAACGTGGTGCAAACACGCTTAAATTTGATACTTGCGATATCCTTGGCGTTACTGGGCCTACAAGACCAAAGGTTGCAGGTTTTTGCGGACACCTATTTTCGCGATGCAGTCTCTGGTGGCCTTTCGAGCGATTTGTTCATTCATCCAACAAATCAGTCATTACAAATGATTCTCTTGTTATGCATATATGCCTGGATTCGCCCCAGTGCCATGGATGTCTGGAGACTTCTAGGTCATGCATCTCGAATGTGTCTCGACATCATCGAAGTACATGGGTCCGACAAGACGGATTCCGCCTACGCAGGTGTACTCTATCGTACGCTCTATACTCTTGAAACGCAGGTTTCCATTTCCTTTGGCAGGCCACATCAATTACCTGATGGACATGAGGTCCTCGCGTACTCGCCCGACCTCAGTTTGGTGGCCACAGGTGAACTTTCAACGATGGTGTACAACCTGGCACGACTTCAAAATCGCTTCCACAGAGATGTTATTGGAAGCGATTGGGTATCTTCAGTTCCGGAATTTGTCGACCCTGCAATTGACAGTGCCCCGTGGATGGCAACCTGCGTCCATGATATCAAGATATGGCTCGATGATTGGAACGCTCGAATTGATGCTCTCTTCGATCAGTCTCCTGCGCCGCAGAGAGAAGATGACTTGAACATGCCCCTTAGATTTTACGGCGAATTCTTGCAGTGCGAAGCTCTACTACTCGCAAAGATGGCAACAGACCGCCGCGGCCAACTTGTCATTTCAAACGAAGAGGAACTCGCGATATGCACGCAGCTGCTACAAGCAGCGGACAGGCTACGTCAAACCTCAGCTCTTCCCACGGGAGTGTCACTACCTTACACATTGGAATTCGTATTCCCATTGACTTGGACCCGTGCACATGCAATTTTCACTGCTACGACAGTTCTGCTGCAGCATATGCACAACACTTCGGTTATAGATGGGGGGGTACAGCGCCTATTCCAGACAGGTCTCGAGATGCTGGTTTCTTTACAGCATACCGGCGACCAGAGCATGGCTGGGCTCGTGAATTGTATACAACAGATGTTCAAGTCTAGTCACGTATCGACGATAGTCTGATGTCAGAGTAGATATGATTCAAATGCTTTCGAGAAAAGTTTGCACAGCCCGCTCGAAACTAGCGTCACTACTCTATATCCTAGCAGTGTTATGTCTATGGATGTTCTGCCTATACTTTTTGTACCTCTTTGATCTATTTAATGGTGGTGAACAAGGCTGGAACCTCGTTAATAAATACCCTTATCTACCTCTATCCAGATGAAATCTCGCAATATACAGAACTATAATCCCTCCTAATAAATTCGTAAATGTCACTGCATTTAAAGTTAGCCACCAGGAATTGGTCCCATCCAACACCGAAGGGAAATGCGTACGGATTGTAAAATACCAGCCAATGCTAAGAGCGTTGATTAAAGGAACAGTTGTACCAGTAATAACCGCTCCGAAAAAGTATTGCATAATATACTTGCTGCAAACTACTTCCGATCTCCGATCTGGAAACACTTCTATAATCCAAATTCCAAGTCAGTCGTCTTTTTTCTAGTTAGTATAAAAAGAGGAGATGGAAGATCCTACCAGACGTATAGGTGTTTAAACCATTCCAAGCTCCCATGAGACCAACTCCAATCCAAAATGCCATAATGATTGCTAATGTAAGCCCTCCAAATTCTTTATCCAAACCCCATCCATACAGGAGCACTGATATAGGTAGGATAAAAAATAGATAGGCTATTCCGCTATTTAAGCGGTCTTTTGGCAGGCGTAAGCCATTGCGTTTTGCCATCCAGCGTTTAACTGTCCGGTCTGATAATCGGCCTCCGACAAGGCTCCCAACTATAAATCCGACTCCAGGCGAAATGTAGAAAAGGCCACTGATCAAGGGCGTTGTGAGATTGAATCGTGGGTTGATAGCAAGCCTTACTGAAGTAAGTAAGGCATATTGCGTTAACGCCAGCAGTCCACAGGCAAGATCTGCAAGAAAAACCTGTTGCAGTAGAAAGAGCCTGAAAACTTTGACTGGATTGAATTTTTGAAGTATGTCAATGTGCGAAAGTGTAGTGCTCGGATTCTTGTCCGAAAGTTGTCGAACCTCGCTTTCAATGCCGGGTATAAACAGCAGAGATAGGACCAATCCGAGCCCTGCCTGTCCTACTTGTAGCCAGTAGATAGTTCGCCAATTGTTGTATGTTATGATTATGCCTCCGATACAAGGCCCTGAATACAATCATTAGCAAGCCAATCTACAAGGTGCGCGCTTTTCTGAAGCCATTCAACTCACCCACGGCTGTGCCCGCAACACCTCCAACCATCAAGCAGCCAACTGCTCTACCTCTAACAAGAGGGGCAAACAAATCCGCAATGATGGTCTGTCCGGCAACCATGAAATATGTTCCCGTCAATCCGGTAAGAATTCTCATGGCGGTAAAACAGGCAAGATTCGGGGCGACCGCGGTTCCAATAGAGGTTAGAAATAAAACGATGATAGCAGCATTGTAGCTAATCCGTCTGCTGAATACTTGACCTAAGGGCGACCAGATCAAGGAAGAACAACCCATAGCGACGAGGACTGCAGAATTGGTGAGGTTGAGAATTTCGGCGGTGGTCGAGAAGGAAGCTGCGATTTCGGGAGTGGCCACAAGCAGAGAGGTACTCGTCGAGGTGACGACCAAACAGTTCCAGCTGACAATAAATAATATGAGGTATCTCTGCCAAGTCTCGAGCTTGAGGGCATTGGTGTTGTTGTCGGATGCTCTGGCTCTCTCCGGGGGGGGTAGCCCGTCTTCCCGTAGTTCATCCATTGCTAGTGATTGCAAGAGGACTCCCGAACCGCAAAATTGGCAACCCTAGGAGCAACAATAAAGATTCTAGCACACCAAGGAGCTTGTTCAAAGCGTGATAGTTATGAATCAACTTAATATTTATCCGGAAAGATGTCACATGTACTGATCGTTCCTATATCGGACGTGAAGAAATCACTTAGACCGCATATCGGAGCAGGCTACAACGTAGGCACCGAGACTCAATTGGATTTCTTCATACATCACTCAGTCCTTTGATAGAGCATCGGTCAAACTTCCACAACCATGCTCCACTGGAGGAAATCAGTTCATTTCGCCGAAGGCGGCTTTCAGCGAAATTGCTGCCAGCGATAAGCGGCAAAAAGCCAATCGTCCTTTGGGGAGGTCGCCTTGTGCCAAAGGGAAAACCAATATAGCTAGCCTGTTTTCATATCGCAAAACTTGAGTCGGAGTTCAGCGAGTCAACAAGCGGACTAAGCCGCTCAATCAGCCGTCGGTTCTCCACCCAACATCGATGTCGGAGCAGTCACTCATGCATTCACCCCTAAAATATTCCCAAGCTACACCCCAAACAATGCCTAACGAGGCGAGTTTTCGTAGAAAAATATGTTGGTCAATTACGATGAAGTCGTAGATTGATTCCTCACCTGCTCTACACGGTCCTTCATTTGTATGGCAGTAAATCAATGAGCTCTAAAGATGCCACGTCCCTTTATGTCAGTGACAGCTGCAAGGCTATAGAACGAAATAGTAATTTGCCGCCAGATCAGAATAGTTAGTCGCTTAAGGCCGTGGCAATAGGTGGCGACAGGGCTAGGTCGGAAGAAAGCTCATGATGGCCATCGAGGGTTGGCGAAGTTCAGTTGTTACTGTAGGGCGTAAAATTGGGTACCATGGGCGCCCACGGGTACCCCAAAGTGTTTTGGGTAGCCCGTGGGCGCCTATAAGAACTAATTTTTTCCCACGGGTACCCGTGGGTACCTAAAAGTAGATGACTGTTATAGGGTAGGTAGAATTTATTAAATATGCAAATTAAAATTTATATTTCAAATTACAGAAATTGAAATAAAATATAACAGAATTATTTTACGAGATATATTTAGAATATCAACTAGAAAATAATTCATTTTTCTTAATGTAATCGGAGCTCCAAGTCTCCATCTGCCTGGCGAGGGTTCTGTCACAAATTACCTTGTCCGAAAGGCAATGACCCACACTCGCGATTGACACAGAGGAATCACAGTGGAAACATCAACCTCCCGTGGCGTCCAGCAAGGGACAGCCTAAGTACTAATTCTGAGACCGCTATGAGAAGCAAGCACCAGAGCTACAAATGATCAACTCTACGTTTCAGAATCCTCTTCGGTCGTGTGCCTTGTGAAGCCAAAGGTATGACTCCAATGACGGCAACTTGGGAAGTGAATGGCCGTGGGGACGAGATCTAGAATAGTCTGATTCATGTTGGCTCTTGAACCTACGAACGTTCCGTCCTAGCGCCGGACTAGAAGAAGACATACCTCCAGGGACACCGAAGATAGTCTCGATGCCGATCTCTCTCAGCCGACGGAAGAGATAGTCGCCGACAAGGATCTCAGACATGGCAGAGCGCTGCAAAACTAGAAAAAAACGGGGCGCTATCATCAGGGCTGAATCAATACCTAGATTGAGCTTAGTGACAATGGAAGTAGTACGCTAGATCATATTTAGACGCTCGTAATTTCATTTCGGACATGGCGCACCGGAGAATTCGTTAGTTCAGGAGTAGCAAACGGCGCTAGCATACGAGTAAAGGGTCGATTGTAAATTTCGAAGTCTGGACTCTGCCATGAAAGTAAATTTTCGATTTTTCGATGTTCTTTTTTCACAGTAGGGGCTGCCAGCATCCCAAATCTCTCCAGCCGTCACCATGTTTCAACACAACACACTACCGGCATCAGCTAGAACGTTGATTTTAAAAGCTTTCGGCAGTTTAGTTGCTGTTATTCTATGTTACAAGGCATTCTCATCATATCATAGAGGGGAACTTCATGATTTAATCAACCATGCCTCGAACAATGTTTCTATCACCCTTCTCCACTATCATGGTGGCAGCGAGTGTCTACCGCAATTTGACTCTTCACTTATTGTTAAGGAGTCGGATTTTTTACGCAGATCATGTCAACAAGTCTCGCCGTATTCGCTACCACGGGTCAGGATAGGAACTGTGACTGCTCATTTCGGTGAGCCCCAGGACCATTACCAGAAAGCGCTACAAACACACCTGCTACACAGCTTGGTTCACGACACGCAGCTTGAAGTTATGTGCTCTCCAGTTATGGACGACTCGGCCTGGAACAAACCTGCCTTCATTCTGTCCCTACTCCTCGTGGAACTGATGAAGCCGGCGGAGGAGCGGTTGGAGTGGCTATTCTGGGTGGACCGAGACACCCTTATCCTCGATCAGTGCCGTCCCATATCAAGCTTCCTCCCACCTGACGCTCTCCATGACCATCCATACGGGGGTCGAAGAGCGGACGAAACGAAGCACGACACGCATCTGATAGTTACGAAGGACTGGAATGGTCTCAACGCCGGCATTTTCCTTGTTCG
This sequence comes from Ilyonectria sp. MPI-CAGE-AT-0026, assembly GCA_020744155.1. Classification (NCBI taxonomy): domain Eukaryota; kingdom Fungi; phylum Ascomycota; class Sordariomycetes; order Hypocreales; family Nectriaceae; genus Ilyonectria; species Ilyonectria sp. MPI-CAGE-AT-0026. The sequence goes on from JAGPNQ010000003.1 coordinate 3,351,642, forward strand.
TGTAAATCAGTGGGCTATAGAATTCTTCAGCAATATTCTTGCCTTTCGAGATTACAACCCCAATGTAACGCTTGAGTTTGCGGAGCAAAGTGCGATGGAGATTGTCATGAAAGAGCCCAAGTTTCAGAGACATGTGGAAGACGTCCCTTGGGTGTGGTTCAATGCCTATCCTGGGGATAGCCCTGCCGAGTTTGAGGAGAGGGACAGTGAGGAGGGTCTAGAAGACCACCATGCTAGACGAGGGGACTTTCTTCTTCATTTCGCGGGTCGCGAAGACAAGGACAAGGTCATCGTTGAATGGGTGGAGATGTTGAGGCGGACGAAGGGCCTATGGCAGCCGGAACGAATACTGAGGAACGCTAATGAGAATATTCAAAGCTTCTGGGCTCAACTGGGACATGATGCCGATTGAGGCGATATCTAGGATGGCTTAACCCCCGAGTAAGGTCACTATCCGACAAAGGAGTGAATCCTGATGATGTGATTGCCCTGGCGGCTACTTTCGAGAACCTTTATCAAGCCCGTATAAAATGAAAATAGTAAAATCAGAGCTAAAATTTCATTCCAACTTGCCATTTCTATGCTATTGGTGCCGTATTCTTAAAGGGTGTGCCTCTGTATTAAGCACGTACTTCATTCGCCCGTCACTCTTCACTTGAAACTCCGAATCCTCCGCAAACATTAGATACAAGTACTTGAGTGTTTCTGCAAGCCAGAAACTCTCCATCTTGTCGATCCACTGTCCCGCCTTGTTCTCTTCTTTCTTCATTACACTACGTAGCCCTGCGTAACCTCCATCGACGCGACTCATCTCGTTCAGCGCCTCAAAGGCCTCCCACGCCCAGTCCTGCCACTGCTGGTCACCCGTGGCCCGGTATGCGTAGTAGAGGCTTTCTATGGTCTCGGGTCGCAGAATATACTCGGGGTTAGTAGGGTAGAAGCCGCTGGCGTGATAGAAGGACCGCCACTTTCTTGGTGGCGGGCGGTTGGCTGATGGTTTGGTGAGAGGTTGGTGATCGTCAACCCAGCGGAACGTCTCGGGGCTGATTCCGGCAGGACTTTGACGGTATACCTCGTAATATGACTTGGCAAGCTCGAGGCCAAAATCGACAAAGGTTTGGTTTTGGAGGAGCAGACCGCCAAGAATCAAGGAGCCGCCGCAGACGCTAGCCACTGTTCAATCGCATGGCTGTTAGACAATTGGACTGTTGTATAAATGTGGACAAGGTTGATGGAACTCACAGTGGCTAGACATAGGGACAGTTGTGTTTCCACGGAACTCCCCTAGAAAGGTTAGGTCGGGTCGGGTTGTCGGAGAAGACGCCAGATATTGCATCGATGACTCGGCCGCTAGGACCCAACTGTCCTTGTACTCGACAAATGACACAGGGTCGTATGCATACATCTTGATGAGGTACTCGTAGTAACTATCGGAGCCGCCTCCCCAGCCACTCTGATAGTCCCCAAAGTGGCCGTTTTGCAGCCGAACATATGTGCCCACGAGGCCAGGTAATCTGAAGCCCTCAGGCTTGGGGTAAATCAGGTGCGCTTGGGCTCTCTGTGCGAGAGCAGCGTACGTGGTATTTCCGGTCAAGTCACTTAGCCGAGTCCACTCAAGAACGAGCGTACCGAAACATGTTATAGAGTTATCGATGTTACCGAGTCGACGCGGGCGTGGATTGAAAATGACTTCGTCATCTGGGACTCCACTCGGCGTGTCAAAGGCAATACTGAGGCTGTCTGCGAGAAGTTTGGCCGTCTCTAGCAGGGTATCTCTCAAGCGTGGATCTTGTACGAGATGCTTGAATGGGCCAGAGAGCAGGTCATAAGCTGTATCAACAGATACATGGTTAGTCAGTCAACCAACAAGAACATCGAGGCGCAACATATTGTCAGGGGACAGAGCTAAAATACACTATACCTGAGAGCAAGCCTCCAAGATAACGAATCGTCGTTTCAAAGAGAGAAATAGGCTGGTCGGGAACCGCAGTGACACTAAAGTCGGTCGCGGCAATCTGTCGCAGAATCTTATCCACGATCTTGGCTTCGTTCATGATAATGGCAGTGCTTAGCCCATCAACAGCTGTTGCGCCCCACCCATTGCTAGCATGGTCATCTCATGTCAGCCTCATCGTCAATTTGACTATGAGTCTCTAGAAAAAAAAGCCAGAAGAAACTCACCGATCGTCCTCGTATGTCTGACTGACTGGAAGCAAAGTGTCGTGGGGGGCCGCATATGTTTCGTAATTGTTCCACGAGAACCGAAAGGCCTCGATGATGGCAGCTGCTTTCTGGCTATCACCCTTGGTTCTTACGGGGATTAGCTGCGAGTCCTGGCTGGCTGGACCAGGGTACGCTGGGCGAGCTTGGTATGAAAGGGTAACCAGGTGGTAGGCAACAAATGCCACTCCAAGCCATAAGATGGCTCGTTGGGCTAGTGGCTTTTTCATATCCTTTCAGGATGCCGAGAGACAGTAACACGCGAATGGATAGTAAAATCAGAGAATGATCAGCAGGTGTTCAATTTAGAGATCGAAACGAGAACATCTTGAATCCCCCAAGTGTAGAATGTGGGCGCTGCTTGATGAAGCCCCTAGATGAAGCCCCTAGATTGCCGATTTCCCCTGACTAACCAAATCAAAGTAGACGAATGAATCTCATCCTAATTTAACGTGAGGGACGTGGCGTAAGCTGGCGTTCTACAATTCAGTCTGTATTTGGTATCGTGGGAAGCCGGTGTCTCACTAGTTCCAGATCCGGAGCTCAACCTCCCCCCTGTCGGCCGATTGTTGACAAAAACCGACGGCTCGACATCTCATTAGTTGGCGCCAATAGCCGAGACCGTACGGTGCCTGCAGTACGTAAGTCATTAACTACTTTTTAACTTAGTGTTTGAATTATTGATTTGGGCCCCACAGACTACCGTATTGATAACGCATCGCGGACTGGGACTCACATCAACCAAGGCCCCCAGATTCCATCATCGAGCTCAGTTACAGAGGCCGCGCCTCGGGACTTTGGAGGTAATAATAGAGTCCTGTCCCCCTTCTCCACTCTCGTCTTGCGATCTCCGTTTTTTCTTCCTACACTCCTTACACTCCTTACATAGTACATTCCTTACATTCCTTACACTCGTTTACACTTGTTCATTGCTAACATGCGCTGGATCTCTGTTTGCGCCGTCCTTGGTGCGGTGTTGCTGCCGGCGGTGAGCGCCCGCCCCTTGTGTCGTCCCGACGTTACCACTACACCTGTAGCTTCGTCCACCCCCTCAGCGACCCCAGTGCCTACTCCTGAGAACCTCATCCTCAACGGGGATTTTGAAGAGGAAGATCTCTCCGTTTGGTCTTTGAGAACCGTGACGGTTGAGAAAGACGCCGCCAAAGCTCACTCGCCAGACCACTATGTGTAAGCTTGCCTCAATAAAAATGATCAATGATATCCCGCTAACAGGAACAGTCGTTATTTTGTCCAGAATGAGTATGCAGTCGGCGGTAACAACCTCAACCAGACCATCAATGGTCTCGACACAACTCGGCTCTACCGCCTATCTTTCTCAGCGGCCGTGTTTGGCTCTCCTTCACTGGGCGCTGCGTCCTGTTCATTGGATGCTCTGCAGGGAGACACTGTATTCAAGTCGTGGAACATTGATACCTATGTGCGGAACCGGTATAAATCATACGACACCGAATTCCTCGTCAACGGCGAGGATATCACGTTTACTTTGAGACTCCGCTGCTCTGTTGGGGTTAAAGTCACGATTGATATTGGTGTGGATGATATTGTTATGACAGATATTGGGCCAGCACGTATCTAATGCGTAGCAGACATGACGCCCATCAGTTTTCTCTACCCATAACCCTTACCATTCCAGAGTAGACCGTATTTAATTATCAATGTTACGCATTCTTGCGTGCAATATTTTGAAAGAGCTTGTGTTTTAAAGAAAACTCTTTAATGGACTTAATAACCTTATAAACCTGTGGGTGCTGTCGCAGGTGGGCGCTGTGTGGTAATGGCTCGCCGAGCACTTGGCAGCCAGTGTTGGTATGGTCTGGGTGGCACTGGGATGAGTTGATTCCAACGCGAGATATACCAACCCAACTCTCGTCGTCATCGAGATAATCTTTATTAGGAGTCTAATAATGGAATTGTATAGTGAGCTTGTTGGAGTAGATGAAGATGTACGCAACCACTTAATTTTGCGTTATTCTCGAAGAAAAGGCCCGTGGATCCAACAACGGGTCTGCCACTGGGATCAAGGAAGACGTGGAAGTTGGGCAGATTCTCCGGCGCCAGCCCTACATCAGACTTGCCGATGTCCCGGTCCCATTGATCACGATGGTTTATGCAGTCCTTCTTGATAACTTGGAAGTGCCGCTTATCTCTTTCATCTCTCCTGTCAGCGGTTTTGTGACGCGTCGAAGGCCAAGGGTGACCATTGAACTTACCTAGCGAAGCACAGATAATGGCATGAATCTGGCACTTCTTTCCATTATTTTTAATGATAGCTTTATCGGCATCCTGTGTATGTGGAAGGAATAAAATCGATATTGCCCTAAACCAGGCGGTCGAGGCACGAATGCTGAGATCAGTGATGTGTTGACGAGTTTGAGAAAGCATAATACTCCAGGACCTCGGCGCCGTGTTCAGGAACCCGATTGAAGCGGAACTCGGTCACTCGTGACAGCTAAGGCAGCGCACCTGGGTTACTGAGCGTAAGGCGATGCGAGTAAAGGTGCCATGCAGGCAGTTAAGGTGACGATCAAAGGATTGAAGTTCGATTTTCATGGCGAGAGTGAGTCATCAACACGGCGGCCACGATGTCATCCGGGGTGCTCAAAAACTGAATCGCATCGTCTTGGTCAATAACGTGGCGGAAATCTCGGGCAACAGCCCAAATGCCGTAAGATGACAGGCGGATCAGCGGTTAGGTCTTGCACGCCTACTTCTCGGACGATCAAACATCATCATCCTGGATGAGATCATGAGGCGAACTCCAACACCGACCTGGCAACACGAGTAACTGGAATAGAGATCCTAGAAGGAGTCTTTGTGAACAAGGCAGGCGCCTCTAGTAATCACGCATCATCTTACCGCGAAATATTTCGATAAGTCCTGGACTAGAACACAGAAAACTGGTGGCCTGGGACCCTCCTGAAGAGCAGATGTAGGCCCCCGCTATCTTCAAGAAGCTCTAAGAGAGCGGGCGGTAAGAACAGAGTCGGCAAGGCTTGTATAGACAATAATAGAGTGGATCAAAGTCGGCAGTAATCGAGCGCATATATTATAGATACGTCTGTGCCAAATACCCTTCTAGAGGTACAGTATATCTAGTAAGAGTTGCTTGACTGGACAACTCTACCCTAAATAACAGCCCCTGGCGCAAATGAGTTCCCCCAAGCAGAAATCAAGGCTTGAAATACCCCGTCCAGAGTTTCCGCAAGAGGCCATCCGGATCATACTTGGATGCGATAGCTCGAAGTTTGGCCTGATTCTTCTTCCCATAGCTTGCAATGACATCTTGCAGTCTCCCAGAATAGTTCATATACTCATAGCCATTTCCAAATCCCCTCTCCTGGGCCATGGCGTTCAGGTTATCAATAAACTGGTTTGCCCGGGTGTCAATCATATCATCGAGGGCCGAGTCGGTCCAGGTCAGAGGTATGGAGATAATATAAGAAGGGAACTCTGCAGGTTTAAGGCCCAGAGCGTTACCGCCATTCCTCTGCATGGCCTTGAACGTAGGGTTGGTGAGGGGCTGGAAGATCATGCTTGTGTTGAGAGAAGCCCCTCGAGCTTTTACATCTGCTCTAAGCTAGTTGGCGAAGGTGGTGAAGACTTTGGTGATATCATTCATAAAACCGTTGCTGTTCACGCCGTCGCTGACAGAAGTGGCGTACCATGATTGCCTCTGGCCAAACACGGATCTTGAAGTGGATTGAATCTGGCCGGGAATGTCTGTGATGAGTGTGTTGTTGTAAAGTGGCTCTGGGAGTTGAGCGAACGCCTCCATGGTGTCGAACTCGCCACCAGGCGCGTACGGAGAGGAGAGGTTCAGATGGAAGCCGTATACCGTTGAAATGGGTGCATCGCCGGGAGCGCCGGAATAGGTGAGGCCGAATATCAAGTGCGAGTCCGGATCCTGTCCCGAGTGTAGTTTTTCCCTGGTAACCCTGGTAAAAGTACTGAGAACGTTGGCGGTATCGGAAGCCGGCCACATCGTCAGCCGGCTCCAGACGTCACCTTGCTCGTAAGCTTCGAGGTCAAACCGGGTAACAATGCCAAAGCTAGACCCACCGCCACCTCTAAGAGCCCAGTAGAGGTCCTTGTTTTCTTTCGGGTTCGCGTTCACAATCTTGCCTGATACAAGAGCGACCTGGAAGTTCCGAACGTTATCGCAGCCCAACCCTCGCCTGCCGGTCAGGAACGAGAGGCCACCTCCCAAGATAAACCCTGAAACGCCTACCGTAGGGGCGCGGCCGCCAACCACCGCGATACCCAGGGGCGTTACAGTGTCAGTGACATTGATCCAGCGGGCACCAGGGCCGACAGAGACTGTGGAGCGGTCGGAGGAGACATGGATGTCACTCATCGAGTCCATGGCAATAACGACTCCTGCCTCGATATTAGATCCCTTGGCGAACGCGGTGTGTCCTCCGGCCCTAACAGTAAAGGGGCTGTCATTCTTGGTCACAAGCCCCAGAGCCTTCGAAACATCTTCGGGGCATGCGGGAAGAACTATGCAGGAGGGCTCCATGTCCTGTCTGCCTGACCAGTAGACGTTGGACGCGTTGTATGCGGCCGTGTTCGGGTAGGCCACCTTGCCTGGCAAAGCCGTGTTAATTATTTCGCACTGCATGCTGAGTTAATATCACCATATGCAACATTCTCTGAAAGTAGGATACCTACTACCGGCGGGGATTTGCCTGTCGGGTGTGCGAGACATAGCAAGCCATGCATCAAGCCTGAGAGAAGAAATCCGGCAACGGGGTGCTGCATCGTGAAAATTGTATTTGAGTCAAGCCAATGGTAGGTAAGTAGAGCGGTAAGAACATAGACATAGAGATTCTACAAGATATCTGCGATGCTGATGTATCATATAATTTATACTTCATAGCACCACGACGGCAACAACAAAACAAGCACAGCCACAGGATCGTTTCCCCTCATCCACCCTTCAACCGGCTCAAATGCGCTGCCAAGATATTGTGGTCGCATTCGAGATGGACCAGCAAGAACTCTGCTTATACGTACATCCTGGCTTAGCATCAAGCCGGAAGCGACGGATCGGCACCTACAATACAATTTCGTCGTGGGCGTCTCGGGTTGTTGTCATAGTCCGAGCTGGACGCGATCAGTGCAACTCTGCGAGGGCACATAGCAGGGGTAAAAGAAAGAGCCCGTTAGGCAGTTCCCATTTTTCAAAGTTTTTCATCTATTTAGTGGTTTTCGTTCTCGCTTTGGTTACGTCGCCGTTTATCAAAGGACTGGGCGAGTCGGACCACAACTAGTCGGTTAATGCCTTCGGCCACTGGCTGAGTCCAGAGCTTATTGCTTGTGACGAGCATGAGAAATGTTTGATAAGACTGTACCACAGAGGTATAGCACCTAAATAACAGATATACCAGTATTCGTATCACCGTCTGTCTAGATACAGAATTCTTGCCAGGTCATAGGTACTCAAGTGAGGCAATGGCACAGCTCCACGTCTGTTGTGATAGGACACAGGGTGCCATCACCAACAACGTGGTAATGTTGGCTGGCCTACTAAGTTCAGTCTTCTTTTAAGGTTAATTTAAAATGTTGCGAACCACATGTTTCATATTCATATATTTTCTTAGTACAAATTCATGCAGGGATGAGAGCTACGCCCAGGGGCTATGCTCGAGGTGATCACCATGTGGGTCGTGACGGACTAATAAAACAGGGCTATGTACGAAATACGCTGACTTGCTCGTTCTCGTTGTTAAATTAGCACACGTACTCTACGGCCTCATGCACCAAGCAGTGACAGGTCACTTAAACTGAGTTATTAACGTTAGGTAGTCTACCAGACGACTCTCGAAAAGGGTCCGTTTGCCACAACCCCAACTACGACGCGGTTGCCTGCAATGCCCTCCGCGCCTCGTGGGAGGATGGAAACTTACAGTAAGTGGTGGTGCCACCCCTCAGCCCTCTACATTCCACATTCGCATGGAAAGTGAAATCTTGCTGACGGCCGGGAAGCATTGAGTCTTCGTCTTCTACTCTGAACCAGTTCTTTGCGAACCGGAGCTGTGACCTCTTTGGTGACAGATCCGAGCCTTGCAATCTTGGTTCTTACATCAGCTACGCAGTGAACATGTCAACTGCAGCCATAATCTGAGCAAAGTCGTCTGCGCCTTCTGGAACGGCCGTCCACTCCCACGCAGGGATCGGGGCGACTTTTTCCCGTAAAATAGTGTGTCAATATCCGCACGTTAAACCATTTCAACACTTTTGCTCCGGCGTGGAACTTGACTGGGCAGGCCGCCTGGGCAGCGGAATGTCAAGCTCCCGGGCATGTCCTTTTTCCATCTTTCCTACGTCGAGCTTTAAGATATTATCAATGACAAAGGGACACAAGAGTACGCATGCTGGAGTGCCTAGAATATCTAATAAATGTTACTACAGGTATCAAGGGATTAAACTACTGGAACGTATTCTCAATGCAAGCCTCATCTGATCACAAGACACAAACAATCTTGCTTATACATGACATTCACTATCTTCGCCGTTCCGCCACTTAATTTTTCGACCGTTGGGTGATCTCTTGCACGAGGCATCTTTTTAGTTTGAAGCATCAGTACAGTGGATAGAATGGGTCGTAAGGTCCGTGTCTATATTGGGCACATCGAGCACGAAAAAGATACTCGAGCCTTTGCAATTTATCTTGCTATACAACAGTTAGATCTTGATGGGAATACACCACTTCAATACGCACCTGTACGCGTAACAGAATGTTTGCTTTCTACGATGGACGCTTTTGACTTGAAACCCTCTATTTTGGCATTTAGCATACCGAACTCAAACAACTGCCCGTGAGGGTAAGTATAAGCCGTACATAGTATTCACATTTGAGCAGCCAAACCCGTGAACATCGACGTGCTTGCCCTTATAATTGCGCTCACTAAAAAGCCTGGCCTGCCAACCATTAAATTAGTGATTATTCACCACCCGAGGAGAGAGAAAATACCGAGACGACGTCTGTCGCCGCCATGGAGGAGGCGACAAGGAAGGGAAGAAAATTCAAAGGATGCATTGCTAGGGGGCATAAAAGATGTCCTCAAACTGAAGACGCTGGTGATGAATGCTCAAAACTCTCGAGGTAGATTACCTAGTGAAAGTGATGGCGCAGAAGTAAAAAAGTTCCGGAGAAGGCAGACACGAACCGCTTCTTAAGGCATCTTTCAGCTGACATGGGTAACGGAACGCAGATGCCGAGCTTTCAGCTCTAAGTTCAGGGCCCCCCTAGCAAGCGCTTCCCTTGGTCAACTCGTCCTATCATAGACCTCGGTTCCAGGGGATTGACGTGCCATCACGCCAATATTGCAGTAGCTGAGAGTAAAGCCTGTCTGGCGCAGATATGAGTGCATGATCTGACACGGTTTTGTGCACATTTTCAGGCTGTCGGTGTAGATACGTGACAGGCAAATTCGCAGATTAATAGCCGCCTTTTCCTGAACCCTTGCCTGAACCCAACCTTTTTTCCCTCTCTGGCATTTATCCAGGTGTATGAAAACATCACCTGCAAATTCCAGCTGGAGGGTGATAGAGTTACCCCTCATATCTCTAAAGGGTTTAGGTGAACTTGGGGTTTCCGGTATCCTGATACTCTGAAATACCTCAGCCTTTAAAAAGCCACGCTCTTATGCCCTCCCCCTCTGTGTTCTCCGTATACTTTGTTCCAGAAGCTCGAAGAGGACACATAGAAAGCCGAAGATGATACCGAGGAGCAGGCAAAGTCGCCCAAGACATCGATGGTGCCCTGACTCACGAATCCAAGGTTTCCGGCCTATCCGAGGTCCTTGCATGCAAAGGTACATTGGTGGTGCCCTCGGTATGAGCGCCTGGTGTCTGGTGCATATATGGCACGGCTCTTACAAAGCAGAAAGAAACCACCTATATTATCCCCTGATATCCAGGCTTCTTACAATAACCACCAGTTTCTGATTTTGATAAAAGTCTCGCCTAATGCTTCTGCAAAAGTCCCTTGCGAACAGACATCCCAGTAATAAATATATTTTTAAGGCTTAATGCATAATTATTGTTAAGCTTAGCCATATGGATGAGAATATACCCTTGGGCCATAACAATATATTATCAATAATTCTTAATACGCCCCGCTATTTGGGGGTCCACTAGGTAGCCCAGTCAACCCAGCTTTGCCTGCTGTAGAACCCAATTTTCACCCTATCAGCAACACGTCCCATGAGCACAACGACAACCATGAGCGTCAAGATGTCTCCGTCTGAAGCCACGTCCGACTCTTCCTCCATCTTGCCTTCTGACAGCATATCGCAAGCCGCCAGCTCATTGTCAGAACCCGATTGCCAGCATATGGTTAAGAGAAGGAAGCTGCGAGCTGTTTCAACATGGGATCACTTTCGAGAAGCCGAGGGCGATGAGCCACACGCAAAAGGCGGGAAGATACTACACTACTGCAGACGTTGTCGCAACCCTCCTTGGTCAACCCACATATCCGGCAACGCCCGCTATCATCTCGAGAACGCTCATAATGTAGTGGTTCGAGAGGATTCAAGATCGCAAAGCAAACGTCAGCTGGCCATCGAAAACGCCTTTGCAAGAACAGCGGCCAAGCAGTTACAGCAAGCCGGGGAGAAGGAGACAAACACGCTGCGCGGCGTAATCAACGTTGATGCCTTTCGGGAGGCTCAGATGCTGCTAGCGGTACATAGGCACCTCCCTCTAAACTTTGTAACGTGGCCAGAGTATCAAGCGCTTCTGTCTGCAATAAACCCTGCGGTCGAAGAGTTCCTGACGGATTCTGGAGGCACGGTTGCGGCGGACTTGGATAACGCACACGCAGCGCATCAGCAGTCGGTCAAGAGGTGGTTGGGTACTGCTCGGAGCCTCATACATATTTCCATGGATGTATGGTCTTCTCCCCAGCGCAAGTCATTCATCGCTGTCCACGCGCAGTGGGTTGACGAGGCCTACGTGCCTCGCAAGGCGCTGTTGGGGCTTCCGAACCTCCGCCGCTCTCACGCCGGCGCGGCTATGGTACCTCATTTAATGAACATCATCCGGAAATTCACTTTAGCCCACAACATCGGCTATTTCACTGGCGACAATGACACAAAGAACGACACCTGCCTCCGCCAACTCGCCCAAGAGTTATCGCGGGAGTACGGCGTTGCATTTGATCCGGTAACCTCACGGACGCGATGCGCCGGCCACATCATCAACCTGTCCCTGCAAGCCTTTCTTTTTGCAACCAGTGAAGGTGCCCTGGAGGCCGCGATTGAGGAGGTGCAGGACGAGGCAAATGATGCAACTATTGCGGACGTGTTGCAGGGCTGCATTCAGTCGAATGGTACGTACCAAAAGTCTCACAGCAAACCCAAGCGGCGGACTGACGCAGCCGGTTGGCGGAGCGTCGGGCCCCTAGGCAAGCTTCATAACATTGCCGTGTTCATCCGCAATTCCACGATTCACAACGATGCGTGGGACGACATTGCGGGAAAGGCACTGGGAATTGACAATATTACGCGGTGGAACTCATGGTTCAAGCTGCTTGACGCAGCCATTCGCCAAGAAGGCGCGATGTCCATCTTCCTCAACCAGTACCACAAGGAACTGGAGGACGACATCCTCACCCATGACGACTGGCAAATACTCAAAATGACCCATGAGTTCTTACAACCGTTTTACCAGGCGACTTTGGAGCAGCAAATGGAGTGGGCATCAATAGACCAGGTGCTGGAGAACATGGATATTCTATTCAAGCAATTTGAGGATGCCAAGGTGCGTATAAGGCGATAATGCTGTCGACGCTGTCCAAGAGCAAATCCATACTAATGTTAGAGCAGCTCAAGTATATTGACAACAGACACATGGTCAACTCCATCCACATGGGTTGGTGGGTCCTCTCGAAGTATTACCGGGAAAGTGACAAGAATCCAATATACGTCACAGCATTGTTGCTCCATCCAGAGAAGCGGCGGAGGTACATTGACCGTCACTGGGCAGAGGAGTGGCGAGAGGGACCTGTAGCTGCTGCACGGCAACTGTGGGCAAAGTACAAGGACCGGCCGCTTACGCCGATATCTGCGACGCAGCCGGATGATGAGCGACGAGAGATATCGCCGTACGAGCGAATCAAGCAATCAATGAGTGTAATGGATGAGCCCGGCGACGAGGATGAATTCGAAAAATTCATCAAGTCTCCTCCGAGACATATGATGGCGAAGACTCCGCTCGAATGGTGGTGCCGGGAAGAACAGAGGATGGAGTATCCACGCTTGCACCAGATGGCTATTGACATACTAAGTGTTCCGGCGATGTCGGACGATCCGGAAAGGGTGTTTTCTTGCGCAAGGCGTACAATTTCCTGGGATAGAGCAAGGTTGTCGGCTGATACCATTGAAAAGCTGCAATGTTTGAGTAGCTGGGTGAAGAATGACTTAATTAGGAAAGTCTACGTGTCAGTCGGCGATGAGATTATGGACGTTTCTGGTGATGACGATGAGTTGCACCACCTTTCGGTCTTATATTCATAATTATGCTTAAGCTTAACAATGCATAACAATATTGGGGTATGGTTAAGAATAGATAAGAATAGACCAAAATTATGTATTTATTTATTACTGGGATGTCTGCTTGCGAAGCCGTTTCCAGAATGATGTCTTCTCTAGGCCTGCGATGGCAAGCTCATCAGAAGAGAGCACTGCCTGCAAGCTCTCTAATGTGGTCTTTTCTAGACTAGATTTGTAATCGACAAGCACCTTGACAATGGCAGCAATAAGTATCCGATCCGCCTCAACCTGTCGTTCTGCGAGAGCGTGAACAAAGCGCAACCGGATTATTGAGTTTTTGTACGGTCGATTGGGCTTGGCTCCCGACTTTAGTAGTAGCTCCACCATTGTTTTGGAATATTGGACCACGCCAGAGCCCGAAGCAGGGACGAGGGCATAGTCAAGAACAGGTCTTCCAGCCCCACGGTTAAGCATAGATTGGGTGGCGGGATTCTTCAGTTTCCTAGACATGTATGAATGGAAATCGTACTGAGCGGCCAGTCCTAGGAGCATATTATCCGAGTCTCTCATCGCCCACTTATACTTAAATCTCGCCTTCGTGTACGTCGCTCCCGCTGTGTCAAGAAGGCCCTCGATGGCGCTGAAAGGAGCTTCCCGCAGATGGTCCCGCACGGCCAAGTGAGCGAAGAAGAAAAGGTCTTCCAAGAATTGGAGCATTTCATCCTCGCGCAGACCATTCTGGGTCATCGCTAGCTTCATCTGCGCCACGATAGCATGGCATACTAGTAGTGCAGTGTTCCGCGACTCGCCCTTGAGACTCTGTTCGAAAATGTCGTCTCCACTTGTCAGGTCCAGCAAGAAATCCCGTACAGTTCGATGGAGGAAGTCGACCCTCAACTGAAAGAATGGTTTCGTCTCGTCTTCGTCCGACACTACCTCAAGGAGTCCTTGGCTCCTCCCGTACAGTTGTCGCCGCATTTGATCCTGTCTCGACTGGATTTCCGACAGGTTGAACGGTTTACTTATCAACTGGTGCAGCGAGTTCGTGTCTGCTTCCATCTCGTCGAGAAATGAATAAAGCAAAACGAGCAGTGGTCTCTGGGAAGACGCTGCAGTCTGAAAGGTCCGCGCCGTGAGCTTGCGATATATCTCCGGAATCGAGTTCAGCATGTGCTCGAAGAATTTCTGGACGTCTTTAGGGAATTTTTCGAGGCGGTCTCTAATCAGCCGAACCGCGTCCTTGTTCCGGAAACCCTCCACCAAATTACGCACTACCAGGATCACCGTAAGGCGTAGCACGCGTATGAAAATGGTGTAGCACCCCTATCAATTCCCAATTTAAAAGCCAGAGAGCTAATTCTATTAAGCGCTTTATAAGCAGCAGTTAGATCTTCTATAACTCACTCCCAAGCATCATCATCCCCATCTTCCTCTCCTAGCTCTTGTTCTTGTCTCTCGAAATAATCTTCGAAATAATCTTCATACTGGATTTCAAACATGTCTCCAGGCGCAGACTCTGAGGCATTCTCTAAAGTCACCAGTGTCTCGAGACCAGACGGGGTATGCCCTCTAAACTTGCGAGTTTTCTTTTCCTGTTTCAACTGCAATGATTTAGCCATGGTCGTCTGGTCCAGTACGGGGAATGCTAACTCACCCCTCTGATTGGTATCCAGGTGAACCGAATGCCGTAGAAGAAGACGACATTGCCTTGGTTGTCCTAGGAGTGTCAGCGCATCAAAACCACTTGGGACAAGATGTAGACGAACCTCGTCGCTCCGAGCGGTTACCCAGCCCTCCGCGGAGCCCGCATGTAGCCAGCTACCCTTGGGAGCCACTTCGCCAAATTCAAGAGCGGTCGCGCTGAAGCCGACATCGACTGCCTTTGCTGGGGACTTCCAGCAGTTGACAGATGCATCTTTGGCCGCCCAGGTCGATGTGACAATCCACACCCCATGGTTCTTGACTTCAGGATAGGCCGTTGCCAAGTTCCTCGCGTTTTGTCTCATCCATTGCAGAAACGGCTCTTTGTGGTAGTAACGCTCGTGAACGACAGGGCCAGACGTCAAGAGAATGGCTCCTTTGTCCTTGGCCGATTGGAATCTGAAACAAGCAGATACGTCGAAAGGTACCGCGCCTCCAGTGGCAGCAAGCAGAGGTATTGCTCCAATGCCTGCACTGAGATCAACTGCGCGCCCTCTGGTCTCAATTCCTAGCTTGGGCCCCCATATCTGCCGTTGGGATGGCGCCTGAGCAAGGTCACTGGTGTCAATGGAAGTCAGAGTCGAAGGCAGCGTGGAAGGGGTTGACATGTCTCCAACGGGGTTCCAAGCGCCGGCCGAGTCGAAATATCCAATAGTTCCAGGATGAAACTGGCTCGAGGGGACCGGCAGATAGAGCGCCGTGCCGAAGGGATGTACCCGCATCAGCTCGGCATACGTGAGGTCTAGAGCCTTTCGTGACATAGTCCTGGATCTTTGGGTTGAGAGAAAGTAGCAAGGAGATAGAAATTGAAAGATGATGCCGTAGCACGGTTTTTATGTCCCAAAGAGTAGCAGTTATTAACACGACACGTGTCTCGATAACCGCTGTCCTCAATTGTGGCGTCCAATTGTTTGTCAATATTGATACGCCACTGTCACATCACAGCTAAGGTTAACGAGCTCAGCCCCGATCAGCAGCAGCTTTTAAACTTCCCCGCTTTCAGCTTTCAAACCAATATTAGGCAGCCGACATTGGAAGCCGTCCTCCGTTCACCTCTTGTTTTTTCTTTTCTGAAGGTTTGCGTGGATTAAATTCTGATCTGCAACCGCAGCAATGACGGCAGCTTCTACAGAGGAACTTGAGCGAGCCGCAATCCTAATCGGGTCCCAGCAGCAGGATGAGGAACTCATTCCAGACGGACAATTCTGTCGCGACAAGCACTTTTTGAAACACTTTGATCCGGATACCCTCAAGTTAATCTACGCGGTGATGCTTACGGAGCGCAGCGAGAGAGCGAGGCGCTTTTCCATCGTGAGCGAAGGTGCCTTGATGGGAGACGTCATAGGCCGAGGCCAGTCTGGACTCAAAGATGCCGTGAGCTTAGGGGCTTTAGCCGTCTTCAACGTCCTCAAGAGCGACCCTCTTCGGGGAGTGGTCGTCAGCATGTTTGGAAGGGTGTTGCGAAGGCAGTGGGAGGTCGCCTCTCCAGAAGCTCAACCTTTGGCCCTGGATCAAGCCATCGAATATCTCCGCAAAGCGGTCAAATTTGGTCCCCAGGATCATCCAAATCGAGCATCTCATCTTGACGACCTCGGAGACATCCTTACTCAAAGGTACAAAATCAGCCATTCCGCAGACGACTACGAAGAGGCAACCAAGGCGTTCAATAAGGCCCTAGCTACAGAACTTCCCGGTAAACCCATCTTTCATTTTGGCCTCGGCAAGCTGCAGCGGGAGAAAGCCCTTTTTGAAACACAGCGTCAGGGAGACCTACTTCTTGAGAGTCTCTCAACATTTCAAGTGGCTATCAACTCGGGTGGCAGCCGGTTTGATTCTGCGGCCTTCCGCTACACAGTCGCAGACATCTTCCGTGCTCGCGCCGCAACCTTTGTCAACCTATATGATCTAAACAATGATGGTGAGGGTCTAAAGAAAGCAAAGGCAGCCCTAGATGAAGCTCTTACGGTATGCGAGAGCCGCCGGCCCAAGGATCAGTTCAACTGTCTTGTTGACCTAGCAGCCCTTCACCGGAGACTGAGTGAAGATGGAGAAGTGGAAGTCGCAGCTACAGCAACCGACTATTGGAGGCAAGCTTTGCGGGTATATCCCAACTCGGTAGAGGCTTTGGCTGGACTGGCGGATGCGCTCAAGCACAAATTCGACCAGAGCAGGGAGCAGGGAGCACAAAGTGAGCTTGATGAGCTTCTAGCCAGAATGGCTGAGCTTCAGCTCACTGGAGCATTTGGCGAAACCCCCTCCCGTCTTGCCAAGAAGGCCACTGAGCATACAGAGACCTTCAAACGAAGTGGATCTCTCGAGGAGATCAACAAGTCCATAAAGTGCTTGCAGGATGCTCTAAATTACCTGGAACTACGAGGTTTCGAGCAAGCTGATTGCTCTCAAATGCTCAGCGAGGCATTTCTCCTCCGGTTTGAGGTAAAAGAAAATCAGGCAGATCTTACCCAGGCTTGCCGAGCCGCCATAGAAGCTCTCGCTTTGCTACCGGATTTGACCCCCTCTTTAAGGGCTCGGTGCATGAGGGCTTCTGGGAAAACGGCTTTCGTATCAAGCCAGATTCCGGGGCGGGCAGATTACATCGATGGAGCAATACGCAGCTTCCTTCACGCAAAGGATGCTGCTCCAAAGACGGACTCCATCTACCCTACGATAGCCAACGACCTTGGCAACGCCTTCATCGTGAAATGTCAGAGTTCCGGCGACGTCAGATATCTCTCAGACGCCACACAAGCCTTCCAAGAAGGCCTTGAATCTCTGAGAGGGCAAGGATCGCCGCGCGACTCAACAGGAGAAGGCATGTTCTTGCATGGCTTGGCCAACACGGCACTATGCCAATTCCGCTTCTCTGGCAAACTTGAAGATATCAACACAGCAATCAAGTTCTTTGAGAAGTGTCTCGACCCCAGCATGACTGACCCTGCGGAAGTCCGAGCTGGTTCACGAACACACAGTCTCAGCCATGCTCTCCAGCTTAGGTACGATATGACGAGTGACAGAAGGGACTTTGTAAAAGCCGGTCAGATCATAGAGGAAGTCCTCAGCCGACAACTCAACCTCGCACCGGTCAATAACTCCGCACTCCACAATATGCTTGGAACAGCTTATCTCAGGCAGTACCACGATGAAGAGGAACTCCGACTCCTTACACAAGCGCAACAGAACTTCGAAACAGCTCTTTCGTGCGGGTGTAGTGACAAGTCCTACATCTACTCTGCAAAGATCAACCTCACTCGCACCTTGCGATACCGAGCCATGTTAACCGAGAACCTGGAAGACCTGGCGGCTGCGCTGACGCACTGCAACCAATCCTTTATGCTTGTCGGGATACACAGCATCACTTTCGGGACTCTCTTGATCAACCAAGCCGAGTTACTCATCTCGATATGGTTGGTTGGCCCGTCGGGGTTAAAGCAGTTCGCTGCGACTGCTTTTCTGACGATGAGCACCCAATTCTCTGCAGCGCCCGGCATGCCCCGTCATGTTCTAGCCTGGGCAAAGATCTATGCAGCAGTATTCGCGCATGTGTACGAGAAAGATTCTCGCGTCGCTAGGAACCTCATCCGAGAGGCTGCCGAGGACCTCCCGTTTGCTGTTTTCACCTGCAGTACCCACGCGGATCAGTTGCGCCAAGCCAAGAAGTTCCAGTCTGTGCCAACACTGGCCTTGTCATTCTCACTTGCGGCTGGAGACTCGCTGGTTGAAGCTATTCAACTATATGAGGGAAGCCGATGCATCCTCTGGGAGAGCATTTTGAACAAAGGTGGCGATACCGACCTAGACGCTCTACAAGGGGAATTTCCGCATCTCGCAAAGCGATTCATCGAAGCAAGGAACGCAGGGAAGCTGAAGCCTAAGAGTGACGTGCCTCTCGATGGAAGCATGAAACTTTTCGAAAGCCAGACTGCTTATAGCAGGTCCACATCATTCCAAGAGCTCATGCACGAGATCCGGGCAAAGGAGGGCTTCCAAGACTTCCTGAGACTCCCTAGAGAAGACTCGCACTTTCACGAACTAGCTAGGCCTGGCGCGATCGTTGTCGTAGAGACGGGCCTGATGGCTGAGGGCTACGCCCTCATCGTTACGTCCGAAACTCTTCAGAAAGTAACGCTTCCTGGATTTACTGATGCTGAAGCCAGAGAACACAAAGCTCTCCTACGTGACGCGATTAATCTCTCGGGCGATGAAGATGACGAAAATGGAGCTGGTCTTCTTCACTATCTACTAACGTGGCTCTGGGAAGTGGTAGCAGAGCCAGTCATGCTCGGCCTCGGGTACACCGGTCACAGCGAGCAGGCAGACTTGCCCCGTGTGTGGTGGTTGACCACGAGCGCAATCAGCAACTGGCCGATCCATGCGGCAGGAGATCATCGACGAGCAATAGAGACCGGAGAGCCCTGCACGGTGCTTGATCGATGCAT
This sequence comes from Ilyonectria sp. MPI-CAGE-AT-0026, assembly GCA_020744155.1. Lineage (NCBI taxonomy): Eukaryota > Fungi > Ascomycota > Sordariomycetes > Hypocreales > Nectriaceae > Ilyonectria > Ilyonectria sp. MPI-CAGE-AT-0026. The sequence goes on from JAGPNQ010000003.1 coordinate 3,370,519, forward strand.
CCCCTCGTACACCAACACCCTTCGCGCCTTGGCGTTTGTGAGACGGCGTGAGAGGGAGATAGCGCGACAAGAGGGGGCCCAGCAAGCCATGCTGGTCAAGATGCAGACAACTGATCACCGCGAGCCCTTGAAGCATGCCGCTGCGGAAGTGGACGCCGTCGACACAGTTTTACGGGATGGGAGAATCACCACCAAGATCCTTGACCGGCCAACCCGCAGGGAAGCCTTAGTCGAGCTCCTCAAGTCCAGCATGGCGCACTTTGCTTGTCATGGCGAAGTGGACGTCACAAATCCAGCGCGGAGCGGGCTCCTCCTCCGTGATTGGTGGACCAGAAACAGCAACGGGTTTATAGCAAGATGCAACGTGCTCGATGTACAGAGCATGATGTCAGCGCCAAGGCACTTAGGTTGCTCCCTAGTTTACATCTCTGCTTGCGAAACGGCCGTCACAGGTGACCCGAAACTACCAGAAGAGTCGATACACCTCGCCGCAGGATTCCAGATGGCTGGTGTGCCTTGCGTCGTGGGCAGTCTTTGGAGAGCTGAGGATGAGACGTGCGGTCGAGTGTCCAAGACGTTCTATCAGGAGTTGTTGAAGAGTGGAGAGGCTCGGGTGACTGGAGAGCGGTCCGCGAAGGCGTTGAGACTTGCTGTTCTGAGGGAACGACAGAGAGGTGTTGACCCCCGATACTGGTCGACTTGGGTACACTATGGACCGTAATATTGAACTTTCATTATTTCTTTAGAAGGTTTGTCTGCTCCCCCGAAACTTCCGCTATTTCCTATACTAAGCCAGCTGTCGATTAAGACACAGATTTTGAGCATCGAGAGACTGGTTAGTGAGTGCGTCGGCCTCCTGTTTTTGATATATTAGCTCAGAGCTATGACGGTCAGGTCTAACCTAAGGGTATAAGGTAGGTCCGAGGCGTGGGATGTATAATCATATAGATCAGGACGTCGTCATAAGTAATATAAAGTGGGGGTGCTAAAGTTATTGTCAGACAGTACGGGTATTCAGTCTATTAATGTTAAATCAGTTGATTGTTCTATTCTGTTCTTATATCTCGGGAAGTCTCTCTATCCCTGATATTACGGCCCTGAGGTTATATTATACGTCGTCTACTAGACGACGATTAGTTTTATATAGAAAAGAATTTAGCGCTATTAAACTATAGGGTAGCTAATAATTAACTTAAGTAGCCAGCTGATAATTAGCATTTTAATCCCTTCTAGTAATTAGATAAGTTTAAAAACTTATAAAGTAGGAGTTATTCTTTTTTTTTTAACTTTACTTAATATTATTAAATAGATTAAAGCTATATAATAATCTTAAATAGTAGAAATAAATAATAAATACTATATCCAGCATCAGAAGAAACAGTAGCTAAATAATAAGGTTATTACCTATCGATCTCTACCTGAAGCTTCTATTTAACCCCTCTAACTTCAACCCTGCTATCTGTAAATAATAGGGTCAGTTAACAACCCTATTATCTGCAGTTAACAACCTTGCTATCTGCAGTCCACGACCTTAAGATAGTAACCTTATTCCGAGCAATAGGATATAAGGGAGGCTGATATCTTCTATTATCAAGAGACTAACTTCCCTTCTGACACTTATCCTATTATAACCAATTTCTAATATATTAACTATCATTCGCAAGGCCTTTATTATATATATCCTTGCGCATCAGGGATATGAAACTGGATTCCGACATAATACAGGATTCTATTGGAATCTTTAAGATAAAAGGGAAAGAGGCAAGCTAAACGCCCACCTGAAATTTCTATAAGAAAATAACCTGTTAAGTATATTACTATTAAGAGGTTAGGGTGCCTGTCACGGCCCGGGTTGGGGCCAAGCAGTCACAACCGGCAGAACCATAACATACCCACTTTTTCTCTTCCAATCAGGACTGGATCACTTGGATCACTACCGTGAGCCTCATAATCCATCAAGAAGGATCACTTAGATCACTACCGTGATCCCCGTGATCCCCCAGGTTATATATACACATTCACTTAGCACTGTCATAGAGAGATAGCCTCACCAGCCATCAACACACTTGGTTACATTGAATCTACTATTCTACCATTACCAGACCGTGACCTACATTGCTCACTACGACGTCCTGATCCACTCGATCATACACCTCACGCCCGGACCTACCCTATACCCCTAGGTTAGATCCGACCGTCACACTTTTGCCCTGTGGCGTAACAGTCCAGGTGCCCGGCACTGTGCTAGCCGTCACATAAGCCCTCCAAACTAACCTAAAATCGAGTCTTCGTCGCGCTGCAAAGATCTATAAAGCGCCATATAGCTCGCTATGGCGCTGACATCACGGCATTCCTTCTCAGCGCGATACTATACTGTGTTGGGGATTGAAGACCCTTGGGGAGGTGATACCAAAAGAAATACGCCTTTGGCGTGAGTTGCGACCTGCTGAACCACGTCGGCATACTCGGAATTTGTCTTGGTTAATTCTCGGTACTGCTCCTCTTCGTTAAATTTGTCCGTCACGTATTGAACAATGTCGTCGCTGGTGAGATCTTCGACTTTCAGAACCCACTCGGACTTGATGAAGGAATCCATGAATGCTGGCCAGGGTCGACTCGAAACGCAGAGTTTGATGTCACGAGAAGCCTGAATACTCCGCAGGGTATGGACCAACTCCTCGGGTTTTAGATTGCTGTCGTAATACTCGTCTAGTCCATCAATGAAGAAGCAGAATCGCGTCGACAAGTCTGTATCCACCAAGACCCTGTAGGTTCGGAGAAGCTGGTCTTTGGACCACCGATCCTCGTCACTCTCAAAGTCCTCGATGTCTCTAATACTTTGTTTTACAAGTGGAATAAAGTCGCGACATTTGCAGAGGATCTCGAACAAGAGTGAGCGCAAGAGGCCCTCTTGCGACTTTTGAAGTGTCGAGCCGGCATTCCAAAAGAAGTACTGTGCCATCACTAGTTTCTTTTCCTCCGACCATTCCTTTAGCTGTTCTCTGGTTTCCGGCGCATGAAAGATAAAATTCATGAGGGTTGACTTGCCAGATCCGGGTTTGCCGTGTACGAAGAAAATGCCACTATCCCCACGAAGCCAATCGTTGAAACGAATTTCCGAGTTCTTGCTTGAATGGAATATCCATTGGAATGTTTTCGAGTGTGCTCGATCGATCTTGTGGTGTCTTGCTTTAATGCCGCTAAAGTTAGAGGCTCTTCAGAAAATCCTGGTCAGATGCCGTCACCTGCCCTCGGTTCTGGAGACTGTGCATAGCCGATGTGAGTTCCTGAATATCTTTCGATAGACTTTCAGCCAATGCAGGATTCATCGGCTCTCCTGACTTGCGTTGTGTTTCGAGACTTTTCTCCAATGCTTTACGCGATTCGTCCTTTACCAATTTCTGGAGGGCCTCGACAACTCGCTGATTGAGAATGTTGAGCTCGTCGCGCTTGTCCATCCCCAGATTCTTGCTAGCCTTTTCCATATCCATGATCTTCTTGGATAAGTCAGACATCCCAGTTCTATCATTGGCAGCATTAGTACTAATACCCCGAAAACTCGTTCCAACAGCGTAGACTCACAACGTAATGAATTGGACATGAGCAGTGATTCTCTTTTGCACTCTCTCAAGTTGGGAGGACAAGGTGTTGATCCTGTCCTGTCGCCAAGCGGCCTTTAGAGCGAGGGTGAAACTCCCCCATCTTGTTTTTTCGCTGACTTCCAGCATCTCGGTCACTTCAAAAAGATCACTGACAATATTTCTGCTGTTGTTGATGATGTCTTGGAGGGTCGGGTTCGTGGACGCAACGGCTGCAAGGAATATGTTATGGCCTCGAATGTCGTCCACGATGGTGTAGAGGAACCTGCATTCTTATGGAGCACCATCAACGGATTTATAGATCTACCGGGTCTCTGATACCAACTTCCATGAAAAGTCAACAAATGCCAGGACATTAGCCGCGAGGCCAAGGGCCGCGAAGGCCTCCATTGTCAAACTTTTCTTCAGCGAAGTACCTGTGGCTCTGGTGGCTAGGAAATGTGGCTACGAACCGGCATACTAAGAGGAGAAAACAAAGCACATGAGGACCGGCAGGCGGTGTGTCTTTTTACGGTCGCCCAGTCCGTCAATATCTGCACTATCGGAACGGGTGGTGGGCGATTGGGTGAAGATAGACAGTGGCTACTCAGCTGTGTACGGATGCTCTAGTTTCTGCACCTGTGTGCAGGGAGGCGCCTTAAATTCGTAACTGCCAATTATCTTTGAGCAGCAAGTTGTCGGACAAATATGTGACCTAACGCAGTAAGACCTAAGCGACGGATCCGCTATACATCCTTTACGCGGTGTTCAAGTACTAACCAACAAACCATTGTGTTGTATCTTGTGCGGCGACCGGACTGGGAGAACAAATGGAACTTTGAGCCACTCCGTGTTGGCGGTTGACCACATTACGCTAACATCGTCGGAGTCTACATCCGATGGTCCAGAGGTCGAGGAGGGCTACCTACACCCGCCGCGACGTAACCCAGCAAGTCACAGCTTCAGCAATCATGCCACGTCACCGTGGCAGTGTCTGTAAGCTCACGGTCCGATCCTCATGCTGTGTAACATCGGCCAAAAAAATCATGTAGGGGCCTCAGCCTCAGGCCTCATCTTCGTTGTGCATTAGCTGAGCCACGGTCTGGTCATGTCATTGGAGGAGACCATTATCTACCGTTCTGGCCCGCTGTTCACCCTATCCTTTTTGTATCCCTGTTATCACCCCCTCGCCCCCACCACATAATGCAGTTGTCTAGGGTTAGATGGCTCACATGAATCCTCTACCCCGCTGACTATTATGTTGAGGCCAGCCACCTACCCTCTCTTTTCTGCATCTATGGCATGCCCCCACCCCACTATGTCGCCTAGGTATTGGATGGCTCGAATAAGCATTAATGAGCTCTATCAGACAGGATGAACCGGTTGATATAGCTTATTGACGATATAATCTCTTATCCCCTTTCCTCTCTCTATTCGGGAGGAATGCCAGCTATTTATCCTCAGAAATCAGACCGATCCCGGGCCCTAGGCCGAACCCTCGGTCCGGAAACTCAGTTGGGCCGTCCAGTCTGCTCACATTCAATGGAACACTTGCGGCAGCGCATCTCATTGCATGTATTGCAAGAGATTTCCAAATCCGATTCTGACTTTGACAAAGTCGGGGTTGACTTATGTCGACCTTGGAAAGGTAGAATCCAAGTCAAGCTCCTTGGGCGGGGATGTATGTTTGACCGACGAGAGCCACTGGAAATTATCCTACCATGCTAGGATACATGGTGGCTCTGCTTCCAGTCGATGATGGGGGTGGAGGCTCTAAGTATAATCGTATGAGGCTTGAAGATGTGAAATACCGCCCAGGCACGAGCGTCTGAGGTATTCAGTCAGCCTGTGGGCACTGAAACAAGTTGGGATGCTGGAACCACATCGGATATCTATGTAAGTCGGGTTCTCTTCGCTACTCGAAGGGCATGCGGCAAACTTCTATCTTTCAAAATTCGTCCCACACCCTGAGCAGAAAACCCACACTTTATGGGTGTCGGACTTCATGAAGCCATCGTGAAGAACTCTGAGAATATTGCAGATGGCGTCGAAGTACAGATTGTCAATGATGGCTCTGTTGATCTTGAAGATGCTACTGGGGATCAAGGCCATCTAAACGCCCAACTTGAACTCAAGGTTTAAGAAAGGTACAGTTACTAACCATTCTCCAAGTACTGCTTTAAAACCCCAAAGTAGCCCATAGAGCAAGCCCACCAACGACCCATGGGAACATCATCCTAAAGCTCATCTGCGCATTGAACTCTTGTAAGAGGTCCAGCGTTTTCTGCGAACTGTTCCTCAAAGGCTCCGTGTCGCCAAGGGTTGGATTGGCAATCCCCAGCAACTGGTTCGATGGTCCCAGCATCACCTTTCTCACCCAGACCCAGCCAATTGGCATAATTCCCGCCGCCGTAGCCCAGATCTTCCAAGGCAAGCCAGCGCTATTCTCCTTGTGTTCGGCGTAGGCAAGGGTGCCAATGACGATGAAGGTGGCCAAGTCAACCCACGGCACCGTGGCAGACATGGACCAGTAAAAGTACTCCCACTGCTTTGCGGCATCCCTGGGCGACTTTTGCACTGCTGGGTAGACTGCAGGTAGAAGGCGGTACCCGGATGTCATGGTACCGCCGTTGATGAGACTTCCAGCGATTGCTATGCCTTTGAGGGCGGGGAGGTAGGCGTGAATGGATGACATGGCGATTGTAAGGTATGGGGGAATAGCAATGAGAATGAATTTGCCTCGATCAAATTGACGTCCCTGAAGAGTTTTTAAAATGAGCAGACCAGGGCAACCCTCAGTCGACAATCAAGAGCTAGAAACGGCAACACGGATAAACCGACTGGAGTCGACAAACGAAAGCGCCTTTGAGAAGAATGAAGAAGGATGGGCACGCAGATTCTAGGCCAGACGCAACAGTCGCGGGGGGTGAAGCCTTTAAACTCAGAACCTTTAGCTTTGAATGACGTTTTAGGATCGCCGTAACCTGAATTGCACCTAGACATATATCAATTTTTGGTGTTGACCTGCGAAGAGCCGAGTTTCCGAGCGGCAGCCCAGCACTCTCCATTGAAGTAAAGTCCCCACACGGTAAGCAAGCTGGACATGGCAGCGACGTTTGGTTTGCTAATCAGTCGTTTGCAATTGGCTTCAATTCCCTTGCTTCAGCTTAGACACCTGTATTGTCAGGTACCCCGCAAACATCCAGACCGACATATGGCTGGCTGAACTGGCATCCCGACGCTCGTACTTTTCAGCGTCAGCCCAGCTTGTGGCTGGCTGCATCAGCATTCTGGCTTTACTATACTTCAGCACCTCGACTGGCATATGGCTGGCTGAACTAGGCTTCCATAGTTCGTATTTTTCAGCACGAGACCAGCATGTGGCTGCCTGCATAAGCATTCGGGGTTAGTATATTCCAACACCCAGACGAGCATGAAGCTGACTGCATAAGCATTCCGGCGTTAGTGTATTTCGGCACCCAGGCCTGCATGTAGCTGGCTAAACGAGCATTCTGGGGATGATCTATCTCATGTGGCTGGCTGCACCCCTCACTTGGAGTTTGCAGATCCTGACAGGATCGGTAGGGACATGCAATTTCTCCCAATGCCCCTTCTTCTGAACGCATGTTGGTTTTAAGGGAGATTTCCACCACATTAACTCGTGTGACTTGTTACCTAACTCATCACGATGTGATACGTCACCAAAAACGCTGCGTCAGGAGAGTTCTTCGCGATGCTCTATGACAGGATGTTGTAGATTTAATAAGGAGCAGAACACCGCATGTTCTTGAGATTAATAAACTGCCAGCTAATTCAACGAGACTGGTTCCATCTTCCTACGGACAAAGGAATGATAAAGCAAACTACAGCGAGCTAATATTGCACGCCCACTGCTGTGACCAAATTTTTTACGGCGCCAAAGAACTCGATAAGCCCCATGGTCCACCACCAGGACCTCTTCTTCCAACCTTCCTCGATTGGTAGTCGCTCATCCTCGAAGATGGCCTTGACGTAACTGACGGGTATCGTCTTTCCATTCCCAAAACAACCCATCATCAGTGCTATTTGGCCGCAATTCACTTGATGCTCGGCTGGTCCATAGACCAACTCTGGATTGTCCACGAGCTGCCGCTGGATGCGGGCTTTGATGAATCTGGCAAGATCTTCGATAGTGAGGGACTCGCCGTCAAAAGAGTACTCCAACATCTCGTCAATCAAGTCTTGCTGGGGATCGTTGTTTCCCTGCTCTTGACCAATGTCCCGGCGTGATAGAGAGATGTCGTGCTCAATGGCGCCGTGGGAAGCGAGACCCACAAGATTGAGATACTTTTTCCCGTCGCTAATCTGGCTAGAATCCCAGCAGCCAAAGTAGTCGAAAAAGGAATAAGGGTTCTTGATGATAGCCCAGGTTCTCTGCCAGGTGCTGACAGGTTTCTTCATGTATGCCTTGGCCGGGTTTTGATACTCAAAATACGTTGGTATGGCAAAGACAGAGCCGAGGAGTGGACTCATGCCGACGTGTCCCATGGACGCATTGAGATCTTTCATGTAGATTCTCCTTCCGCTCCGTTCAAGATAGCCATGGTTGGCAAGAGCGTTGACGACGGGGCAAGGACTCCTGCTCGCGTTTGCAGGTGCCTTTGCGTATTCTCCGACAGCTAGGGAGGTAGACATTGTGATAAAACGGGCCAAGGGGGACTTGGTGAGGTGAGGACCGAAGAGACTAAGAGGGGAAAAGAAGATTTCTCTAACGAGAACTGCTTGAATTGACTGGAACACTCAAGGGCTGAAGCGCAATCGGTACCTTGAGATCGGAATAGCGAAGTCGGTGATCAGAGGTGTTATGGGAAAAGAGGATTTACGAGGTAGACTCCTACATTCGACTACCGTGGCAAGACCCCGCGTGTTGGCCAGGTCGAGACCCTACCACTGTTCTAGGGTCGCATATGTGGCGTCCACTTGAATTCTTAGCATTTCCAATAACCCAGGGATCAGCCATCCATTTCCAGCCACAGTTCGGGATATTGGTGTACAGATACTACGTAGTACAGATAAGGGGACATTTTAGTAGTTTTATTGGACGGATAAAGCTTACCTATGCCACTGATGTAATTTTCAGGTGTGATATTGAAGGATGATCCCTTCTTAAACTGGGTGAGATTGACTAGTTGAGACTATTGGTTACTTAGCTTGGAACTACTATGCAGCTTGAGTGTGATATGCTTGAGCTATTGACTCCCGGGCAAGCCGGGACTTGACGGCACGGGACGCGACGGGGAGACGGCAATCTATGCATATTTAGCTCCTCAAAATAGTCCGAACCTTTCCGTTTTAGTCATCAAAGGGTGGCATCCCAGACATTTTGGGATTGCAAGTGTTCAGCCAGCCATAGCGATTCGTATAACTCATCAGCTGAGTAGATAAGCTGAGGAGTCGCTAAATAAGGAATGTGATGAACCTGGGCTATTGACAGCTGGGGCGGTGTGACGGCCATAATGTATGCATATTCAGCTCTAAGCTTTGCCTTGAAATGGTGTGGGCGTTTCCGCTTTCGACTAAGTCAGTCTATGTGAAGTGCGGGGTAGCATTTTAGACCCTCAAGGATATCCACGGGTTTATCGACGCGCCTATGTGAATGAATTCAGGAGTGGCTGATCGGGCAACATCTAAATGTCGAACTATCGACAACTTACATCTCAGCCACGCCGCATGCAAGCACTATCAGCTCAAACTTTCAACGGTGATTGGAACAAAAACGTGCCGAAAGCATGCATCTTGGTGTTCCAGACCTCGCGTGATAGCAATCATGTCCGAGAATTGGCGCTGATACGGCAGTCAGCTTTATCATCGTTCCGAACGGCCGCCTTTTTTGCCGTTGCCTTAGTACCGCATGTTGGGGCGCAATAATAGAGACCACGTTGCCCCATCTAATACGAAATCTGTTAAACTCAAGTTGTCACTTCGCAGTGCTTCACATGTTCTCGTTTTAAGTGCACCATCAGGCAACAACACTGAGAGGCAGGCTTCGTCTCTGTCTCTGATTTTCTACTGTCACCGCCATCCCTTCTCAACATTAGACACTAGCTGAAATTCTGCCATCATGAATGGTCATGCAGCGGAGACTACTATGAGCAAGCAAGAGGAGGATATGATGCAACTCACCTTGCAGCTCAGAAATCACTTAGAACAAGAGAAATACGCCAAGTTCCACGGAGACAGGCTCATCGGGGTAAGTGATAGAAAGGCGCTCTTCGAATTTTTCTATTAACGACCCTCACAGAATCCAGTTGTTCCCAAGGTTGGCTTGTGGGAAGATCTGAAGACTGTCTTTCAACCCAGCAATTGGCCAGCGCTGAAGAGGTCCGCCGATGGACTCATCAAGGGCACTGGACTTGACGTAAGCTGTCTGACTGGCGCTCGATAGACGGTTTGTTGACACTGAGCGTAGGGACAAAGTCTTGCCACAATTGCAGGCAGTCTTTCCGATTACAGCGTGCGACGGCAAAAGTTGATCGATGATCAAGTGAAAGACAAATATGACAAGATGTTGCACCGTAAGTTTGCATGTCTACCCAACAACTATTGAAGCTAATCTGACCTTAATCAGCACCGTTGACGTACCTCGGCGATGCCTTCCAGTACAGAACTGCGGACGGCAAGTTCAACAGCGCCATCAATCCGCATCTTGGTCAAGCGGGTGCTCCATACGCCAAAACAGTGCCGTCGAAAACAGCTCAGCTCGGCGCTCTCCCTGACCCTTCCGACCTCTTTGACAAGTTGATGGCAAGAGAGGAAGGTGGTCGGGAGAGCCAGTCGGGACTTTCTGCCATGCTCATCTATCATGCGACCATCATCATCCACGACATTTTCAGAACGAATGACAACGACAAGAACATCTCTGATAGCTCGTCCTACCTCGACTTGTCTCCTCTCTACGGATACACCACAGAGATGCAGCGCAAGATTCGGGACGACAAGTACAAGCTCGGTCTTCTAAAGCCAGACACATTTGCGGAAGACCGATTATTAAGGCAGCCACCCGGCGTCTGCATCATGCTGGTCATGTACAACCGATACCACAACTACGCTGCAAGACAACTCCTTCGAATCAATGAGAACGGTCGCTTCAGAGTTCCAGTAATGTACGAAAAGACGAAGCTTGTCTCTTTGATCAAGGAGCATCTCCCTGATCGCAATGCATATGGTCAAAAGGAGGATCTTGATGCTGATGTCCAGAAGCTGTGCACGACGTATGAGAAGGTATGGAGGGAAGCTCGAGCAGCAAGACCTCGAGAAGCACCGGAGACCCCTCCAGAGCAGCCACAAGAAACCCCTGCGGAGAAAGCAGCACGCGAGGCTGCAGAGAAACAAAGGCAAAAGGCTCTTGATGCCATTGCTGAGTTCGAGAAGTCGGCACTGAACCAAAGGCTCATCGAGGTGACAGAAGCTCTAGAGCTTCTCCTCGAAGAAAAGAAGCTCAAGCTCGAGAATGAAGGTCCCCAGGAACTTGAAGATTTTAAAACCAAGTGCAAGGATTTCGAGGGTGCCTGGGAGGCCGCTTGGAATAAGCAAGATGACGACCTCTTCAACACTGCTCGCCTCATCACTTGCGGCATGTACATCCAGATCTCGGTCCACGACTACTTGCGAGCATTGATGGGCTTCCACCAGTTCAACACCAACTTCACTCTTGATCCTCGCGCCGACTTTGACCAGAAGAAAACGAGTCGCGGCATTGGCAACCAAGTTACTGTCGAGTTCAATCTGCTGTACCGCTTCCACTGTGCCATCTCTCTCAAGGACGAGGCGTACACAGAGGAATTCATGCAGGAAGTGTTGGGATTCAAGGACCCAAGCAACACACCGCTCCCAGTTTTCCTCCAGACAATGGCGGCAATTAAGCAAAAGGCCGCAGAAGACAAGAGGAAGGGTAAAAAGGAGCCTGAGCCATGGGAAGTGACGTTTGGTATCCCAGATGCCCCTGCACCTCAGCCAGCACCTACGATTGGTGATGGTAGTAGCAGCGCAACATCCGAGAATGGTTCCGATAGCGGAATATCCATGATTGGTGTTACTGGCACGGAAGCGTCCACGATGACTGATGCTGCTCAAGAGAAACCCAAGAGGTCTAAGCATTTCACACGAAACACCATCACAAATCTCTTCGACGACCGCCAGATGCTGGACGAACTCACCTCGGCCATGGACGATCCCATCTCCAACTTTGGCCCTCGCAATGTCCCCAAGTGTCTCAAGGCAGTTGAGATCATGGGTATCCTGCAAGCGCGCAAATGGGAAACCGGTACGTTGAACGACTTCAGAGATTTCTTCGGGTTGCCGAGACATGCGACGTTCGAAAGCGTGACAAAGAACGTCGAGATCCAGAACGAACTCCGAGATCTCTATGAGCATCCCGACAAGATTGAGTTGTATCCTGGCATCTTCTGCGAATCAGACGAATACATGGGACTCGACCCTGGCCCGAGCGAGTCAAGCTCGGCGCTTTGGTCTGCCATCTTCTCGGATGCCATCACTCTCGTCCGCTCAGATCGATTCTACACCGTTGACTGGAACACCAATTCCCTGACCTCATGGGGCATGAAGGAAGTCACGCCAAACAATGAGGTTTACAAGAGCTCAGTCTTCCACCGCTTGATCCAACGTGCCTTCCCGGGATGGTTCCCATCCGACACCATCCGATTCTTCCACCCGTTTTACACTGCGAAGCAAAATGCGATTTACGCAGAGGCGCAAGGCTACGGTGATCTATTCAGGGAGACGGCAGAGGAGCAATCAGGCAAGCAGAAGAAGCCAAAGACCGACATCGTTGTGGCCCCGGTACAGAAGCCCCTGAAGCCGTGGTACCTTGACAAATTTAACGACATCTCCATCATCTTGCAGGGAGAACAGAGCAAGAACTTCACGAACCCTGCATATTACTATGAGGCGAACTTGCCACCAGTAGTGAGAGCCGTTTTGGACCCACACCAGAAGCCGCCTACAATCTCCTCCGAGATCCTAGAAGATTACGTTGAGGATGTTGAGGAGGATTTGAAGAAGTATCTTGACCAGTTGATGAGGCATATCGTCAAGAGAGAGTCGATTTCCATGACCAATTCGACATTCCAGATTGATGCCACTAGAGAGTAAGTTTCGCAACCCTGGCTTCGACTGCAGCCTGAGAGCCCGACTGACCTTTCGACAGTTTTGCCATTCCTGTAGTCACGCGATATGTCGCTGACTTCCTTGGCTTCGGTAACAAGCTGCGCAAAGTCGCCACCGAAGTCAAGGACACGTACAGTGAGAACGAGATATATCAGCACATCACGAACTGCCAGGTTTTCCTGACCTACAACGCCGACGAAACAAAGTGGATGCAGCGTCGCCAGGCTTTCAAAACTTCTATGAAAAAGTTGATCGACTTGACCCAGAAAGGGACTCTCTGGGAGGCCAACCAATGGGACATCACACGGGCCTTGTTCGGCAAGAAGCAGACCAATTCTATGCATGAACTGGGAGTCTTCGTCGCGAAGCAGGTCTTGGACTATGAGAAGGACCAAAGAAAGGCCGCTGCTATCCTCCTCCTGATTTGTCTCGACTTTGCGTACAACGCGGTCGTTTCAGTGAGTAAATCAATTAGTTTGATCGTCTTGCAAATGAGGCTAATTATCACCAGTTTACGGCTACATTGGACGGCTACATGAAGGACCTGTACAGGGCCGCTGATTCTCCACCGCTTACCATTCAGTCGGAGCCAAAGTGGATCGAGGTTCAAAGATGTGTCTTCAGCTCTTCGAGCAACGCCGATAAAGAGCTGGAACAGATGATCCAACTGATGGCCCAAGCAACGGTTCGACTGCCGATCGTGCGCAAGGCCACCGCGACGGACAAGTACGAATTTGGATGGACAACGAAAGGAGAGAAGATCGAGATAAAGAAGGGAGAGACGGCCATTCTCGACCTTGTAAGCTCATCCAACTGACAGCCCCTCTTAAACTCTAGACTAACAGGATTTTATAGTCAAAGGCCATTGACGAAGCAGATGTCAAGAGCGATGCGGCCAAGGTCCAATTCTTGACCTCTCAACTCAGCATTGCCGACAAGTATGGTGTCTTCTCGCCAAGACGCTTCGCCGCTATCTCGTTGACCTCTATGATCAAGTTCATCGCTCAGATGAAGAATCCCCGTCGCGGCCACGATGCACAGGGAAGACTCAAGAGGATTCGTCTCGATTCTACCCCCGAGGGTTACGCCAACTACATGGCGCCCATGCGGGTGAGCTGGATCAAGGAGCAAGTAAAGCGTCTGAAGGACAAAGAGGCTGAGAAGATCTTCACCGATGACATCCTGAGACCTGAAGCCGATACGTACCTTACGCCAACCTGGGATGAGTTCGTGCCCTTCCCTATGACGTGGAAGATTCGCTTCGATGGGTTTGGCGAATCGAATTACAAGGTGGACAATAATCCATATGGTAGGGTCAAAACTACCCCGACTCTTCCGGATTTCTGCCCGCCGTGGTATCAGCCGCAAGGCGCCAGCACTGTCGGAGGGGCATTTGCTCCTGTTGTTTGCGTTTGCGCTGATGCAAAAGCCGAAGCTGAAGCCGAGGACGAGGCTACTCAACCTCCAAACGGTCAAGCTGGAAAGGAGAAGGAAAAGAAGCACGAGCATCACTGCCCTTGCCTTGGCCACTCAAAGAAGAAACTAGAGCCCAAGACTACTCAACTGTCGACTGGATGTGGCTTGAGTGATAACCACGTGCACAAATAGTAGTCCCGCGAGTTTTACTTCCTAGCCTTTTGTTCTTTTTGAGTGCGAAATAGTGGGTAACATTAGAGTTTTGAATGTCTATAATACACATTGCATCCTTGAATACCCCTTCTTTTTAATTTGCTGCTCGAGAATGTTTATACCCTGAGCGACGGAGGCTATCGACTGCCTGCATTTGATGTTCTCCACTGTAAATCCCATTCGCGGCCCTCCCCTGGAAGTTCGGTGTCTATATCGCTCGGGGATCCATACCTGTAATGGGACGAGTCGGGGGTGCAGTTAAGGTCTTGGACTTCTGGGCACCGTCCCCAGGGGGTGACTTCAACCTGAGCCAGAAGTAGAGATCGGCCCAGACTATCTTCTGCACCCAGTTCCATCGCGCCTCGAGGCTGACCTTCTGGAAGCTGATGGTTGGGGCCTTACTTCGGTCGACTTCGTGCCTCCAGTTGCTAAGTGTTCCGCTGACAAAGATGGACCCCTGGTCGTCGGCGCGGAAGCCGGCTGCGGTGATAACGTTGGGGATGCCCTTTGGCGGGTCCAGAATCAGGGTGTCATCACAGGTACCCGTTATGGACGCAAAAAGTGTCGTCAGCTGCAACTCCTCCAGCGGATTCAGCATGAGCGGCTCCAGGGTTAGATGGTCTTCGTAATTACTAAAGAGGGCTACCGGGAGCTCTGAGTTAGAGACTGTCAGACTGCAGCTACAGATCCCTGGATATTTACTACCTCCAGGTCTAACGGTGACTTTAATCGCAAACTTTGTAGACAGAAAAATGTCTTGACGCCGCTCAGGCTTCAATACGAACCACTTACCCATCAGGTCGTCGCTGTCGCCGTACATTCCGCGGAGTCCTAGTCAGTAGCGCCAATTTCCCAAGCACGGTCTAGGACTTCCAGTCGCTCGTCTTCCGAATTGAAGACGGTCGACTTGTTGGCTGAGATTCTGACGGGGTACAACGACGAATATGGACTGGGTACCCATACCCGACTTTACTGCAGGCAACACTAAGACCCAAGAGGCCGAAACCCACGGCGACTACTTCGGGGCCGCCTTTGCCTGGGTTTCGGGTAGAAAGATTGACAGGAGCAACCATTTTGATGTAGGGCTAGTAGCTCGCAGCAACTGGTTATGCATGGTGGTGTGGTCATGATAGCTTTAGCCCGCAACCTTGGATTTCCTTGTGTTGTGTTTATGTAATATCAAGGCTGCGGTATTTAGGCGATCTCACCGCAGCTCAACAGCCTGACTTGACTTCTCACTCGCATTGCTCCCCGACCGCGTCGATTCAGCACAGCTTGGGCAAGGCCAAAGCGATAGTTCTTTCATATTGGAAGCTTCGGTGCATCTGCGACACCTTCAAAAGCACTCGTATGGCGTCCAGTGTTCTCTGTGAAGCGTGTGACGCTATTTTCGACTGGGTTTGGAGCCAGGACGAGGATTACGAGTTATCGGACACACTGAAAGGGCCAGAATGGATATCCTCGGGTTCCAGTTGCTCTCTCTGCACCATCTTCAGCTATGTCCTCAATCCAACATTATCCAAGATAGTGAGCGAGCGAAACAGCAAGGTTTGTGCCTACAGAGTGGACACTCCCTACCAAGGCATACACGTGCAACTCCTCGCCGTGAAACCAACCGGGCAAGGTTTTCGAGATCGTCCAACGCTACTCAATGTCGATGTCGTCTTCAAGCGGCTGGATGCTACAGACAAGGGTGAGTCTTGGCATGATAAACACTCTTCACCCTAAACTAACCGCAAACAGATGGAGAACTCCTTCTGAACCCTCTTCATCATACCTCGGGCTCAGCCTGGACCTTGTCCCATATTAGGAAAATCAAATCCTGGCTTTCGACATGTACAGAGAGCCATCCTGGATGCAAACATGGCGAGGGGGCAAGGCAGCTGCCTCTCCGCCTAATCGACGCCAATCCCGAAGTCAGAGGGATTTCTTGCCCTTCTCTACAAGTGTCAGAAGAAGAAGACCTCGCGAAGCTCTCAATTGACGCTATGCCAACCACACGTCTCTGCTCAACCTCCAAACTTCCGGTCGAAACAGAGTATCTGACTCTAAGTCATCGATGGGACCTTCAACCTTCGCTCTTACTATCAAACAGCACTCTAGAAACCTGGTCGACCGGGATCCCCCCACAGTTATTAAATGATCCCAGTTCCAAGGTATTTAGAGATGCTATATATGTCACACGATGTCTCGGATTCCGATACCTCTGGATTGACTCAGTCTGCATTAATCAGGATGACGAAGCAGAGAAGGCTTCTGAAATCGCCTCTATGCATCATATCTACGACATGGGTACTCTCAATCTCTCAGCCACGGGGGCTGAGAAAGCGGCGGATGGATTATTCTTTCCACGAACCAAGTTTACTCAACCCTGTCAGAAAGTCCTTGCAGCGAGCTCCAAATGCAACGACTCTCGAGGTATCATCGCTTGTATAGATCATAATTGGTACAGATTTGTATCTTCCGCGGCACTCAACAGCCGGGGTTGGGTCTTCCAAGAGAGGATGCTTTCCCAGAGAGTCCTTCATTTTGCTCGTCCTCAGATGTACTGGGAATGCTTTAGTGCCTATGAATCGGAAGACTATATTCAAGGTCTCCATGATCGCGCATCTCTCCCTACGTACGGAAACAAGACCGGACTCAGTTCGTCATCAATACCCCAGGAGTCAAAGGTCTCTTACGCGGTATCTGAGTTGTGGATGAGGATACTGGCGGCCTATACAGAGTGTTTTTTAACATATCCAGTAGACCGACTCCCAGCTATTTCCGGAATTTCCCGACGATACGGTGCGCTCAGAGGGCTGGGGGACGGCGACTACTGTGCAGGGTATTGGCGCCCTGATATCCCCGCGTGCCTCTGTTGGTCAGTCCGGCATCCGGCGTCCGAGTCGTTCAAGTATGGTCGGAGGCTTGAAAATGAGTATGTTGCTCCGTCTTGGTCATGGGCTTCCGTTGGAGGACCGGTGCTCGTGGGGCCACTAGATGACGATTCTTCAACTCATGATGGGATCATTGACATTATTCACATTTCGGTCACAAACGAGAACTCAGATCCTTTTGGAAGAGTCACCTCTGGCTCTTTATTACTGTGGGGTTTACTGCGCCAAGTTGTATGGCATAGAGAGAGCCGGAAGTTGGAATGCTCCTTTGGCGACGGTACCCTCAACATGCCGTTCTGCGTGACCTGGGATTCCAGCTACTTCACAACCGGGGTTCCAATCACAAACGAGTACTGCAAGCCTACAGCATCGTCCGGCAACGAAGTACATGTGATTGAAACTGAGGCTGAGGGAACTTTGACGCCTGCCATGTGGATAATGCTTCCAGGTAATGCTCGGGTAACTGTGTCAGACAGTATCTTTTACCTTTTGCCAATAATGAGCGCAGATGGACGCATGCATGGTTTGATATTACATCGAACCCTTCAACGAGGCCAGTATATTCGGCTGGGTAAATTTTCGTTGGAAGACTGGGGTGATACTGAAGTTGAGGTAGAGTCCTCGGACGCAATGGATGTGAAAGATGACCAGCCTCTCAAGGAACGAGTGAACTTTGCTTCATTTCAAGAATGCAGGGAGGCTCTCTTTAGCAACAGTCCAGAGTTGGGAGATGATGACTCACTGGAGGTTCTGGAGGACGGAATGAGGCTGATCGAGATTCTCTAATGAGATTGGGTCTAGTTATGATCTTATTACTTTCTGAATCTATAAATAGCAAGTAGAAAAGAGGCCCCCAGAATATACTGATACGCCCTACTATACAAATAACACCTTGTTTCCTTTTATTTTCTGTCGCTCTTTTTTTCTGGCCCACGTCCCTGCACATCTGCTTTGCTACGTCAGCAGCCACCTGACAACCCCGCTCTCCGGATATGGCTGCGAAGTCAGAGTCGGCTGAAACCGATGTAGGAATTTGAACTCACTCATCAGTCAAGGCACGGATCGTACTTGGTCGCCTGGCAAAAATGGCAAGCCGCCAAGTCTCGACCTGGCTCGATACAATACTATCAGACTGTGATAACCAGCCCAGATCTGTATCAGGAATTCCAAGCCCCAGTCGTAAGCGGCGTCGACTCCAGCCTCCGACACCAGAATCGTCTGCGAGACAGGCAAACGACAACGTAGCACCACAGGCCTCTCACAGCAACGGGCGCGAGCGGACGCCACGAGACGAGCCAAGGTCCTCGCCTCGTCTTTCACAACCACTGGACGACGCATCAAATGGATCGGAGGAGACCTGCTCTTCTCAACCACTGGACGACGCATCTAGTGGATCGGGGGAGACCTGCTCGTTGGGTCTTTACGGACAGGTGCATGATTGGTATGGGGTGAAGGATCGTGAACTCAGTGAGTTCAACCCATTACCGCCATCTCTACAACTCCTGCTCGAGCAAATCAAGCGGTTCGGTAACGGAGAAGGGATTTTACCGAAATCGGCTCGACGTCGCTTCAACAAGTTTGATGACTTGGATATGGAATGGGCTAGGGACAGCAGACACTACGCAAAGGAGCGACAGGCTATTGGGGAGATTGCTTCCCCTGATGATGTGCGCAAGGTGGTTTACAAAGCCGCTGAATGCAGCGATTTTGACGCTCCAAACGCCAACTGGGACGTCGCGGTTAACAGCAGGGTTCTTGACATGGCCTTTGAACGGGCGGATGGTTATCCTTGCCTTGTGAATTCTATGTGGACGTAAGATTCATTCATGCTTCAAAGACCTTGTCACATATCTGACTGACCCGTGCTGTCCAGTTCCACGTCGTCCATTAGGCATGAGTACAAGAAATGTGGGCGCTGAAAGATCGACTATTGCGACTTTTGCGTCTACCTAGATCTCACCGTCGATTCATCTCAAGACGAGGCCATGTCCGACATTGATCGCCTTTCTGGTAACCCTTCGATGACAAACATCAACCACACCAGTTTTCATCCTCTTACCAATCGCCCGATTGTCCTGAGCGTCAACACTAAGGGGTAGGTACTAGAACTTGGGATGTGGGAGGCTGCACGGTGGGCTAGTCTCCGGGATTTGCTGAAGACATACACAGGCGACACCCAGGTAACAGAACACAACCCCAGTCTCCAACCACAGGTGCCCAGTATGCCTGAATTTCTCCCAGCATTATTTGTTGACCAATATGACTGGAATCTTGTGGTTACGACGCACGAAAGAAAAAAGACTATTATCTGGAAGAAAATCCTGTCGGGGTCTACGTCAAGCATACAGGGTATCTACCAAATTATTGCCTGTCTACAATTCCTTCGACAGTGGGCAACGGACTCCTTTTGGCCGTGGATGAGGAAGCCTATTCGCGGTCAATCAGAATAGTTCCCTTGTTACGTTGACTTCTGCATAGTTATGTAGGTGTTCTTTATAAGAATAGGTTGTCATTGCGGAGTCGGAGACGTCGGTGGGCGTAGGTTGCTTGCCTTTGGACGAGGATAGGGTCGAAGACATTGCAGGTGCCATTGCGTTTTGATATTTGTCAGCGCAACGCAGTAACCATCTGAACAAGAGCTATCAATTTATGACGGTTGGGGTTCCAACTGTATAAACCTCACAACAAGTCATCAACGGCTCTGCCCTACCCAAACATGTACACCAGAAGTGCGGCGTTTCCGTTGGTAGGTTTCAAAATCCTTTTTCTTCCGTTTCCTGTTACCCGATACCCCGACAGCCCGCTTGTGTTTGGGGCGTGGAAAAAGGGTGGCTTGGTCGAAGTCGATGATCATAACGCGGCGGGTCTCCGGCCAGCTGCACGAGTCCAAGGTGCACGGGAACCGCTTCGCCCTGAAGCCTGTCAAGTCGCGCGTACATGCAGCTCTCTTGAAGCCGAACAGGCAGGCCTGCGTGCAATATTGCCTGGCGGGGATCGATTCCGACATTTCGACATGACCGAAATCCGACACCCTAAACCCTCTGGGCAGATGCAATTTGTATCAACCAAGCCGACCCGGATTCCTGTCACCCTCGATTTGGTCTCTCCTCGGACGCGCCAGTCACCATCGTCACGCTCCGTTGCGAAGCTCTCTGAGCTCAGACCAAGCTTCCGTCTTGACAAAAGGATGGATGTCATCTATTGCGATTTTCTTGGTCAAGAGTAAGAAAAAAGTAATATTCTTGGTATCAGTTAAATAACCAAGCTCGTCTCTATCTTTTCGTGCATGTATGGTTGTATGCATCGGGGTGTTTGAACTTTGATGTAATAAAATGTCCCCGTCGACTGCCTGTGTGAGTTCCACCAAGTCCCCGCGGGTTCAAGCCTGGTAGGAGCCGGATTCGCATGTTCTTTTTACCCGTACCCGCATCAGAGTTGGCCAGTCTACGCTCAGCAATTCGTAAGACGATAAATTCTGTTGGATAGTCGTTTGCAAGCTTTACGTAAAATTACTTGTGTGGCGTACCCCAGACGGAGGCAAGAGGATGCTGAAGACGACAGTCAAACCCCGCACTGGCGAGAGAGGCAGGAATTATATCAGTCTCGTATGTAGGGTGCGATTCAGGGAGGCGGGGAAGTCATGAGACAAGCTTTGGCCAAGATGATTTAGGATCGGCTTGGCGGCTTGGCCGAGAATGCCGAGGCTAGGTTAATTGGGGAAGCTAAGCTTGATCGCCCGGAATCCACACGTAATACCCGCATCTCCGCAAAGGGCAGGTAGATAAGGAGCACAAGAGAACGACCAATGATATCAGAGCTCGCGATATCGAGTGTCTTAAGACCTGAATGAAACATGACCTGTTCCGACGCACACCTTCCTCCGACGGATCAGACGGCACACACTTCGCCTCGCTGACGGAGTGCCCTGGCCCAGCTATCGCCAATTGAACACGCTGCTGGCACAATACTGCCTTCCCCAATCGCGTACTCCGCACGGCTGCAATCGATAGCCAATGTGACTTGTCATAGCAAGGCCCCCAACAGGGGGGCACATGATTCGCCGCCGCTGTCTGGAATTGAAGGGTGCTACGCCGTAGCATGTGTTGGGTTGGGGTGCTCTTGGAGCTCTAAAACTGGGGTAGCCCTCCGTCTTCCTTCCTTCTTTCTCTTTTCCTCCATTCCTACCCATTCTCCCCTCTCTTGTCTCTCCTCCGTCCTCGTCAATGGTCACGATGAGTCTCAAGAACGAAAACAATGGCGGCACCGATGCCGCCGCCTACAAATCGGGTACGCTCGGTGATGAGCATCCAACGGCCGGCCAGCAGTACTCCGTCGATCCAGAGGCCGGGGACACGAATCCCCTTCACCGAAGTCTCAAGGGCAGGCACATGCAGATGATTGCCATGTAAGGGTCCAATACCAAGTCCTCAATTGCATACCAACTAATTGTCGCTTTTTTAAGTGGTGGTGCCATTGGTGCTGGTCTGTTCATCGGTTCTGGGACTGCTTTTCAGACCGGTGGACCTGCTTCTGTTTTTCTTGGTTTCCTGATTGTTGGTAAGTTGTGTGCCCTGCTTTGATCGCGACGCGATAGCTAACGCGCGTCTTCTTTAGGTGTCATGGTGTATGTTCCCTCGACGTGCAAGTCGGAACACCTTTCTCTTCGGTTGATGGATATTGACATGGATCATTTAGATACCTCATGATGCAGGCCGTCGCAGAAATGACCGTCCTGTATCCCATCAACGGTGCCTTCACCATGTACATCTGCCGCTTCGTTGATCCCTCCTTCGGGTGGGCGTGCGGCATAGAGTACGCCATCAGCTGGCTGACTGTCCTTCCCTTTGAGATCTCCGCTGCTTGCAACATCATCCACTTCTGGCCAGGCTCGGATGGTATCAATAACTCTGCTTGGATCGTCCCGCTACTTGTTGCTTTGGTCGTCATTCAAATCTTTGGCGTGAGGGGATACGGCGAGGTACGTCCCCACCTATCTAAAAAAGTCCCCAGCCTTTACATGTATGGACGATGAGCTGACCGATTATTAAATTAGGTCGAATTCGTCCTAAGTTTGATGAAGGTCCTCGCCTGCATGGGCTTCATCATCCTGGGAATAATAATCAACGTTGGCGGCGTTCCAACAGATGACAGAGGCTACATCGGTGGAAGATACTGGTAATGCCATGCATACTTACAAGTGGCTATCAGCTAGGCTAACATGTATTTTGAAACAGGAACGACCCTTACAGCGCATTCCTCAATGGCTTCCACGGCTTCTGCAGCGTCTTCGTCACTGCAGCGTTCGCCTACACTGGCACCGAGCTGACAGGACTGGCTGCTGCGGAAACACAGGATCCAAAGAGGGAGATTCCGAAGGCCTCGAATCAGGTCGCATGGCGAATCGGTATCTTCTACGTCGTCAACCTTCTTCTCGTTGGCCTCGTCGTACCGGCAAACAGTCCCCTGTACGGCAGTGCGACTTCCCAATCGCGTGGGTCGCCTTTTGTCATTGCAATCGAGCTTGCTGGCATCAAGGTCCTGCCGTCGATTTTCAACGCCGTTATCCTGATCGCCGTTATCAGTGTTGCTAACTCGTGCACCTTTGGCTCGACTCGAACACTTCAGGCACTCGCTGCAAATGGTGCGTGCCCCATGATGCTACGAACATGTTGTTTTGAGACGCTAACACACACTGTACAGGAATGTTCCCAAAAAAGATGGCCTACGTTGACAAGAAGGGTCGTCCTATTCCTGTAGTCATTCTCCAGCTTCTCTTTGGCATGCTGGCATTCATCAATCTGGCGGATAATGGTGGCGTAATCTTCAATTGGCTCCTGTCGCTGTCGGGTCTCACCATCCTCTTCGTCTACGGTGGCATAGGTCTGGCTCATATCCGCTTCCGCAAGGCCTGGTAAGCAAATAACCTGTGGTTTTCTGGTCTGCTTCGTTCCTTCGATAACTAACTTCAAATAGGGCCGCGAACGGTCATACCTTGGACGAGCTTCCCTACAAGGCCAATTGCGGCGTCTGGGGCTCCTATGTGTGCGTGCTTATCTGCGTTCTTGCTCTGATCGCTCAGTTCTACGTCGCACTGTATCCTGTCGGCGGTCCTAACCTGGATCCCACTACCTTTTTCCAGCTCTACCTCGCCGGTCCGCTGCTGATTTTCCTTTACGCAATCTGGAAGGTCTACAGCTGGTTCTATGAGCCATCGCACCGCCCATTGTTCATCAGAACAAAGGATATTGACATCTACACGGGCATGAGGGAGAACCAGCGAGACAGGATCAGTGGTGTAGGTGTCTCGGCAGAGGAGAGACGCGCTAGCATTGCCGAGATGGAAGAGGAAAAGCACAAGGGAGGTGCTGGGGCATACATCAAGAATGCTATCCGAAACATCATTTAAACCCGGCGGGAGTATGGTATTAGAGCGGTGGGCAGTAAGGGGTTAAGGAGGCAGAGAAGGAGTGATGGGTTTGGTGAGAAGAATATTAATATTACTGACAGTAAGAATTCTATATTAAGACCTATAATTATTCTCTGTTAACTGTATTAATTTACCCAACTAAATATCAGCAGTACTATTTTAAACTAAATATTATATAGTATAGTAAAGAGATCCGCTATCTAGATATTACTCGTACAGTTAAAAGCCTTCTAAATCTGATCTTCGCTTCTGCTATAACCGACTCACGACTAATTAAACCAGTATTTCTTTTTCGATTTCGGCTTCGATCGAACAAAGATGAATCGGGAACCCTCAAATTCCACGCTTCTAGGCTCGACTGCGTCAATCAGGTTCTTTCCAAACAAGCTCATATTCTTCAGCCCTGCAATGGCCTCGTCCACGGCACGCTCGTCGGGGACAGCGACGGTGCCCGCCGTGATATCTTCCTTCAAAGCCTCTACTTGATCCACATGCATAGACCTCTGAATCATCAGCTCGGCCGCTTCGTCGGCCCGGCCGTCTCGGTACGCCACGTCAATGTGGAGGTCTAGGTAGGTTCCATGGAACCACGAGAACTCTTACATAGGTAATCAGAAGGTTCCGTGTTTTACAACTCGCCAACTACGGAACATTGGCTATTTCTAAGCTTTGCGAGAGGCCCAAGTGTATTGATAATTCGAAAGACACATGCAATTGGTCATCTGAATTCCGATAAACCAGTATATAACAAGACAATTCTTCTCATCTAGACAATGCGTTTTCCTAACCAATCACACTCGATCATCGTCAAACACTTGCCCAGACTTATCAAGTCAAGTCTATGTACCTATCACTTCACACTTAAGCCGTGAACGCCTTGAACAAGCATTCCACTTTCAAAATGGGTATCAAGACCAATATCACTCTTTACACCGAAGGAACCCCCAACGGCCTCAAGCCTACCATCTTGCTGGCGGAGCTGGGTCTAGAGTATAAGGTAAGAGTAAACAGCCCCCCAATAAAATGGCCACATAAGGAATGAGTATAGCTGAGTCTAACATCTCTGGTGTCCTTGTAGCTCGTCCCGATCAACATCTTCACCCAGGAGAACAAGGAGCTCTGGTTTGTCAAAATCAACCCCAACGGCCGCATCCCGGCCTTGACCGACGTCAACAAGAATGGCAAGGAGGTCCGCACCTTCGAGAGCGGTACCATTTTGGAGTACCTCGTTACCCAGTACGACAAGGACCACAAAGTCTCGTATCCCCACAACTCTCCCGAGTACTGGGAGACTGTGTCATGGGTACGTGTTTATTCTTTTCCCGCGGCTAGTCTGGGATCTCTCCATGCTGACGTGAAATTAAACTTCTAGTTGACGTGGCAGATGGCCGGTGTCGGTCCCATGCAGGGACAGGCAAATCACTTCGCTAGTAAGGAATCCACCCCCTTCCTGAGTTAACATCTCCGAAATCCCCTACTGAATACATGTACTGACTATCCTTCTACCCGCTAGGGTTCGCCGGCGAGCAGGTCCCTTACGCTCTCAACCGTTATGTCCATGAGACCCGTCGTCTACCGCATCTTAGACACTCACCTGGCCGCGAGCCCCTCGGGCTACATCACCGGCGACCGTGTCACCATCGCCGACATTGCCATTTGGCCCTGGGTCGGCGCTTACAGTATGAAATACCCACTTTATTGCTGTCTCGTCCAGCGTCACTAACGCGTCTTGTTCCCCCCTCCCCGGAGTATAGTGGTCTGTCGTCGATTGACGAGTTCCCCCACGTCAAGAAGTGGCTGTACACACTCCTCGTGCGCCCCGGTTTCGAGGAGGGCCGCAATGCTCCCGGCCCCCACAGGTACCTTAAAATGAACGAGATGTCTGAGGAGGAGCTCAACAGCATAGCAGCGTCGCTCGGCACTTGGGTCCTCGACGCCATGAAGCGCGATACCGAGGCTTGAAGGACTCGAGGTAACAAATACACAGAGAGTTAAGAGAGACGAATTAGAAATGGTCTGGTTTGGAAAACGATCAAGGTTGGTTCAAGTAGCCTAAGCTAGCCAAATTACGACGGGTAGTCAGACACAATGGCCATTTGTCTGCACATTAAGTCTTGTATTAAGATATGGCGCAGTATACAAGGGGGAGGAGCGACACAAGATGAAAAGGCTCATCCTTAGCACTTTATTCTAGTTTGAGAGCACTGGGCCACTGCCTAGGTCCAGGCACGGGTTGGGGCTGGCTATGGGAGTTTCTAGAACTGTAACAAGCATGCACGATAATTACTGCATAGGTTCGGGGAGCATAGCTGCTAAGCAACAAAAGTCGTCGGAACAGCCCTCTTCTGGTTGATGGTGTAGGTGACCCTCTCGTCTGGATCGTGGCCCTTGCAATCTGTGCCAACAACCACGCCTGGATCGGAGATGGGACCGAGGTCTAAGTTGGCACACTTTGGGGACTCATCTTTCTCCTTCTCCTTCTTCTTCTCCTTTTCTTCTTCTGTTTCTTTATCTTTTTTTTTCTCTTCTTCCTCATCATCTCCTTGTTCTTCATCAGAGTCTCCATCAGGTGATTCAAAACTGCCGCCAGAGAGATAACCCCTCGGGTCAAAAAAGTCGTCGTCTATCGATTGCGTACCTTGAGCCTCAAGCAGCTCGTCGATATTCTTCGGACACGCTCCGACGCCCTCGGCCCTCTTCCGCCCGCCAGCTGGAGACTCATTACTCGGCGGCCAAGGCCAGACGAACGGCCCCGAGACCTATCCCACAGGAGAGGTTATTCGGATGGCCCTAGTCAAGGCACATCGCCCATCTTGCGTCTGGTGAACATGGCGCGGCACATATTCCCACACGACGAGACCATTTTCGAGTCCCTCACGTGTACCGACCACCTGCTGCATCTTCCGAACGACAGGATATGTCAGGATGCTCCCGAGGCGGACCTCGGGAACGATTTCTGTGATTTCCTCAATCAACCTGTTGACTTGCGGGTACCACCAGGGATCGGTGGGAGGTCGACCATTCCGCAGCGGCCCCTCCACAGGTCCTATTATTCTGTCCAGTCTGTCGAGGTAGTGGCGTTCTTCTACGGCATTGGGCGTGAAGATGAAGGCGTTGACGAAATACGCCGCTTCGTTGTTTTCCGGGTCCGGCCCAAAGAACTCAGCCCTTGCCTGTGCCAACGATGGGTAATCGGTATCTGGATTGCCGTTGCGCAAGAAGTCGAGCGACCCTTGGAAGTCTTTGAAGATGTTGGCGGCTTCCCACAGGTGTGCCGTCCAGACACCCCGGTTAGAGAAAACGATAATGGTGGTACATCCCCAAGAAGGGCCGCCGCCCGTGGTGAATGGAAAGGTGATGTCCTTGATCGAATACATCCGAGACGAGGCCGTCTCGGAGTCGGGTCCAACCGCATTGCCGGCACCGTGGTAGTTGATCCAGTTAAGAGCCGTTTGAAACCAGGCAGTCTTGCCGCCGGGGTACTGGTCAGGGTCTTGGAAATCATCTGCGAGGGAATCGTGTTGGTGCCTCAGGGCTGGGCGTCTCTTGTCTATCTGGGGCTTCTCGGGGAAGTCGGTGATTGTAGGGGCTCGTCATCAGCGGGGATTGTGGCCGTGATCTTTGGACCGGGTGAAAGGTCGCAAGCGTTATTACTACAAGCGGCGTAATCACACATGCCACCCTGGGCGGTGGCAGTTGTGGTGGTTGTTTCAGTTGCCGTGCTCGTTGGGGTGCATCCCTCTGCCGTGACCGTCTTGCACTCGATCTTGTCAGGATCCTCCTCACAGGTTGTGGTTTGGGGCTGCTTTGAATGTGGCACGACGAAGCAACTTTGAGTGCATGAAACGGTATGGATGCAGGACTCGTCCTCTTTTTCGTCTTCATCGTCGTCGTCGTCGTCGTCGTTGTTGTCTTCTTCGCCATCCTCGTTGTCATTGCCCTTTCCTGGTGGCGGAGGGGGCGAAGGCCAAGGAAATCCATCTACTCCTACGCCGTCCTGACCCTCACAGCTTTGGCCGGGGACAATACATCCTGGATTGCAAAGATCTCCGCTGCAGACCCAGGTTGGCACTGTTGTCTCAGTGGGCTTGCCATCAACTGCGGTCGAAACCACGACGTCCGAAGACACCCACGTCACGATAGTAGTAGGTACTTCGCCTTGTTCATTTGGAATTGTGGCCGTAATTGGTTCAACACGAGACGGAGCACCGGTAGAGGACACTCCGGTAGAAGAGGCCTCGTCAACAGGGATGCATCCTGGCTGACCGCCCACGGCGTTGTACGCGACATAGCAAGGAAGGGTCTTTTGAGGCGGTGCGGAGGAAGGCGGCGATGGAGACGGCGGCTCTGAGGTCGGTGCCGCTGAGACCGGCAGATCATGAAGTAGTCCGCAGTCCCATCCACCCCCGGTATAATCAGGAGGCGGAGGACAATTCTGTCTTTTAAGTAGGGTCGTGGTCCGTACTTGGGTGACAATAGGGGGCTCGACGCCGTCTAAAATAGTACAAGTCAGAACGCGTAAGCTGGACATTTTTAAGTCTACTTGCCTCTGAAGGTGAGGACTGGGGGCAGTCCACCACAGAGCAGAAGTCCCAAGATCAGGTTTCCCTCGTTGGAAAACCTCATAGTGAGAGCTTGGGTAGAATCTCGATTCAGTGCGGTGTATAACGGTTGTTTGTCGAACTGTAAGAGAAGACGAGCAGTCTAATGCTTGGATTGCATGTAGAGTTCCCTTGAAGCATGTCTGGCAGCATGGTGTTTATACATACTCGATGCCATATTGACATTGAGATGATTAGACATGAGTGTTGGTCCCAAGCCTTTTGGTTTAAATTTAGACCTGGTTGTTGGTTTCGTTCACTTGTGGTTCAAATTTAGATCTCCGTGTTGGTTATGTTTACTTGTGATGTTCCTCTGCTATGAATCCTACAGCCGTTAGATGGAGAGGCATCATATCATAGCTGGCTATACAAGAAACGAAAGCAGAAGAGCTTGCCAACACGGAAGGATCCCACGGGAGGGCGCAACCCGTATCATCCTCTCGAATCCTATTCAACATCACCATGGTTCTTGTACAGCCCAGCTTGGCATGCATCGGGCTAGGGCTATTCCGCTAGAGTTAAACGTCGGTAGGTGTGGAGACGTCAGGCATATAAGGGACATACAGGGATCAGGGCGACAAGGCAGCGCGTCTGTATTCGTATGTACAATAAGAGTGTTATGGGGGCATGAACAATATTTGCTAATGGGACAGATATATGAATTAATGTATAATAAGCTAACAGGACTATAACCCTTAGTCTTAGCCCTACCATATTTGATTCCAGGCATTTGTTTAGTTTTGAATATTTATCTCGTCTGAAGCATGTATTTGTTCGCGCCCTTGGCAAAAGTTGTTAGTACCCCTTGCACCACCAATGTAACCCTCCAAGTTGGTTCCAAGGCACGCATGAAACAAAAGTTGGCTGCAGCAAAGACGCTATTCCTGACGTGACATTAGGGGCTGAATCAAAAGTGAGGTATTTTGTTGGTCGCGGGTCGCAAGATTATTTATAGTAGTCTCCTTTTTATACCTTTTTATCGTAGTGCTCGAGGACGGCAAACGCTGAACCCATCCAACTCAACCATCATGGCAAATCTCTTCGTCAAACTCCCTCCGGAGGTCATCTCGTACATTGGGGCCTATGCTGATGCGGCTTCTCTTGGGATGCTGCGCCTTAGCTCAAGCACAACGAGAGACGCCTTCACGCCGCATTTCGTCCGCCACCACATCAAAGACAGCCAGTTTGTAGACCTCACCAAAGAAGGTCTCGACCGGCTGCGCGTCGTCTCGTTAAGTCCCGACCTCGGTCCCCAAATCCGCCATCTGCACCTTATATGCATCTACTACCACGAGACGCCTGCCGACCCGGACCGTGATAGAACCTTCCCTGATGCTCCGATCTTCCCGCGCCGCGAACAGTGGCTGCTATACCCGCTGAGACTGCTGGATGCCCCGGAAGACCGCAAGTGGATGGATCATCGCCAGGCCGAACAGCTTGCCCTCACCGGCGCTGCCATGTGAGTGCAGCTGAGCGACGCGTTCCGCGCCTTTGGCGCCCTCGACGACATCACACTCGAGGCCGCCGTGGTACTGGGAAGACAGCCTGAGTACCGCTGGCCGCCGCACAAGGTTGAGTACCTCGCCTGGAGGCGCCTCTGGGCTCGTGCTATCCAGGCTTACCGCGTCGTCATGTCCGCCGTGGCGCGATCCCAGATCCGCCTTGGCACTCTGGCGATCTACAAGGAAACCAAGATTTGCAGCGTCCCGTACAACGAGTCTGTAGCTGTGGTCCCCAGGATCGCGCAGGAAGGCTTCGCAGCTGTCGGCTCACGCCTCAACGACTTCTCAATTAGTCTTGCAACAACGGTAACGCCTGTGGTGCCGATAAATGACGACGACTTCTACGAGCCCTTCGAAATTTCCGGCGGCCAGAACCTGTCGGATAATGGCTCGGAGCCGGAAAACAACCCGGAGTTTCAAGATATCGCGCGGCTTTTTCAGTTGATGCCTAACCTCAAGTCAATGAATATGCACCTCTACCAAACGTCCAGAGACGCCAAGTCATTCTTCAGCTCTTATTCGCCCCTTCTCTCCACATTGTTTCACTCCACAACGCTTCTGCATCTCCGTTCGCTTGACCTTCGAGGTTTTCCAATTCAGACGACTCTTATGAACGACGTACTCTCGAAATCTCCCGGCGTTCAGACCATACGCTTGCAGTACGTGTGTTTTGATGCAAGCGAGTGGAGGCAAGCACTTTCTCCATTGGCCAGTGCAAATTCGGCCGTTCGCAGTCTACATCTCTCAAATATCTGGTCTTTCAATCCCCAAGAAGGATATGGGACAGATGTCGATTGGGGTGTTGCTGTCAATTTGGTGGCTGCCAATCCAGAGCGCATTCATCTTGCCATTCCTGGAGAACCGAAAACTGGGGAGCTAGGGCTTTGGATTGAGCTCCCACCCGAGTCCGGCTCGGCGTTGAGCGGCGGAATGGCCTCATATCGGGACTGGGTTGAGGTTGCAAACCGCATTCTAGAGTGCGGCCCACCTTCAAACTATGGGTAGCGTATATAGCCATACATTATTGTGACGTCAAACTGAAGATATTAGCCTGGTGTCTTTACTCTTTTGATT
This sequence comes from Ilyonectria sp. MPI-CAGE-AT-0026, assembly GCA_020744155.1. Classification (NCBI taxonomy): domain Eukaryota; kingdom Fungi; phylum Ascomycota; class Sordariomycetes; order Hypocreales; family Nectriaceae; genus Ilyonectria; species Ilyonectria sp. MPI-CAGE-AT-0026. The sequence continues at coordinate 3,401,374 of JAGPNQ010000003.1, forward strand.
GTAAGAGCTAAGTTAGTCTTTAGAGTTCTAGTTAAAGCTAAAAATAAAAACTATCCATTTATATAAATTTTAGACTTTAAAGCCGGCGACGTAGGGCCTCTGCCGGCATGGATGAAGTCAAACAAGGTACAAAGAGGCAACGCATGCTGGACTCTCATTCGTCCACCCTCTCCACCATCTTTCTGCATGCAGTTAAGGAGAAGACCATCCGCGATGCCGACTCGTTGTTCCAAGAACATACTATCGCACTTGAAGAGGCAATGAAAGCGGACGCTCAGGCCTAATACGCCCTCCAAGCTGCGACCGATGCCCTGAGACTTGCAAATGCACTCGTCGACCGGAGTATCGACGGGGAAGGGCATTCCGCGCTTGGCTATCTCAAGCCCATGAATCGACGGGAGACATGTTTGACGCCCCTTTCAGAATGCAGTTACAGGTGCGACGCAAACAACCCAGGCATTTCTAGACCGGTACATGAATGGGACCAGGAACCGCGTTGAAGAAGCGTAGCGTACTTGGCTATGGCTACTAATTGGGTAAAAGACTGCAGTCTGAACTACTCGAGGCTGTGCGTCCTACTTCTATAATATTTTAAAGATGGTAGATAATAGTATAAGAACCCGAAATTTATTGCCTAGAAGTAATTCACCTAAAAAAAAAGCTTTATTTATTAAATTAAACTGAAAAAAAGCATAATATCCAACTTAAGAATATAAGCAGTAGTATCTATAATAGTATATACTTATATTAGTATTTATAACTCTTTTAGTAAAAGAAAAGACTTCAGTATTACGGCCTATATAATATAGACACCTAGCGTTATATATATCCTATAAATTTCCCCTAATTAAAGCTACCTTCTTATAGCTTGCTTTATATTAGGATATTTATCTATAAGTTACTATAGCTTGTATATAAGCTTATATAATGAGATAAGGGAGTGAGCAGAGGGCACTAAACACACATACCCACCCAAAGGTCGGGCTATAATAAATACGATAGTGTCGTAACGGAAAGGTCGGATGGGATCAGGTCCGGGATCCGGATAAGTCGGATAGCTGGGTGAAACAGATAGCTTTTTCAGCTGATACCGTTTGATGAAATAGATCTCTAAAAGGTCTTCAAAGAATAGGTTAAATAACTGTTAATTGAATGAGATACTAGAAGGATGATGCTGATCTGAAGGTCTTATCCGAGACCTTCCCAATTTATAGGCCTAATAGGTCTGGCTACTGGTCCCTACCCGGTACAGTATTTCCTGTTAAAGGAACCCACCAATTCTAGCCCTAGTGGCTGCAAGTATCTGATCAGATAACCTTTATCCTTAAAGACCGAAAAGCCCCCGACTTAGTATAAAAAAGACAGAGCTGTTATAACTATATATTTAAGAAATGTTAACAAGAGTATAATTAAACAATTTAAGTACTTAAATAAGCTTAATTAGCAGAATTTAGCATAAATAAGGTTGGGGGTTTGTATATCAGCAGACGTCTTCGATATTGTATAAAAGGAGTACGAATAGGCTAAGACAGGCGTCGGTTTTTAAAAGAGGTATATAGAGCGTGCAAAGAGGACTGCTTGTGTCAGCAAGGATCAGCTGCTGCTAAAATACGTTCGAACTGGCATCCGTGCAGAGAGGAGTGAAGGAGAAACGAGAGAAGATTTAGCCAGTATCCTGGGCTACTTAAACGAAGAATTTTCCGAGAAAGAGCGACTATCTAACGATCTGACGTGGTATGAGGCAGTTCCGCATAAGAGGAAGGTATCGACCGCACAAGGGTTCTACAAGGCATTTTATAACACAAACACCTCGCCAATACGGACCTGTATAATATGCTATCGTAAGTGTGCCCACTATGAGCTGAAAGAAGTAGGTTGGGATGAGTGGGTAGCTAGCTCCGTTAGGGGACGCGATAGCTCACCACTTTCCTGTTAGAGATGCTTCCCCGAGGGAGAGAAGGTCCTGGCCTGTGCAGACTGTGGAAATCGGTTGGGAAAGGGTAACCTGTCGCCTGCGGCCCAGTTGCACAGCCGGCTGGGATGCGAGCACATATTCCCGGACGAGCTCAAGGGTCTGGCGCCGGTCGAAGAGAAGCTCATTGCCCTGAACTCATACTACGGTTTCATCACGAGGTACAGCATTCCGGACAGCCCCAGACAGAGCGTGAGGTACCCGAGGCATATTAAAGGGCATATCACCGTATTCCCAAACAATATTCAGGAGCTGGTGACGAAAGTCTTGCCCCATCCGCTCTTAAAGGTCATGAACGAGATCCACGTTTCATGGCATGGCGTGGAGAAACCAGCGCCGAGCGACCTATCGGCGCTCTTGTCGGTGCGGCGGCGAGTTGTCGAGACGGCCCTATTCTGGCTGAAGAGGCATAATCCTCACTATGCGGATATCGAGATTGATGTGGCCGAGATGGATAGCTGGGGCGCGCACTGCATGGCGTGCCCGTCCGAGTGTACGAGCGCATGGAGCGCAACGAGCCGTCCGCATGGGAAAACACACGAACGACGTAACTCGTTCCGCCTACAGACCGTGGTATGGACGGTGGGGGATCCATAGACATTGGTGAGGTCCTAGCCAGGCTCAGCCAAGGCCAGGACGTCGAAGGTGACCGGTCTCGACTGCTGGACGAGGGTGACGAATACGGTGAAGATGGTGGGGATAACGTCGAGCCAGAGAATTCCACCAACCCCATTAACGAGGTCACTTCGTCCGGTATGTTTGTGCTTGATGGGCAATTTAGCAACAGAAAGGGACAGGAACAACACCCAACTCATTAACTTACCCTAGGGGAGATGCACAGAAGATCGTCGCACAGGCGTCTTGGATGGCCAGCCCGAAGCTGCACCAGACTACGCGTATGAGGTCGGATTGATTTGAGGCTTAACTTATGTCTCCTGATATGGAAGCATCTAATGAGATAGAATATCGGGTCGGTCGTAGGAAACTCTGCTGGCAAGGCTTCAATAGGGCCTGCGGCAAGCCCGCTATCTGAGGGAGGTGGAAGACGGAGGTTAGACAAGAATCGTAGTGACCGTCAAAATAGACTCAAATAAATCTCTCAAAAATAAAAGTAACAAATTAATAGACTTCCTAGTTGCCTCAAGCCCTTCCGGCCTCTCAGAATTCTCGGAAGAATCTCTTATGAAAGAAAAAAGCGATCCTTCTTCCCAGTGCAGGCTCTGACCTTCCCTTTTAACCCCACCCGGACCACCCTAAGGACATCCCCGCTAGCGAGCAGCTAGCCCAAGTGTTCCTAACCGCCTGTCACAGCAACCAGACGTTGATGAAGTGGAGAAGCTGCGGTTTGTCTGTGATGCCGTGGGTGAAGATATTTTCAGCAACCACGTGGGGTTGAGTAGGATTGGTCTCCTGAAATGGGCCCACGCCGTTATGTAGGCGTTTGGGGTAAGCAGACTAGATAAATAAACCACTTTCCCCTTCTGCTTCGACTCCAGTTCATACTTCAAGTCCTCAAGATTACATTAGTCCTCTGCGTAATAAGCAGATCTGTTCCTCATCACCTCTCACGGCATCCCTCACCAATACGATCATGTCACCCTACGCTACCGCCCACGCCAAGCCAAACGGCCCTGGTGACGCACGCCCCACGGCCCTACAGATCATCAAGGACGAGGGCGTCGAGGGTAAGCTCCAGGGCGAGGTCATTATCATCACCGGTACCTCTTCCGGCATCGGTATCGAAACCGCTCGCGCCCTTGCCGCCACTGGTGCCACCCTCTATCTCACAGCCCGGGACGTCGCTAAGGCCCAGTCCGCCCTCGCCGGTATATTTGAACCTTCCCGCATGGAGTTGGTCCTGATGGACCAAGCATCCCTTGCCTCTGTCCGTATGCTGGGGTCCTGATCTGGAGGTTTGATATAACGATGAATCAGGCGGGTCATGATTGAGCAATGCTTGTCACGTCTGGTAATGGCAGAGAGAGTGTCTCAATGTAACCAAGTGTTATTGATAGCTGAGGAGCTGCCCATACTAGATGTGCGCTTCTCAGATGACTATATACTTAGGTCGCTGTAGTGGATCATTGGGATCACCTAATGATCTTGGTCATCGCGGATCACTGGGATCATCTAACGATCTTAGTGATCCGCTCATGATAGGTAGGAAAAGTGGGGGCGCCGTCAGCGCACGTGACGGGGTCGGGACCTAGTTTGACATGGGCCGTGACATTCTTTATGTGATATGCTAGAGCCCTGGTGTTTTAATATGCCTCTAGCTTAACAAATGTCGAATTTAATTGGAGACAACCAAAACTATTCCAGCTCCACCTGCCCACTCCATCGTTCAACTCGAGTTAGTCCACGCTCAGAACTTGACGTTAAAATCTTTGCTGTCCCCCACCATTCTTCCACCATCTGCTGTCACAGTCGTGCCGGTGGAGAAAGTACTTTTCATGAAGAACAAGTACACCTCGGCCATTTCTTCAGGTGTGCCGACCGTGTTCATGATGGTCTCCCTCCGCATCGATTCCAAGGTGCCCTCAAGGTACTCCGACGGAATACTATCGAACAATTCTGTATGGATGGCTCCGGGAATAGCGCAATTGACCCGTACGGGCTTTAGGTCGATAGCCAGGCCTCGGGCTAGCGATTCAAGGCCGCCAAGGACACTTGTAAAGGTTGACCAACCTGGGCTTGGGCGCCAAGCCAAGCCGCCGCCGGTCAGGGTGAATGAGCTGTTGGTACTCTGGTTCATGTACTTGCTGAGGTGCTTCGCCAGCATAATTGAACCAGTGACACGCACCATACCGATCGTAGGAATGTCTTCAGCCTTCACAGCGTCGAGACCACAAGGCTTGACCGCATCTCCAGCGGTGAAGACGACGTGGTCAATCTTGCCGGCTTCCGTGGCGAACTCCAAAAGACTTTTGATGTTGTCCTCCACCGTTTCAGACCTAGAAAGATCGCATGTTTTTCCAGCAACATGCCGTGGTGGAAGGTTTGCGGCCGCAACGTGTTCTTTCAGACGTTCCACTGCTCGGTCCAGCTTGTTTTGATTGGAGCCGCTGATGATAACGTCGGCGCCATGTTCAACAGCTGCTTCTGCGATGGCAAAGCCTATCCCACTGCTACCTCCAAGGATGAGAACCCGTTGGTTATGCAATTTGTTAATGAATTTTTGGGCCATGATTGCGTGATGAAGAGAGGGAGATTGATAGGCATGTGTGGGTTCGGAAGCGTTGGCTATTATGACTGAGAATGAGGTTGAAATGAATCCTCAGAAATGGTCAAGATGTCTGAAGATAATTCAGAAAAATTGCACTTAGAAAGCTTCGCGAGCACTTTATACCCATTGTGGAAGTCCTCAGTTTCAATATGCGCGTCCGAGTTAGGAGCGGATCCGCACGGACTGAGGTTTGCGTGCGGAACTCCGCATATTAGGCCCCGCATCAGGCCGGGACTGCCGGGTTCAGCGCTGACCTGCCGGCTGGCGAGACATCTCACACCGTTGCAATCTTGGGTTGACAAATTACGACCCTGCGACTGTGCGAGCAGTTCTTGGATGACAAAACACCTCGGCGTCCAGTTGATACTCCAGGTCGACCCCTGTTCTGGGAAGGCGGTTAGATTTCTAATGGTCCTGCTTGTATCCCCATCCTAATAGAGTCACGCTTCTTTCCGTGGCTTCCGTGGCGATGTTTCGTCAGTGCCTATATAACAGCATCCTCTAGCTGTCTGTGGAATGGTTTATCTCGGCCAGCTAAATATTCCCGTCATGTTTTTCCGAGCCCTTCTCACATACTTTGCATTCTGCAATGCCGTCGACGCATACAGGGCGATTCCGTCCGGTGTCGTCAAGGCTCCAGAAGCATTCACCTATGGTGTCCCGAATCGACAAACAAAGGAGTTTAAAACACTTCTTTCGTTATCCAAGATCGGATCCGAGACATGGTACAACACTCGCGACGACGATGAATTCGGTGCAAGCCGTGAATGGCTGATCGAAGCCAAGGCCGCGTGGATGAAGCACGACTGGCGGAAGGAAGAGAAACTCATCAGCTCCAACCCCAACTTCATGACGACCGTCGATGATCCCGAGCTCGGGTCAGTCAAGATTCACTTTATGGCTCTCTTTTCGACCAAGCCAGACGCCTTGCCACTGATCATGTTGCATGGATGGCCTGGTTCTTTCCTCGAGTTCCTGCCTGCTCTGGACCTTCTCAAGGCAAAGTACACGGCCGACACTTTGCCGTACCATGTCATTGTGCCGTCGCTGCCAGACTTTGGACTCTCTGGCGGTCCCTCGAATGATGTGGAGCTCACGGTAGAGTCTGCGGCACGAGTGATGGACCAGCTCATGCTCGACCTGGGATTTGGCCAGGGTTACGTTGCTCAAGGTGGTGATGTTGGCAGCTTCCTGACGCGCATCATGTCGGCAACATCTGCAGCTTGCAAAGCTTTCCACAGTGAGTGACTCGAGGACAACCTTGGGGTGGCTGAACTAACAGACAAGTCAACTTTCTCCCTCCCGACTCGTTGAATGAAATCCCCCTCATGAGCGTCAACGCGACCCAGGTTGAAGTCGAGCACCTGGAGAAAATGATCGACTTTGGCGCAAACGGGAGTTCATACATTATGGTGCAAGGCCAGCGCACGTCTACTATTGGACTTGTTCTCTCTTCCAACCCACTTGCGATGCTAGCTTGGTGAGCCGGTTATGAAAGGCTTCTTTCAGACCTCGTACTAATACGGCACTCTACGCAGGATCGGCGACAAGGTCATTGCGTGGTCGGACGAACGATACCCCTTGGCTCTTGAAACTGTTCTTTCCATGGTGAGATTTTATTGGTACACGGATTCGTCATCGAGGAGTATGTACATATATCCCGCGGGAGCAAGGGCTGCGGGTCGAAACGAACTGTTACCGGTGGCCACCTCACTTGAAAAGCCGCTTGGGTATTCTGTTTTCCCCGCTGAAAACCTGTTTCTCCCAGAAGCTTATGCGGAGGAGATTTATCCGAACATGGTCTATTACAACAGGGTCGAAAAGGTTGGCATCCACCCGTTTTCTTCCCAAGTTCTTGCTGACAATTGTAGGGAGGGCATTTCGCAGCGGCGGAGCAGCCTGAGATCTTTCTTCGGGAGGTGGAAACCTTCTTGAAGCAGGTTAGGCCCAGCATCGGGATTTGATTCCAGGTGCGGCGTGCTGCAGCGTCGTGATGGCCGTGGCATGATGGCCGTGGACTACATAGTGTGGCATAGTTGGTGATCGTAGAGTTTTGAGAGGCTAGTCGTGCGATGAGTGGGTATCTGGATGTGGTTTAAATCAAACCTTACGACTAATTTGGTTCCGCGTCGCTACCGAATGGTCCATACGAAGCCTATCTGCCCCCAAGGCGCAAGATCAACTTGATGTTGAGGTAATCTAGGCTATAAAAGTTGTGCGTGACAGCTAGCGTCAGTACCGGCAAGGCGGCTGACTTGTTGATCGTGGCTGCTTTGCTGTAGCTTTCTGAAGAATGACGATTCAGGGGAACGAGACGGGGGTTCCTCTACTCGCCGAGTACGTTGACAATTATCCAAAAGGCGTCCATTTCAGGGAGGTTGCTGTAGGCCTGATGTCAGCTATGCCGTGAATCCCTCGGTGGTCGACTGGATGTAATACCAACTGCCGCTGTGCGGGCGAGTGGCGATGACTGTTGTAGACGATTGTGGACGACGCATGGAGTTACCTAGGTGATGCTAACCGGTAACGCGAGCGGTACCTGGACGATTCTCAAACATGGTTGCAGCAGCCATGGGCCTCTTCTTGGCAGAGCTGCCACCCCGGACGAACCTCCAAGCCCCCTGCGCCGCCGGGGTACGCTCTCTCTGTTTCACGGTTAGCCTAGAACCCCCATTTATTACATTTCTCTCTGGGGACCCCTTCCCAGACCCCTCCCAAAGAGCATCGAGCATGCGTGACAATTGGCGCGGTCTCGTTAATTTGGGTTTTATGGTGCGGAGCGAGCTGTCTGGCGCCTAAGTAGTCAGCCCTTGGACCGGCGAGGTGGACTGCTATATCCGCGGCTGGCTGGGTCTTTTAGGCCTGAAGGGCGAAGTGTTAGATAGCTTATGTTACCAAATGATGACCTTGGTGGTATTCGTGGCATCCTCTCCCGTGGGCTCTCCGCTTCCAACCGCGAAATGCACAGTAATGCGATGCCCCAGCTTCTGCTCGATCAGTGTCAGATCCCTCTTCCATGCCTCAATGAGTCTCTCGGTGATGGAGTTGAGTTGATCGTTTCCATGTCCTGTCTGTTTGAGCCAGAGCCATTGGATTGACGCAGCTTCTACCAGCGACGTGGGTGTATCCGCGTTAAACTCGTAGCATTTCGGCACTCGCAGCCTCGGGTCCTGATGATCGAGGCCTCCAAAACAGACGTCAAACCGTCTATAAACGCTTCCCCAGGCGGGCTCGCGATTCCACGATTCCTTGATTTGTTGAAGTGCAAATGCAGAGATTGCCATTTTGTTTGTGATTACCTCGGGATGCCCTATAAGATAATCGGCAGCCTCGCAACACATGGCAAAGAGATCTTTTCCGGCTTTTTCGAGCAGCCTAATCTCCTCGCTCGTAACGGAATAGTATTGATTATCTGGCCAGTAAGGTTTTAATAAATTTCCTTAGGCGGGATTTCGGGAGTATATAAGACCTTAGCTCTGTATAAGCTGTATTATATTAGGCTGCTTTTTTACTGAGACATATTATATTTCTATTATCTATAATACCGTAATAGTACCTTAGTTATTTAGTTTTTTTTTTTAGCCTTACTTAATATTATTAGATAAATTAAAGCTATATAATAATCTCTAATAGTAGAAATAAATATTAAAAGCTATACTCAGTACTAGAAGAAATAGTAGCTAAATAATAAGATTATTACCTACCAGTCTCTACCTAAAGCTTCTATTTAACTTCTTTAATTTTAACTCTATTATCTATAGTTAATAATCTTACTATCTGCAGTTAATAACTTTAAGATAGTGAGTCGGGGCTTTTCGGTCTTTGGGGATAAAGGTCATCTGATCAGATGCTTGCAGCCACTAGGGCGAGGATTGGTGGGTTCCTTCAACAGGAAGTGCCGTACTGGGCAGGGACCAGTAGCCAGACCTATTGGGCCCATAAATTGGGAAGGTCTCGGGCAAGACCTTCAGACAAGAAGGATCATAATCCAATATCTCATTCAATTGATAATTATTTGGACCCATTCTTTGAAGACCTTCCAGAGATCTATTTGATCAAACGGTATCAGCCAAAAGGGCTACCTATTTTACCCAGCTGTCCGGTTCATCCGGACTCCGGACCTGACCCCTTTTAATATTCCCGTTATAACACTACCGCAGCTATTACAGTTCGACCTTTTGGGTGGGTGTGTGTGTTTAGTGCCCTCTGCTCACTCCACTATCTTAATAGTAATCTTATTTTAAGTAATAGAATATAATAAAAATATTTTTTATTATTAAAAAATTAACTTTCTATTTAATATTTATTTTATTATAATTAATTTTAATATAGTAAATATTTTTTAAAAAGCTCTTATTATTAGTAATTTATTATATTTAGGTTATATAAATAAGTCGGGGCTTTTCAGTCTTTAGGGATAAAGGTCATCTAATCAGATACTTATAACCACTAGGGCGAGGATTGGTGGGTTCCTTCAACAGGAAGTGCCGTACTGGGCAGGGACCAGTAGCCAGACCTATTAGGCCTATAAATTAGAAAGGTCTCGGGTAAGACCTTCAGATAAGAAGGATTACAATAAAATATCTCATTCAATTGACAATTATTTGGACCCATTCTTTAAAGACCTTCCAGAGATCTATTTGATCAAATGGTATCAGCCAAAAGGGCTACCTATTTTACCCAGCTATCCGGTTTATCCGGACTCCGGACCTGACCCCTTTTAATATTCCCATTACAATACCACCATAGCTATTATAATTTGACCTTTTAGGTGGGTGTGTGTATTTAGTACCCTCTGCTTACTCTATTATCTTAATTTTTAGAGGTTATAGTAGGGTAGTAAGAAGAACTGGTAATAAGAAGCCAGTCCTGCAACTAGTAATAAGAAGTATCTCGACTAGAATGAGATAGATACGCCTAATTACTAAAAGTAGTAGCACTTTCTAGCTACTCTAAGAACTCTCAGTTTATAGTATTAATTACTAGTTATAGAAATAATAGAGAAATATAAGAAATTATAAGAAAAGCTTTAACTTCCTGATATTAGGGTATTACTAAAACCCCAATATAGACTGTATATATATAATAGATAACTGCTAAGTCTATACTAGTAGAACTATTTAATTAGATAGCTGCAAATAACTTAATACTAATAAAAACCGAATTAATAAGATCTTCTCTGTATAGGATAAGATAGGAAAATCAAATAATAAAATATTATAGTAGTAATACTGATACTCCTTTAGTATTTAAATACGGGGAACTATCCCGGTAAAATACTAAGAGGAAGAGAAAGATTAATCTTGAATAGTACCTTAAATTTAAAACTGAATAACCCAGGAAGCTGGTTAGTAAGTTAGATAGTTTCCAACCTGATACTAGTTATTAAGATTCTTAATAGTAATTTAATTAGGCAGGGAAAATAATTAGCTGGATATGAAATAATATTAGCTATAAATAGGTTATAATTTTACTTATAATTAGGCTTTAGCTTATTATAAAAAATAGAGTAATTATAGCTATAGTAGTTAGATTATAATATTAGCAGGAATATAAAGAGTGCTAGTTATAGCTTTCTATTCTAGCCCCAGTAAATAATACTACAGCAGACTTTTCTAATAATAATAACTACTTATTATCCTCCCTCTTTATACCCCCTTCTTATAAATCTTTAAGATATTTTAATAGTTCTACTATAAATCTTAATACTACTATCTTAGAAGGCTGTTATAAGATCTGCCTACCTATATAAGAATCTTATAATAATTACGAATTCTTAGTAGTAGAAGGGTCGAATATAAGCCTGTTTAATACTACTAATAATACTAATAACCCTGCTTCAGTTAAACTGGAAAATTCCAGAAGTATACCGTCTAATCTGTTATTATCCCCTCGAATTATACCAGAAGATATTACTATACACAGTAACTCTGCTGGATTATTTAATTAGATAGAAATAAATAATATAACTCTCAGCCGGGCAGCTGATACTTCAGTCAGATTAAATTAGTATAAGAAAAATATAAAGAAGATCTCTAATATAATTTCAATTTTAGCTGCTAAATATACTAAAGGCTTAGCTTTACGAGTCCCCTTTAATAACAAATTTAACAGTTAGAATATTACCAGATTTCTACAGTGCTATAACTATTATATAGATGCTTAGTATATAAAAGAAGATAACTAAAATAACTATATTAACTTTTATATAACTGGAATTATTTTCTTATAAGTAAGAAGATATATAGAGTTATTACCTTAGAAATAAGCCTAAGTAAATCTTTTAGATAAGTTTAAGTACTAGGATAAGTATTAAGATTAATTATTTAATAACTAGCTTTTTTTAAAAAATATAGAGCAGCTAAATAAAAACTATACTATTATTATAAACTGGCTTAATAACTATATATTCCTTTATAGAAAGATTAATTTAAACTATTAGAAATAGTTAGTTACCTAATTAAAAGTAATCTTTAATATTATACCTATTAGGATCCAGCAAAGCCTCTATAAAAATCTGGATAAGTTACCTAAAGATATTAGATCTATAGAATACCTCGCTCTATATAAGAAGATCAAATCTTTTATTAATAGATATATCAGTATTCGAGCTAGAAGTATCCTATATTAACCTCTTCTTCTAAAGCCCGAACTTATAGAGACTCAGAGGAATACTTAATAAAACCGAGCTCCTTTAGCAAAAGCCCCTCTAACAATCCTTAAGAAAGAGCAAGATAAGACTGCTGGGATTAATTAGATAACTCAGCTTATTCAGGGGATTAAATAACTAAAGATTAATATATCCTAAGGTAATAAATAAGCAGTCTAGATATAAAAGCAAATTAACTACTATCTAATAAGAAATACAGATATCTTAATAAGATAAGGGTTAAATATATATTCGGTATTATTTAATTATTCAGTTAATAATAAGAATATTTATATAAATATCTTTATAGGCAGTTATAGCTATTTCTATTATAGTAAGAATAGGTATAATATAAAGTTATATTTTAATCTTAAGTTTAACTAAAAGAATAGCTATACTAACTATAATACCTCTAGTAGTTATACTTAAATTAGAAGAATTAAAAAGAGACTAGTTCTATCTTTCTTAGTAAGCTAATTCTATTAGGAATTATATATATAAAGGCTTCTTATTTTTTAAGTTAAGATATTCCCAAGTTTAATAGAATACCCCTATATAAAGAAAATAAAGAAATACTAGACTCCCGAAGCTTATATAGCCAGAAAAAGCAAGAGGTATCTAATTAATAAGTTCCTAGAAAGAAACCCTAATTATCTATATAAACTTCCACTAATAGTTAGTTTTAATACTTCTTAAGAGGCCTTACTATATAATAATAGCATATTATAAGAGCAAGCTGTTATTAATATTATAAAGATAGATATATATAATACTCTATTTAATTAAGAGGTTACAGTTAACCAGTTAGAAGTTACTACTAATAAATATAAATAATAATATATTAATGATAATATTAATATAAAAGATATAAGGATAACTATAAGAGAGAATACAGTTTCTATACCTCTACCTGCTAATAAGGAATAGCCTATGTAAATGCAGGGACAATCTCCTATTACATTCTGTATGGAAGATACTAGGAACCAAACTAATAATGCTATTACCAAGATAGTTAAGGGAGTTTAAAAGGCAAAGATTGGATATATAATAAAGAATCTATATACTTTAAACTCTTTAGTAGCTTATTAAGTTACTATATTATTTAATAACTTAGCTAAAGGTATTTGTAGTATTAAGTGGGTGGATTCTGCTTTATTCTTAGGAAGGGAGAAAAAGGATAAGCTAAAAACCAGCCTAGTTACCCTTAAAATTCCTAATCTTACGGATAAGTTCTTTAATAGTCTGGAAAAAAAGCTTAATAAGAATACTATTATAAGAACTGTAGCTCTTTAAGAAAAATCTATAAAAAATCCTTGCCAGTTAGACTTCAGGAACTTTCTTATCTTAAAGAGAGAAACTTAAGAGTATATAACAGTAAAAAAAGTACAGCTACTGCCCAGAGATAAGCTTTTATCTAATTTAAAGGTTAATATCTCTAAGATTTACTAACTGTTTATTTCTAATAAGAAGGTTATCTACTAGAGCTAAGAGCTGCTAAAAATCCAAGTATAGCTTAACTTACCAGACAGACTTGCCTTTAAAGCCCTAGTCGATATAGGATCTGAAGATAATATAATCTTAGAAGACCTTATTAACTAGTATAGTATACCTTACTACCTAATAATAATAAGTATAACTTCCTACTTAAATAATTAAGTTATAATAATTAGTATAGCTAATATAAAGCTCTACTTGGAAAATATTATACTCCTCTAGTAAGTATATATAGCCCCGAAGGGAAAAATTTTAATTAATTTTATCTTAGATATACTATTTATCCGATTTACTAAGATATTATTTAATTATATAGCTAAGGATAGAAATATACTTATAAAATATTAATTAGGTAATATATAGATTATTATGCCTGCAGCCGGGAGTATATAATAGAAGACCTCGAAATAGAAGACTAAGCAAATTGCCCTATCTGTTAATATTCACACTCTCTCTAACGATTACAAGCTTGTTAATAATAATTTGGATAAGAAAGATAAATATATTAATATAGACCCTAACAGCTCTAACAACTGTAAAAATAAACCAAGCTTAGATACCGAAGTTACCTCTGATATAAATAGATCTTAGGTTAAGGTTAATAATTTCTTTAAGGACCTAGAAGTTACAGCTTAATATATTAAGAAAGGTAATAATTTAATTAAACCTATTAGCTATAGTATAGTAATTACTATTACCTATGCTATTATACAGGCTAGTTAGGAATTATACTAGAAAATAATTAAAGAGGCTAGGGAGGAGCTTATATTTATAAAGTAAGGCCCTAAGCCTGGTTAAATACTTATTAAGATAAATATACTATATAAAAGAAAAAGAATTAAAATTCACTCTTAAGATAATGTTCCTTCTAATAGCTCTACTCCTAAAGGGGATTTCTATTAGAAAGAAAAAAGATAAGAAGAAGTTAAAGGGTTGCTTTATAAGGAACTCAACTACCCCAACTATATTACATCCAAATTCTCTATAATTAAGAAGGGATCCTGTATTTATAGAGAGTGGCAGGAGAAGCTTAAAGCTGGGGCGCAAAATACCCTCTCTATAGAAGAATTAGACGTCTTTATATATATTATATTTAATAGGGAGGCTGCTCTTACTTGGGATTTTACTAAGTATAAAAGTATTAACTCTATAATAGCCCCTCTACAGGTTATTAAGGTTACTAAATATAAAACTTAATAAGCTAGCAGTATTCCTATTCCTAAAGGGCTTAAGAAGAAGGTTATTAAGTTACTGAGGGAATATATAAAAAGAGGTATCCTAGAGGAGTCCTATACCTCCTACTGCAACCTGTAGTTTCTAGTTATGAAAAAGGATAGTAGGCTTTATTTGATTAATTCAGCTATAAGGATTAACCTCTATATAATACGTAATAGTCTTATCCCTATAGGTGCTAATAAATTCTCTGCTGACTTCGGGATATATAAGATAATTTTAGTGCTTAACTTCTTTTCTGGATACGACTAGGTACTACTAGATAAGATAAGCAGGGACCTAATAATATTTAACACCCCTATTAGATTGCTAAGAATATATACTCTTCCTTAGGAAGCTATAAATTCTATAGCGTAATTTATTAGGGTTATTATATGAATTCTATTTAATTTTATACCTGATATTTACCGCCCCTTTCTAGATAATATTACTATTAAAGGACCTTTAACTATATATAATAATAAAGAGGTTCTTCTAGGTATTAGAAGATTTATTCTTAAATACTTAATAAATATTAATAAAGTACTTATTAATATTAAGCTAGCTAGCTATACTATTTCTACAGCTAAATCTTAATTTTGCTAATAGATAGCTAAAATTGTAGGCTATCTATATAGTATATATAGCCAGCAACCTACTGATAAGCTTATTATTAAGATTAATAAGTAGGATTCCTGCAATAATATATCTAATATCAGAGCTTTTCTTAGCCTAGTCGGATACTATTATAAATAGATTTTACACTTTATGTAAGTTACTAAGCTTTTAATTAAACTCTTAAAGAAGGGAGCTAAGTAGGAATAGAATTGCAGCTAAATTATTACTATATCTAAGTTAAAAGTATAAGTTACCTTAAAGCCGATTCTTATAACTCTAGACTGCTTATAAGATATAGAAGAAGTTATCCTAATAGTAGATGCCAGCAGGATAGGATAGGGGTATATCTTAATACAGGTTATTAATAGAAAAAAACACCCTATCTGCTTTAAATCCGGTATCTAGACTAAAGCTAAGTCTAATTATAACCCTATAAAGAGGGAATATCAGGCTATTCTGTGCTCCTTCTGCAGGGTCTGCAGTATAATCTACGGGACTTAATTCACTCTTAAGACTGATGCTCAGGTCCTTATTTACCAAATTAATAGGAGAGCTAATAATATTCCCGGTATACTAATTAACTATTAGTTGAGCTACCTCATGCTCTTTAACTTTATAGTTAAATATATACCCGGAAAGAAGAATAGTATTGCTAACGGGCTATTATACAAGCCTAGTAGACTATCTGATTAAATAGATATACAGGTCGAAGGAGATCTAGAGGAGTTTATAGACCTCTATTTAAACCCTATTAGAGTAAGCAGGCAGGACTTGTTAATTAAATCTATCCTAGATAAGCAGTATTCAGGAAATTCCCAATTACTTACTTACTATCTAACCAGACTTTAAAGGCTAGAGGGTCTATAAAGCTGATAATTTAAAGCCCTTTAAAAAAAAAGCCTGATATTCTTTATTAAGAATTAAAAGCTTTAGAGAAGAAATATAAGTTATAACTAAGATCTATTACTAGTAGTAGACAATAATATAACTAGAAGGTCTATTATTACTAATATCTACTAGCAAAGCAGTTATAAGAATAGAAAGGTTACTTATAACCTTATTAGTAAAAGATATTTCTAGCCAGACTTATAAAGCTATATTAAAGATGCAATAGTATACTGCCCAGTCTGCTAGAAATACACCCCTTAAAGACCGGTAGAGTCTGCTATCCCAACTACTCCCCAGTACCCTATAATAAAGATATATATTAATACTTAATACCTACTGCTTAATTAAAGGATAAAGTACCTTTTTAAAGGGAGGTATAATCTTATAGGATAGATAGAAGCTAAACCCTCGGTATCTCTTATAGCACCCCCGATAAGAATCTTTATATAATCTATATCCTATTGCTTTAGGATACTTATTATTACTATCTTTAATAATAGTAAGGAAAACCTTAATAGACTAGCAGAGCTTCTTAAAGAGGTCGGGATATATATAATCTTTATTTCACCCTATAATTCGAAAGTAAATAGTATTATTAAAAACAGTTATTCCTCTATTATAAAAGCTATAAAAAAAACAAAACTAGAATCCAAGTATATATAGCTGCCCAACTTGGAAAGAGTATTACTAGCCGATCGATCAGCTATTAGAGTGTTATATAGTTACTCTTCCTTCTACTTGCTCTATAGATAGGAATCTATCCTTCTATTAGAAGTAGAGATTCTAACTTAGTATATTATCAATTAGAAGAAGATCTCTACTGCAGAAAATCTTTTTAACGCCAGGATCAGGGTTCTTCAAAGATAAAAGAAGGATATCGAGATAGCTATAACTAAGGCTGCTGTATTCCGCAAAGAGCTTGCTATTAAGAGAAATAAGCAAAATTTCTTCTATCTTTAAAAAATACAGCTTAAGCCAGGAGACTTAGTTTTAAAGTTTAACTATACCCAAATATATAATCTGACAACTAAAGCTAAAATAAGGCTAAGATAGCTAGGTTCCTACTATATCTCGAAGCAGTTACCAGTCTCTTATACCTACAAACTTAAGACTCTTAATAAAATTATATTTAACAGGCCTATATATAGAGACTACCTAAAGAAATTTATAGAAAATAGTTAGGGATGGTGGTTTTATTCTATAGATCTTACTACTAAGGAAGAAGAAGATAAGAAAGTATCTAATTAAATAAATTTAGATAATAGTAACACAGATAATTTATAGTATCTGAGTTCAGACTCAGAGAATAAGGACGCTCCAGTAAAGACTACTAGAGAGGCACTACCTTAAATATAGTATCTTAAAGTTTAATTACTATATATTCTAAAGAATTCAAGAGCTTAGTATAGGAGCTTTAAAGACTAGGAAATAGTAACTGCACTAGTATACTACTCGGGGTTTTAGTATGCTAGTGAGGGAGGATAGGAGCTATAGCTGGCCTATAAAACTTACTACCTGCCTAGAAACCGCCCAGAAACTGCCCAAAACTGCCCTAAATATATAAAAATTTTATAAAAATCTTAAAAATTAATAGAAAATATATAAAAATATATTAAAAACTATAAAAAAAGCTTATTCTAAGAGTCTTATTAGTCTTAGGGTGGGATTGAGGCTACTAGAAATTGCATGAAATATATAAAAACCAAGTTAAAATCCCACTTTCTAAGGCTTACTAGCACTCTAATAGAAAAGCTATAAAAGAGAAGTTAGGGATATAAGAATTATCTTATAGGATATTAGAATCCAGGAGAAGAGAGCTACTTTAAATACCTATATAAGCACTCCAAGCTAATAAGTTATAAACCAGACTAGTTACTACTATACTACAAAATATAAATATAATATATATAGAGAAAGGATTTAATTAATTAGTTGCAAAACTATCTCTTAGAAAAAACTACCTCTATAGGGCGTAATAGCTCCAGCTAATACTCTAAGCTTACCAAACCACCTTGATACCCCTTAGCTTTATCCCGGTAAGAAATATCTAATATAACCTTAATATCCCGACGCTTCTTATAATAATTACCTTTAACTAACAGCTAACTCCAAGTAATCTAAGAGCAAGATTAAGAATTAAGAAAGTCTAGATTCTAAATAGGTATAAGATCTATAAACTCAGTACTAGTACTAAGAAGAGAGTACTTAATAGGATTCTTTTACAAGCCTGTAGATTGGTATTATAGCAGCAGCTCCCACTTATATCCTAAGTAGCTATTCTAAATACAGTTAGAATACTTACTACTTATAAAGCTATAAATAGAGTAGCAAGTTATAAAGGGAGTTAGAATATACTTCTTATTTAAGGTAATAGTATCTTTCCAGGACTTTATATAGCTATAATAACAGACTGGATTGGTATAACCCGTAAAGGTAATTAATAATACCTTTAAATACTCAGGACAGCAAGAAAGTTAGTAAAAAAAGTACCCTAATAGGTATACAAACTCAGCCGTAATATATACAGGATAAATACTGCTGGCCTTAAGCTATTTAATTCCATCCTAGTAGATGCTATTATTAAGTCTGATACTGTAAAAAAAGAAGAGAGCAGTTATCTTTAAGTTCTTAAAGGAAGACTCCTGGAATATAAGTTCTATATATATCGGACAGCCGAGTCAGTTAAGAGTAAGTTGGGAATAAATCCAGATATTAAAAGAGGATTTTATTTATAGAGAATTATTAGATTAAACAGTCTAAATAAATAAAAGCTATCAAGAGCGAAAGGGAGGGACGGTATAAGTTTAAAAAGGCGGTTCTGCTTTTCAGTCTCCAGGTCGTAAGCTGCCCCGCAGCTAGCCCAGTCTAGAGCCTGTCCCTTTAGAATACTGCTCTTATAAAGGGCAATCCAAGCCACATTTCAAAGGTCAGGAAGATTCTTATAAGGGATCTTAGCGAGGCGGACTAAGTTATCTATAATAGCGAATATCAGGGAGATGAGATGAGAAAGAGAAAGGGTAGTAAGCTAAGAAAAAGGTAATAATAAAGAGGGGAAGAATAACTAACCTACTAGAAGGTTCCAAGTAGATAAATAAAAGGTATAGTTACTGTATTTGCCTAAGGGTCCTATCCTAAAGGTTTAAATTACTATTAAAGTAAAGAATAAACTCACATACTGCTACATAAGCTCCCTCTATAATATACAAATACTATATACTATCATGCAGAATAGTTATTAAGCTACTA
This sequence comes from Ilyonectria sp. MPI-CAGE-AT-0026, assembly GCA_020744155.1. Lineage (NCBI taxonomy): Eukaryota > Fungi > Ascomycota > Sordariomycetes > Hypocreales > Nectriaceae > Ilyonectria > Ilyonectria sp. MPI-CAGE-AT-0026. Next base: position 3,420,679 of record JAGPNQ010000003.1, read on the forward strand.
TAACTCTTCTTTTCTCAGCTCTGAAAAGGCTATAAGCCTCCAACCTAATAACATCTTATTCTGCAATCCCTAATTAAAAACACTTACCTTCTCCCTTACCAAGACTATAGTCTCAGTTAACTCTCTTAGTACTATTTAATTAAATTACTCTCTATACTAGCTGATACCTCTTTTATCTTTATACTGCAGTATTATTACTATATCTCACTTACCGGAGAAAAAGAAAAAGGTCTCGGGCCTATCACCCTATACTACCAACTTAACCAATAGCTTTCCTGCTAATTCCTCGCGGTTTCTCGTCCTTCAAAGCAATATAGATTACCTCGAAGAAATAGTACCAGGTAATAGCAGTTTTGGTTTCTTTATTTACGCCTCAGAGTCACATATACTAAAGCCCCTCTAAGATATACTAAACTTCTAACCTGCTTAGATACACTGCTGCGGAAGTTGGGATTACTGGGATCCCAATAATCCTATCCGACTGGGATTGCCTAATCAAACGGCTACGAATGCTATCAAGTAAAGAGACAACCCGAATACCACTTAGTTATCTGTATCCCTCGCTAATATCAAACCTCGCAAGGCATTCCAAACCAGCCCTGACGGCTGCGTTAATACGCAATCCTAGATACAGTACTGTAACGACCTGTAAAGCTTTTATCGTGCTATACGATTAAAAGCTTGGGCCTCGAGCTTTAATCTTCCGCTCCTCCTTTAGCTGGGAACCTACGGTATGCGTAATATTATTGCTATGGCCTCGGAGCCCCTCTTAATTAAAGGTAGTATCTTTAGAAATAAGAAGCCCCAGTTTGATAGCTTGACTTCTTTCCTTCCTACTTCGGCTAAATATATTTCCTATAATAACCTCTACTTTGGCTTTTTCTCGGCGGAGGAGTGGAAAAAGGCAATATATAACAAGCAACTTTTTATTAGGCTCTTCTATTTTAAGGCATACTAGACCTTCTTTATCTTCGACCAGGTCGAAGCCCAGCTTTACTATTACGACACTATAGACTCTGGTCGTGAGGAGTGTTTTCAAGCTGCTGGATTGGCCTTTCGAGAAGCCCTTTTAAGTACTAGGCTTCCCTATACCTTTTGCGCATTTAAAATACCTGTAACTTCGCAACCTGCAGAATAGGAGTGCGGTTATCTCTCGGTATATATCTTAATTAACAATTTGCAGAATATAGTTAGTATAAAGGGAGATAACCTCTATATACTAAAATAACCTACTATAATCAAGTTCGACTAAACTTACTCTATATCACCCAAACCCTTTATCCTATAATACCAAAACTGGCCCTTAACTCTATAGGTACTCTTATAACTGATTAATTTATTATATATTAAAGACTTTATTAGTATTGCTATCTTAAATAAGCTTGGTATTTGGAATTTAACCTTTATAGAAGGTAATATAGAAATTAATATAGGTACTAATAATAACCGGATCCTTTACTAAGGGGTTAAAGGGGTATCCTTTAACTAAGTATAACTCTATACGGATCTTAGTAGTTTTTAGTTTATCTGCTAGAAGAGTCGGCTATTTAGTTATAACTTTAACTATTAGTATATTATAGCGCCTTTCTCTAAGCACTCTATTTACTACTAATATAATAATATAACTATCTCTATGCAACTAATACTATTTATAACCCTTTCTAATAGTTTAATTAAGTAATATAAGTTTATAAACTGTACTATAGCCGATAATATAATACCTTCTTTAAAGTTACAGTCTACCTCTATTAACCTTATATCTAACCCCACTCTTGATATAATCCAGACCCTAAAAGCACCTTAGACCCTAAAAACACTATAAGCTTTAAAAGCAGCCCTATATACTAAAGCTTGGATAGATACTAAGAAGGCTGAGATAATAAAAAAGAAGTTAGAAAGCATACCTGCCATCCCAAAGTATATTAAGAGCCTTAAGTAATAGAATAGTATAATTAAAATAATAGGTAATATATCTATCTCCGATCTTATATAACTTAGTAAGGCAGTAGGAATTACCCTATCTTTTAAGGTATATAAGAAGAGGGCTACACCCCGAACTAGTCTTTGCCAGTTAACCCAACTCAACCCTAACCTCTAAGCTAAGATATCTTTACTATTATCAAGCCTGGGAACCTATCCGCCTACCCCTAGTAATATAATAGATATTAATAATTTGACCTTAATAGGTATTGCTAATATACTATTAATCCCTAGAGCCCGGATCCTTTCTATTAAAGAAAAGACAGTATCTTCTTCGCGTAGAATAATTAATTAAGCGCCCTTGTCTGCAGGTGCCTGGCAAATAACTCGAGAAGCTCGAGGGCAACTGAATCTGCAGACTATTCCGGACCGAGCCATATAGTACCTTCCGACTTTTAATACCTGGGCCTCGTACATACCCCAAGGTATAGTAGATAAGTCTCAGTAGGAAGATATCATTCGCAAAGTCACCCGGAACCTAAAAGAGATAAAGTTAAGCAGGGACTGACGAGAGCTTAACGAGTAGAAGCGCGCGACAAGTGCCGAGACTAAGATGATAGTAGTGAATAATAATATAGTCTTAAGGAATTCTAGTAAGTATATAAGCAAGGTATAATAAGAGACGATTAATTAAATAGTTTAACAGGTTTCTATAAAGGATTCTAATTGCTAATATCCTATTACAGCCCCCTCCAGGGAGGCTGACTTATTATTTAGGTTAAGGGTTATATAAGGATTATACAGTTGGAGTTTTACTTGGTTTTTTATTTTCTAGTTAGCTATAAGGGCCAGATTGGTATTGCTTCCCTCCTTTTTTTTATTTAGTCTTGGAGTTATTTCCTTTCTTTATTAGCTAATATAAAAACTCCTTCTTTCTCTTAATTACAAGTATGCTCTTTAATCGTCCTAAGTAGGATAATAACCTTACCCCTCCAGGAAGCCTTAAGTAGTATATGCAGTCCCTAATACGCTTGAGGGCAAGTGGATACTGTGTAGGGAGGAGTTGAGTCGGGGCTTTTCGGTCTTTAGGGATAAAGGTTATCTAATCAGATACTTACAACCACTAGGGCGAGGATTGGTGGGTTCCTTCAACAGGAAGTGCCGTACTGAGCAGGGACCAGTAGCCAGACCTATTAGGCCCATAAATTGGGAAGGTCTCGGGCAAGACCTTCAGACAAGAAGGATCACAATAAAATATCTTATTTAATTGACAATTATTTGGACCCATTCTTTAAAGACCTTCCAGAGATCTATTTGATCAAACGGTATCAGCTAAAAGGGCTACCTATTTTACCCAGCTGTCCGGTTCATCCGGACTCCGGACCTGACCCCTTTTAACATTCCCGTCACGACACCACCGCAGCTATTACAGTTCGACCTTTTGGGTGGGTGTGTGTGTTTAGTGCCCTCTGCTCACTCCATCATCTCATAAATAATATCTAATATAATTTTAGATTCTTTTAAAACTTAAAGAATAAATTAAAAAGATAGAAGCTAAATTTTCTTTTAAGTTTTTTTAAAAAAGAAAATCTATTTAAGTTATTATTATATTATTTATAACTTTTAAATAGCAGCTAATAAATTATATTAGCTATTTTTAAATATTATTTACTTTTTAATAATAAAATTAATTTATATAAGAATATAAATCTTAAGAGTAGTAAAAAGCTTTTTATCTATTATTAAAATAAGTATTATTAATAATAAGCAGTCTATAAATTTAGCCCGGGATAATACTGAACTTCTATATAGATAATATACATTCTCTAAAGGCTTAGTATTATTAATTATACGAAGAGGATACCGGGGCTCTCGTTTAGTAAGCGAGGACCAGAGCAGACATAAAAACGAATGCGATAAGAGAGAAAGAGAGAAGCTTACTTAAGTATTAATCGGCATGTGCCGGCTTCCTGTCCGTTGCCCTGGCACGACCAAATGGTCCGAGCTCGCTGAGGTAACAAAATTGCGAGAAGCAAGTTATATCCGAAGAAGAAATCCCGGGCCACCGACCAAGGCGCAGGTGCGGCTGGAGTTTCTCGCCGGCTAATCTTCATCATGAAATTGGGCGTCGACATTGATGGGAAACAAACACGACTTGAAGGCTTGAGTTTTGCGTTTCTGGGGTTGGGAACAACTGAACTGCTCGCCGACGGAAGGACAGGAGCACTGAGCAATGCATCACCCAGTCTTACAGTACTCGGGTGTCAAATTGATGAGTGTTCGTCTACCGACTAATGCTCACACGCACGCTCTTAAGAGGTCATCGTCCGCAATACCAAATAATGTGTTGTCCGCAAGAAGATTGTCCCATTGCCCATCCCAAGTATCGTTAGCTTGCTGGCCAAATAAAGAGTCCATGTCGGCCTGAAAGGCTGCAGGAGAACTGTGAGCTTGGTTCTTCCGAGCGCTTGGGTCGGTACTTACCACTCAGATCTGGGTAGTCTGCAGTCGTGGCGGTGGAATCCATATTGATATTTTTCGTCACCCTCTCGATTCGACTCATCAGGGACTTTAATAACCTCAACGGCCGTTTCAGACCGTAATTACACCCACGTTGGAACTCGAGGAGAGCTTGCCAGAAAAAACCGATACATTCGATGTACTCCTCGCAATCCTGATCAGTATATCGAAGGATGACGAACACGGCGCAGTAGGTTGAATATGATATACCATACTGTGCACGCCTGAGAGTAAACGTCTTCTTGTACGCCTCCACAAGCTTCCAGATGTGCAGAGCGGCCTCAATACACTTTTGCCTGCTTTCTTCTTGGGCGCTTGACTTGAACGTCCCAGGTTCAGGCGAGAAGAGAGAGCGATCACGGCCCAAGAACGCATGCTCAGTCAGTATCACCAATGACCAATAGATGGCACTCAGCATCTCGTTAGTGGAATTCTTTGGACGGCTGGAAATATACGTACTGTGGTGTGATCTGATGGGGTGGAGGAGTAGTATCGACGCCCGGCTCAAACTGCAGCCACGGGGGGATTTTGTCCCTATACCTGCGAAGTTGCTCTCTGATTTCTCGCATGCTTTGTATCAAGCTAGCATTGCTTGCCTCAGACGCCTTCGTAGCTTGTTCAACCTTGTTGGCCGAGGAGAAAACTTCTATAATTCGAGAAATTATTCTGCACAGCTGAAGTAGGCACCGAAATGTGCTGATTGCGTGGCATGGCCGTCCTCTGTAAGCTGGAACATGTTGGTCGAAAGGCTGCGCTTCAGGGTCCATATATGGTTTCCATTCCTCCATCTCTTCATACGTGTCGAGATACTCCTCTGATACGTGACCGGCTTTGTCATTCATTGCTGGTGTTCGGCCAAGAAAAAGGGATTGCAGCTTGTCCCCAACATAAGCCGCCCAGTAAACTCTCCGTCTCATCTCGACATCAATGGCACTAAGCTTGAAACCCGTACCAGACTGATTTACTCCAGTGTGAGTGGTAGACTGTAAGTCGAGATGGATACCGAGATCCGTGATCATCCTGTAGGCGATGCCGCAAAACACCCAGCCAGCACTCTGCTTGCCTCGGGGTACTAAGCAAGCCCCGCAAGTCAAAAGCCCGACAATGGTTGGGATACTTGGTCTGTCGATGTACTCACCTAGCAGAGATTTGAACCGGTCATAGAAGATCATGCCCGTGGTCTGCGGATCCTGAGGGTTTTGGCGTAATAGAGAAATGCGATCACTGTACAAACTGCTCTGGAAGTATATAGCGTTCAGCAGCAATTTGTTCACGTAAGAGCCGTTGCTGATGAGACTATCGATAATCGCCGTACGGTACGTGAGAAGGTATGATAGGTGTTGTCGATTCCAGTGCAGTTCCAATAGGTGCATAGCTGTATCTATGGGCACGCCGTCGAAGTCAATCTTAGACGTAAGGCTCGGCGATGTATACAGAGCTGCCTCTTCCTGTCGACGAATGGCTGCATATGAGACTAGGCGGTCCTTGATAGCATCCTTTGACGGCGCGACATCCTCACTTTGATGGTTGGCCAGGAACGTTTTCGAAGACTGGTCATGGAGCAAGCTTGTTGCGCCATAGATTTGAAAGCCATCAGCTTCATTATCATCCCCGGCTGGGGTTGGTTCGGGTGATAGCATTTGATGGTACATGACCGGTTCAGAAGCTCGATCAAGTGATGCCAACACTACGGGTGCGTCTGTGGAGGCTAGTCGGGTAGAGTGCGACAAGACACCCTGTCGTGAATCCGGTGACTCGTCATCAGAAACGATGGACAGTATTCTTTTGGGAGAATAGGTGGTGGATACGGGATCGACGTTTTGCTGTATGTCGCCGTCTATTGAATCGGTCGTCGGGACATGGTGGAGCGCAGTATCATCCTCGTCTTCGAGAGGAGCTTCATGTGCCGTATCGAAACGGCCTTGCCCACGAATTTGCTCCTGTAGTGCCTCGATTTGTATCCGGAGGGTTCTGACGTCTTCTTTTCGGATGCGAGTGGCCGTTCGCCTCGCATCTTGCAGGTAGACGCAGTCATTACCCCTCCTTCGACAACCAGTGCATTTTGGGCGTTGGCCATCGCATTTGATCTTGAGATATTACAATTAGCTGGGTTACTTCATTGCCGACTTCGACTGTGACGATGGGGGTGAATTTCACCTTCTTTTGGCGACAGATCTTGCAGGTGCGGCAGCTGTCGTTCCTCGAAGATGATTTCCGCGTGTCCGGTTTTCTATGGCGTTTCGGTGATACGAGTGCCGAGTACATGGCTGTTATCATTCAGGTTATCCGAGGTGGAGGATCTTGAGGGGGGATCCTCGGGTTTTATCGCCGAGTGAATCCAGGATGGCGTCGGGAAGTGCGCACAGTCTCCAGAGCCTGGGTTGCACTGTCAAGCTCCCCTTACTGTTTTCAGACTAGGTGTTGGATTGACCCTCGGGTGACAAAATAAGGGCCGAATCGGCGCAATCCTCATACTGTCACGAGCCCTGATTATATAAGTGTTGGATTGTAACCGGGGCTTTATACCCATACTATAGGTGGTGCCGATAGACGTTGCACCACGGGGGTGTAAATAGACCTTCTTATATAAGTAATATAGATCTCTTATAATTATAGAAATTGTATTTATTTATTTAATTAAAGGAAAAGGTTAAATTGCTATATATATAATAATTTAATATATTAAACTTACTTTATTAATAATATACCGGGCTATTTAAGGGTATAAATAATACTATAATTATTATCTATAAATAGATAATTTTATTATATATAATTATTTGGTTTTTTTTAGCCTTACTTAATATTATCAGATAAATTAAAGCTATATAGTAATCTTAAATAGTAGGAATAAATAATAAGAACTACACCTAGTACCAGAAGAAATAGTAGCTAAATAATAAGATTATTACCTACTAGTCTCTGCCTAAAGCTTCTATTTAACCCCTCTAATTTTAATTCTATTATCTGCAGTTAATAACCTTACTATTTACAGTTAATAATCTTAAGATAGTAATTTTATTTTAAGAAATAGAATATAAGAGAGACTGATATTTTTTATTATTAAAAAACTAACTTTCCTTCTAATACTTATCCTATTATAATAACCTTTAAAGATATTAACTTTAATTTATAAGACTCTAGTTATATATTACTCTAGATATTAGAAATATAAAAATAAAGCTTATAATAAGACTAGATTTATTTAGAATTTATAAGATAAAAGAGAAAAATATAAGCTAAATAACTATTTAAAATTCCTTTAAGAAAAAAACCTTTTAAATTTCTTATTATATTATTTAAAATATCTAGATAATAACTAAAGAATTATATTAGCTATATTTAGATATAGTGAGATGGTGGAGTAAGCAGAGGACACTAAACACACACACCCACCCAAAAGGTCGAACTGTGATAGCTGCGGTGGTGTTGTGACGGGAATGTTAAAAGGGGTCAGGTCCGGAGTCCGGATGAACCGGACAGCTGGGTAAAATAGGTAGCCCTTTTAGCTGATACCGTTTGATCAAATAGATCTCTGGAAGGTCTTCAAAGAATGGGTCCAAATAATTGTCAATTGAATGAGATGTTGGATATGATCCTTCTTGTCTGAAGGTCTTGCCCGAGACCTTCCCAATTTATAGGCCCAATAGGTCTGGCTACTGGTCCCTGCCCAGTACGGCACTTCCTGTTGAAGGAACCCACCAATCCTCGCCCTAGTGGCTGCAAGTATCTGATTAGATGACCTTTATCCCTAAAGACCGAAAAGCCCCGACTTAATAGTCTATTTCTTAATAGAAATAGAGCTAATCTGCAGGCAAGCTAGGCTATTAGTATTAATATTATATTTATTAAAATAGAGCTGGGCGCCTTATATAACCTGGCTAATAATATTAAAAATACCGATAATAACAGGGGCTAAAAGTTCCTTATAGAAATCGGCTGGGATGAATATAACTCCTGGTTCTAGGAGTTATTATGCTGTATCGGTCTAGTATAGATACTAGCTACCTAGGGTGCTAGAGAGGGGGGATTTAAATAACTTAAACGGGTTATTATGGGCGTTAGGGATCTTGGGGTATTCTAGTTATAAGTCGGGTCGTGGGAATTGTCGGTGTATATATTAAGGTTAAAATAGGTTAAAAAAGTTAGATAGGATTCCAGCAGAGAAGAAAAAAGCAGCTTAAAACCCAAACTTAGGCCTTAGTAACTGTAATATATATGTAATAAAAATATAGTAAAATTTAAATACTAGATTCCCTTATTAAGAGTTACTTATAAATATAATTAGAAACTTATTATAATTAATTACTAGTAATTTTAATAGATTATTAATAATTGTAAATATAATATCTTTAATTATCTTATTAAATAAGATTATATAAATAAGAATTTTAAGTTTTTAAATTAAAATCTTAAGCTTTTTAGCTATTAATATACTTAATTATATTAAATTTACTATTTTACTATTATTAAACTGTAACTTATATTATATATTATAATACTCTAATTTATTAAATTATATACTTTATACCCAGATTTATTTTATACTTTTAAGTTAAACTTAACTATTATAATTTCCTAATAGTAATATTAATTAATACTGCTTTTATTACTTTTTATTAGCTTTTTAATTTATTTATTTTATTATTAAATAAGCTTTAAATTTAGTAGCTATTATAAATTATAATAGCAATTATACTACTAAAGCTCTAATATAATAACCTAGTATATATAAAGCAGCTAGTAAGCTATTACAGTAAAAAAATAAGTAATAATAACAGTTATTATACTAAAGCTGTATATATATACCTATTATATAGTATAACACTACTAATAGAAGCCTGAAGAGCCCTCTATATAGCTTCTATATTATAACTATTCTACCTTTAAGAGTAGTATAGCCTCGGGCTACAGATTATTTCTATACTATAGTAATATAGTGTTACAGCCCAGGTTGAGACCAGGCAGTCACAACTGGCAGAACCATAACATACCCACTTTTTCCGTCCAACCACATGTGGAGCGTCACGCTAAGGATCGTACCCACGATCCTGGATCGTCACAATCCCAGGATCGCTGCAATCCAACGCTCCACACGATCCACGAATCACCATCTAATATATAGACACTCATTTAGCACTTTCATAGATAGATAGCCTTACCAGCTATTAACACACTTGGTTATATTAAATCTACTATTCTACTATTACCAGACCGTGATCTATATTGCTTACTGCGACGTCCTGATCCACTCGATTATAAATACTACGCCCCGGACCTACCCTATACCCTTAGGTTAGACCCGACCGTCACATATAGCTACTTAGAAGCCTAATACCTTTAAGCTCTAGAATGCTAAATAGTGTGATGGTGATGACAGACACATCGGAGTTTAATAATAGTAGGTCTAGCCTACTAGCCTAGGTACTACTTAAAGGCTGAGCCTGATCTTAATGAAGGAGGCATGCTTTTTCCCTTTCTTAATTTAAATTTTTAGAAGACCACCTTTGTCGCCTGGCCCATTTCCCACCGAGCTGTCGCAGCAGCTCTTGTCCCTCTTTTCTTAATCTTCTTTATCTTGTTATGATCAGGAGCATCTGATCAGGTATTTGACAGTCTCTTTATCTTATTTTCTCCCTCCTGCTTGTGGCTGCAGGACCTTTCCCTGCGCGAGCTGCAGGGTATTCTTGACTCTTGCTGTCGCGGGCTTTGTCCGCACTAAGTGCCTCTCCCACTAACAAAATACTCAGTTATCTTAGTAAAGTAATTAAGAATAGAGATATAGAGCTCTAATATAGCCTCTTCTAGAAGGCTCTGTAGCTCTTTAATCCGTTCGAATTGCTAATTACCCGCCCGCTTAGCCCAAATATCAGTAAGCTTATTAGCATACTTTATTGTAGTCTTATATACAGTAGCCTGCCTTTTACTAAGCTTAAATAATAGTCGATCTGCCGGATTCTTAACAGATATAGCCCGGATAATATAGGCTACAAGCTGCAGAGCTACTATAATATATTTCTTTTGCATCTTAAGCTTAAAATAAAAATAGAATAGAGTGCTATATTTTTTATTAAGCTCCTTTTAATTAACCTTAAATAGTATATTCTATAATATAACATCCAGTTTAGTAGTATAGATTATACTCCAAATCAGTTATTTAATAGCCATATAGATTTATTAAAGTTTAGTATTATCTCCAGCTCCAGCAAGATTCGAATTATCTCTAGCTGCAGCTAGCTCCAGGTTATCAGGCTGGATTATATACTGGAGGGAGATAAGGCTCCGGAGGAAATCCTTCTTATCTGTTGTTAGAGGTTATTAAGCAGTGAAATAAAATAATATAATAAGAGGAATATCCTAGTAAAGGATATAAGGTTAAGAGGTATATAGAGATAAGAGGTAGATAGTATAAGATAGTGTATTATAGTGTATAGTAGTATATTGTAGTGTATTATTCTTTTTAATCTTAAGTCTTAAATAGCTGGAAGGTCTCGGGCTTTTTATAGACAATTTCTTAAAATTTAGCTATTGTAGCTAGACAATAAATATACTATTAGATAGCCTGAAAAATCAGCTTTCAGATAGTATTGAAATTGTTCCCTATTGTATTCTAGATACCGAGATATCCGGCTTTGAAATCAACTTGATTTCAAAGCAAATTGATTTTAAATCAATTTTGATTTCCAATCATCGGGCTAATATTGGCCCGACTAAAACAGTATAAATAGTATTAATAATACTGTTTTTTATATTATAAGAGGATATTTTTTCCTGATTTTAATAACTCTCTTTTTAGCTTTAAAGCTATTATAATAAAAGAGTTATAGAATTAAATATCTATTTATATATTTAAAGAATATTAACATCTGTAAAGTCCTTTAGATATATCGTTGCGCCCAGTTGACAAAGCTATAAATTAGGCGTAGCCAGATCCCCTTATTCCTCGATATCCTCCACCTCCTTCTTTTAGAGATAGTTTCCCTTAGCTTAAAATACTTAAATAATCTTGTTGGTATCTGTATTAACTCTAGTAGATAGCTGCTCGATAAAGAGCTCTGTTATATCTCAGCTTCTGCTAATCTCGAAAAATATACTCCGGGGGCCTTTATAGAAGAACTGCTAGTAGAAGACTCCGCTTCTGTACGGTATATTCTCCTGCTCTTCTCTGGCCTGGCTTACAGATCGTCAGCCTCTCTTGCATTCTTATCTCAATTTATACTTTTTCTTGAAATATTCCCATATTCTCCGTAATATAGATCTAATATACGGATAACCTTTAATATATATATAGCAGAACCTATCTGTAAAAATATCGCCCAGCTCTTTAAATAGCATACTATTATCGGGTAGAATAGCCAGATTATAAAGCTGCTTATAATCTGGGATAATATTAAGAGAAGATACCTACTGCTTAGTATATTTAATCTTATTTTTTATAAGCTAATAAGAGATAGCTTAAAAATAGGGTATAATTTTATAACTAATAAGATATATACTATAGGAGTAATACTAAAGAAGTTAGAAGTTAGGTAGGAATATAAAATACTCTATTATATATAGCGCTATTAGTTTATATAGATATAATAAGAGTATAAAGTTACAGTATATATTAGTATATTCTGGAGGCCTTCTTTTTTATTGCCTTAGTCTGTACTTGCTTCTTTCTAGCTGCTTTATATCTATATCTCTATAATAAGTTATATTAAGCCTTCCCCCAGGGTAATAATTATATAATTTACTCTTAGTAGGAAGTATATATCTTAATCTTAAACTAATTATTAATACTCTATAAGAATAATTATCAGTACCCTCTGTTAGTAACTATAAACCCACTTCTACCTAGAATTATATTTAGGTCTTAGACTTACTTATCAGTCTAAGTATAAAAGCCTCTGATACTAAACTTATAATATCCCTATTAATACTTATATTAATTCTATAGTAATTCTACAGTAGTTATATAATATATATACAGTATAATTATATATTATCCAGACTCTTACTACCTTTAGCTATTTATACTATTTATATATCTATATTTAATATATATTATAACTACAGATAACCTGGAGTATACTTACTTTTATATAGCAGAATTAGCTATAGTATCTTATTTATCCGCAATAGCAAGCCTCCCCTATTAATAGAGAAATATTAAGAATTAAAGCCAAAATTAAAGATTAATATTATTACCATAATACAAGCAGTATAGTAGACAGATACTATAGATTTAGTATCGCATAATAGCACGTACTTACCTGGCAACTTTTCAGACATACCGGAGCCCTCTAGGGCGAGAAACAGGAATCGTCGGCACCCTACCCCCAAGTTAATCGTCCCTACCCCATATCCTGCTAGCGTCACTGTAGCTTCACATACAAAATTAATCGTCGGTTATAGTGCCGATGCAATCATTAAGTCTTAGGGGCAGGAGCTGCAAGATCAGAGGGAAATCACTGATCAGATACAGCAGGAAACGCAGCAAAGTGGTAGTCGAAAGAGGCGGACGGAGACGAGGGAATAGCGATGTGGAAGATGCAGGAGACCCGGCCATAATGCGCGCACTTGTCAAGCTAATGTAGATATGTCTAGAGAAGAGGATAGCGATTGATTTTAATTGATTTTAGCTGTTATAGTTGTTTTATTTATTATATGTTGTTGAATGTGTTGTTAGGTGGCTAGCTCGCTTGTCTGGCTAGCTCGCTTATCATACACGTTATTTCTAGTTGGGATTAGTTATATTATAATTAATTATTTAAAAAGGTTTTAATATCTTTAATAGTTTTTAAAAGAAGATATAGAAATTTATATATTTGCTATTATCAGCTGGAAATCAGCTAAAAGTTAATAGAAAATTTAAAGGAAAATTATATTAAATAGATTAATATTTAATTAGATAGTCTGCTGAATTTGAAAATAAATTAATACCTTTAATATTATTATTTTTATTATTAAAATATTAATACTCATAACTTTTTTAATAGGAGTTAACTTAACTAGTAGCTTATCTTATAATTTTGCGTTTAAATAGTAATTCCTTGTGTATACAGTATATGTAACAATCTGCACTTCGCTTTACACCTAATAGCCCGTCTAGCCAAAAGGTAAGTCTATAATCACAATGCTTGCAATTACAGGTACAGATAACAGCTACTATAGGGCTCGGTCCGCTGTGGCACTGCACGAGCCGTAACAGTATAGCAGGTAGGAAAAATTAGTTTTTTTAAAAGAGCAAGATTCAGGCTTTAATATCCTTCTTCTCTTATAATTTTATTATACGCATAAGCACGAGGGTCTCATAACCTGTTAAGAGGTTAACGATATGTGTATTAATAATTATCCCTAGTTAGCTAGGCGAGGGAATTGGAGCCTGTATAAGGTCCCGGCTGCCTGAGGCCACAGCCGCCGTAGGCTTCCTTCAACAGAAATCATCACGCACCTCAACCTCTATGGATACTTCACACGAGCACCATCCGCCAAGTCTATGCCCGGGTTCGATATTTTATTCGAGACCGCACGGAGGCTGCAGCCAGTGGAGCTATTCAAACATCCGTTTATAGTAGAAGTGGTCGGTGCTGGCTTCGACAAGCCCGCGAAATAACATAACCTGCCTTGAACCCGGTGGGGATGAGAAGCAGAACAACGAATACGCATAATTCACCAAAATATCTGACAATTGGACGCGTTTTCACGCGTCAATCGACGTAATTGCCTAAGAGGAGACAGATAACATGTAAAGATCGCAAAATTTGACGCGTTTTCAGAATTTCGTTCTGAGCTGTGGGTGGTGTTTTTTTGAGCAAGAAGCAGCTTATACAGTACAGCAATACTTTCTCGCTCCTAAAACTTGCCCGTCAGCTGGAATACTAGCCGCTTTGTCTCCTCGACTACATATTGCTCAAACTCCTCTGGGTAGTGTTCAGGTGTCCAACCCGAGCGTCTCGCCCTGTCTCCACGGCAAATGAGATTCCAACCAGCAAAGGGAACCTGGTAGTATGTTAAACTTGTATATCCGATGAATCAGCCTTAGCAACAATGGTGCTTACTTGGTAGCGGCTCAGCTCGTCAGAAGTGTAAGAGGTAGGTCTATCGGTATCTGTGACACCCAGGGCAGACAGTGTCCTGGCCGACGCTTCCGCGATAACGTGAAACGCCGTGTTCCCGTGCTCGGCATTGTAAAAGCCGTCCCTTCCATGACCGGAAGGCGGATTCTCAAGCAGATAGAGATGCAACAGAGCCACTACGAAGCCAGGTGAGCTCTGAGGAGACCTGTGTCCTCTGTGGGCTTGTCACTTACCGTCATCAACGTGCACGACAGACCAGAGGTTCTCACCAGGTCCGATTTGACCAACAGCCCGGCGGTCAAGAGCTGGACGTACAATATGCCCAATTGCCATACCTGTTGCGTTGGCGAGGCCGTGGTCGTGGACCACGCCGGACGGCTTGCCAAATACGATAGTGGGGACGAGAATATAGGATAGGACGTATCCAGCCTCGTCTGCCTCGACGATCGCGTTGTCGACATTACGATCTTGGTTTCAGTTAGATCACAGGAATGTGGCGCGCTTGGTAGTGATTCTTACGAGGAATTTCGATGGGGATGGCATTGATCTTGTCCGAGTCCAAGTCTGATATGACCGCGCTTGAAGCACGGCCGCCTAAGTCCTCGAAGTAAATTACTGGATATTTTTAGCTGGCGTATGCCCGTAACACAAAAAACGTAACTACATACGGGCACCGGACTGTGAACCATCAGCATTTTGGCGCAACGGCCAGAGTGGAATCTGGCACGTACAGTGTGATACAGGGCGGGAATTAGTCCTGTCGCCTCCTTTCTTGCCTTCAGGCCTCTTAAAATTGCATGAGTAGCCTCAAGGTCATCGCAGTCGGCCTAAAGCTTGCCCGTCAGAGTTTTGGGCTTGCGAACCTTCAGTTATAAGACGTACAATCTGGCAGTCGATTTCGTGCTTCTGCGCTTCCCTTTCAATTTCGGCATGATCCTGGAGACTCAGCTTGATCGTCTGACTACCTGGAAGTATAGCCTTTATCTTTTCACCTTTCTCTATAGAACGAGTAGCCAGAGTGATGCGATAGTGTTCAGCAAGGGTTGAGCCGTACTTGGCGTGGAGCTGGGACAAAAGCGCCCCCCCGATGTAGCCGGACGCGCCGAAGAGTAGAACTGACTTCGGCGGCATGGTAATCGTTACTCTTCCAGTCGATAATAAATCTCGTCACGACAAAGGAGCTGGCTTATATCCCTAGCAGATAGGAGAACGGCAATTCTATCTCATCTCAGATTGTACCTTGTCCTTACGTGTAACAGTGTAAGCGCCTGAAAATTGCTGATTAATCGGTAACATTATGGGGGCATACTAGTTTACAAATCAAATAGAGTTTTCAGACCCAACTCCAATGGGTAGACCTGGAACGCTTTTGAACGCATTGGTGCTATGTGGGTTACATTCGGCAGTTCAGGAACCCCGAAGTCCGTGTAGGGGGAGTTCTTGCTTTCCGTTGGCAGGGGTTGCTATTGTAACGGTTGTGCTAGACCGCTGTACCAGGGGGCAAAAGATTGGTCAATAATCACATTAATTGCAATTACTGGGCACACTAGCTGCTCTTTTAAGCCTCTCTCGCTGTTCGGTGAACCAAGCCGTAACAGCTATCTAGCTGCTCGTCATCTCCGCTCTCCGCCAGCTATGAACTTGGACAAGTCCGCAAAACCTTGGAACCGCTTATAAATTACTACGTTATTCCTCCCATTTGGAATAGTATTCTATACTGTGGGGGTCTCTAAATCGACCATCCCCTGACCTCCGTGCCTCCGGTAGGGGGGTGGTCTGACTAGCAAATGGACGGTTGATTCGCAAAAAAGAGATACTTCTGCCGCCACGTAATTTACTAGAGTTTCTATGTCACTTCATTTAAAGCATATCCTTTAAGTTGTGCAAATTAACCACCCTCTACGCAACTAACATTAAGCAGCCCCTGAATTAGCACTCAAGGAGATGGCTAAGAAGTCGGGTTTTTTATATATAATTTGTCACAACCCATGCAAGGCTTACCCAAGCCCCAGGGCGGTCAGAACCGGCAGAAACCCATACCCATAAATTTTCGCCAATCAGAGCGGGATCACCGGCTCACGATGATGATCCAGTGATCGATCCAAATATTTGCCTTAGTATATTAACCCCAGGGACTGGCTGTCACTAGGACACCAGCCCCTCAGCTATCAATACAACTTGGTTACACTTAATACCTTTGAGCACATTACCAGACGTGACTATTACCGTTCAAGACAACGCGCCTGATCCATCTGCCAACATAAACCCAGCACGCTAGGTTTATCCCTAGGCTTTATTGGAAGGATGTTAGACTTCAAAATTTGGTGTAGACAGGGATTATATGGTCCGAGCTTTGAAGCCTAACTATATCACTCCAGGGGGGAACCAGCACTTAGGTTTTCAACACCACAACTAAGATTCCTTATCTTATATAACTCTTTCCAGAAGCCTAGTCACAAAAAAATATAGAAATGTATTTTCTTTTTTAATTAGATTTATATTCCTGTTATAGCTGCTTGTTAAACCTTAAGAGATAATACTGTTATTACTCGACTGTAATAATTTCCTCTTTTAGATTAGTATGGTTTTGAGAGAGTATAACGATTTCTTAATTTGGTTAGTACTAATAAGCTACCCCACGACTAGGTTTATATAACTGGATATAAAATACTACTGATACTTTGGGTTTTTATATCTAGCTTTATATTTGACTTATTATATTAGGGATTCTATTTCTAATAATATAAACTTAAATAACTATACCCGAATATATAACTACTTACTTTCTTTTATTCTTTAGATATTCTTATTAGTTAACTGGTATTATTACTGATTTCTATAGAACTAATTGCCTAATATTAGCTAATAAGAATTACCTAAGTATATCTTCTTTATTTATATAAAATAGTATCTATATATATATAGAAGGGGGAAAAGTATCCTTAAGAAACCTGTAATTAAAGTTCTATAAGCCCCTATTATAATCCTTAGGGACTTCTATCTGCTATTAAGCTATTACCCTTTTTAAACTCTATAATATCAATTACTTTAGTAAAAGTCCGAATAACGTATATGATAAGCGAGCGACGCAGTCAAGCAAGCGACGCACTTTTCCCTCTTATATCTAACTTTTCATTTGATCAATTGATTCCCAACCACAAAATATATCACAGTCGAATATTGAGGCTAGAACCCTTCTTGCCCTTCAGGCCCTTTAAAATAATCCAAATCTAAGCGTCCGAAAGGCTGCAAAGACCTACCAGGTCTCTGAGCCAAGGCTACGTCGGCAACGAAATGGCATTCAATCTCGACGCGATACCGCCACGAATTCACGCAAGCTATCAGATCTAGAGGAAGAGATCCTTATTTACTTTATTCTTAATCTAGATTCACGAGGATTTCCCCCCCGGCTTCGTAGTATCAAAGAAATGGCTGATTAATTGCTTGCCGACCGCGATACGTTACTAGTCGGCATATATTAGGCTTCAAACTTCGTTAGGTGATACCCAGAGCTTAAGATGTGTTTTTTTCGGAAATACGACTACTAGAGAGCTAAATGCAAAGATCTAATAGTTATCCGTAATTGGTTTCGCCTTGTGGGGAACATAATTGCGAAGTATAGTATCCGATTAGATGATTTCTATAACTTTAATAAGACTGGCTTTCTTATGGGTATAATTGCAAGCGGAATAGTTGTTATAGGTTTAGAAAGGCGTTTAAAGCTGAAATCAGTATAGCCTGGAAACTAGGAATGGATTATAGTTATCTAAGCAATTAATATGGAAGGCCAGGCAATCTAGCTATTTATTATTAGCACGGGCTAATATCACCTTGCTAATTGGTACTAAAATAGCAACTTGCCGGGTAATTAGGCTATTATAATAACCCAAAATAGCTAGACTGATAATAAGACCGGTCTAGAGTGGCTAAAGCACTTTAACTGGTACACAGCCAAGTAATTAAATAGTTGCTATTATCTTCTGATTCTTAATAGCTACGAAAGTCACCACTCTATCGAATTCGAGAGATATTACAAGGAGAAGAAGATTATCCGGCTTTATATGCCACCTTATTTATCTTATTTACTCCAGCCCCTTGATATTAGGTGCTTTAGTGTGCTGAAGAAGGCTTATAGTCGAGAAATAGAGTATTTAATTAGATACTCTATTACACACATTTCAAAAACCGAGTTCTTTCCGGCCTTCCACGCAGCACACGAGGCTACTATGATAGAAAGAAATATCAGGGGGGCTTTTAAAGGAGCTGGCCTTGTTCCCCTTGACCCAGAAACTGTAGTCTCGAAGCTTGATATACAGCTACGGACTCCAACGCCCGCCGGGGAGGAAGCTGAGCCGTCGACCCCTTGGGTTTCAAAGACTCCAAAGACTGTGCTTGAGGCTGGATCTCAGTCGGAATACCTCGAGAGACGAATTAGAAGGCATTATAGTAGCTCCCTAGAGTTAATTCTGGGAGCTCTAAAGTCTCTTGTAAAGGGTACGACAGCAATAATGCATAAGAATGTATTATTAAGAGCCGAGGTTAAAGACCTTCGGGAAGCAAATGAGATATTAAGCCGGCGCCGGAGGGCAAAAAGAACTAGGCTATAGAAAAGAGGGGTTATAACAGTAGAGGAGGAAAGGCAGGCAATTAATCAGATGGATATTAATGCGCAGGTAGTGGCAGAATCATCGAGAAGTGGTGGTCGAGGAAGGTCAGTCGGACTGGGTATTCGGCGTTGTGGTATCTGCAGCAAGCCCGGGCATAATATAAGGACCTGTCAGATAGTAATTGAGATGTCTGGGGAAGAGTATAGTGAGTAGTTTTAATTAATTAAATAGGTTATGGTATTTTTATTATGATTTCTAATCTTAAGGGTAAAGAAAAGTATATCGCTCGCTTAACTGCGTCGCTTGCTTATTATATACGTTATATTACTTATTAGGGAAGTAATAGTACGATTTAAATTTATTAGTGCTTAAGAATAAGACCCTGCTATGCGATATTAGCGTTATCTAGATGCGAAACGGGCCCGGGACTACCGGCTATATTAAAAAGCAAAATAAGGGATTGATACTACTGACCCTCGAACTGAACTATTATATTAAGCAGTTAAATTAGGAATAGAGGCTGGGCAGGCGGGATCTAATAGTGCGCCAGTTAATACTGGGGAGTTTGAATAGGAATTTATCCCTATTAATAATATATCTATTACCTCTTAGCAGGGAGGTGTAAATCCTAATAGGAATAGTATTAAGCAGGATTCCTATAGTAATAAAGAACCTATCTGCCTTTACTTTTACTATACTAGAGATTATAAAGCTCAGATAGAGCTTTAAATTCCAGAGTTCTATACTGAATAGGAAGCAGATCTTCCTAATAGTAATATCTAGTTAGATATAGAATATACTACTGAGAAGTTTATTTAGCAGTTTCTAATTAGAATTTATAGTTATAGTACTAAGAAATATTAAGAAAATCTAGTAATATATATTAAAGCTAAGGGAACTTATAATTATTATAGGCTGAATTAACTATTTTTAAGTAATATATCTTATATACTTAATAAACTATATATACTATCCTTTTAAATTTATTATATAATACTAAGTATAAATTCTACTTAATAGTAAGATCTATTCTCTGGCTATATACCTAAATAGTTTAAAGATAAGTTTAAGTAAGCCTATTTCTATACTGAATATTTATAATAGACTACTCCAGTTATTTTATTTAATATTAATAGTATCTTAAGTTTTATAACTTCTCCTATAATAGCAGCCTATAGGATTTGGTTTTATTCTGCTTCTTAATATAATTAGAATATTTCTACGGATATCTATCTAATTTTAAATTATATAAATCCAGATCCAGAGCAGCTTCAGTTAATTTTATTACAACTTAAAGATATACTGTATTTTATCTTTACGAGGGCTAAAGGTACTAATTTTATTATATTTTACCTATTCTTTCTATATTTACTATACTCCTATAACTTCAATCAGTTAACTGATAAGCAGCTCTTATAGTAGTTTAATAATATCTTCTATCCCGCTATTCGTCAGGTTTATAATATTAATTAACTCCAGTACTTGCCGGCAAGTTATTATTATATATTAGCTACCTGCCACGCTCCTAAAGTAGAGGATTATTTACTTAAGATATCTAGTTATCAGACTTAACTCCGGATAACTTATTTCCTACTACTGCAGGGCTTGTAGTAACTATGAGATTATATTCTCACAGCGGTATAGCAACCTAAATTACAGGACTTTTGCAATCTAGAGCTTTTTGTTGAGGTAAAGAGTATTAAGCTTCTATTTAAATACCCAGATATACTATCTAATCTACTTATAGTTATAGAGAACTTTAACTATAAGCTATATTATATTCTAGACTTTTCCTATATATATAGTAACTAGTTATATATTAATATAAGCAAAGAAACCTGCTTACTGTATAATAGCATTCTATTACCTGAAGCTTAGATATACCTTTAGTAGCGTTATTATATCTATTATTACCTTAATTAGCTTTATAATAGGAATATTCCCAAGACCAGCTAAAACTTCTACTATAAGTTAATACTTCGAGATACTAGCAGTATAACTATACTAATACCTCTAAGCTTTAACTCTGCTGCAGAGGTATTTTTTATAGTTAGATATATAATCTTACTAAGGAGATTATAAATACTGCTTATATATTTCTATTTTAAAATCCAGATTTATAATATTTAATATTAGATTCTTAGCTTTATAATAGTATATAAAGTATTTATAGTAAGCTAGTATTAGATAAGAATATTATAGATTAAGTATATCTAGCTAGTAAGTACTATTATTACTATAGTCTATCAGATTCTAAATAATAATTCTTTAGTATCTATAAGGAATATTATATTTTATAGACTTTATTTTAAAATATTCTAACAGTTCTATATTCTTTAACCCCTAAAATCCGCTCTATTAAGCTACTAGGGCCTCTATTTTATTTATAGGCAGTTTACAGTTCTCTTTTTATTAATTTTATCTAGTATAATATTAATAAGTTTATAACTGGATTTAAGCTGATTTAAGCCTAATACTCCGCAGGATTAATAATATAGAAGTAAACTAAAATAATAGATATATTTCTCTAATATCTTTAAGTTGCAGTTAGAGGATATAATTACTTATAAGAAGAGGTATTATAGTACAGTAGATAAGAGCTGCTCTAACCAGTAGGCTTACTATAAGTATATTATAGCCTTAGCTTTAGCTAAATACTAAAGTAGTATAGCTACTACTAAATTAAATCTTATATTAACTGGGCTCTATTAAGGTTTCTTCTAGATATTACTAATTCAGTCTTATTTAGAAATAGCACTTTTTATTAATAATATCTTAAATATAGTAGTTATATTATGTATTTCTTTAACCTTAGTTACTATACTAATTTAAGCCTTAAGTAGCTCTAGTAGTATCCTAGGGAAGATATTATAACTAATTAGATTATATTATAGCTCTATTATATTTATCTGCAGCAAATAAGAGCTGACGTCCTTTATTTTATTTAAGGTAACCTCTGCCTGAAGGTTCGCACTACAATCCTAGATAATTATATCAACTTTTACCGTAAAGGTCTTTTTACTGCTCTGGTTAATAGTATAATAGCAGTATCGGGTAATTATATAAGTGTTAAGAGCCCTCAGGAAGTTACTTAAGTATTATTTAGTTTTAATAACAGTTAGCTGTAAGGCTATTAGGAAAATAAACTGTTTTAAAAGCTTTATTAGTAGATATATACTGTATTATAACATATTCTAACTGATAATAGGCTATTATAAGCATTTATATATCGACTTCTGTTAAAGACTATAAATATATAACTATATATAACTTCTTTAATACTTATACTTTAAGCTTTAAGCTTTAAAATATAGCTTAAGAATTCTATAAAAATTCTTATAAGAAGATACTAAAATACAGTATTATTACTGATATTTATACTGTATAACTAATCAGCCCGAATCGGCTTATTAATCTATCCGCGCTTTAAAATTAATTAATTTTAAAGTATACGCTATTTGAAATTAATATTACTTAATAAGGAAAGTACCTATAAGGACAAATGCGATATGATAAGAAAGCTGGAATTTAGGGCTTTCTAATGGTATATATATTATCTTAATATAATAGCTGGATTTTAAGCAAATTATCTATAAAAAGGCTGAGACTCCCTGGGTAATTCCAGAATTATTATATATTACTATCACTATATTATACACTATTAATACACTATCTTATACTATCTTATACTACCTACCTCTTATCTATATATACCTCTTAACCTTATATTCTTTATTAGGATATTTCTTTTATAATAATATTACTTTATTCCACTGCCTTATAACCTCTAACAACTTTAATACTACCTATTTATATATTACTGGATATTACTCTATTCTATACTAAGAGGACTAGCTCTAAGAACTAAAGATAGTAAGTACTAGTGATTTTTAATAGATATCCAGGGTAAAATAAAACTTATAATAGAGAAAGCTTCTCTAGAAAGCTGGTATTAGGCAAGAACCTGCTAGCAGCTAGAATACCCTATACCCCTCCCTTAGTACCTCAGTTAGAGCCAGAATTAATAGCAGTCTTAAGTTAATTAATATATCAGCTAAATTTTATTATATAAAATATAGGAATTTAGCTATAATTAGAAGAATCTTACTTTTAATATATTAGATAAATTAAGCGGTTTATAGTGGAATTCCCTGTGGGGTACTTATAACTCTACTATTTAAAATTCAGAGAAGAGTTATAATATTAACTCTTTAATCTTAAATTTATCTGATATTAAAAGTAAGGCGCCTATATTAGTAAGGTTATAACTAGTAATTCCAAGCTATCTATAACTTAAACTGGAATTTTAAATATACTAATAGGTGGAATAATATATAATAAGTTTCTAAAAGCAGATTGTATATAGATATATATAAGCTTTTAAGTTATAAAAATTATCTATATCTTAATTAATAAGAGAGGATATAATAAGCTGCTATATACTACTATTAGCTATATAGCTGCAACTTACCCCGAGGCTACTACTACCTAAACTAGTACCCCCTCTTATTTCAGGATTATAACTCACCCCCCCAGGTCTGCCCCAACTAACTATACAAATATATTATATAACCTGCGCCAACTAATAGCTATATTACAGCACAGAAAAAAGATATTAATTAGTTTCTAAATAAGATTAGCCCATAAAGTATATAAATTAAGAAGAGAAGGCAGTAGCTGATATTACCCAAAAATAAGCTCGAAAATAAGCCCAGCAGCAAATAGCCCCTAATTAATATATAGAGGGATTTCCCCGATTCTATAAAGTTATCTAGGTTAAATAAGATATAGATTGTAGGGACTCTATAGTTAGCAAATAACTAATATATATTAAAAAGATAATAAGGTAGATAAGTATAAGTACTGCAATTAAGAACTGTTAATTTTACTAGTAAAAGTTAAATTTTCTCACTTCTAATACTATACTAGTAGTATAGTATAATTATAGTAGGCCTTGAAAATATCCCACATCTAAAGCTAAGGCTGCAGTAGATACAGAGCAGAAACAGATAAGGCGGCAGTATACAGCCCCTATATAATATAATACAGTATATGCCAACTTGTATAACTTAGTTTCCCCCCTAGAATCAGTAGGAGGTGCCGGGTGGGTGAACGTATTTAGCGACTCCTATTCTCTAGCTAATCCCACTAGTATGCCGGGACCGGATAATATAGATATCTTATAGTTTCTACCTACAGTTAATTCTTAACTATTAGAAGATATTAAAGAGCAGGCTATACCCAATATTAGTATTAATATATATACTGGAGAGTTAGTATCTATTTTAAATTATAATAGCCCTGATTCAGACCCAGCTATTACCTTTAATATAACTTTATATACCTTACCTGAAGCAGAGGATAATAAGTAAGATCCGGTTAGATACCTTATGCATAAGTTAATAGAATAACTGGTAAAATTCCGAGGATGCTATAATAATTACTACTAAAAAGCAGATTATAAATAATTAAATAACCCAAATAAATATATCAGTCTCGTAATATATCTGGAATTTGCACCTAAGTTGGGTTCTGATATTCTTAGCTCTATAACTATAATATACTAAAAAGATAGCCTAGCTGGAAAGCTTAATACTGTAACCTAAAGAGAGATATTTTATAGTATCAGCTCTAGAGACGAGATACCTTATATTTACTTAAGAGAAGATAATAGGGTTTCCTTTAATATAAATAGTATTATAGTGAGATAATAGAGTGAGCAGAGGGCACTAAACACACACACCCACCCAAAAGGTCGAACTGTAATAGCTGCGGTGGTGTCGTAACGGGAATATTAAAAGGGGTCAGGTCCGGAGTCCGGATAAACCGGACAGCTGGGTAAAATAGGTAGCCCTTTTGGCTGATACCGTTTGATCAAATAGATCTCTGGAAGGTCTTTAAAGAATGGGTCCAAATAATTATCAATTGAATGAGATGTTCTATTGTGATCCTTCTTGTCTGAAGGTCTTGCCCGAGACCTTCCCAATTTATAGGCCCAATAGGTCTGGCTACTGGTCCCTGCCCAGTACGGCACTTCCTGTTGAAGGAACCCACCAATCCTCGCCCTAGTGGTTGCAAGCATCTGATCAGATGACCTTTATCCCCAAAGACCGAAAAGCCCCGACTCAATAGCCTTCCTAAGTTGCCTTGTAGTTGCTAAGCAGGGTATTTAATAGTCTTCTACTTAGATAACTATCTCTAATCTTCAGTCTGATCTTTACCTCTATTTAAGGCTAGTTACTTATATTGATATAACTGGAATATAATATTAAGTATACCAACCTGTCTACTAAATTCCTTATTATACCTTCAGCTATATTATTAGATTAGAGGATATATCTCTATACTTTCTATTTCTCAACTTATATTAAGAGGAGCAGAAGTACAGCCAGCTTTAAGATAAAGATTTTTAGCTATAGATAGATAGTATTCTCTTTCCAGCAATATATAAATACTATAGCAGTACCTATATCTAGTATTATCCGTCGAGCTATAATTATAGTTACTATAACTTTACTACTTATAGAGTGGAAATACTTACTTAGTATATATATCTAGTAGTATAGAAATAATAATTAGTATACTTTCTACTACTAGAGATATTAGCTGAAGTTTAAGCTAATATTCTTGCTACTATTTAAGAATTAGAATTCTAATAATTTCAGGATATAACTATTCTTCTTTAAATAAAAAATCTTAAGGTTCTTATAAAAGATATTACCTGGGAGAAAATAGTATTACACTTTAAGAGATATTAGGTTAAAGCTATTAATAAAAGCTATATTATACTAGACTTCTATCTTAATATTGGAAAAGAAACTTATCTTTAATAGGTATTATAAGTTATACCTTAAAGCTAACTGGCAGCTAAGGCTATAGATAATCTAAGAGATAAATAAGCTAAATTACTAATATATAGATAATACTGCTTAGAGTTATATACCTTTTAGGCCCAGTATGAGTCGGCTGATAAAGTAAGTTAGAAATAAGCCTTTTATCCCTTTAGTATACTTTAAGATACTGGAAGCTTAACTATTAAGACTGGAAAGCTTTCTTTATACTATCTTACTAGCCTTCTCTACTCTTAATTCTATCTCAGTATTAAGGAAGTTTTTATAGCAGGAAATATATATTTATTTATAAATATAGCTATTAAGATACTTACCCTTAATAAGAAGTTAAGAAAGATATAGAAACTTATTAGAGGTAGTCTCAGCTATCAGCTAGCTATATTAATTAAGGTATATCTATATATAAAGCTCTGATACTACTATATATTATTGGGATTTATATAAAAGTCCTTTAGTATTAGAGAAGAATATTATATTTCTAAGAAGCTATTTAATACAATTAATAGCTGAATGCACTTCTAAAAGCTCTATAATATACGCCTTATTATACCTACTAATAATAGTTCCCTATACTATAATTTTATAACTAACACTCTACTTTAATAGCTGCAGTAGAATATTAATAAGTTCTATATTAGATTTGAGATAGTATATAGCTTTCAGGACCTGTATTTTATAATCTGGAAGTATATAAGAATTATACTTATATTTCTTTGCTATCTCTAATTCTCTTACTCAGGTGGATTAATATAGAAAGTTGGCGGTTGCTAGCAAGATATACAATAGCAACCCGACCTAAGTCAGCTAAACGGACTTTACTAATATAAAGGTCTTAGGTTTAAACGCATAATAGAGGTATACAGCTATACTTAGTTTCTTAATAAGATTAACTGGAATACGCTTACCTTCCGCTAACTCTACGCAGCCTATATAATATTTAACAACCTATCTATACAGACTGTTTACTGCGCTCGATACTACTAAGTCCGAGATATACAGATTGATTTTATTTGAGTGGATAAGGCTTACTAATAGATGCTCGAGTTCAGTTCTATTTCTATATACCTTAACCTCTTAGAGAATTACCTTTAAGAGCTCTGCTTATATACCTTTTAAAAGGATATCTTCTTTTATATTAAGTCAGCTCTAAAGCCAGAATATATAGAGGCTATATTAGCAGGAGATATTCCCCTCTGCTATAATAGTATTAATAATACTATACTTAAAGATTACCAGCTACTTCAGCTTACATAAGGAAACAGGTTAGCAGTAAAGGATATTTATATGTTATTTACTTAGCTTTAGAAATTAAAGGATAACTATTTTAAATAGCAGGGGTAGAATAAGAAGCTATACTGTATACTATTCTAGCAGAGCTTCTATACTATCAGGACTGCACAAGGTAAATCTGGCGCATGGAATTGGCAGTAAAAGCTAAAAAGGTTATTCCTTAGAAGCTATTAGATTCTCCTATATCTATATAGCCGGGGATTTATATATAAGAAGAAGGAGGAAAAACAGTTTATATAGTAGCCCAGTTTATATTAAGGACTTATTAGATACTACGCTAAGTTCTGACAGACTGGAACACTTACCTATCTACTACTAGCATCTAATATTACAAATTATTCTATTAACAGCTGGCAACTAGCTGGTTCTCGGTTTTACAGGAGCTATATACCCTATATTATACAACCCGAATAAGAATTAATTCAAATACCTGAAAATAAGCTCTATGCCTAGTTGGTTGCTTTTTGGAAGTAAGTATCAGCTAGGCTGCCTTAAAGCCCCCCTATTATACCTATACTGGAATTAGATACCTCTCCTAAGAGTCCTTTTTTTCCAAAGAAATAATACCAGATAAAATAAATAGAAGTTACTAAAATATTCGAGGAATATAATAAGGTTAATAACTATATCTAGTTTTTAAAAAAGGAATTAAAGTTATATAAATATCTCCAATATCATCAGCAAAACCGACGCAAAAGATATCAGAACCGCACTACAATCCAACCAGATAGCGACTTAAGTTTAATATTAGAAAGTAATAAAGCTAAGGCTACTTCAGATAAGGAGGGCCTTGTTATTATACGGCAAAAGCAAGTATAAGTAGTGCGTAATATAGAAACTCGAGTCTATAAGCTTATTGAAGAATTTAAATAAAGATATCCGTAATAGAAGAAGTCTTATAATTCTATCTTGAGGAAGTTAAATCGCCGTCTAGAAAGAGTTGAATAATAGATAAGAAGACAGTAGACCTCGTTAAAAACCCTATATAAATTCAAACTGCGCTGTTAATAACTAGAAGGTGAACTTGTAGAAGACCTAAAGGGGTAAACTTGTAGATATTTTTACTACGAAAATCCCCATAAAGCCAATTTCACAATTAACAATATATAGAAGAGATTATATATGAATAGAATATAGTATCTATTAGAAAATTATAAATAAACTATTAGAAAATTATAAATAAACTATTAGAAAATTATAAATAAACTCTTTGAAGAGGATATAACGTATATAATAAGCATGCGGCGTATCTAAGTATACGACGCACTTGAAATTTTCACCTTAAAACGTGATTTTAAAAGAATTCCTAAAATTCGAGAAATAATTCCACCAGGCTAAAAGTTTATATATATCTTAACTAATAAACAGGCTATATATGGAAATTTTCCTGGATTTTTAAAAAAAGTTACTTATAGAGTAATTAAGAAAAGGCTTATTTACACTGTGTACCTCTTAGTTTTTCTATATAAAACTATTATTTAAAAGTCTAGGAAAAATACTCCCTATCTAACTATTTTTTAAGAAGCTCAAAAGTATTTTTTTTTAGATTTTAATAAATTATATAGCGCGTTTTAGAAAATTTAAGGTTGAGCGTTTTGGCTGCATAGTAAAAGTGCGCCGCATACTTGGATGCGTCGCAAGCTTATCATAACTTATACTATTTAGAAGTTTTATAATATTTTTAATATAGAGTAGTAATATTACAGAAATATAGAGATATATCAGTCTCTATTAGCAGCATTCTGCTAAAATATATAGACGCCCTTAACTACCCTACTTCTAATCCACTCAATCTACCCAGTCTACCTACAATATTATTAAGTGGATTTAGTGGATTAGCTAATCTACTGGGATTTTATCAGTAGAGTGGACAGTAGAATCTACAAGTGGATCCACTATGTGGATTGAGTGGAGTGGCTTTTAACTCTAGTGGCGGTTAAGCAAGCTCTATGCAACAAGTTTAAGATGACAGACCTGGGCCCATACAAATATTACCTAGGTATATCCTTGAGAAGAGACAGGGCAAACCGATCGATTTCCTTGTCGCAGACAATATACCTGGAGAAAATACTTCGAGACTTTAGAATGGACTAATACGCCCCTAATACCACACCAGTCGCCACAAGCAAATCCGGAGAACAAGACTCCGACTACAAGGCAAGCAATAAACTCAAGCAATAGTATGCAAAGGCGATTGGATCCCTAATGTATCTAATACTTGGGACGAAACCCGATATTGCCTTTACCGTCTCTCTATGTAGTCGACACCTGGGAAACCCAACCAGCGAATATCAGACCGCTGTCAAGCGTATCTTTTGATACCTTAAAAAATCGCAAAATCTGGAACTGGTATATCAAGAAAAGCTGCAATCTCTTCTCGGCTACACCGACTCGAATTGGGCGGGAGATCTGGAGACTCAAAAGTTAACATCTGGGTACGTATTTAACCTTAGCACAGGTGCTATTAGCTGGAGCTCGAAGAGGCAAAGGACTGTTGCTCTGTCCTCATATAAAGCAGAATATATAGGCCAAACGGGAGCAGCAAAGAAAGCAGTCTGGTTGTAAACCCTTCTCCAGGAACTGCTAAAAGAATACAGCGAGGTCCCAGAACTGAAGATAACTGTGATCTTCAGAAACAACTAAGGAGCGATTGCAATATCGAAGAATCCCCAGTTTCATACAAGAACTAAGTATATTGATATTTAATATTATTACTGCAGGAAGAAGGTTAATAATAGAACTATTAACTTTCAGTACATTCCAACAGGCAAGTAGGTTGCTGACGGACTGATAAAAGCCTTACCGAAGGATTACTTCTTACTATTTCGGAAAGTATTAAGTCTTAAAGAATAATAATTATAAGAATATACCAAGATAGGCATAGGTAGGAGATCTTCTGCAGGAAGAAGACTTACAGTCCTAAGATTGTATAGATTTATAAGAAGGTATAAAGATAAGCAGAAGTAGGAGACCTACTATAGACAGACAGAAGACCTACAGATCTAAGATTGCACTAAAGTATAAGAAAGGTGTAAAGATAAGTTAGAGTAGGAGATCCTCTACGGATAGAAGAAGACCCACAACCTCAAGATTGCACTAAGCATAAGGAAATTGCAAAGATAGACTGAAGTAGGAGACCTACTATAGATAGAAGATCTATAGTCTTAAGATTACATCGGATTGAAAAGAGTATGCAAAGATAGGCTCGAGTGGGAGATTTTCTATAGACAGAAGAAGATCTATAAGTTCAAGATTACACTGGACTCCGGAGGAAGGTATAAAGATAAGCTTAGGTAAGAGATCTTCTGCAGGTAGAAGAAGACCTACAATCCCAAGATTTTATAGAACTATAAGAAGGTGTGAAGATAGGCTGCAGCAGAAGATCTTCTATAGATAGAAGAAGACTTATAGATTTAAGATTGCACCAGACTAAAAAGAAGGTGTAAAATAAGCTGAAGTGGGAGATCTTCTATAGATAGAAGAAGACCTATAGTGTAATAGTAATAACAGACACACCGGAGTTTAATAATAGTAGGTCTAGCCTACTAGCCTAGGTACTACTTAAAGGCTGAGCCTGACCTTAATGAAGGAGGCATGCTTTTTCCCTTTCTTAATTTAAATTTTTAGAAGACCACCTTTGTCGCCTGGCCCATTTCCCACCGAGCTGTCGCAGCAGCTCTTATCCCTCTTTTCTTGATCTTCTTTATCTTGTTATGATCAGGAGCATCTGATCAGGTGTTTGACAGTCTCTTTATCTTATTTTCTCCCTCCTGCTTGTGGCTGCAGGACCTTTCCCTGCGCGAGCTGCAGGGTATTCTCGACTCTTGCTGTCGCGGGCTTTGTCCGCACTAAGTGCCTCTCCCACCAACAAAATAGGTTTAAAATTATACTGGACTGGGAAGAAGGTATAAAGATAAGCTTAGAGGGAGATCTTCTACAGATAGAAGAAGACCTGCAGTCCTAAGATTGCACTGAATTAAAAAGAGCATACAAAAATAGGCTTCAGTGGGAGATCTTCTGTGGATAGATAAAAACCCACTGTCCCAATTGTATGGAGCTGTTAAGAATTTCTAAGTGCCTAGGAATTATTCACAGGCGATTCTGCCAGAATCGTCCATACAAATGGGATTTCTTGGCCCGTGCATTACCGCAATATCGCTTACTGCTGGGCCGAGTCGCTGATTGGTTAAAATTCGGGGTTAGGGTAACTTGGGTTTAGGGTTACGCAGGGTTACAACTCAGGGTTATGAGGGTTAGAGAAAAAAGGGGTCAGGGTTAAATATGAGAAGGCAGAATAATAGTATTTACTGTTCAGTCATATTCCATCATCCACCATCAACAATCGATACTCAAGTATCGCAAGCACGCAATGAACGAGTATGTACGGCTTGACGAGGAGCACCGGATGCTTATTTGCCGTAAATGCAATACGGCACTGCGGCCGAACACTTTCGAGATGCACTTCCGACGTGCACATCAGTTGACAGGCGACACGCTGAGAGAGATCAACGACCACTACACTGGCATGGACTTGGCCGACCCGGAACATGATACACTCCCAGCCGATGGCAGTGCAGCTATTGAACTGCTCCCGGTGCTAAGAGGTCATAGCTGCACTGCATGCCGACATCTCACAGTAGCGCGAGATAACGCAGTCCGTCACTGGAGAGAAGCACAACACGGCAAAGCAGAGGTTCGGTGGACAGATGTTCTGCTACAGACGTGGATGAGGGGGAAGTATGCGCGGTACTGGACGGTTCGAGGGCGTGGTAATGATGATGATGAGGACGCCGGCATAGTTGCGTCCGATAACGCCGGTATTAGCGCCATGGAAAGGATGATTGCCAGCAGTCAAGCCCAGCTTAAGGCAGAAGATGCTATAAGGCTCCGGATGGGCGACTTAGAAGAGGATATCGACCGAGATTCATCGTGGATCAAGAGGTTGGGTTGGGTGAGGCACTTTGGCTCCCGAGACTTGGTTAGCGTTCACGAAGCGGCCGAGTGGGTAAGGGCAAAGGCGGCGACGGGTGGAAGGGCCCGGCAGGAGGACGAGGAAGCAGGTCGTGAACGGTTACTGCTGGCTCGGCTCGGACAGAGCTTTGACCGCGAGGTGGACCGCTGCTGCTGGCGGCTCGATAGCGTGCCGACAGAGACGCTTCAATGGCTCGCCAGCATCACGGCAGCGAACCCGAGTGGCGTGCCGTTTGGCCGCAAAGGCAAAGAAGCATCAATGAGCAAGTATCGGTCCGTGGGTCACCGGTACTTGAGCTTTTGCTGGAGGGCATATCGCATCGGACGCGAAGAGGCGTTCGAACGCTGGGCGGTTCGCTTCACAGACGAGCAGTGGAGCTTGCTACGCGACGTCGCAGAAGAGCTGGAGGGAGATATATTCCCCAGCAGTCACGACAGCGGCTTTTGCAGTGGCAGAGAGAGAGACGCCGAGAGCGACGACGAAGCGAGCAGCGATGACGATGACGAGGAGGAGGTGACAGCAGACGAAGGTATAGTGACCCCGACGTATGGCGCACTTGACAGAGCTGTATTTTTATTCATCGTTGCTTCCATCAAAGTTCATGTCGGTGGAAACGTATATACGAACTCGCTGCTGAGCTTTTGCGCTGCGCTGGGCGTCCAACAACGTCCGCTTGGCTACACAGAGCCGCACTTATACACGGGGATGCTAGCGGCGGTGCTGTGGTGGGGCCGGCTGTTTTTTTTAGAGTCGGTGTTCGAGAATCAGCCCCGCGATCAAGATGAGGTTGGTATCGATGCCGTACTGGCATTTCGAGAACAGCATACGACATGGATGTGCACGGGCACGCATACCGTCATAAGTACGATTATCGGGTGGATGGCGTACGGCAAAGGTTGGCGCAACAAGATGGGTGGGCAGGCGTCGATACGATGGACCGAGAACGGAGAGGCCGTGGTTCACATGGGCGAACAGGTCGATGTCGAAAGCTTCACCCGTACGCTTCGCGGTCAGGTCGCGGAGGCTCAGAAGCTGCTGGATAAGCTGTTTGGGGGGTTGTGGCAGAAGGTCAGCCGAACGGTCGACTTAAGCCGCATCGCCGACAACATGGTGAGGCTCGGGGCAGGCCAGTCATTCGCGGCCAACCCGAAGAACGATTGGTTGAAAGCCGGGCCGGCAAAGATAATGGGGCTGATGGAGGCATCAATTTGGGATGCAACACGGAACCGGTGGAAGAAACAGGGGGTCAAGAAGTGGCTCCGACGCTTGCGACAGTTCCGGGAGACGCTCATGGTGCTCGTGCATACGTGGGGCGGGCTCCCGGGCAGGGGACCGGAGTTGACAACGCTGCGACATTGCGACTCGTGGCAGCTGATACGGAATATATTCGTCATGGATGGACAGGTCATGATTGTCACCGACCGCGACAAGATGAAGGCGATCCGTGATAACGGCCGCAAAGTGGCACGATTTGTGCCCGACGGGATCGGGCGGATGATTGTGGCATACATATCATGGTTAATTCCGGCCGAGCGGGTGCTGCGGCGTGAGTGCAAGCTCGCCGAGCCGCGCGGCGAGCAGCTAGAATACATGTGGAGGGATGGCAGCTCCCGGGTGTGGGATACCGAACGGCTTAGCAGAAAGCTCGCGCGAGTGATGCAGGCCGGCACGGGGGTTAGGATCGGGGTGGGGCGGTACCGGGCGGTTGCTATCGAGATGGGACGACGGATCCGAGGGCTGGTGACGAAGCAGTTGGAGGGTCGAATGGAGGATGAGGACAATGACGACAACATCGAGGTCGATCCGATCACAGGTGAGCCGATCGACTGCGGAGGAAGCTGGAATATTGTGTGGGATTTGCAGTCGACGCATGGAACCCGCATCGCGAGACAGCATTACGCCGTCCATATCGGGTTCCCCGGAAAGCTGCAGCCGGAGATGATTGCAACGTTCAAGGAGATCAGCAAGCTGTGGCATCAGTTTTTGGAGAGCCGCATCGCAGAAGATAAGGCGCCGACAACACGCAAGCGAAATGGTCGAGTGTCAAACAAGCAGAGCGTCGTCGACGAGGACGACAGCCCGGCCCAGACGACTGGCCGCAAGCGTGTAAGGACCGACAAAGGAGCAGGACGACGGGTTATGGAGAAAGATATGGCCGACGGACTGCAGATATTGTTCGGACCGGATGCCGTTTGGCGATCGGACAAGCAAGTCGAGAGCATGCGGTCGATTATGTCATTGAAGAATGGGCAGACGGCCATCAACGTGCTGCCGACGGGGGCTGGGAAAAGCATACTGTTCATGCTGCCGGCGGTGATGCGAGAAACAGGGACGAGCATCGTGGTCGTACCGTTCGTCGCGCTCATGGACGACTTGGTGACGCGAGCAACGGATATGGGCATTGACTGCATCCGGTTCAGGTCGTCGATGAACTCCGGGCGAGAGGGCGTGCCGCGAGCAGCAAGGCTGGTGGTCGTAAGCGCCGATATCGTTTCCAGTGCCGAGTTTTCAGGATACGTAGACGGGCTACTTTGCGCAGGGCTGCTGCAGCGGATATTTATCGATGAGTGCCACACGGTCATCATGGATATCGGGTATCGAGCTAAGCTGGGTGAGTTGCGGAGCTTGCACCGGTACGGGTGCCCGATCGTGCTGCTGACGGCGACGCTGCCGGTCGTGCTCGAGGACTGGTTCCGGGGCGAGATGCTGGCTCAGTCAGCGGTGATTGTGCGGGATCGGACTACGAAGCTGAACTGCCGATACCGAGTCGAGCAGGTCAAGCCCGGGGCCGGGGCGGTTGAGAAGCGCACCGTCGAGGTCATAGAGCAGCTCGACGCGCAGTTGACCGGTCATCAGAAGGGGGTTATATACTGTCGGTCGAGGGGACAATGCGAAGCTATGGCGGAGGCGATCGGGTGCGGCGTTCATCACAGCGGCATGACCGAGAAGGACCGCTATGAGGCTCGAATGGCGTGGATAGAGGGCCGGGCAAGCCGCTGGATTGTGGCAACGACCGGGTTAGGGACAGGGGTCGATATAGCGGGGATAGTTGCCGTTGTACACGTAGAGCAGCCGTATGGCTTGGTGGACTTTGTGCAGCAGACGGGTCGAGGAGGGCGGCGAGCAGGGGAAGTGGTCAAGTCGATCATCATTCATGATGGACGGCCGCAGCGGGAGGACCGACACGGCAGCTTTGTTGATAACATCAATCGGGCGCAGATGGACGCATTCGTGTCGACGCCGGGTTGTCGACGGGCCGTCATCGCCGCTTTTATGGACGGGGTGGCTGGAGAGACGTGCAGAGACGTGGCCGGGGCCGAGCTTTGCGACGGGTGCAAGGCGCAAGCGGAAGGTAAGGTGGATAGAGAGAGTGAGGGTGGGGCAGACGAGGATAACGAGGAGGATGAGGGCGAAGAGCGTGGTAGTGTTTGGAAGGTGTTTGGCAAGAGAGAGGGCATACAGATCCGGACGTTATTCCGATGGCTGGATGAAGTTGCGGACGAGTGTCCGGTATGTCACGTCCGTCGTCACTATAGAGGGCAGGAGACCGGGGAAGTGCCCGACGAGCCGCGGCATAGGCGGGTTGGGCAGTGGTGCGAGACAGTTGCCGACGAGGATTACGAAGTGGTGCGTAAGAAGATCACGTTTGGGCCGCTGTCATGTTGCTTTACGTGCAAGCTGCCGCTTGACTGGTGTGCGGAGACGCAAGAGGAAGAGGGACATTGTGCGTATAAGGATAAAGTGTTGCCGGTTGTGTTGATGGGGCTGCGGAACTGGCGGGTACGGGACTTGGCGAAGGAGCAGTTTGGTATCGACACGCAAGATAAGGATGCTTTTTTCCGATGGTTAGGAGCCCGGCGTCAGTTTCATGGGGAGGGAGGGACGAATATGCATGCATTATGGGAGGCGATTATTTGGGAAGCATATAGGGGTGGTATGTATTGGTTTAAGACAGAATGAGAATAGTATAATAAACTGCTAGGTATAATAGAGAGTGTGGAGTATTTGTAGTATTATAATTAAAGAGGGAAAAGGAATATGTAGGTGAGGAGGGAAGTATAGGGTGGGGGTAGGGGTATTATAGTTTGAGGTATAGAGAGAATAAGATAGATAGAGCTTAACTGAAAAGTATTATAAGTAGGAGGAATTTATACTATATATAAAGATATAATAAGATAGATATAGAGGAAAATAAATAAAAAGTAAGATAGATAAAGAGGAAAGAAGGAATAAAAGATAAAGAATATAAGTTATATAATAGAAAGAAAGTAGAAGAAAAGCTAAAATATAAAAGGAGTTAAAAGTAAGAATAAGAAAAATAAGAAAAAGTAAAAGGTAAAGATATAAAGTAGAGGTAGTATTATAGAGATAAATAAAAGTATATATAAGTATAAGTAAAATTTGTAAGAGAGTAAAACTGAGGATTATAAAAAGTATAGATAATAAATAATTTAATAAAATATAGAAGTAATTAAGAAAAGAAAATAAAGAGTTAACTAGTTATAGAGAGAGATAAAAAGGAGTAAATAAATAATAAATATAGTAAATAAAGTATAAGTAATAATTAAGTAGAAAATAAGTTAGTTAGAGGTAAGATAAAAAAGAAAATATATATTATATACAGTGTGAAGCAGTGCTATTTTACTTATTCGCACAGCCCGAAAAACACCCGCGAGGAATACAGTACTTACAGTATAAATATACTATTTTAGCACTATGTAGCAAAAAGTTAACAGAGTTTCAGGATAAGTAGGTAAGGGAAGAGGAAGTTAAGACGGCAAGAGTTAGGATATGGTAGTTTACTTTTAAAGAAAGAAAGAAACAGAGAGAGAGAATAAGAACAGTAGAGTACTAAGGGTGGGCAGTAGGACTGTTTATTTAGTTTCCGGCAGGGGGGGGGCGGGGGCAGTGGCAGCATAAGAGTTAAGGTTAGGGTGATAGTAGTAGCTGGTAACTGCTAGCGTAAGAGTTATACGAGGGAAAGAGTAGGTTATAGAGTTACATATAGGGGGGGGGGGGAGGTTTAAGGGGTAAAAGCAAATAAGAGGAAGTAAAGTGCAGGGTAGGAGAGAGAAGAGTAGGCAAGAGAGTAAGAGTAAGAGGGTTGGAAAAGAAAGAGTAAGTAGACAGACTTAAGTGAAGGAGAAAAGTAGAGTAAAGGTGGAAGGGGTGGGTAGTTAGGTCAGGGTTAGAGTAAAGAAAAAGTACAGTAATAAAGTGGGAAGAAAAAGAAAAGAGAGAAAAAAAAAGGTAAGGGTGAGTAAAGAAGAAGAAGGGCAGGGTAAAACGAAAAGGCAGGAAGCAAGAGAAAGGAGTGGAAGTAGTAAATACATCGAACGGGGTTGGGGTGTGGGTTGTTGTAGGGTTAAGGAAGAGAGGAAAACGAGAGAGGTAGGTAGAACGTTAGAGTAGGTTTGGGGTAAGAGGGTGGTTTGCAGTGGTATTAAGTATTAGAGAAAAAAAAGAAAGAGCAGAGAAGTTAATAAGTTAAAGAAAAGGGCAAAGTAGGCAAGTAAGTCAAGGTAAAAAGCAAGAAGGAGGGTTAATATAAACGAGTTAGAAGAGAAGAAAGTAGCTGAGGTAAGAAGAAGAGAAGGAGAGAAGGCAGTCCGTAGAAGTTAAGAGTAGGATGTAGGCGTCAGGGGTTAGAGTTGAATAAAAAGGTGTAACTGGTTGTAGAGGAGTTAGGGAGGAGGAAAGGGGTGTAAGATTGGTAGAGAGAAAGAAAGAGTTGACAGTAGTAGAGGTAGGTAGAGAAGGTAGGAGCAGTTAGAGAGAAAGAGGTAAGAGGAAAAACAGAGAGAAAAAAAGAGTTTGGACGGAAAGAGTAAGTAAAAGGGTTAGACTGGAAAAGTCAGAAGAGGGACAGAAGGAAAAGAGTTAAGCGGGTAAGAAGTAAAGTGTAGGGTAAGAGACAAAAAAGAAAGATAAAGAGAGAGCGAGAAAGGGAGGTTCAGTTGGAAAGAAAGAGGGGAGATAAAGTTTAAAAGGAGTAAACGAGTTGCAAAGGGTAAAAAAAAGAGAGTAAGGGAAGAAGAGAAAAAAAAAGGGGAAAAAGTAAAGAAGCAGAGCAGTAGGTGTAAAAGGGTTTGTGAGGAAAAGCAACAAAGTAGTGAGCGGCGTTGAGGGTTAAGCGGTTTTAAGGGGTTGTAAGAGTTGGTTTATAGGGTGAAGGTGTTAAAAAGAATATAATTTTTTTTATAAGCTTTTTAAAAGGTTAAGTTAAGTGTTAGAGTTAGAAAAGGTAGAGAAAGAAAAAGCAGGGTTAGTAAGAGTGAGTAAAGAAGATAAAAGGTGAAAAGTAGAGAGGGAAAGATAGGCAGGGAAGGGGAAGGTAAGTAAAAGAAAGGAGGGTTAGGTAGTAGGAGTAATAAGAAGGGTAGAAAGTAGAAAGAAGGGACAGTAGAGAGAAGGAAAAAAGAGTAAAAAAAGAAAAAGTAAAGGTAGAGAGGAAAAGTAAAGGTTAGGGTTAGAATGAGTTGAAAGGGTTAGGGGGAGGGCGGGTTAAAAGGGTTAGGGTTAGAACGAGCTGAAAGAGTTAGGGTTAGAGCGGAGTAAAAGAAGTTAGAAGGCAGTAACAGTAGTAAGTGGTGAGAGGGGTGAAAGTAAGAAAAAAGAAAATAAGAGAAGAGAAGAAGAGTTATAAAGGTTATAAGAGGTAGAGGGGAAGAAGATAAAAAGGCGTTAAAAAGGGTTAGTAGCAGCAGTAGAGGTAAAGTAGTAAGGGCAAGTAAGAGTTAGAAAGGGTAAGTAAAAAAAAAGGCAAGAGGGTAGGAAGCAGGAGTTAGAGCGGGCTAAGCTAAAGGGAGAACAAGTAGTATAATAAGAGTTGTACAGTATTTAGCAGTATAAGTGCACACAGCAGGAAGTAAGGGTAGTAGTTTGAACCCGAGTGTGTAGCTCCCGGCAGGGGCGCGGGAGCGCTAAAAAGTACAGAGGAGTACTAGGGGTGGGTGGGAGAACCCGTGTGTTTAGCGCCCGGCAGGGGCGCGGCAGCGCGAGGGCTAGGGCTAGGGTTAGGGTTAGGGTTAGGGTTAGGGTTAGGGTTAGGGTTAGGGTTAGGGTTAGGGTTAGGGTTAGGGTTAGGGTTAGGGTTAGGGTTAGGGTTAGGGTTAGGGTTAGGGTTAGGGTTAGGGTTAGGGTTAGGGTTAGGGTTAGGGTTAGGG